>CM076581.1:407277517-408477517 GCA_034641835.2 Pinus albicaulis | reverse complement strand
ATCTTTTTTTTTTTTAATTCATGCAAGGGCTCTCATGGATTGGAATCCGACTATGCTAATCGTCTCATCGGTTGGATGTCTTGGGTCTATATTTAGCAATAAAAACTCTACAAATCTAAATTGAAAAGCCCTAATTCTGAAATCACAGAAATGGGGAGAAGAAAGGGTAGAAACAAAAAGAATGTAAGATTTGTATTTTTTGAAAGTTTTTTTTTTTTTTCGAAACAGAACGTTCATGGTGCGCCATAATGAAATAGCACACCAGTTGCATATGTTACAAATTGCGCACTGAGAAAAATTATTTTGTTTTTCTAATTTTTTATCACAATAATTGTGTGGTGCACAGGGATAATTGAGCACACCGATGAGCTCAGGCAGACAAGGCGCACCGAAAAAAAAAAAATAATAATAATAATAATAATAATAATAATAATAATAATCTTCTTCTTTTTTTTCTTCTTTTTTTTTTTTTTTTTTTACGCAAGGGCCGACATGGATTGGGATCTAACTATGCAAGTCCTCCCGTGGGTTAGATTTCTTAGGATTATATTTAGCAATATAAACCCTATAAATATAAATTGAAAAGCCCTAATTCTGAAATCACGGAAAGAGGGAGAAGAAAGGGCAGAAACAAAAATAATGTAGGGTTTGTTTCTAAAATGGTTTTTTTTTGCAAAACAACACATTTGCGGTGTGCCACAATGAAATAGTGCACCGGTGCCATATGCTACATATGGTGCATTGATAAAAACATTTTTTGTTTTTTTGTTTTTTTATCACTGTACTTTCGCATTGCGCTGATATAATAGAGCGCACCGGTGCGCTATGTTACGCAGGGCGCATCAACGAAAAAAAAATCTATTTTTTTTAGATTGACACAAGGGCCAACATGGATTGAGATCTGACTATGGAAGTCATCCCGTGGGTTGGATGTCTTATGATTATACAAACCCTATAAATATAAATTGAAAAGACCTAATTCTGAAATTACAGAAAGAGGGAGAAGAAAGGGTAATAACAAAAAGAATCTAGGGTTTTTGTTTCTAAAAAGCGATTTATTTTTTTATTTTGTTTCTGAAAACTGCAGAAAAGGTAAAAAAAACTACAGAAAAAAAATTAAAAAAAAACAATAAACTTTGATTTTGTTATTTTACTTCATAAAAAGTAAAAAAAAACAATAAACTTTTATTTTTTCTTTTACTACATTAAAAAAACTACAGAAAAAAGTACAAAAAAATTCTATGGTACAAGGTTTCAAATTCTATGGTACAAGGTTTGAATCACCAGAGGTTTGGAATTCTGATTCTCTGAATACTTTTGTTCGAACGAATTCCCCTGCTCCACAGTTCTCTCGCACTCTGTTTTTTCCAGGTATGTATCCTGCAAATCTCTAGCTGAAAATTTTTGCAAAAATAGTGAAATAATGAAAAGTGTTTAGTATTTAAAGAAACGTTTTATGAAATTAGACTTTCAAAAATATTTTTCGATCCATTTTTCAATTTACCGCTTTTTTTTTCACTTAAAGAAAATAGGGTTGCGCTTTTTTTATTTGCGGTTATTCATTTACCGGTGCGTCCTTTAATCGAACCGCACTGGTGCTTCGGGTTATAAAATGGCACCGGTGTGCAATACCAAAAACGCACCGGTGTTGTTATATGTACATTACGCACCGAAATTACATTTAGGTTTGTGGACCAAAATTTATTGTTGTTTTGCTCAAATGCAGTGAGAAAATATCATATATTATATGGAATGGAAAATTCTTCAAAATACGGTTTGTTCCATAATATTTCTCAAAGTCTATCGCAGAGTTATTCCTATCCATCTGGAGGCGTAATATTTACTTCAAATTTGTTTTATTTTTTCACTATCTAATTGAATTTATGTTTTTTATCCATGCAATCCATCATGCACAACTTAATTAAATTTATAATATATACAAATTTGCAAGTTCATGCAGATTCAGCGTTGAGTTCATATGCACAAAATATTCAAACTACTCCAAAACGTCGGAAGTTCTTATCAGGAGCTGCATACCGCAAGGCGCATTTGGTAGATGAAAATGCACAGCCGCTTCACCCTACCAATTGTAACAATATTGCATCTTATAGCCACAATCCCGGGACAATGATGGTAATTATAATTATAATTGTTTGGTATTATATTGATTAATATGTAATTATTTCAACGTCAAACCAATTTATAATCATGCAATATTGTCAACGTGGTTACTAATCGATATCATATATTTTGTACTAATCATGTTCAATTTTATTTTTTTTAATTATTAGGATTCTAGTGATGATGAACAACATACCTGCCATCTTCCATTGCACCCCACAACAATTTCAAATCGAGAGAAAACTGAATTAAGAGAAAAAATCGGAGAAGATCGATACCAAGAATGGTTGAATCAACCACCGATTCAATTCCCGCTACGTCCAGATTCACCAATTAGGAATTAGTACAACAATAGTAGTTCTTCACAAGCTGGCAATGAAGGCAATCAAATAAAGGTTGGTATGGATGATTACTTAAGGGATATCACTACCATGGAGACAATGTTGTTAGCTACATTCCAAAATGATGATCAACTAGGGGATAATGCTCATATCTCTGACACCTTTTTCGAAATCCTTAAATTTGCTTCCACCACCCCTCTCTTTGGACTTGGTGGTCAGTCAAAGTATAACCAATTGGGGACAAAGATGTTACTATACAACTTGAAAGCAAATTTTGGCTTGTCAAATGCATGTTTCTCGGAACTTTTGAGGTAAGTTACCATAAAGTACTCCCCTTATATAAATTTGAAATATAATCAGTACACTGCAATGAACATTACAAATGGTAAATTTTATGAACTTTAATAATTATATCGACATTAATGTACATTTATTAATATATTTTTCCATGATCACCAACTACAGGTTATTCAAAGATAAGGTTCTTCCGAGTGATAATGTCTTGCCCGGTAGCTGCGAAGAGGCAAATAAATTGTTGAAAATGTTGGGTGTTGAGTACATATCATATCATGCATGTCCAAATGATTGTATTCTATATAGAGGAGAATATGTAGACAAAGAGATGTGTCCAAAATGTGGGCATGACAGGTATGATAAATCAAAAAAGAAGGGTAAATCACGTACTGGTCCTCCTTTTAAGATATTGAGGCACATGACTATAATCCCAAGGATTCAAAGGCTCTTTCATTGCAAAGAATTAGCTATGTTGCAGGGATGGCATGTCTCACATAGAAGTGATTTAGGAGTTATGTGAATCCCAACTGATTCAATAGCCGTTAAGCATATAGAGGATACATGGCCCAAAAAATTCAAGGATGAAGTACGAAGTCTACGACTCGACATAGCCATGGATGGCGCCAACCCATATTCCCTCGAGAGCACCAACTATTCTGTTTGGCCTGTAGAAGTGATCAATAACAATATCCCCCCATGGTTTTCCATGAAGAATGAACATCTTATGTTGGCTCTTATAGTCCCTGGTAGAAGACAAGTGAAGAATATGGATGTCTAGTTACAACCATTGGTAGATGAATTGAAGGAATTATGGGATAGGATAAATGTATACGATGTATCAAGACCCATCACAGAAGAAAGGAGTTTTAAATTGTATGGCATATGTGCTTACACGACACATGATTATCCAGGTTTAGGAGTTTTCTCTGGTAAATTACATGTTTAATTTATTGATTTGTTTATATATGTAACAATATTCTTTCACATATTAGTTATTTAATTCGTTGTAATATTTGTTCTGATCTTCATGATATTCTTTAACATGCCCTGCGTATTAATTAATGTATAAAAATATAATCTTTTAGGTCTTGTAACAAAAGGGTATTTTGGATGTAAATGTTGTGGACCTTCTCTGAAAGCTAGATGGTCCAAGGACCTACGAAAGCTAGTGCATGATTGCTCTAGGGTATTCCTACCAGAAGAACACCCTTACAGAAGAGCAGCATCCGCTTTCAATGGTAAACGAGAGAGAACCCAAAGGCCTCCAATAATGACACCAGATGAATGGCTTAGAGCATATGAGAGAGAGAAGGAGAAGGAGTTCATAGAAATGTTTGATTCGAATGGGTAGCCTATGTTCGATGATCCAGATTTCTTTTACAATTTCACGTACAATTACAATTTTAGAATTTCACATATATACAATTACAATTTTACAAATTTAAAAATTACAATTACAATTACAATTTTACAAATTTACATATATACCATTACAATTACAATTTTAGAATTTTAAATACAATTAGAATTACAAATATTACAATTTTACATATCATGATCATTTGGTATTAAATTAATTAATAAACATCACGTTCATGATAACCATCGTACAAACATCATATTTGACTAACAAACACATTCTGCAAAATCACTAACTGCATCATCGTGATCATGATCATCTAACAAAACACAATTAACATTATATATTAACATCATCACAACACAAACATCAAATAGACATCTCATGTCAAATAACTCATGCTATCACATACACATCTATCTGCAAGCTACACATTAAATGAACATATCTAATATGACCTAACAACATATACATCATGATGATCACCAACATGTAAATTAAGTACAATTGCAACATGAACATAAAATACATGGAGCATATATATATCTATATATATATATATATATATATATATATATATATATAATGTTAAAAATATACAACTGTAATATAAATCTCATGGATCAGCTGGTAGTAGTAAAACATCAATATCAGTACTAGTGGCTGATGGTCCAGCCTCATCTCCATGATGACTCCTGCTACATGCTAGTGGAGGCTCATGCTCATCTGGCATAGTGTGAGGTGAATGATCATGAGATGATGGTATGCTACGCCTCGTAGATTTTCCATCATGTGTTGCAGCTCATTCGTAACGTGCAACAGTCCTCGTCAGTCGCGTAAAAGATGTCGTAACTCCTACGACATGCCGCATCAGGCTGTACATGTCACGCGGCATGCCTCTCCACATCCGTAATAGCCTATCATCGGCCTCTATGTATCTGTAATGAGCGGGCCTAATGCCTGCCTCAACAATCAATGCAATGAGTTGGTCGCCCAACTCCATCTTGTATATAGCATCACTAAGTCGACCGCGCACTGGCGCACCAGCAGGAGCAGGTCTTTGATCTGCACCGGCCTCCTGATGATCCTCGGCATATGGCATGCCCTCATCGTCATCAGGATCCACACCTAGATTAGGTGGTGGTGGTGGCATGTCCTCGCCATCAAAAGAGCCAATGTCTGCAAAATATATATAAGTACACAACAATAATTAGACAATTTCATTACCCAATTTAATAAAAACAAGCTAAAGAACATGTTAGAATAAATTTAAATAAAATAGTAATATTAATTCTATCATCTAGCGGCTCATCAGCTGTGAAGAGGATGTTGGCACACCCTCGCCAATCCAACCCCGCATAAGGATAGGGTACCATAATGAAGGGATGCTCATAAACACTGGCTAGAAACTCTAGTGCATCATCTGATATCCTCGCTGGAAAAAGAGTCTCCTCCCTCTTGGGCATCATCTTCCCCCACATGTGCATACGTGCCTCAGTAACTAGCCTACGAGGCTGCCGAAGAAAACTAGGCCTCGTCTCTGGAAACCTCTCAAAAAATAAACAAAAAATCTCTGAAGAAAAATGGAATTTGACCCTCCCTTGTGCATGAGCACGACATGTATCTAATGCTGTACAGAACTTCCGCAAAAACATGGCAGACCACCTGGCATGTCGTGGTTGTTGTAGTAAAGAATCAACATAATATAAAAGCGAGCAAATAATGCGTTGCCCATCATTGGTGTTGTGCGAAATGGTCGAAATGATAAGTGAGAGACATGGGACCTCCTCACAACCAAACACACCAATACGTAACTACCCTCCAGTGACCTGAAAATATGCAAGAGATACTAAATTTGCTTCAATGTTTCTATGGGAGTAAACTAACTGAATCCCTGCCACACAGCCAGCTGGAACATCAGGGAACGAGGGAAAATCCACCCCTCTCCTCGATAGCCCTGTAATAAAATATACATCCTCCTCAGTGGGCGTGTACCACTGGTTGATACCAACCCGGAAAGCTTGTCGCTGGGAATTCCACCTTCGGATAAGATGTCTCAAAAACAAACTATGGGACTTTAGGGATGTATCCTCCTCATAGAACTTGAGGAGGCCTACCTGCCTTAGGAGCACCTGCGTCGCTGCTGTAATAGGGCAAGGGTACGCATCTCTCTCCCTCTCTCTTGCCTCCCATAGGCAAACCATGTTATACTGTTCCGTCTGTTATTGTTGTTGTTGGCCCTCTTGTCTCCTTTCACGTCTCTGAATGATTGACATATTATACACAATTTTTTATTAAATGACACATGTATTTAGAAATATACGTATATAAATATTTTTTGAAAAATAAATAAAACAACAGCCGGTGCGCCAAAAACATAGTCATGCACCAGTCCCGGTGCGTCTTTCAACAGAGCGCACCAGATATGGTGCACCTAATGATATTCAGCGCACCGGGGGCGGTGCTCCAAAAAATGTTTTTAGTGCACCATTCACTATGTGCGGTGTCAGGAGGGCGGTGCGCTGACTACAATATACGCCTCGGGGCGTATATCTAAGTTAGTGCACCGCCTTCCTGCTACCATACATAGTCGTTGGTGCGGTATTTTAAAAGGTCGCACCGTTGATGCAGGCCAAATACGGTAAGTCGTGTGCTGACAAAAATAGTCGTCCCGAGGCGGTTATTTTGGTCAACGCACCACATCACCACTATTCAACTAGGTCAACGGTGCGGCTAGGTAACCAACCACGCCGCTCTTTTTAAAGAAATTTAAAATAACACAGTGCGCCTTTGGTACCACCCTAGAACCGGTGTGGATACCCTTAAAATCGGTTTACCAAGCCGAACCGTTGATAATGTCAAATTGTGGTATACAGTGCGCTGATCACATTACGTGCCCCAGGGCGAATAATTCTATCGACGCACTGAGTTGACGTGATACCACATTGTCAACAGTGCAGC
This sequence comes from Pinus albicaulis, assembly GCA_034641835.2. Taxonomy (NCBI): domain Eukaryota; kingdom Viridiplantae; phylum Streptophyta; class Pinopsida; order Pinales; family Pinaceae; genus Pinus; species Pinus albicaulis. Next base: position 408,470,440 of record CM076581.1, on the reverse strand, counting down.
CTAGTAAATGACCGCACTGCCATTTTTAAATTTTTTTTAAAATAACACGATGTGCCTCGCTATACTGCCCCGGAACCAATGCAGATACCGTTAGCACCGGTTGTAGTGCAGCCTGTAAATTTACAGGCAGCACCGCAAACCAGTGCAAGCCGAACGGCTCGAGCGCACTGTGCGACAATTTTTTTTTTTTTTAATGGTTAATTTTAAGGTTTTTTGAAATTCTAATTCGATAAAAGGTTTAATTATGGAAAACCAAGAAAAATACCTATACATTTACCCATCGAGGAGGCATATTGGCTATATAATTTGCAAAATAAAATTTGTCCACTGTTTTATAAAATTCAAGCTCGAGATTGGTGGCAATGCACAGCACCAGTGCATGCAATAAGTACAATGGGAGCACGGATGTCAGGGCGACTCAAACAAGGATAACTTGCACCAGTGCTTAAGAGCTCTGTAAAGTGAAAAATGCGGTTTTATGGCCGTAATGTTTTTTTTATTTAACCTTGTTCCGGTGTGCGGGGTTTTTTCTAGCGTACCGGTGCATTTGCAGTATGCCACCCCGGGCGGTTTCTATTTTCGCGCACTTTTATAAGGCACCAGTGCTCTACAGTAATATGATGCACCAGGAACGGTGTCTGGTGAGCCAATGATTTGTGCATTTTTTTAACCATATTTTTTATTTATTTAACCATTTTTCAGTGCCCGGCATTTATGGCATTAGGGGAATTTTGAGGCCTAAAATGGGCCTCCTAAGGAAACAATAAAATAATAGCTAAACTAATAAAATAATATTCATTAATTTGAAATTCACTTTTTGCACCACAATCCATGTAACCATAGTTAAATTCGATTCAAAAGTTGTACCAAAATAAAATTAATAAAAAATTGTATTGATGTGACTATAAATAAGAATGAGTTTTTCAAGAAAAAGTCATTATCATTGAACAATTAATGCATTTGTCCTTTGTACTTAAATAGCTTAAAATAAAATATAAATATAAATTTATAAATTCTTAATTATTATATGCTATTAATAAAAAATTATATTATTTAAATTGTATAATAACATGTAATTAATATACTATATAAAAATAATATAATATAATAAATGTATAGGGATATGCATTGTTTCTTTCAAGAAATATGAAATGATAATAATATATTTTTATTCAAAAAGTGTGAAATGACATTTATTATGAGTACTTTACTTTGACTTTAAAGGTACTCAGAGCACTACCATGGTTAACCATGAGTTTTTATCCACCATTGAGAATGTGACAAGTAAGTACCTTCAACTCAATCAATGCCACCTCAACCATTAGGGATGATGTCATCCCCTAAAATGTGATTGGTTCTCATAAAGTGAATTTTGATAGTACATTTTCCTTAGCACGCCCATTTTAGACCTCAAAATTTCCCTAATGGGAACCCAGTGCGTTTCCGTCATTTTTCCCTGAGCGGTTTCTGCTCTGTGTGCTTTTTATGAGGCACCGGTGCTAGTGAGTTGACACGCACCGGTGCACTTCGTTAATTAAAGGCACCGGGAGAGTGTGTACAGAGCGCACGGTTTCTAGTGTGCCAATGTTTTGTGCATTTTTTTGGCCGTAATTTTTTTTATTTAACCATCTGTTGGTGCGCGGGGATTATGGGTGCCCCGGTGCATTTTCTTTATTCCACACTGGGCGGTATCTATTTTTGCGCACGTTTTCGGAAGCACCGGTTCGGTAGAGATGTAAGGAAACGGTGTTGTACAGGAATATGACGAACCAGGTGGGTGTGTTAGCAACGCATGGTTCTCGGTGTGTCTATGTTTTGTGCGGTTTTTTGGCCGTAATTTTTTATTTATTTAACCCTGTGCCGATGCACGGGGATTTCAGGGCGGCCCGGTGTGTTGGCGACCCAGTGCGTTTAAGGGTGACCCAGGCGGTTTCAGTTTTCGCACCTTTTTTATGAGGCACTAGTGCGGAATTTATGTAAAGTATCGGTGCTATACATAAATACAACGCACCAGGCAGGTGTGTATGGACTGCACGGTGTCTGGTGTGCCAATTTTTTAACCGCACCAGTGCTTTCTTGTGTTGAACACACTGGTGCGTTTTACGGTGATAAGAGCACCAGACGAAATACATCCGCTAAAACCTCCACCCGCCAACCTCCTCTAGGAATCTCCGCTAGAAACAGATGTCTGGGGTATTTTTATAAGGGGTTCCTCAAAAACATCCGCTAGAGGGTCTTTTCCTTGTAGTGACACTTTCACCTGAAATAATCAGCAGGATCACCACTTTTTCCTTAGGAGTCAAGTGGATTAAGGAAAGGATGTCAAGCATTGTAGCCAAGAAAAGTGTCTTTCTACCAGAAGAAGGGTTCATTGAGGATAAGGATGGAGTGAGGAGAGAAAGCCTTCGATACCCCTAGGATGAGGTAGCCTTCTATATCATGAAATTCATTTCCTGTGAAGGTAGACATAGTGTAGTCTATGGATACCATTTCAGGTTGTTGAATGAACTTATATTTCAATTAGAATTCCCTCTAGAACAAATATTGAGCATCCCTCATTTCCTCTTAAACTCAATAACAAACATGAGAAAAAAGGTGACATAAATGAAATACCAGAATTTGGCTCATCATGGCCTTATCAAACTGACAGTGAGTGATGCTCTGAGTAGATTAAACTTCCCTATGTCTTGGTCCTCATTCATAGAAATGGATAGGAAAGCCTTCATAGCCATCCAAATAGGACAAACCTCTGCCTCTAGTCTTAGAGAGAGGGAGGTAGAAGAAGAAGAAGTGGAGGCTGATGATGAGCAAGAAGAAGAAGAGATGAAGGTTGAAACAAAAAACACAGAGATATTATAACCAGAGAAAGAAAAATAAAAAGAGGGAAATGAAACAGAGAAGGAAGAGACTAAATAGAAGAAGGAAGAGAAGACAGAGGAGAAGGAAATATTGGACCCTATTCTAGGCACTAATACCTATCCTCAACACACCAGCACATCACCAGAGATAACAGATTAGGAAGTGGCTACTACTCGAGCCACTTTGATCACACCAGTGAAAGAAAAGAGGATGAGACAAACACCCATGAATTTCAGGACTAAGAAAATCCAAAGGGTGAGGCAGGGGAAACCATAGACTCCAACTAAAAGCCCTATTACCATTGAGGAGTCACCCAAGAAGGATGCTGAAATAAAGAAGAATAATGAAAGTTTCAAGAGGTCACCTCACCTATGAGGACCCATGTGACCTACATAAGAAGACATTAAACAAGGTTGGCATCCCCTACACACCTACCAACCCCGATAGACCCTCAAAAGACAGAAAAAAGGGAAAAACAATCAAGAAAGGGTTTTCCATAGGAAAAAAGGAGTTTGCTACAGGAAACTTTGTCTTTACTATAGGAAAATTGAGCGGGCCAAGAATTAGAGAAAGAAGCCTTGGATGAGGGATAAAAGACACCCGTGGAAGGGCAAGAGGTCCAAGAGGTTTAGAAAAAATCACAAGATGAAGGGCAAGATGCCAAATGGGAGGAAGCAGAAAATAATGATGGATTTTACCATCCTAAAGGGACTCCCACACTTCTTCCTTGTGAAGTCAGAGGGTCCATTAAAGCTTTGAAAGAGATGAAGAAGGAGGACAAAGTTGCTCAGAGGATGAGCAACCATTTGGTAGGGGGGTGATGATGAGCTCCATCATTAGGTATAATAGGAGGGGTTAATTGTCACATATTTAGCCTTATTAAGTCTATATTTCTCAAATTTAAATTATATTATGGTCTTATGTTGCTAGTGAAGATGGTGATTAAGGCTTGTCATACTTCAAATGCCTAATATGGGTTAAATGCAAGATAATCATGAAGATATTCAACTTTTGATAAATATTTTTCAATTAAATCTCAGAGTAGACAACAAGGAGAGATTCTAGGGGGCTTTTCCACCTCCTTAACTCCCAGAGGCAACCAAGGGATCCTTGAGATTCCCTCCAACAACTCGAAATCAAAGGCACCCAAGCAAGTGGGATATCAAGTGCACCAAAGATCCACTTCTCTTGCAATCAAAGAGGACACATCACATACTTTTTGGGGAGTTGTTGGTAGCTACCCTCTAGGTTAAATAAAGTTAAGCAAGAGCTCATTAGGATTTGAACTTTGAAGGAAGATAATAGACTCTTAGCTTTTGTAATAGGTTTTTGAGTCTTTTATGATTATGTATGTTGAGATTGCAACAAGATGATGAGCTTAGTGGAAAGGAGTCGCCTTCACTAAGTGGGCCCGCAGGCTATTTTTGGCGCAAAGTCTATTTTTAGACTATGTCTATTTTTAGACATATGGATCATGTTCTATGAGTTGCAGGATGCTATTTGTGGATGGTTGGTCAAGTCGGAAAAAATAGATGGACTTCTATTTTTAGACATATTGGGCGGAATCTATTTTTAGATTTCCAGTCTAAAAATAGATATGTTAAATATTATTAGCTCTTAATAATATTTAGACTCTAAACATTATCTTATTCTCTTGGAGCACTTCAGTTAAGTGCACAGATGTGGCACAGGAGCTGACAGAAGGAATTACGCTATTCCTGAGGGTTATGTGGAGCTATTGCATGGATACTTCAGTTAGAATTCATGTGACAGAGTTTGGTGGAGTTGATTGTCGAAGTTAGTGGAGTTGTATTCAGTTTAACTAATATAAACATAGTTGAGCTATTTGTATCTAGTTTAACTGATTGATACAATTAGTGAGAGTGGTGTGAATTAATTATTAATTAATTCACTAATTATAAACTCATTAATCAACTAAAGAATGCATCAGTTAACTTCAGTGCATGGACAGTTTCAGTGGAGACCAGTGCAGAAATAGGTGAAAGAGAAAGTTAACTATCAGTTGTGACTATACTGTTGCTATTTGCAACACACAGATAGGTGGAGAAGCCCATGAGGATTGCGCAGTACAAGCCAGGTGGTTTATCTATTTAATGAAGCCATCCCATAGCATTGATAACACAATAGAGGCTGGCTATCAAGTGGCAAAAGATTGGAGCATGTGTTTTGCTAGATCTAGCTTGATAGTGTGTAGCAATTGAGGGTGTGCATGAGAGCTTGTGAGGAGCTTTTGTACTATGATTGTTATATGATCTCCATGACATATAATATACAGATATTTGGGGGTTTTCAGCTTTAAGCTTTCCCATAAATACTGTGTTTATATGTGTGATTGTTTGTGGTTTTAATGTGTGCATGCGATTGTTTATATTTCCGCAATTAATGATCAATAGTAGAAGAGGTTATGTATTATGCATGAAGCTCAAATAGTGTGTGATCAGGATAATCTCGGTGAATAATTTAATAGTTATTCAAATTTCTACATGGTATCAGAGCGATATTGATCATTGGAGCAATTGCAAAACATTGAAGCGGTTGAGTTTTGTGCTGGTGGAATTCGAATTTGCAGCAGTGTTTTCTTGGTGTCGAAGTTGAGATGTCTTTCAACGGATTGCAATTGGAGTATGCCCTTGAGGGCAGCTCGAATTATATTGCATGGAAGGGTAGGATGGAGGCGGTGCTGGATGACAATAGGTTGAAGGAGTTCATAGATGCAGAAATTCCAAAGCCTACTTCTAGTGATGTTTCCGTACTTGACGCATGGAAAAAGAAGACAGCAAAGTGTCGAAGGATTCTGTTGGAAGGTGTGAAGGATCACATAGTGTCCAACCTTCATGGTAAGGCTTCTCCATTCTTGATGTGGAAAGCTTTGACAAATTTATTTCAAAGCGACCAGAGGAAGTTGGCGCTCAAGGATAAACTCAGGAACATAAAGATGGAGAAAGGCGACAGTATGCCCAATTACCTCACGAAGTTCATCCAATGCAGGGATGAGCTGGGAGGTGTGGGGGTGATTGTTGATGATGAGGACTTGGTGAGCTTGGCTTTCCTTGGGCTTCCGAAGAGTTGGAAGTCCTATCAGGACTCTGTCAATGGTCGGGATAAATTGCCAGGATGGGAGCGACTTTGGTCGAATCTTGTGCAAGAGGAGATAAGGCGGAGTACCAGGGACGGATCTTCATCAAAGAAATCTGATGAAGAGAATTGCACTTTGGCTGCCAAAGCAAAGAAGGGGAAGAGCAAGAAAGCTTCTCATTCCGGTGCGAAAGGCAAGAAGCAGGACATGTCCAAGGTGAATTGCTTTCATTGTCACCAACACGGACATTACGCCACTAGTTGTCCACAGAAGAAGAAAAATAAGCAGGCTGTTGGGACTGCAGCTGGAGAGGCCTTAGCCTCGCAGTTTGAGCTGGATTTTTCGCTGATCGCATGCTTGATCTCAAGTATGACGGGATCAGTGTGGTTTCTTGACAGTGGTGGGTCTTTTCACATGATAGGAGATCAAGATTTGTTCTTTAGTCTGGCTCTGGATGAAGATCTTGGAGTGCACATCAAGATGGACGATGATGGTAATCTGATGCGGCCGGTATCGGTACCATTTCCTTTTGAGAGAATCCCCGAGCTAAAGCCTGTGTGGAGAAGTTATACATGTTCAGGGATGAAGAAGAATCTCTTATCTCGTAGAATGTTAGAGAATAGAGGATATGATGTAATCTTTAACGAAGAAGAGCTTGCATAATAAGGCAACTGGTGAGACCCGGAGGATAGGGGTTTGAGTTAAGAACATTTATCAATTGCAGGTAGATGGCTGTGCAGAAATGGCAGGAAAGGCAGAAGGAGTGGTGAGCCGGGATGATGGCGAGTTGTGGCACCGGAGATTGGGCCACCTTCACCATGGAGCTTTGAAGATACTGCAGCAGATTTCTACTGGGCTTCCTAAAGGCACTCTTGGACAGTCAGATCAGTGCAAGGGGTGTATCTTGGGAAAATTTGTGAAAGCCACCTTTCACGAGAATGATAGTCGTGCCACGACGATCCTTGAGAGAATTCACACAGGCGTGTGTGGACCTTTCTTAGCAGCTTCGACAGCAAAGCATAGGTATTATGTGATATTTGTAGATGATTTTTCTCATAAGTGTTGGATCTTATTCATGCAGAAGAAGAGCGAGACATACTCAAAGTTCTGTGAGTTCAAGGCACTGGTTGAGAAAGAATCGTGGAAGCAAGTGAAGGCTCTGAGGAGCGACAATGGTGGTGAATTCCTCTCTGGCGAATGCAAGGACTTTTGCAGTGCAAAAGGAATTCGAAGAGAGCTCATAGCACCTCATAACCCACAGCAAAACGGGGTTGCAGTGCGGAAGAACAGAACGATCGTGGGTGATGCACGGGCGATGTTGCATGATCAGGGCCTACCCATTCACTTGTGGGTGGAGGCATGAAATACTGTAGTATATGTGCAGAACCGTTGTCCTCACAAGATACTTGGCATGAGTACACCCGAGGAGGCGTTTTCTGGTAAGAGGCCTAATATTTCCCATTTGAGGATTTTTGGTTCACCTATTTACATTCATGTGACGAAGGATGCTAGGAAGAAGCTGGAGCCGACTGCGGAGGTTGGGATATTTGTGGGGTACACTGATATACCCCACAACTATCGTGTGTATTTTCTAGATAGTCGTAATACTGTTGTGCGACGGGATATCAAATTTCATGAGGAGAAAGCCATGAAGTGTTCGCTTGAGAGGGAGCCACACTTGCATGCAGATGAGGAGCTATTAGTTCCTAAGGATGAGCCTCAGGATGTGGATCAGCCACAAGAGGAGGTTCATGGAGTAGAAGAGACCACTCAGGCAGCGCCAACCATCAAAGGGCGGAAGCGCACTACAGAAGCTGAGCGACTGGCTCAAGATGCAGAGAAGGTTGTAGGAGCACCTACAACACAGCGCAGACAGAGACAGTCACCTGACCGGTATACTGGATACATGGATCTTATGAGCAAGTGTATCGTGACAGAGCCATCCTCTTTCGAGGAAGCTGTGGAGGACCTCGCATGGGTAGATGCCATGGTGGAAAAGTATGATTCGATTGTCAGAAACAGTGCATGGGAGATTGTCCCAAGGCCGGAGGGGAAATTAGTGGTGGGTTCAAGATGGATCTACAAAGTGAAGCAGGCGGCTGACGGGAGTGTGGAGAAGTACAAGGCAAGATTTGTTGCCCGAAGCTTTTCACAGATTGAGTGGATCGATTATGAGGAGACCTTTGCACCTGTCGCAAGGTATTCTTCCATACGGACGATTCTTGCTCTCTCAGCGCAGATGGGGTGGCACATTCATCATATGGATGTGAAGACTGTGTTCCTCAATGGAGTCATTGAGGAGGAGGTGTACATAGAGCAGCCCGAAGGTTTCGAGATCTTCGGCAGCGAGTCGCATGTGTGCAGGCTCAAGAGAGCGCTGTATGGGTTGAAACAAGCACCTCGTGCTTGGTACACACGGATAGACAGTTATTTCACCGGACTTGGATTCTCCAAGAGTGAGGCGGATCCTAACCTATACCAGATTGTGGTGGAGGGTAAGTTGCTGATAATTGTACTTTATGTAGATGATTTGATTTTGACAGGTGATGAACTGTTGATACACTCATGCAAGGCTGATCTTGCAAAGGAGTTTGAGATGAAGGACTTGGGCCTCCATTATTTCCTGGGATTGGAAATTTGGCAGCGCAATGATGGATTGTTTGTTTCTCAGGGTAAGTATGCCCGGGAGATACTGGAGAAGTTCAACATGCATGGCTGCAAGCCTATTGATACTCCTCTTCCTGGTGGTTGGAGGAAGGAGGATGCTACTTCAGCGAAGGTAGTGGATGCCACTGTTTATCGACAGTTGGTGGGGTCACTTATGTATCTGGTCAATACACGACCCGACATATTGTTTCAAGGAATATCACCCTAGAGGTTGGTTGGGATACAACCTCCACAGAGCAGGGGCATGCCACTTAACAGAGACTCACACAACCATGCACGTTCAGAAAAGCTAAATAGAGTAGAATGAGAAAGTTACCCGTAGGTCCTACGGTTGAAGCAGATCCCGCAGGGTTCAAACCCCCAGCAACCGTCCTTCCTTCTTAACCTGAAATACAAGAAGAAACAAAACACAGTTGACCGAAGTTGTACAAGATATCTACTCTAAATGTTAGTGAGATTCATATAAAACACTAAATAAATCATAATGAATGCTTGTATAACAAAATATTCTCATACATATAAGCATACACTAACACATTTATTTCGGGAACAACATGGTACTTCTGTATTATAAATAGCATGTACAAAAGTAACAAGTGGAGAGATCACCTGATCCTTCCAAGGCCTTTGCAGACCGTCGTCCGGATCCGTCTAGCCCTTGCCTCGCTAAGACTCCTTCCAAACTAGTGCATACGAGATAACATATAAAGGGATGTGTATCTCAAGGAAACAAGGGTTTCCTATAATGAACTGGGAAAGTGCAGGAGGCACTTAGAATCGACTTGGATAGGGAAATAACAAGAGTATAATATCAATAATTCTCTCTCTCCCTTAGGCCATACACATGAGGGGCTTATACTCCCTCCACTAGTTTCAATGCTTGAAACAATGGGCCACGGCACAAGGTGGTTGAACCACCCGAGTAACCATCAACCCAGCCCGAAAATAGGGAATAATTATATATTTTTTTCATAATTTTAATGGCATACGCGGAAAAGTGCAGCTGGACTCGCGTATACACGCGGAAAAGTACGGGCATAGTCGCGTATGGGGATTTTTACACCGTTTTTAAGTGAATTTGTCCAAGTCTGTAGGAATGGGTGCCCAAAACCATCAAAGAAATCATGAATCATGTCAAGGTGAGAAATGATGCTATAACAGATGCCCCCTAATATATGAGGTCAGAAGGGGTACATGATGGCCGAAATGTATTATGCACATAGAAAGAACTTCGCAAGGACAATGGAGGACTTCACCAGATTTCACCCTGCCAAAAACCAATGAAAGAAACAGAGAGTCAACTCATGCTGAGGCGGGCATACCCATGCTCAGTCAAAAATACATCATATGAAAAGTACTGAATAGATCCAACATGTATACAAGTATAGTTGAACTGAAAATACATAATGAATCATCTGAGCATGGCCCGGAAATATAAGTCTGAATCAATGTCCAAGTATCACATATAGAAAGCTGATCAAAATATGGTGCAACTGGATGTCTGATCAAGTAACTGAATCTCCAAGTACCGGATCATAAGAGGTGGATCAAATGGTACAATCACGCAACTCGAGAGCCAACATATAGGATGTTGCTGTACTGAACTGCAACATATAAGGGTGGATGGCATCACTGGCAGAAACTGAATGGACTGTCAAAAGTGAACTGAAAATGCTGATGCAACCCGAGGTCTTCACCGATCACTATGGCACAATTCTACACAATGGGAATAAATGAGCTGAAGTCGACCATGTGAGAAATCGTTGGATTACTGGGCAATGATGTATCTCGTTAACCAACGCGAGACAACCCACCGATAATGATAATGAGTGTCAAGGTGCCCCAGTACAATCTGACAAGTGCGAATGAATGAGTTGAAGTCGAACACTTGAAAGAATCTACCAATCAGGAGGCAATGATGAATCCCCACTGCCGATAGCGAAGAGTCTGCCACTGATGACTGCAAACCCTAAGGTACTGACAAAAAGACTCTAGATCTTGTTCCCAGAGCAATGAGTCGGAGTCGATGGGAAAAGATCTGCTGGAAGGAAGGCATTAAGGCATCCCATATCAGTCCAGCGCGAGTGTAACCCGCAGGCCAAGATTTGGAAGGAATCGGACGAAGGAGAGTGATGGAACCAAAACCGAAGTACGTTTCCGACGTGCACAAGATGAAGCTAGCGCACGGAAGAAACCCTCTGAACCAACCAATAATGAAAGCTGACACAAAGGTGAGAAATCCACCGATAGGGTCAAATGGAAATCAAGGTACTGCACGAATCCCAAGTGTGATAATGTGTGCTGACGTCGAACACAGGGGAAACCACTCAGTCAAAGACCCATGATGATGATCAAATGCCGAGCACGAGGTCACCTATCAATGATGGAAATAGGCCCAAGGTGCGGCTCTAGGCTTGCTCTCAGAGCAATGTGTCGTAGTCGATAAGAGACAAACCCGCCGGCAAGAAGTCAATGGGGACCTTCTCAAACCAGCACGAGCGGAAGATCAAAACATCTGATGTGATAGAACATGATACTGACAAGACCGGGAAGGCCGACTGAATAATGAGTCAAGAGACACCGCAGAATGGCCGACTCGGGCTAGACTTCCCTTGAACAAAAGCACGACTCTGTGATGACCATGGCAGTAAAAAGTGACACTATATAAGTCTGTCTTGCAGGAGGCAAAACAAACTCTCCATATGATTGGAAGAGATAACCAACCGGGGGAGAACTGACAAGTGAAACATGGTAAAGGCTGAACCTAGGTCAAACTAGAACCATCCCAAATGAAGGAAATATATATAAGTATATGTTCTTTGTTCAAGGGCGACAAACTGACTCTGTACTGCCATCAAAATAACGAAGATACATCCCGTTCCCGCTCTTTTTGTTATATTTGATTTTTTTGTCTTTTCATATAATAAGCCTGAAAAAGAATAAAAGAATGCTATGGTACAATGGATAGAACGAGTATCAAGAAATCAGATGCACTATTTCCTGGGATTGGAACAATCCTATGCTCCATGCAAGGTGGTGAAAACTGGTAAGTGATACTCAGAGGAACGTTCCATCCATGGGTAAAAGGGTGTCAAGTCGTGATAGCTAAGTGCATGCAATGGTTAACTTGTACAGAAAGTCAAGGTCAAAATTTGGCTTAAACATCGAGTCCAAATGAAGCCGGCTAAAGGCCAGGATAAACAAGTAGCCAATATGCAATGCAATAATACAACTTAAACGACACCAGGGAGCCTCTAGGGTAAAAGCCAGAAAAAATGATAAGTGATGAAGAAGAAGAATGAAGCTTCAACACATAAGACATGGCGGGACTAAAGAGGACTCCCGAGCCTACATAAAAAGCAGCATGGGCAACAAGTGACAGCGAGGAACTAACTAGGAAGCCCATGTAAAGGAAGGCTCTACAATCAAGTCATGATTAAAAAATCGGCGAGTGAAATGGGTGTAATACTCATGACCTGATGGGATCGACCCTAAGGCAAGTGATCAGTATGGAGGCTAGAATGCAAGATGCAACGGAAAGTGATTTCCCTAACCTATATGCCAGTGAAGATCATATACCTGCCGTGAAGAGTCGGAAATCATGGATCAAAAATCGGGAAAAATCTCAAAATCATCAAAATGTACCTGAAAACATACCAAACTGGGCACTTCCAAGCAATCGAGTTATGCAGCTTAAGATAGATCGAAAAAATAAGCATAAGGAAATTTTGCAAAAATTTTCAATTTTTTAGCCATAAATAGACAAATTACCTCTCATTTGGTTCATTATTGCATAGCTGATTTGGAAAAAGTGCTATGGAGCAAAAAAACTTCTTTCGTCAAATCAGGAACAACCGACCGTCGGAACTCAGCGAAACTTCAGGTAGGCTCCTTAATCATCCTGTTTATTCATTTTGTCCGTTTGGAAATTAAAATTAAGTTATTTTTTGCTTTAAAACCCTTGCTAAAATATGCGTACCTGCGCATACGCGAGTTCATTGAAGGAAACCCGCGTATACACGCGACTGTGTACAGGAAAAACCGCATATGCGCAGGTCCGAAACTTAAAAAGTGTGGCTAATGCATAATTTGATGAAATTTCTCAGGATGACCATCTAATGGAGGGAACGTGAGCATAGCGCAATAGACCAAGAGGTCATGCAAGATCACGCAGTGCAAAATATCCTCCGAAATGTGCGGTTGCTAGAAATGCTCGTAAATTACTGGGAACCAGATCAGGGTTGCTTCATAATTGATCAGATGCCACTACGCATTGAAGTGGAGGATATATATTTCATCACTGGACTCTCCAGGAGGGGAGAACCAGTGGACTTGCATGGAAAGCCCCTGGGAGGGTTGACCGTGGAAGATTATGTCCACGTATATTGCATAGAGAATTCCAAAAAGGTTGGAACACAGATTGCAATTAAATATATCAGGGATTTGCACATGAAAATCCTCCTTTTCACCATCAGCAGAGTGGCAGGATCTGCCTCACTACATCAGGCGTCCAGGACGCAAATGAGCATAGCTGTAGAGTGTTTGACTCATGTGTACGATTGGTGCACAGCCCTTCTACTGAACATGAAACAACAGCTGACCTCCATTCACCAAGAAAAGACTAAACACTTTGGCTATGGGACCATTTTGACAACATTCTTCTTTGAGAGGATTCCAGCTTTGAGACCCAGAGTCATCTCTACCATCAGCAGCCCGCAGGACCCAAGAATTGCCCATTGGGCAGACATGATGAAGAGACTGGGGGGCAGCGAAGTACCCCGAACCACATGGGACGATGAGTTCTTCTTGTGGTGGGGAGAACAGATCATCGCAGTGGACGACTATCCCTATGCCGGGATGGATTTTCGTGGAGATCCGGATCTAGTTCTTCCACCTGGCACGGCATGGGGAACAGTCGGTAAGTTTTGCAAAAAAAAATTTTGACTTATATGATTTTTTTGGATTTTTTCAAATATGAATGAAAAAATGAAAAACAAACATGTTTTTGATTGGATTCATAATGACTGACAATTAAAAATGATCATGTTTCAGATGTTGGACCAGTACGACCTGAGGGTCTCCCACGCCATAAGCGTCGCAGGGGCGAGGCAGAGACAGTGGATTCTGACAGGACTCTCCAAGCCGTGCAGAGAAACTTGGAGGGATTAACCCGCCAAATCCCTATGGATGCCGTGGAGGACTTGCCAGAAGCCATCCAGAGACGGGTGGTAGGAGTACCACGAGACTGGGTTAGATTATTCCGCCGTGTGGCCACTGCAGTTACGTTCTATAGGAACACGACTTCTGGGCGGGGACCTCAGGAGTAGACAGATATTATATATTAGATGACTGTATAGTTTTGAGACTGAACATGATGGGGCAAAGCCCAAGTTTTGTACGAGATTATGGATCCAAATTTTGTAAATTTTTTGACACTCTGATGATATATATACAGCGAGATTTGATGTGATGTGATAAATGTATCAAATGTATGATGTTTTTGATGATTAAAAATTTATTGTATTGAATGATTAATATGCCAATCCAATGCTTGATTAGCTAATGAGTCAGCAAACCAATTGTCAACTCGAGGAATATGAATGAATGTTAAAAATTGAAATGACCTTTGTAACAAACGTACCCTCAAGAAAAATCGTAATAAAAATGGATCTCGTACCCGATAAGTGTTGTTCAACTGCGACACCACCAGCTGAGAGTCCAAGAAAACTACCAATGAATCAACACCCAAAGATATTGCCTCCGAGAGTAGATAAACAACTGCAGTGTATTATGCTATATTATTGGAAGCAGGACCAATGCAGACCCCTCTTGATACTAACAGCTGACCGGAAGGATAATGAAGCACCCAAGCCGCGGAAGCTAAGTTCCGGGTGTGTCTACTAGCACCATCGGCTAAACCAAAATGACTCATGACATCCGACACAACCTGCCAAAGCAGATCAAAAACATCACCAACTCATCAAAGATCGAAAATCAACCAGATATGTACAAAGCAAAACTACTATATACAAAAGCAACATGCCAGGCCGAAGCCTAGGCATAATACTTCTTCAAATAGAGCCCATTTCTAGGCTCCGGCAACTCGTTCCCTTCAAAATCAACCAAGGTATATGCTCCTTTCTTAAGGACTTTTTTAACGATGAAGGGGCCATACCACATAGAATTAAACTTTCCTGCCCCCAGGGCATCTTTTTCTTGGGCATAGATCAAAATAAGGTCACCTTCCGAAAAAACCCTGGGTTTGACCTATCGCATCAACTTTACTGTTTTTATGCGCTTCATTCATCGTGGCGGCATCCCGACGCCGCTCATCGAGATGTTCCGTATGAAGAAGCCGCGTTCGCGACCGAAGTGTCGTGAAGAAGCTCAACACTGATTTAAGGGAAGGAATCTCACATTCAATGGGAAATACGGATTCCACCCCATGGACTAACTAAAACGGAGTAAAGCCAGTTGCAGTTTTAACTGACGTCCTGTATGCCCAGAGTGCAGGATATAGCATAATGTGCCAGTTGGATCTATGTTTATCAATTGTCCGTTGAAGAATTGTCTTCAAGGATTTATTCACGGCTTCCACTTGCCCATTGGCCCGAGGATAATATGGAGATGAATGCTCCTGCCGGAAACCCAATTTGAGAGCCAACTCAGCCATCATACTATTCTGAAAGTGACTGCCATGGTCAGTGACAATCTCTCTAGGTATACCAAAATGAGCGATAACTTGGTTGAAAAGGAACAAAGCTGCAGTCTCACCATCGTTCCCAAAAGTAGGCATAGCCTCGACCCACTTCGTAAAGTAGTCTACTGCTACGATAATGTACTTGTGACCTTTTTCCGAAGGCGGGTTACAAGTAGTAAAATCCATACCCCACTTTGTAAAGGGTCTGACAGTAACGACTGGAAAAAGCGGAGCTGGATGAGCGCGCATTTTTCGAGTATACACCTGACAAGGATGACACCTTTTGACCGATTCAATACAATCCTTGAAAATCGAGGGCCAAAAGTATCCAGCACGCAAAATCTTTTGGGCTGTAGCAAGCCCAGATAAATGACCCCCACAAGCTCCACTGTGAGAATCATTGAGCACAGCCTCAGCTTCTTCGAAAGTTAAGCAGCGTCTTAGGATTGAATCAAACCCTCAACGGTACAAAGCATCACCAATAATCAGATAATTCTTGGCTAAGTGACGCAGTTTACGACGCTCATCTTTCGAACAAGAAGAGGGAAACTTCGCAGTCTGGAGATACACAATGATATCCCCATACCAAGGATCCTGTGGAGAGATTAGAAACAAGTGTTCGTCCGGAAAGGACTCATCATAGATCATCTCCTCCCCACAAGGCAACTCGGAGATCAATTCCGCAAAGACTAATGACTTCTTGGATTTGGCAGACATGAACTCGAGATCAAATTCTTGTAATATCACAATCCATCTATTATATTTTCCCCCAATCACTCGCCTGCTGAGGACAAACTGAAATGGATTGGCAGCTGCCAAGACATAAGTTTTGCGAAGAATAATGTAATGCCGGAGTTGTTGCACAGCATGAACTGCTGCTAAGGCTAACTTTTCTATCGGGGTGTATCGCAGTTCAGGTTCTACCAGTCCTCGACTGAGGTAGTAAATAACATGCTCTGCCAGAGCATCATCCTCCTGAACCAGAACCATACCAATGGTAGATTCTGTTGCTGCTAGATACAAAAGAAAATCTCTGCTATAATTAGGTGGACTCAGTAAAGGAGCAGAGGTCAATTCCTTTTTCAAAGCATCGAACGAGCATTGAGCGTAGTCGTCCCAAAGAAAAGGAACTCCTTTCTTCAACAATCTCATATATCCCTTTGTAATCTCAGCATAATTGACGATAAACCTCCGAAGAAAATTAGACTTTCCTTGGAGACTTTGAAGCTGACGGATTGAAGACGGGGGAGGCAACCGAAGTATTGCCTCAACCTTGAAGGGATCTACCCTTATCCCTTCCCTAGACACAATAAATCCCAACAGCCGACCGGATGTAACCACGAAAACGCACTTGTTCGGATTCAATCGAATTTTATAAAAACGACATCTTTCAAATATTTGTTGGAGGTGACCAGGATGATCCATTCTCTTTCGAGAATGAGCAGCTAAATCATCTAAGTATGCCTCGATAATCTTCTTGATGTCGTGGAAGGCGTAAGACATGGCCCGCTGAAAGGTAGCCCCAGCATTTTTAAGACCAAAAGGCATTTTCTTGTATGCAAACGTACCCGAGGGACAAATAAATGCAGTCTTATGTTGATCTTCAGGACGGATAGTAATTTGATTATATCCAGAAAAACCGTCCATGAAGGAGAAAATCTCGTTACCGGCACACTCGTCAATGATCTGATCGATGAATGGTGTGGGCTAATTGTCTTTAGGACATGCCTTATTTAGGTCTCTGAAATCGATGCACACTCGAATCGTTCCTTGCTTTTTATCTACCGGAACGGGGTTTGAAACCCATTCAGTCAGAGGAACTGGGAAAATGAATCCCGCCTTAAGCATCTTTTCAACTTCAGCTTTGATAGCTGCTGCCTTCCTTGGATTGACCGGACGAAGTTTTTGCCTGACCGGCTTAGCGTTTTCACACGTCTTGATCTCATGCTGGACAATAGATGGGTCTATGCCAGGCATTTCCTCATAAGACCAAGCAAAAACATCCCTATACTCTTTGAAGAGCTCGGTATAGATTTGAATCTCTTCACGGGAACATTCAGCTCCAATGAAGACATTCTCGACAATATTGGGATCCCTGGAAATGTTCACCGGGATAGTAGGAGAGATCACAGCCATGTTCCCTTCAGCATAAACCTGTGTTGGTGCCAAAGGGCTCAAGACTGGGTGAACAGGACCAGGAGACTGAGGACTTGGAAAACTAGTTTCAACTTCGCTCAAGTCCGGTAGGAAGTAAGACCGATGATGCAAATCATCCCATGGTCTATCTATACCAGTCATGGCTTCTAGGATGGCCTCTTCAGATGGAAGAGCGGTATCAAGACAATCCTGGGCAGAAGAATAACTAAGTGTCCAAGCCGGAGCCACATCACCATCCAACTCTTCCGGTGAAAGAGGAGCTGGGACGGATTCTGCAGTGTCAACAATAGACTGATATGCAATCTCAGCTGCAGAAATCGGAAATGCCATTCCACCCACTTGACCTTCCGCTAATGTGGCAGTAGGGGAAGGTAAGGTCCAAGGGTCCGAAAAATAATGAGTTCGAAAGAAATCTCTTCGAAGGGGAGCCTTGGAGGATGAAATAGCATTAATATGCACCGTAGGAGGAGGAAGATCGAAAGTACCCATCAGGGAATAATACATTCCAACTCCTAGATTCTCAACAGGCGCCTTAGTATTATCCAACTTAGGAACAAATGAGTCAGAGGGCGCATTCAGGACTACCTGAGGACAGTCCAGTTGATCCACTGTAACGATCCTCCCTTCATGGGGGAAACATACAATTCGAAATAGTGAGGATGCAATGGCATCCATCTCATATATCCAGTTCCTCCCCAACAGAAGGTTGTAGTCCAAGGCTGCATCCACTACCTCAACCTCTATGTTAACAGTTTTGCCCCCAACACAGATGGGCAAAGCCGAGACAATACCATGGGGTCTGTGAGAATGACCATCGAACGCAGTAAGAACAGTGCTAGATGGAACAACTTTGGGAGATCCAAGTGTCTTCCAGCATGCGAGAGACATCACGCATGTAGAAGCACCCTCATCAACAACCGTTCGAAAGATATTGCACTTCCGATACGACGATTTAATATGAAATGCCATGTGATGAGGAAGTCTCTTCTTAAAATTATTCATATCAAAAGTAATCAGAAGAGAATTTTTCGGATCAATAGCCCCAATGGCAGTGAGCAAAGCACTGCGCTGAGCCGGACAAGACTGGAGTACCTCTAAAGCCGACATAGCACAAGGACTCTGCGCCAGATCTTCCACAATCGAGTAGTTCTGGGCAGCCCTAGCATTTGGATTAATCGTCGATCGCTTAGAAGATGCTTTGGGCATCTGAGGCATAGACTCAACAGTAGGCTTGGTAATGTGAAGCGGCTCAGTAGCATCAGGAATATCCTTAGCTTTCGAAGACTCTTCTCCGCCATAATCACGGGATCTCGTAGTGATATCCGCGTGAGCACTCATCATGAAAATGTTCGATGGAATTTCCCCTTCCTGGGTGCCCCCAGAGGAAGCCCCAGGATTTTGGTTCGCGCCAACAACTAATTGCTGCCCTTGGGGAAAAGGGTTTGTTAACACAGCCTGGGAACTAGAAGAACCCTGCTGGGATAACAAGCGCTGAGCATCCTGAATTTTAGGGCAAAGGTGTGTGAGATGGTCTCCAGTACAAAGCTTGCATGGAAACTTCACTTTCTTTTTCTCCTTTTGACCCTCACCAACATGCTCGTTGGTTTTATTTGCATTGCCCTTCCCGTTCTTTCCCTTTTTCTTGTTATTACGTCCCTTCTTCTTCCCATTGGATTGTTGATTTCCTTTGGGATCAGAAGCTTGGACAGCATTTATGGACAAAGACTGGGAAGGTGATGAATCAGCAGGCGCAGCCTGACTAGAAGGAGCAGATTGTAAAGACAATTGCTGCAATTGAGAAAGCAGGCTGGCTGCACTACTATTGACCGATCCGACAAGCCCGTCACCATGCGGACCAGGTTTAGTTTACGATAAATCCAATTTGGAGCGAGGAGCATTGGGAAAATACTTATAAAGTACCCCAGACTGAGAATAGATCAGTTCTAACTGTTAGGCCCTAAAAATGGCCTGCTCCTCATAAAATACCCTAGATAGGGATACATCTTTTGAAATATCTGACTGCAGAGATTTCAAAAACCACTCGAGAAGGAATTCACCAGGAATATGAGCTTTGATAAGCCTCTTCCTTCTCCTCCATTCCTGAATGTGATCAGAAATGTGCGTTGCCTCATCTTGCTTAAAATTAGCCAGGAGTTCGGTCCCAGCCTCATATCTGACAGGCAACTGAAAATGGTTTAGAAATGTGACAGCCAGTTCCCCAAATGTGGCGAAACTGCCCCCAGTGAGCTCGATATACCATTTGGCAGCATTTCCAGTTAGGGTGCATTGAAATAATCTCAATCTAATCGAGTCATCGATCAGGGAGTTCGAAGAGCACCATAAGTGGAAAGTGGTGATGTGGTCTGCCGGATCCTCTCCATTCTTACCTTCAAACTTTGGAATGTCTGAAGGAAGTTTGGTCGGGACCGGAGGCCACCCCGGACTATACCGAATCGGGTCATTAGTTAACTTCGACAAGTCTGGCAAGTTTAACGTTGCCAGAAATGGTAATCGAGGTGGAGCCTGAGAATTCCATCCTTGATGGGATGGATTTCCAACATTCTGAAAAGAATAGCCTGGATTTGATGAGGCACCAGGCTGCCAGAAAGGACCCGTAGAAAACGGAGAAGAACCTCCTCCCCACGCCGAGTTACCAAAGCCCAGACCAGTTCCCCCCGCTGAAGTGTTAAATGAAGAGGAGAGCCCCTGATAGGGGTTCCAAGCATTAGACAGAGGAGAAAAGGACTGATAAGCACTCGATGAAGGGAAAGAAGAATTCCCTTGATGACCTGCGTAAAAATGATTCCCTGCCCCCGCTGTAGTAAAGACAGGATTCCATCCCGTAAAAGTAGTCGAACTTTGCCCCCCAGACCAAGGGTTAAAACTCTGGGTCTGGGACGTAAACGGAAACGACCCTAAAGAAGGATTGGAACTAGGAATGTGCCCAGTTCCAAAGGGGAAACCCTGAAACGAAGCCGATCCACTAGCCATGTTAGACATGGGCGTAGATCCAGCTGAAGCAGCAGAAAAGGTAAAAGAGGGACTTCCACTAATGGACATCCCTGAACAAAAGGGACCAGAATGGGAAGCATGTGCTTGGGTGAACCCAGAGCCAAACACAGCAGCACTAGAAGCAATCGAAGATGAAGCAATAGTGCCCCCTGCTTCAACAGAAGCAGGAGTCTGAATGCCTGCAGCACTCACGGTAGAAGCCGTGTTCCTAGTCGTGGCCATCGAAAGATAAGAATGATACGGAAGATCCGGCGGTCTCTCCGACTCAGGTCCGATGTACTGAACAACGAACGGATAATCAGGAGGAAGAGGAGATGGACTTGTAGCAGGAGGCTCAGGTACGTCTTCAATTTGAAAATCTTCTTCCTGAGGAAACAAAACTCGCGAGGTGAGTGGAACGCTCCTCTCGGGACCGACACCAGAATCAGCTATGAAACCTTCAGACCTTGGTGGAGGATCTCTCTCCACAGCGTCAGAATCCACAGGGTGGTAACCACCTGCTAAATCGCTCCTACGCCTTCTCGAAGAAGGCTCTCCACTCTCGGGAGATAACCCCCGGATTCTCCTCGAACGTCGAGGCGCTTGATCAGCCACTTTTATAGATTTATTAAATTAGACTCAAAAAAGTGAAAAGCTAGGCAAGCTAGGAGCAAAGAGCACTCACTAAAAATAAAAATCCCTGAGATACAGTCAAGCAAACAACCTCCAAGTATTTCCGCTCCGGGTGATGAGGACCGAACACCAAAATACAGGAAAGCGAAGTATAGGACCTCCCGAAAGTAGTCTGGGATGATTAAGGCCCAAAACAACTAGCGAAGGTATCAGAAACAGTTACGCCGACCTCCAAACGACAGCCTTTGCCGGCTCAAGCACCCAAGATTCGCAAGGGCACCCCCCAGAAGTACTGCTGAAAGTGATGCGACGTCTGCCTCAGGTACCACGGGTATTCCCCCCCGCAGTCACCTCTGTGGAACCTAGGAGTGGCAACTATGGACACCAATCCGTATCAGAAGCTGGGCGGAACGGTCTTGAGGTTAGATTCAGCCAATCGGAGAGGGGGTATCCCTCTTCTCAGCCTTCGCTTCCCCTCGCGCTTGACTCTCGGATGAGAGCTTTCCCAGTCCACCTCACGGAGTTGGATTTCGCTCAATTAATCAACTTCTATGCTTGTTTGAGCGGCCTTGGAGAGTTAACTCTCCACTCACCTATTCCAAGGCCCTACAACCTAGCTAGTTGGTGATTGACACTTAGAAAACTTGCTAGTTGATTTTAGATTAAATCGCTTATTTTAATGGCTGTTATGTTAAGTCACAAGGATATGGAGATGAAACGAATGGTGTTTTTGACGCAAAAGAAATTAATAAAAACTTAACTACATGCACATGCAGTTCTTTGTCTTTCGATGAAGAGTAATCTCTATACAGGTTCTACGAGACTAAAAATTGTATTTTTCTTTTCAAATGGCAAACTCACACTCACAAAAACTAAGAAATTGACTAAATGATTATATGCACCTAATGCAAATCACTACAAGCATGCAAATCCTAAGATGCAAATATCTTAAAGCAGAGTGAAATTCCCAAAAAGTCCTTCAGTTTTAACTCCACTTTTGTTGTCCAGAAAGCTAGTTCTTGAAATCAAGAACTCTTAAAATAAGGACAGCAAAAACACTTAACAACAAGAAGAAGAAATCAAATGACAACTCCTCCTCAAGATCAAGCCTAGAACTAAAGCAAGAAACTTCACAAGCTTCAAAAGTTGTAGCAAACGAAAATGAAAATGCAACACCAAAAGCAAATAACAAGTGAAAATGTTTTTTAAGCCTTTGAAATGCAAAAACAAAAAGCAAAGCAAATGTTTTTTGAGCTTTTTTGTTTTATAGAGAAAGAGCTCGAAAAGACCAAGCACAACTATCAAAATCCAAACCAAAACGGGACCGAATTTCAAGCACAAGCTTCAAGAATGCTCCCAAACCTTATAAGGCTAACTCGTAGCAAGATCAATAAGAGCAAAAGAAGACCAAAAACTTAGCCACCCAGCCTAGACAAATAGTGCAAACTCGTCGCAACCAAAAACTCCAAAGAAGCAAGAAAAGCCCTTCAAAAGTTGCAACAAAACCCTAGCCTATGGAACTCAAGAAAACCAATCAAAAACGAAGCAAAAATCGCAATGCGGAGCACAACACAAAGATAGGAGCGAGTCAGTGAGCAGAAGCTCTCTGTTCTGATAAAGCAGAACAGCCAAGAATGCTCAGAAAGCGATCTTGGAACTCAATCCAGAAGTGCCAGCACCAGAAACAACACTTTGCCAAAAAGACTAGTTTTCACTCAAACGAAAGAGAGAAAAGACATGAAACCACTTCTTTCACACTCCAGTAAGTACAGAGACACTGTAGAAACAGGCCTCCACAGCCAGAAAAGACCAAAAAGTCAATAAACCCAAAAATTAAAAATCTGCCTAGGTATACGCTACTTCACAGCTATGCAACCAGCGTGCATACACGTCTGTGCTAAGGGAAACTCGCGTATACGCGGGTCCCTTTAGACAAACTTGCGTGTATACGCGACTGTGTGCAGAAAAAAGCGCGTATACAAAGGAAAATAATGAAAAAACAAAAAGGACAAGCCTGGAAAAGACACCAGGACTTTAGACTGACTGCAAGAAAGTAAACTAGACTGCAAATGAAAGATAAAAATGTCGGCAACCTACCAAACAGCTGAAACAACCCAACAGGAGAATCACAAGAATGTGATCCCCAGTGGAGTCGCCAGTTCTATTTCGGGGAATATCACCCTAGAGGTTGGTTGGGATACAACCTCCACAGAGCAGGGGCATGCTACTTAACAGAGACTCACACAACCATGCACGTTCAGAAAAGCTAAATAGAGTAGAATGAGAAAGTTACCCGTAGGTCCTACGGTTGAAGCAGATCCCGCAGGGTTCAAACCCCCAACAACCGTCCTTCCTTCTTAACCTGAAATACAAGAAGAAACAAACACAAAGGACTGGTTTTACAGCATATATCTACTCTAAATGTTAGTGAGATCCATATAAAACATTAAATAAATCATAATGAATGCTTGTATAACAAATATTCTCATACATATAAGCATACACTAACACATTTATTTCGGGAACAGCATGGTGCTTCTGTATTATAAATAGCATGTACAAAAGTAACGAGTGGAGAGATCACCTGATCCTTCCAAGGCCTTCGCAGACCGTCATCCGGATCCGTCCAGCCCTTGCCTCGCTAAGACTCCTTCCAAACTGGTGCATACGAGATGACATATAAAGGGATGTGCATCTCAAGGAAACAAGGGTTTCCTATAATGAACTGGGAAAGTGCAGGAGGCACAGGGAATCAGACTTGGATAGGGAATACCAACAAAGTATAATATCAATAATTGTCTCTCTCCCTTAGGCCATACACATGAGGGGTTTTTATACTCCCTCCAAGTAGCTTCAACAGTTGGAAACAGTTGGCCACGTGCTGGGGTGGTTGAACTACCTGAGTAACCATCAACCCAGCCCGAAAATAGGGAATTTTTATATATTTTTTAATCATTTTAATGGCATACGCGGAAAATTCTAGCTGGACTCGCGTATACACGCGGAAAAGCACGTGCATAGTCGCGTATGGGGTTTTTTACACTTTTTTTAAGTGAATTTGTCCAATTCTGTAGGAATGGGTGCCCAAAACCATCAAAGCAATCATGAATCATGTCAAGGTGAGAAATGATGCTATAACACATATGTTATGCTGTGAACTGGCCACAAGCGTGTTAAGCCAACCAAGCTCTTCTGAAGGCAAGCATGTATTGGAGATATCTCGCAGGCACATCAGATATGGATTATGGTACGCATGGTGTTTGGAATGAGGAAGCCGTGTGGCTTCACGGATGCGTATTGCGGAGCTCCAATGACATAAAGAGTACATCCGAATGTATTTTCGCATCGGGTTGACAAAGCACAGACAAGAGGAAGCGTAGATCCATGGCACTCGCTTAGCAGAGGCCGAGTATATGGCAATGAGTTTGGCTGCATGCGAGGCTATATGGATGAGGAAGATCCTGGTCGGGTTGTTTGGTTCACACTTAGAGCCTACTGTGATTTATTGTGATAATTAGAGTTGCATCAAACTCTTGGTTAATCCAGTGTTTCATGATAGATCTAAACACATTGACATCCGGTATCATCATATCAGAGATTGTGTGCAGCAGAAGATCATGTTACTTTCATACATTCCCACGGAGGATCAAGATGCTGATATCTTGACGAAGGCGCTCACCAGGAGAAAATTCGAATACCACAGGGGCAGGATAGGGGTGGCAGATAATCCTTATCTTGTTGAGAGGGAGTGTTGAGATTGCAACAAGATGATGAGCTTAGTGGAAAGAAGTCGCCTTCACTAAGTGGGCCCGCAGGCTATTTTTGGCGCAAAGTCTATTTTTAGACTATGTCTATTTTTATACATATGGATCATGTTCTATGAGTTGCAGGATGCTATTTGTGGATGGTTGGTCAAGTCAGAAAAAATATATGGACTTCTATTTTTAGACATATTGGGCGGAATCTATTTTTAGATTGCCAGTCTAAAAATAGATATGTCGAATATTATTAGCTCTTAATAATATTTAGACTCTAAACATTATCTTATTCCCTTGGAGCACTTCAGTTAAGTGCACAGATGTGGCACAGGAGCTGACAGAAGGAATTACGCTATTCCTGAGGGTTAAGTGGAGCTATTGCATGGATACTTCAATTAGAACTCATGTGACAGAGTTTTGTGGAGTTGATTGAGGAAGTTAGTGGAGTTGTATTCAGTTTAACTAATCTAAACATAGTTGATCTATTTGTATTCAGTTTAACTAATTGATACAATTAGTGAGAGTGGTGTGAATTAATTATTAATTAATTCACTAATTATAAACTCATTAATCAACTAAAGAATGCATCAGTTAACTTCAGTGCATGGACAGTTTCAGTGGAGACCAGTGCAGAAATAGGTGAAAGAGTGGGTTAACTATCAGTTGTGACTATACTATTGCTATTTGCAATGCACAGATAGGTGGAGAAGCCCATGAGGATTGCGCAATACAAGCTAGGTGGTTTATCTATTTAATGAAGCCATCCCATAACATTGATTACGCAATAGAGGCTGGCTATCAAGTGGCAAAAGATTGGAGCATGTGTTTTGCTAGATCTAGCTTGATAGTGTGTAGCAATTGGAGGTGGTGCTAAGAGCTTGTGAGGAGATTTGTACTATGATTGTTACATGATCTCCATGACATATAATATACAGATAGTTGGGGTTTTCAGCTTTAAGCTTTCCCATTAAATACTGTGTTCATATGTGTGATTGTTTGTGGTTTTAATGTATGCATGCAATTGATTTTATTTTCACATGTGATGATCAATGGTAGAAGAGATTCTGTATTATGCATGAAGCTAAAATAGTGTGTGATCAGAAGAATCTCGGTGAATAATATATCAGTTATTCAAATTTCTACAATGTAATGAGACTATTTTCTGCAATAAGATGAGTATTTAGATTGTCCTTCACCGATTTAGTTTCAGAGGGATAGGCTTGTTGGTTATGGCCCTATCCATTGACCTTACTCTTTCTTGTGTATTCATGCTTATTTTTATGTCATTGTAGCTAGTTTTCTTTATGAGTTTTAGCTAGTTTGCTTACATTTCAATTCATTTTTTTAGTTTTCTTCCATTTTTCTTTATTGTAGTTAAGCTTGCATAAATGTTTGTAGAATAGCTTATAAACTTAGAAACTTGTGTGTCAAGCCTCCCTTTCTCATCTCTTTCATTAGAATGTGAGGAGGGAAAATCTTCACCACAGGCCAAATTTTATCTTTAGTTAATGATTTCTTGGAAATAATGGTTAATTTTTTGTAGTGTCATGAACATGTCTATAATAGTGAGTTAGATTTCTATTTGAATGCTTAAGTTGGTTTGCTTTCCAAATTCAACTCATATTTTCCATTTCCTTCATCATATATTTGCCAATGTTCGTTGCATGAACAGGTAGTTTGCTTGCATGTTCAAGTATCACAACAAAGGAGGACTTCACTAACACCCTTAGCTTCATTTGTCACCCATCAACAACCTTCTTTTCATCAAATCGCCTTCATCCTTGTTTTTAAAATGTTCACCTTCACACTGTGAGAAACCTTAGAAGTGCAAGACAAGCTTCTCAAGAGGTTCTGAGCTTGGAAAATGGATTGGACACCTTCCATTAATCCAAGTACACCTTCACTCCACCTCCCCTACACTTTTCTCCATCATTTTTGGCCTGAGATTGCCCTCAGACTGTTTCCTGTAGCAATTCTGGACTTTCCTGTAGCACTACAGGAAACTTGTAGCAGAACTAGTAGCAGCACTAGTGGGCCTCTCCTTAAGCCCATAAACCATTATCAACCTCATATAGACCTGCCAAAACCATAAATACACCTTCAACCCTACATCCATGAGTTCAAAACCTTCCTAAGCTACCTTAGCACCTTCTCCTCCTTGCTGCAAAACAATGCATTTACAAGAATAATTAGGTGATGATTAGATGCATGAGTAAAAGAATGATAGTTAAAGCATGAAGTAGATAAAGTGTGTTTAGCCATTTGGCCCATAAATTTGTGAGTAGATTGGCCTTCTTTCTGCAATTTTAATTCAGCCATTTACTTCCTGGAGATGCCCAGTTTGCTTCTATTTCTTTCCATAGTTTAAATTGTAGATTTATTTCCTTATATAATAGCTAGATGTATTTTCTTACTTCAGAATAGTCATTTGATGGTTAATAGAGTAATGGTTTTGAGTCACTGGTAATTCTAGGTCTAAATCAGAAATGTGTTAGACTTCACTCAGAAACCATAGAAATAACACCCTTTCATAAGACTAAGAAGAGGATGACATGAGTAGAATGCATCTTTTGTGTATATAGCATTGTCACCTCCTCCAAGTTTGTACGTACCCCGGGTTGATAAAGTAAAGTAGAGTAGCCTATGGGAGTTGCAGCATTCTTGGTGCAATACCAGGGCTCACAACTAGCATTTCTCGGGTGTGTGTGATATGTTCTAGACCTCATGAGGGGTTGACCCTTCAAGTACCCCCCCACATTCCCGTATGTTATCAAATTATGATCCAGCCTCAGATGTAGTTCTGCATATTTGACTGGTTCATTTTCAGCTACTTGCAGAACCCATAATATGCATGTATCCTTCATATGGTCCATTCAGATCTTCAGAGCCATTTCCTATTCATTGGGGCTTATTTGGTTATCATCTCCCCTTACCATGTCATCTTGAGGGGCATTATGCCTCATGTACTCAGATCAACAAATGTTATTGTATTCGGTCTTGGCCTCTGTTTTCGAGGCACGTTATGTATATGGGAATTATTGTATCATTGTATCAAATTTTGGCACATTGATTCCAACATATCATTTATCATGTATCATGTGCTTTATAGATCAGTCCCACATTGCTGGGCACATCATTTTTATTTGTACTCGGTTATCTCAGTGATTGTTGGTATGCCTCCCATGCCTCATTTGAGATCATGTACTCCAAAAATAAAAGGAGAATTATATCAGTTTAGTAGGTCTCACCCCCTCCATTTCTCAGTCCTTCCTTGCATTGCTTCAACTCTCTCTCTCCCTCTCTCCCACCTTCAATGTCTAGTGAAAGCAGAACCTACAACGTATTTCAGTCATACGATTTTCTCCTAACGCTCGTATATTAGGGGGAAATATGTTATCACCTAAGAAATGATCACCTAGCCATTTCATACTAGGTGGAACTAAGTAGGATTAATTTTACCATAGTAAAATCACTTTCGCCATAGGAAATAATTTAGGAAACCAATTTTCCTAATTTATTTCTCATTAAAATTCAAAAACCCCATAATAATATTTAAATAAATCAACATTTATTTAATATTCTCTAGGAATAATTATTAAATAATTATTTGATAATTATTCCTTGTCACATTTGACTAAATTTCCTTGGATTAATTACATAAATCACTTTTTATTTATTACTCCTTATTCTTATTTTTGGAATAATTGTTAAACCATTATTTAATAATTATTTCAAATTCACAATTTTCTTAATTCTCACAAATTAATTAATTAATAATTTTATGTGTTAATGACTTTAACCAGTTTCTAAATAAATATATTAGATCATTTTAAATATATTTTCTCTATATAAAAAATAAAATAAAATATTCCTTACGGCTAGATTTTGATTTGGTCAACAATATTTTATTATTCTCCAATTCCTAATTTAGATCAATATTTTGTTATAAATAAGAGGGTTTTCCATTTATTCTTCACCATGATCATTATCATCGTCACCATTATCAGCTCACAACATTTGAGCTCCCACTTGAGTTCCATTTTTCTTTTGTGTTTTCTGCACATTTTAGAGAGAAGAATAACAACACTATAACCAATGCCATTAAGAACCCATCCCATGGAGGGGAATTTATAGACCCATGTTGTAATGCTTCTTCACTAGGTGATTTCAATAAAATATTATTTATTTGAAGTCCTTCTACTGGGTTATTGCACTTTTCTTTACCATTTCTATATGTTTTGGGTTTGCATAAGGTATTTTCTTGCAGGGTTTATGAAATTTCATTTCATATCTAAGGCATAAAATCAACCACAATATATTGTTAGGGTCACTTATCACCTGTGACTTAAGCGAAGAATTTTTGGTACACATACTAAGAAATTTCATATTAAAAACCTTTATCAAGTAAGAAAAATTGCTAAGAATATTGGGGAAGTTAATCCCTTAGTCTCTTGGATTGCCAAGATGGTTAGTTAGTTGTGAAAGAATCTTATTGTGTCTCAAATTGGGAAGATTGTTCTACTTTATATATGTTAGAGGAGCTTTTAGTTTTTTATCATATTTAGAAATCCTTCTGATGATATTAGATTATATGTAAGGTAAAAGTATTGATTGCAGAGTAGATAATTAAAGAAAGAATTCTTCATAGAAAATCTAAGTCAAAGTGTTATGGAGTTCCCTTAGGAACTCTTGAGTTGGTTGGAATGAAAATGTATGAAGACCTCAATTTGGGGTAAGCTGTGACAAATGTCCTCTTGTTTCCTTGAACAAAGCCATAGTATGTAGCAGTGAGAAGGAGGATTTTGGATGTCTTCACGATTAGCTAGGACCCATGTAGGTTCAGTGATCTTCTAAGAATTCTCTTGCCCTATTAAAGACTATTTTAGTCAAATGGAAAGTGTGCTTCGTCGAAGGATATACAATGTTGTCGGTCAATCAGCATTCACTTTTTTCAGTCTTACGATGATCGAAAATGTCCAACCGTCGAAAGGAAAGTTTGGTGGGTATGGAAAGTTCATCGAAGGATGTTCACCATCATTAGTCAAATGACGCCAACTTTTTCCAGTCTTACACAACTAGGAAATTATCCTTCCATCAATATTACAACGATATGGAATGACGATTATTGGCATCAAAACCCCAATGAGTGATCATGTCAGGAAAGACCTTCTATCTTTGACAAGACGTGTCCATAGCTATCGTCGAAATTTCGATGATTATAAAAAGTTGATAGAATGAGTGCACTTAAAATGACGTTTAGTGAGACCTCCTTTTTTCGTTATAGTGATGAAATTTCATTGAAATAATGACAAATGTGCATGGAAAATAGGCTTAATTTTTAGTAATGGCATCATCGTGTCACTAGAGGAGGATGTCATCGCTATGTACTTGCCAGTTCTGGTGGTCACCATCGTGCTAGTGGGGCCATTAGTTGTCTTGAGTGTGCCAAGTGGGTTGTGTTCGCGCAATGCGTGTAACTCTAGAAAATATACCTTGTCTTCGCTAGACATATTTCTCAACAACTTACTGGTGAAAACCATAAAGGGGACGCCCATCAGAGCATATATAGTGGGCCCACTCTGGACTACATGCTCAAAGGTCTTGACAACCCTCGTGGATGAGATCATGCTGGAAAAAGATATTGCTCACACCCTTCATCATAATAGTTGTCATGTTCATGTTATTGGGGGATGGAGTAGGCACCTCCACCATGATGTTCATGATAAGCTGACTCACCTACACAACTGACAGGTTGTAGCCCTCCTGCTTTGCAAATTCGACATACTTGGCATCCATATTGGACCTATGTGTTACTAAGTTGAAGCCCACCTTGCCACAATTGAGATCAATGATGTTTATGAATCCAACATCGCCAAGGTCCATGTCAGTGGTCAAGTAGAGTGTGGTGTTGAGCATGGTGTCGTTAGTGATATGGTGGAACTTCATGGTTTGGAAATAGTCGAGCACCATATGGAGGCTTAGGGCACACGATAGATTTCAGATGCAGGCCATTAAGACGAGCCATGGCAGTATTTCTTACTACTAGGGCCAAATCGTTACTGGTTGTTGATCTCATATGCCAGCTTCATTTGCATGAGATAGTGATTACACTCGTTATACTCTAGATATTTGGCCAAAATCTTAGTGATGTTGAACATATTTGTGTAAAACAAGAATCTCAGAAGGAGGAGGAACATAAGCTTCATTACAGCCGAAATGTTAAAAACTCTTCAGTCGTTGAAATAATAAATGGAAATCAAAATTTGATGAACCTTCAAAGGCCTAGATAGTCGAGGACATAATAAGGAATTCTCGCTACATACTTCACCTCTGGGGAACGACCTGAACTAAAAAAAAATCTGATGATTGTGATTTGAGTCCTCACGATGGTTTCATTCAGTGACTCCATTTTTTCTAAACCCCAATTGACATGGATTTGTAACCCGCTTTGATAACAGTAATCTGAATCTTGGGGACTAAGATCTAAGAGGCTTGAATCTGTGAGAGAGGAAAGAAAACAAACAAATATTTGTTGAAACTATTCTAAAAAAACTAAGTTCTCACTTTTTTAGAGTTGCAAAAAATCATCCAATTTTGAAAAGTGTGGACTCACGATAAACCTTTTTTTTGGAGCATATTTTTTCTCTTAAAAATTTCTTATCTATTAAGTATGCACAAATTTTCTTAAATTTTAGTGATTTTCATGTCAAATTTGAAAAATGTTGATGCAACGTCCACCCCTTTTTTTAGGCCTATTTTTAACAAATTTTTTTTTTTTTTTTATACATTAAGTATGGATAAATTTTCTTAAATGTTGGTGATTGTCATGCGGACTGTGAAAGTCATCAATTTTTTTTTTACACATATTTTTAACATTTTAAATTTTCTTATGTCATAAGTATGCACAATTGTTTTTTAAATATTTATTATATAACAATATTTCAAGTTCTCTTATTCTTTTTCTTATTTTTCGTCCTAAGATGTTTTCTTTTTAATGGTTTTCCACATTTTGGTTTTTTGTTTTTCTTTGCAATGTTTTTTTATAATGAAATTTTTAATATTATTTGCAAAGTTTAAAAAATAATAATAAAATTAATATTTTGAAGTTAAGATTTTTTATATAATTATATAACGTTAATTAATACTTCAACACATATAAAATAATTGTTACTAAAAAATAATAATTTTAAATAATCGAAAAAAAGTCACATATTGCATATAGATATATTTAAAAATATATGTATTTTGGGACATTTTCGCTAAAAATGATATGTTAAATAAACGATTTTTATGAAAAAAATTGAATAAAAAAAGTTGGAAAATTGAAAATTTTATTAAATTATTATGAATTTTATATCCAAATATAATGACATTTGATCAAATTTTGTTTTGTTCCAAAAAAAAATGTTAAAAAAAAATAAAACATGCGACTAAAAACGATTAAAAAGAACAAAAATTAGAATATATATATATATATATATATATATATATATATATATATACAAAAAAATAACAACTTTAAAAATAAAACATTAAAATTAAAAAACATTTAAACAAATTAAATTATAAAAATAAAAAATAAAACATTTAACAAATTTTGAAAAGAAAGAGAATTAAAAAAAATAAAAAATAAAAACTAATAAAAGTAAATTAATAAAAATAACATTAAAAGAAATTTTAAACTAAAAAAATATATATAATTTTTTTTAATATTTATTAAAGTTTAAACGAAGCTTGCCCTCAACCTCGGCTAGCAGAGGCTGATTCTAGGAATCATAATTGGACTCTGCCAGCCAGCGACAAAAGGGTTGCCACAATGGCAGGCCATGGCGCGTGGACGCCCCTCCTAGAATCGACCTCTGCCAGAAGGGGGCCGAAGGGTTGTCGCAAGGGCGAGAGGAGGGGCGCCCACACCCCCTCGGCCAGTCCTTGTGGTGGCCCTTTGGGCCCTCGGCTGGCGAAGGCCAATTCCAGAAATCGACCTTATGCTAGTTGGGGGTTGAAGGACCACTGCAAAGACTGACAAAGGGGCGTACAAGTTTTTTTTTTTTAATTTATTTATGTGTTATAATTGTTTTTTTTTCACTTTTTAATTTAAAATTTTGTTAAGGTATTTTTTTTAATGTTTTTAATTTTTATTTTAATATATTTTTTAATTTTTTTAAATGTCTTTTTAAATTTATTTATTTCAATGATTTTTTAATTACCTTCTATTTTTTTATTTTTATTTTTAATTTTTTTATTTGTTTTTAACTTGATATTTATTATGATTTAAATATTTTTTTTAATTGAATTTTTTTAAAATTGCTTTTAATTTGTATTTATTTTTTTATAAAACTCTTTTCGAAAATCATATTATCATAACAAGGGTTGACGCGTTTAGAACTAACCAATATAGTTCATTTTTAATTTGTTTATTTTTTTAATTATCTAATTTGTTTTTATTTTTTTATTTTTTTTTGGTATTATTTTTTATTTTTTTAAATGGTTTTTTTTTTATGGAAATATTTTTTGTTTTTAATTTAAATTTTTGTTTAGATTTTATTTTTTATGAGATAATTTTATTTTTTCTATAATTGATTGATTTTTTTTTTTAAATATATGAGTTTATATTGCCTTTTTTAATTTTTTTTGTTTTAATATAGTTTTTTATTTATTAGGTTTTTTTTTTTTAAGGTTTAGTTTTATTTTTTTCAACCTTTTAATTTTTGTTTTGTACTTTTCATTTTTATTGATTATACCTTGGCAAGTATGGTGTTACCCATTTAGTTTTGTTTCCGACTACTTATTAATTTGTCTTTGACAAAAAAATATGACACTTATCCATAGTTAAACATTGAGAATTGAATTTTTATTATTTTTAATTATTATTTAAAATTATTTATTTGTAAGGTGATTGGTTAAAACCTTTTTATGGGTTGTTTAGTAATTTCCATTCTATTGGTTACTAATATTTTGTTTCTATTTTTATTTACTTCTCATTTAATTTTTTTATTTTTCTTTTTCTTATTGTTTCCATCTTCATGAATTTTAGTTTTTAAGATGACTTATTGCTATATTAAAAACATATTTTGATAAATTTAGTTATAAATTTTTTTATATTATAATAAAAAATAACACACACCTATATAAAATAAACATATATATTAAAATGTATATATGTTAATATAAACAATATTAGTTAATCACATTTCTTAATTTTTGGTGATGACATTCAACAATACAATATTTTATTAGTTGTTTTATTTTGTGATGAAATTTTCATGTCTTTATTGTTTTTTTGTTTAATTAAGTTATATTTAAGCCATGCTACAGGTACTAGCTACTAGGTAGCCCTTATTTATCTATTTATTTATTATTTTGTTTTATTTTATTTTTTATGCATGGTCTATGTAGCCCATCCTCATTATTTATCAATTTGATAGTTGATTTTAATGTTTTCGTTATAATGGATCAAGACTACTCTCACAGTGTGTCAATTTCATGGTTGGTTTTTAAGATTTCATTGCAATGGATCGAGTTCGCCTACGGTGCTTGTCAGTTTTATGGTTATTTTTAAAAAATTTGTTGCACATGTGTTAAGTTGTCTTAGGCTAAGATTTTAAAATAGCTATACTCCATTTAAAAAATAAATTACTCTTAGTTAAATGAATTTGTGTTCATTTTTTATTTTTTTTTAGTCATATAAATTTTCCATAATGCCATGGTTGAAATATATTGAAAACTTAAGTTTTTTTGTAGTCGTGATATTTGGTTTTAATTCCATGGTTAAAAAATAGCTGAAATTTTAAGGTTTTTGTGAGTCATGATATTTTATCTTTAACGACATTAAGATGATGTTATTCCAGTATCAACGCTTTTCATTTTCATGGTGTTTTTTCATGTTTAAAAATTGGTTTTCAAAAACATTTTTTAAAATGTTGAAAATTTACCCAAGCAAAAAAAATAAAATATTGATGCAACATCAACACTTTTCATTTTCGGGTTGTTTTTTCATGTTTTTTTGGAGATTTTTGGCTAGAGTTCTCATTTTGAAGTTATATTTCTCGTTTGATAGGTTACTTTGTTAAACATATGAAAAGAAATATAACTCTTTATTAAATGAGAAAACCTTTATAGCTACATCATGGTGGACAAATTAGTCCTTTTGAAAAGTAAAGTCTGTTATTTATAGTATTTCTAGTGCCTTCTTGAATTATACCGTTCAATATTATGGGTGAATACCACTTTCCATTCATATCATTGTTTTCATAAGTAGTAATGTATTATTTATTTATCCTTTAGTAATTATATTATGTTCTATATTATATAATAAACATATTTAATATTGACACTATGTGATTCATTTCACTAGTTTCAATCCCACTTCTTCACCCCTGTGAGCATCACTCGATGCAATGAGTGCTAAGTGGACTATTCAAAAATCATGAGAAATTAGTCAGTCACAACTACGTCCCATGGAAATGGTCATAGATGAATGACTTACTTAATGCAATTGAATCCCAAAAATGATATCTAATATAATGCACTGCGGAAACCCCTCATACTTAAATACAAAGAGTAATGAGAGCTCTAGTTGAATGGTTCATGAGGCACAATACTTTCTAAGGTTTGCAAATGGGGTAGCAAACTAAGCGGGCTTGATTGTGGGGAAAACTCCAAAGTTAAGTGCACTTGAGCTAGAGGAGTTCTGGAATGGGTGACCTCCCGGGAAGTCTTGGTTACCGGGTGCAAGCCCCAAAAGTGATTATTGACGCTATGTGATTCATTTCACTAATTTCAATCCCACTTCTTCACCATTGTGAGCATCACTCGATGCAATGAGTGCTAAGTGGACTATTCAAAAATCATGAGAAATTAGCGAGTTACAACTAACTCTCATGGAAATGGTCATAGATGAATGACTTACTTAACACAGTTGAATCCAAAAAATGATATCTAATATAATGCACTGCGGAAACCCCTCATACTTAAATACAAAGAGTAATGGGAGCTCTACTTGAATGGTTCATGAGGCACAATACTTGCTAAGGTTTTGCAAATGGGGTAGCGAGCTAAGTGGGCTTGATTGTGGGGAAAAATTCACAGTTAAGGGCGCTTGAGCTAGAGGAGTTCTGGGATGGGTGACCTCCTGAGAAGTCTTAGTTACTGGGTACAAGCCCCGAAAGTGATGATTGACGCTATGCGATTCATTTCACTAGTTTCAATCCCACTTCTTCACCCCTGTGAGCATCACTCGATGCAATGAGTGTTAAGTGGACTATTCAAAAATCATGAGAAATTAGTCAATTACGACTACCTCTCATGGAAATGTTATAGATGAATGACTTACTTAACGCAGTTGAATCCCAAAAATGATATCTAATATTTAATATATATTTTTTTAAATGCAATTCTTCTCTATTTTATTGTTTGAGTGATTATTTCTGATGATAATTCATCTTTCCTTCCACTTTATTATGTATGGACTCGCGCACACACCCTGTGCATGAAACTCTACATAGCATGAAAATTACAAGATCCTAATATTTCCTTAACTTTCAGTCTAAGAGCTTTGCTTGCCTTATATAACTTTATTTTTGCTTGGATGGGGTGTATTTGCTTGTCAACTTTGCACATGAACTAGAACGAACGAGAAGCCGAGGTAAGGAAAACAATATTAGAGAAAATATTTTTAGTAAAAAAATTCAATTGATTATTTTTTACATCTGCTCTAACAATTTCGAATATACACTTCAAACATTATCTTAAAAAAAAACATATTTCTAATTGTAGTTTTCGGGTATAGCAAGTTGACTTTGACAACAACGTAGTCACGTTACATACTTAAATTTTAATGTATTTGGAAGTAACAATATTAGAGAAAATATTTTTAGTAAAAAAATTCAATTGATTATTTTTTACATCTGCTCTAACAATTTCGAATATACACTTCAAACATTATCTTAAAAAAAAACATATTTCTAATTGTAGTTTTCGGGTATAGCAAGTTGACTTTGACAACAACGTAGTCACGTTACATACTTAAATTTTAATGTATTTGGAAGTAACAATATTAGAGAAAATATTTTTAGTAAAAAAATTCAATTGATTATTTTTTACATCTGCTCTAACAATTTCGAATATACACTTCAAACATTATCTTAAAAAAAAACATATTTCTAATTGTAGTTTTCGGGTATAGCAAGTTGACTTTGACAACAACGTAGTCACGTTGCATACTTAAATTTTAATGTATTTGGAAGTAAAAGTATACAATATAGCTTAAACAAATTAAAAATGGGATGTATTTGTTAATAGTGTAATACAATATTTATTTGGCTATCAGCTTTTCGAGTTTAAAAGAACAACATCGATTTAAATACATAACTTTTATATAAACGTAAATAAATAAATTTTATTAAAACCAAAAGGCAATAATTATTAAAACCCCAACTCACTTTATTGTATTTGATAATAAATAAAAACTCATAAAGCCAAAGAGATGGAGAAAAAGTGTTCATATTTACTAATATTAACAAAGATGAGAAAAAGAGTTCATATTTACCAATATTAACAAAGTTATTTAATTCGTACAAGCAAATTTTCAAAATCCTAATTTAATTTGAAAAGAGAGACATTAAATAATTGTTTTCCATTTTTTTTCATTTTTTTAATATTAAATATTTAAAAACTTATCCTTAAATTTTTTATTAAAATAGCATAGTTGCATAGCAAACATATACATATTGAATCATTTATCTAACCCTAAACAAATTTATTCAAAAGAATATATATCTATATGAATAGATATTTAAATATATTTTTTTTCAAAATTCCTAATTTAATTTGAAATGAGAGATATTAAATAATGTTTTTCCATTTCTTCTATCTTTATTTTCTTTTATATTAAATATTTAAAATCTTATCTTTAATAAATTTATTAAAATAGGGAGTTGTCTACGAAGGCAGAGGAATTGCTCGAACAACCAAAATTGGCTCAAACCTGGGCAATTTTGTTTTAAGAAATCTTGCAGTAGTAGTGTCTGAATCATTTTTTTGATGGTAGAAATGGATTCAGCACCATCAAAAACCTCTAGGGCAACTAAAATATTGAAGTTTGATAGCTATAACCTGAATTTACAAAAATCCTTGCCAAATTCTCTTAAAATATTACCAGAATTTCCATGATTTTCAAAGAAAAAAAGCATTCTAGTTATACTACAGCTTAAAATAACAATAAACATGTGCACATTAAATCACTTATCTAACCCCAAAATTTTGTATTCAAAGGAATATATATCTACACATATAGACAGTTGAATATTTGTATAAGAATATATATCTAAATACATTAACATAAGAAATTAACACTTAAACGTATGTAAGGTTTATATTTACCCTTAATAGATTTTCATAACAAGCGAGGACTATCAAATAATTTTCATGCTTATTATTATTATAATTCATTAAGTTGTCACTTTATTGTCAATACCCTCCGTTTAGAATATTCCCGGAATTTAGGGATAGAATTCCACACAAACCACTTAACATGGACAAGCCATCAATATAACTCATTTTAAGCATTAAAAACCTCCTTTGGATATGAAATGTATCACTTTTAATATGAAATAAATAACTACTTCCTCTTACTTTATTAATTATAATTTTTTTAACATTGAAGATTTACACTTAAAGGGGTTAGATTTAATGGCAAAAAGCAAGGATTTTTCACCTTTGGGAAAATTTCAATTTCCATCAAGGTTTCTCTGGAGACATGGGGGCACCTTGAGGTAGTGGTCAAACATGTGGTTGCACCCATAGAGACCATATTAAATGGTTTCATAACCTATGCATACATAAGTGGATCAAAGCCCGCCCCTATGTCCTCCTTCATAAAGAAATACAACTTTTTTTGAAAAACCATAAAAATGTCACCCTTATGTTATTATTGGTGGATTTTGGCTTTGGGGGGCCAGACCCTCCTCCTCTGCCTCTTTCTCCTAATATTATTTCCCTTAATTCCCAAGTAACCAATGGCTCAATATTTCAAAGATCAAAGCCAGCCTAATTTGCGAAAAATTTCGATGATGTCCTGAAAATTGTTGTCCATGCCAATTAAGCATGAGAAATGACCCTCAGGTTGGCTGAGAGGGGTCTTATTGGGAAATTTATGGGATTTTTTCCATTTTCATACGCTCTGAATCAATGGGTGGATAAAATTGGGAGGGCCAAGACAGAGGGACAACTATCAATATCCTTTTGCAGAAGGGGTTTTTTCACCTTCCTCTTTGAGAAAATAAAAGATCATGATATGATCGTATACATTATGCCTTATTTCATGAGAGATCATGGTTTGTTTTGGGATCATCAAAATCCAAATTTTAACCCAAAATATGATGTCCCATTAGTTGTTCTAGTTTGGGTTAGGAATATAAGTAATTCTTTGGGTTGATGTATCGATTAGGCTAAGCCATGACAAGGAATGCAATCTTATGCTCAAATTTTTGTTAAAGTGGATCTATATAAGGGGTTACCAATAACTATCAATTTGCAGTTAGATAATTGGATCCATTATCAAGAGGTATATTTTTACCAACTACCATTCAAATATAAGATATTCCATGAATATGGGAATTTTTTCTATAAATGTCCAAATATGGAAGAGACCCAAAAAATAATGAATAAGGTGATAAGTGGAAACAACTAAAATATAGAAAAGGAACTATGAAGTAGAGTGTAGTTGCAAAATCTCGGGAAGGAAATGGATTGGCATCTAAAGCCTCCTCTTCTCCAAAAAAAAATGGCCTCCATATATGAAGGATCTTACATAAGTAAGCTCAAGGGCCTAGGGGGGAATAAATTTGAAGCATTGAACTTGGTAGATGAATATGGGGAAATTCTAGATTTGACCCCTCAAGATATTCCTCTGGCGGACTCTCAACGCATGAGCTCTAAGAGCCAAAATGTGGAGATTCCTCCCTTAGAGGATATCCCTATTCGACAATGGATTGATACAAAAGAAGAAGAAAAAATGGAGGAGGAGGAACTCTTTCACTCCCCACACAATACAAGAATCCCACAAGGATTTTCTATCTTTGGATCAAGAGAAGAAAAATGAAAAAGTGAAAGTGAAAATATAAAAATACAACATAGGGAAATGGGACAACATAAAAATCAGGATGTGATAAGTGCACATGCAGAGAAAGATAAAGAGGTGGGTTCACAAAGGTCATTAGAAGCAACTTTCTCAAATATTCTCAAGAAAACTAGAAAGGAAGTGGTCCTGCCCCTTTACAAGGGGGATATAAATCCACAAGTAAATTATGAAAGTCCTCTCCTAGAATTGTAGAGGATTAGGATCAGAAAAAAGAAAGGTTAAATTTAAGAGCTTGGTTAAAAAGGAAACAAGGAGGATGTGAACTTCATAAAGTAAATTCTCGCCCCTGGAGGTTTGTGCAAATTGTGGTCCTCTCTCTCTCTCTCTCTCTTTAAGTCCTCTCCTAGAATTATAGAGGATTAGGATCAGAAAAAAGAATGGTTAAATTTAAGAGCTTGGTTAAAAAGGAAACAAGGAGGATGTGAACTTCATAAAGTAAATTCTCGCCCCTGGAGGTTTGTGCAATTTGTGGTCTTCTCTACAATCTCTCTCTCTCTCTCTCTCTCTCTCTCTCTCTCTCTCTCTCTCTCTCTCTCTCTCTCGTCAATCCATTGTTCATTTTCTCATGGTTATCTCTCTCTCTCTCTCTTCAATCCATTGTTCATTTTCTCGTGGTTATCTCTCTCTCTTTCTCTCTCTCTCTCTCTCTCTCTCTCTCTCTCTCTCTCGTCAATCCATTGTTCATTTGCTCATGGTTCGAATTTGGAATTTAAATTCTAAAAAGATATGTTGTTTCTTCAATATTTATATGTTAGAGAATTATCAAGAAAAAATATAATGTTTTTCTTCCCTAAAAATGCTAGAGAACTAATGTTAGAGCCAAGTTTGTATACTAGGAGGAAAATTTAACACTACTCTCCATTCATAGAAAAAGAAAGGTGGATCCCTAGTTAGTGACCCTTTTCAAGAGAAAATGGAAGACCTTATCAGTAAATTGGGTTCGATATATGTTAAGCCTCAAACAAACAACTATATGTGTAGTATTGAAAATATAGGCCCATGTCACATAGCTATGAGACTAGATCACTTTCTTATAGCTATTTCTATATTAATCAAAATCTCATAGTTTCCTCTAAAATAATATCTTGGAGTAGTCCCAATCACTATCTTATTTCTTTACAAATCAAACCTCTAGTGGACTATGGCCTTTCACCTTTCATATTTAATCCATTGTTGCTCCATAATCTTAGGTTTTGGGAATTTGTTCAATAAGCTTGGGGGAAATGGATAACATATTCTCTAATTTTTAATTAGGAAAAAAAAAATTAATATCTAATATTGGTTTTAAAACAATGGGCCAAGAAAAGTGCCTCAAATTTAAAAAATAAAGTTCTTACCCATAAAAAATAGTTATAGGAGGAAATACAACAATAAACGAAGTAGCTCCCCATCTCCAAGGAGGTCATGGTGGAGTAAAAACAATTTTTGATAACTATCACAAGGATTTTAGAAAAGAAGAGAAAGAATGGTGGCTCAAATCCTGTAGGTTGTGGCTTCAAGAAGGAGATAAAAATAGAATTTTTTTTTCATTATTAAACCACAATGAGATTCTAGAAAAATAATATAAATTCAATCTATTTGGATATGAAACTAATTTTAGATCTCTCACAGATTAAAGAGGAGGTTGTTCATCAATCTTATTATCTCTATGTAGAACCATGTAGCTAGGAGGATAGTGTTGTGTGTGATATGTTGAAGAATATTCCTCATCTATTTTACAAAGAGGATATTGAGGCTTTGTTATGCCCTATTCCAGAATAGGAGGTATGGAATGCCTTACTTTCTTTCAACCAAGATAAATTTGTAGGTATGTATGGCTTCTCAACACACTTTTATCAACAATGTTGGGATATCATTAAATTTGACCTTTGCAGAATGATAGATTATTCCATTAAGCATAAATATATTGCACGGAATATTAACTCATTCTTTCTCACTTTGGTCCCAAAAGAGGCCAACCCTTACTCCTTCCCTAGTTTTAGACCTATCTCCCTTTGTAATATCTCCTACAAGTTGATTTCTAAAATTATAGTAGTTTGAATCAAGCATCTCTTATCAAAGTTGAAATTAGAAAAATAAGGAATATTTGTGGGCAACAGAAAAAATGTATATAGCATATTCCTTGTCCAAGAAGCGATCCATTCAAGTAAAGCTCGAGGTGAAAAATGGATGATCATTAAACTTGACATGACTAACACTTTTGACAGAGTTTGACATAAGTTTCTTTTTGAAGTGATGAGAAAATTTAGGTTTGAAGAACAAGTGTTGCAATGGGTAGTAGGTTGCATTTCAAGTCATTGGATCTCTCCTTTAGTAAATGGGAAACCCATGGGTTTTTTAAAGCTTCAATAGCACTAAGAAAAGGTTCTCTTCTTCCAATTTTTTATTCATCATAATGAAATATTCCTTGAGTAGAAGGTTAGACCTTGAATTATGAAGATAAAGGCTTCCAGGTATCCACTTTGGTGTAAGTATAAAAAATATAAATCATGTTCAATTTGTTGATGACAAATTATTATTGAAGGGTGCCTCAGTTAAAATAGCTTCTATATTTATTTCATTTCTGGATAAATTTATTCAAGTCTCTAGAGGGTATATTAACAAAGGTAAAAGTCAAATATATTCATAAAATGTCAACAAAGCCCCCTTAGCCCAGATAAAATGTATTCAAGGATTTTAAACAATAGACATTTGGAAGAAGTCTAAGTGTTTAGGTATTCATGTATACCTAAATTACCACTCTTCTAAATCATTGGCTCTAATTATTTATAAATTCAAGTCATAATTTGATCAACGAGGTGAGCTCAATGGATTAATCTAGTTGGGCATGTGGTTCTTATTAAAGTTGTTTTTTTAGTTCTTCCCTTGCATCAATTCTTAGGCGTTTTAGCTCCATTGGGAATTCAAAAGCTAATATCTCAAGAGATCCACAAATTTCTATAGCAAGGAGGAAAATCTAACATCAAAAAAATTCATCTCGTCAAATGACTCATTTTCTGCACTCCCAAATTGTATGGTGACTTAGGAATTAGAGATCCATCGCTAGTAAACACAATGATTGGGAAAAATTTGCTTTGGAGGTTAATATCTTAGTCTAATGATTGGTGGAAGAAGGTTCTTAAATTTAAATACTTCTATGGGTATCAATTGCCATGTTTAGATTCTCGTATTTGTGAATGGGAAGGTTCCCCCATTTGGAAACTCGTATCACCAATTGTCTTTCTCATTATGGAGAATTTAACCCGGATTCCAAGTAATGGGATGAAGATTAATATATATAGAGTAATGGGATATTGGGAGACCCTTCGCTAGTCTAAAATCTAGAATTTAAGAATCTATGAGATTGGTTATCCTTTTAAGTTAAACGTTCACTTGCAGACATCTCTTGTTGGATGCACAAAGGTAGACGTATATGATGGGATCTTCAAAGTGTGTGGCCACCCTTGCAAAAATTAACTTGCTTGCTAGAAAATAGTCTTGTTGTTTGTATTCT
This sequence comes from Pinus albicaulis, assembly GCA_034641835.2. Classification (NCBI taxonomy): domain Eukaryota; kingdom Viridiplantae; phylum Streptophyta; class Pinopsida; order Pinales; family Pinaceae; genus Pinus; species Pinus albicaulis. The sequence goes on along the minus strand of CM076581.1, from coordinate 408,426,946 downwards.
TAGGTGCAAGGAGGAGAAAGACACAAGTGGATGGAAAGCCTTTGAATATTCTTTCAACCAAGGATATCTTCAATTGCTTTTACCACAAGGAATGCCTCAAAAATATAACAGGTGGGAAAATATTTAGACTCCAGACAATCCCTCTAAAATTAATATATTTTTTTGGAATTTATTTGATCCGTAAACTGTTGTGGATATTCCATTGTAAAATTTGTCACAACAGATCTAATAAAAATATATTAAAATACTAAAATTTTACACTATTACAGTTTTATTAAAATTCTAGATTTGTATATTTAAATTTAATTAAGGTATGCATATGAATGGAAATTAAGCAGAAAAGTAGAGAACAATAAAATAATCTCACACACACACATAAGAGACAAGACATTCTCTCTGAGAACTATAACACCCCTGATGAGTTGTGTGTGGTTATTAGTAAATTGTGTAATTATTGTGGTGTTAAACATAAGTATGGAAAGACTAGGCATAAGCATAACATGAATTTTGATTTAGGTTTAAAATGCATCTTAAACATTTTGTTAAAAGAATTAAGTAAGTTTGGTTGAAATTTGGAAATTAACTTGAGTTAAATACGATAATTTCTTTTAGCAGACATTTTCTTTCGGTTACTTCTCATCCTCAAAATTAAAAGATACCAAGAAACTGGGAAGGCCCTGGAGGAGGGAAGAAAGGGAGACCGAAAGAATAACCTAGAGGTGGGAAATAAGGCATCGTTTTGCCTGAGAAATTCCATAGCTGGCCTGGAGCTAGTGGAATTATCGAGTTACAATTTCAGGTTGAACTTGAGGTTCTGCAATCCTGTGAGTAATATATTGGTCTGGTAATAGGACACACGGGGGAGAGAAAAGATGTTATGGATTTTTCTCGAGATTGGGAGGCAGTTACTCAGTGAAGATATTTCTGGATTTCACTAATTCAGATAAGTTTCACATTGAGTTCATGTTTTATGAATTTCAACCTGTACATTGATATTCATTACTTGTATATTGTTACAGAGACTTTGCTTTACTATTTTAATGAATAGAATTAAGAGCTTTCCTGTCGAATTTCTTTCATGAATATTATTTATTTATTTATATAGCACAGTGGTTGTTTCTTATTTCCTTATTCTGATAAACTAAGGAAAGAGTTCGTGAGTATTGTTTATTTATTTACATAGAAAAATGAATTTTTCGTCCTTCTTCATTATGATAAACTGAGGAAAGAGTAGTAAATATTAAAATAAAATTTAACCTCAAATAGATTATGGCAATGACAGAATAAACCCTTATGCTCATACAAAATCCCTTTAACAAAATTGGTTAGTAGATAATTGGGAACCAGGAAAGAAAGAAAAGGGTAGTGTAAAGGTGGGATTGAGATCACCGCACCCGGTAAAACTTGAGAGTCAAGGGGACAGGGAGTGAATGTTTCAAACAAAGGGTCAAACCCTGAATTTCATTAAGACACGTTAATTAAATATCCAGACAAGGCTAATCAAGAAAATATAGAACTATAAATACTATTGTTGGCATACCAATGAATATAGCTCATTATGAGTTCATATTACAAATCATTGAAAGAAGAAGTAGAATATTGTTTAGACATACATCATTCAGATCGCATTTAGTTAAAAAATAATACGGAAAGAGTATATATTATAAGGCGCAAAACTCACTCAGAATTCTTTTACACGGTTTTTTTCAATTAGCAGAAAACCCAGAAAGGGTATAACATTCTTATAAGGAATGAAAAAACCCAGTAGCAAGGTTTATAAACGTTTATTAAGAACGCCAAATATCACCACAAATTTATGTTATAACTATGGCATAGTCGAAACCTCTGTCAGAAGCCCCGGAGAGGGGAAGAAAAATCAAACAAAATCACTACCCTTGAATAGGAATCATGCCTTTGGCAAAATTTAATTATTAACAAGGACCACTTCCCTGTCGGGATAGGATTCAGTAAAATCTAGAACATTTAGTAAGAAAATTGAAAACCCTAGGAGAATCATGAATATCCATAGTGCACCTGTGCAGGAAAAAGACTAATATAATCAGTTGTCCAGAAGAGAAACATAGTTTAAAATGTGTAACAAGAATGCTTTGAAACATCGTGGAGTAGGTTAGCCATTATCTACCTGTCAATAAACCTGTAAGTTCTAGAACAAGACACAGAGTTAGGGATTTATCTTAACCTATCTCAGATATGGAAGTAAACGACGGAGTCAAAACAAGTGAAGCATAATGGTACTTGTAAGAAGCCTCCAAGCATAAATACTTCCCGGATAACCTGTTAGCAAAAAACTGGAGAACCAATAAGTTCACATTCATGAAAAAACTATAAGAAAGCAGTAGAGGTAATGAGAAAATAGTTTGAACTACCGTGGTTGGGGAAACTCTCTGATTTTCTCAGTGAACCTTGCTCCTCCAAACTTGTTGTATGATAACAATCCTTGCCAGTAATCACAGGGTTATCAGTGGTAAGTAAAACTATAAAGTCGAGTAGAACTTATGTCTAAGAGGAAAAGAGTTTAGATGAAACCCTCACCAGGGCACCAATGGTGTCATGACCCTCCTTGATTTGAGTCTGGCAGCTACCAGATTCATCAAGGACATTTTAGTTTTGTGACGTGCTTAGAATTACATTTAAAAGAGCATAAATGAACATATATGCATGTTTTAAAGAAGAGGGAACAAGACAACAATCAACAATATAAGAACACGAGACGTTGATAATGGAGTTCACCCAGTCTGGGCTACGTCTCCAGGCCTGGTGTCAAGATGGGGTAGGCTGCTTCATATAGTTCTGGATGTACATGGACTATGTCTTCTGTCATACAAGGACATATGCCCTCAACATTAGTGGCTTATCTCTCCACGAGACATTCTGCTACAGGAACTCTCACTCACAATAGGCCTCCTATCATGGATAATTTTAACGATGGTAAATTATCTTGAAGTTTAAAAAATTGGCGAATCTCATTAGTCCCTAATATGCAAACTATAAAATGTTTATTGATGTATTTGTAAAATTATTTAAATTTATAATAATATTATATATATATTCTATATAATGTTGGCGATTTTTAACACAAAATAATTTTATATTGTAAAATTTGGGCGAATCATTTTTATAAAAAAATGGAAATTGGTGAATTTTTTTTTTTGGAAAAACCATGGAAAATTAGCCCACCTGCAAATATTAGCCCCTAAAATTTTCCATGCCTCCTATCAGCATGAAATAATCTCACAGAAGGTGCGATGAGGATCCCTTCATCAAGGTTACATAGGGATCTCTATAAAATATAATGATCCATGGCGAATACATCTCACATGAAGTAGAAAAATAGATCCCGCAACATACATCAAGCAAGGATCTAAACAACATATTACATCTCACAAAAAATGATAAAAGAAGCACATGAAATCAATATTGCATTTACTTCAACCCCTGAAGTTGGTTGAAGAGGTGGATGCTCCACTGCTAAATCTGGCTACACCATTGAATTTGCGGCGTGGAGAGGCATAAAATCGATTGTCCACACTTGAGAATTTGGCACCCTCACTCCAATATGGAAAATAGCCAAAGAATAGGAATCTCTTATAATACAATGTACATCTCCATTGGATTCCTGTCGTCGAGAGGTGTAAAATCGACATAAAATTTGTCAAATTATGACTCCCGCAAGTTTGGGACCTCAAGGAATATTTTTGATGCCCCTTAAGATTCCCTGGGCAAGGTACCGCCCCTCTGGCTACTCATGGTTCCACACCTGCAATAAAAAAGTATTATTCATTGAAGAACAAATCAATCTGCTCCACGTTCTACCTCCTCTTTGATCATGGCTCCATTGGCCTCCCTGTGCCCTCATCTCCCATGTATTCTCCATCATTATCCATGGTTTCTTTGAACCGTTTGAATGCAATTTTATAACAAAGTGTGAGGGTGAATAAGACAAAGTGTGGGGTTGGCACATTGGTTGGCATGATCATATTAATATACTTATTGTTTGTAGGTTTTGTGTTCAAATCCCATTGACTCCCAATATTTTTTTAAAGCCCAATTTTAGTTTTAATATAGTTTTTTCAAACTATATAATATATGGAATTCGTATGTCCATATTGTAACGACTCCCAAAAACATGAGAATAAGACAAAAAATGGAGGTTGCACCATCAAGGCCACTTGGGCCTAATTTGAGGTTCCATTTGGCACCATGTGATTGGGTCATATGGAAAGCCCTCATTGGTCCACATCATCTGCCACCTCTACCACCTACTTGCCATGTGTCGACTTGTGGTGTTTCCACATCATGTTTTTATGGGTCCACCTATTTTGTTGACTGGGCTACCACATTATCTTTGTGGCTCCCACTAGGCCTACCCCATGTCATCCATATGGCCTTCCACATGGCAGAATGTTGGCTTTGACTTGTTTTTTTTGCTATTTGATACAAACTTCAAACTGCAATAACTTTCTCATTTAGACTCGGATTTGAGTGTCGTTCATGCCATTGGAATAGAGGAAACAAGCACTACAATCATGTCCTAGTTTGAAAGTATTCTAACCACTTTTAATTTTGACCATTTCTAGGCCCTCTTGGTCTCCTAAAGGTGTCTGGAGCCACCTGGATCAACCCTCCCCACTCAGGTGCTTTTGGTCCACCAAAAGCATGAAAACAATATGTAGTTTCTTTATACCTCGTCTGTCCATCAGTGTTCAGAAAGGTCACCCTTCATTCTCTTTCACCTTTTTCCTTTGGATCCATAAGAGATGAGCCGACACCTGCATCCTCTACAAACCTATAGTACAATCTTATTACAAATTACATGCTTAATTACATGACCAACTATGACCCAAGCATCCCATACTTGCCATGATTTTACAACACATACTCTGTGTTCAAATTTACATCAAATGGAAATAATACCCCAGTTATCAATATAAGGCCAAAACATCATTGTTGCTTCACAAACGATGGAAAACACATCATCACTTTTACATTTTAAATTGCAACACATGATTTTCAAATTAATGCAATGCACACGACCACACCTAGAAATACCATCTCTCACTTATCAAAGTGAATGCATCATCTCTATGTGGCGCAATTGCTTGTTGAACACTTGTTTCAACTGGTTCCTGCACTAACACTTTGTCCTTGACACACTGCTCTAGATGGAGCCTCCAACACGTGACTCTATGATGACCACTTGTAAATTTTTGTAGATGTTCTATGCTAAGAGCAGTTTTACTTTTCTCACAGCAATCATACAAATAGTTAAGCAAAATGCAGATAGAACATATAAGTAGATCTTACAGAAGACAAATCAGAAACAGGAAAAATGTGTGTTCGTTACGGCGGTCAACAGGATGCTTCAACCAGCAAAGTCTCCTTGGTCAGCCAGCCCAGCATGTGTCACGACTCACAACAGTCCACCAATCAGCAAATGAGTCAACCCAAGTCAACTCTACAAAATTCAACGTTGTCCTAAAAAAGTCAACGCAGGGCAGCAAGCTAAAAGTCAACGCAGCAGCAAAACGGTCAACCCTTTGACCTCGATTTCTGTGCCAAGTAGTACGGCCTTCCTAAATCGAACCTTCCACAAGTTTTCAGCTTGATTGGACCATGCGTTGACCAAAGTCAACGCTGGTCAAACTTTTTGCGAAACCCTAGCAGCAGAAAATCGTACTTCAGCTCAGCCGTACGGTCTGTCCTCCTTCTCCTTCCCACGTGTGGCTGAAACTCGTCCTCCAGGTAGCTCGTACTATTTCAGATGAGAGAGGAAGATGTGAGTTGTGTTGTGTTCAAATGCTCTCCAACTTTTCCTGTATTTCTATCCATCATTGGGGCGTGTGACACATCTGCTGGGGGCGTGCAACCTTAAGGCCGACCTGCACATATAATTTATTAAGAATAATAAATTCAAAATAAATGTTCTGCTCATCGGATTAAGACATATTATATATGGATTTTACACCTCTCACAAAGAGGATTCCAATAAAAATATTAGCCTCTTAATCTGAGCATCATAACATGGAGTTTGGACCTAGTTGTCCAAATTTAACACTCCCTCTCAACTAGGGAGAACTCCATCCATCAGTGCAATCAAACATCGTGCGTCATCCCGCCGTAACTTGCTTTGGTGGCCTCTTTATTTCAGAACAGAAGTGGGTCAGTCACAAAGACATCATCCCCCGACTGACATAATCAGTCCAGAGGTTCAAAACTTCTATCAAACTCATGAAGAGTATCCAACCAACCTGTTGGTTCATATCCGACCTTAAGTCAGCAGAGGTCCCGACCACAAAACTGATCCTGATCATGGTTGGACCAGGCTATCCCAGATAGAGAGTACGGCAACTTCAGCAACTTCCGATGCATTCATTGCTCATCGCCTTTGCTAATATTATTGTTTTCCCACCTCATTGGCCAAATGAGGCATTCTGTATGCTGCAGAGCCTCCGAACCTTAACAAGGATGCATACGGGGCACAGATAAATGAGTGGTGAACCAGCTCAATGATCAAAAAGGTGGGGCAGAAGCATTATGAGTGCTTATAGCTCCGAGAAGCTATCCCTAAAGCCCCCCAGAGCTCCCAGAGCTCATCGTCCAACAGGACCCACATCATAGGGTCTCTCCACGACACCAAGATTCTCACGGAAGGTTAGGAACTTGACCTTCCCCAGGGGCTTAGTGAGAATATCCGCGACCTGCTCATCAGTTCCTATATGATCGAGCCTTACGGCGCCTCGCTGTACCATATCCCGGATAAAGTGGTACCTCATATCAATATGCTTGGATCGGTCGTGGAACACAGGATTCTCAGTCATACGAATCCCACTCTGATTATCACAGAGTATCACAGTGGTATCTAGCACATGTCCAAACAGCTCACTAAAGAGCTTCCGCAACCAAACCGCTTCACAACAGGCCATACTAGCAGCAATGTATTCGGCCTCCGCGGTGCTCAAAGCCACCGACTTCTGCTTCCTGCTCATCCATGAGATCGAAGCAGAACCAAGATTGAAGCAGCATCCCGATGTGCTCTTACGACCCACCACACTGCCAGCCCAATCGGCATCAGTATATCCACGGAGTGTCACACTCCCGGCAGTGTATCTCAGCCCATGGTTTATCGTGCCTCGAAGATATCTCAGAAGATTCTTGGCACCAACCCAGTGAAAATGATGAGGCTCAACCATCTGTTGACTCAAAGTGTTCACTGCAAAACATATATCCGGTCGGGTGTTCACTAAGAACATCAAAGCTCCTATGAGTCGACGATACTCAGTAGGATTGGCCAAGATAGGCCCAGCAGCGCTGCCACTCAACTTCTTAAAGTTGAGTTCCATCGGTGTCGACACGGACTTACAGTCCACCATCCCAAATCTTTCCAGAAGCTTCACAATATATTTTCCCTGAGAAAGGAAAATCTCTCCAGGTCTCTGCCAGACCTCCAGGCCTAGGAAATAGTGCATCAGTCCTAGGTCCTTCATCTCGAACTCAAGAAATGGGCCTTCACATTGGGATGGAATGGAGAGGGTCATCACCACGTAAGAGGTCGTCTACGTACAGCACTAGAATGAGAGGCTTCCCCTGCACAACCTTGAAGTAAAGGTTCGGATCGGCATTACTTCGAGTGAAGCCCAGCTTCATCAAGTAACTATCCATCCTCTCGTACCAAGCTCTGGGTGCTTGCTTTAACCCATAGAGGGCTTTCTTCAACCTGCAGACATGAGTGTCTCGATTTTGAACTTCAAATCCCAGAGGTTGTTCCACATACACTTCTTCCTTTATTGCACCATGCAGAAAAGCGGTCTTGACATCCATCTGATGAAGACTCCATCCTTGCGTAGCAGCAAGGGCTATGATTGATCGAATGGTGGTATATCGTGCCACAGGTGCAAATATGTCATCATAGTCAATTCCTTCCCTTTGAGAGAAGCCACGGGCAACAAACCTTGCCTTGAACTTTTCAGCACTCCCATCAGATCCATGTTTGATCTTGTAGAGCCATTTCGCGGTGACAACAGATTTGTCCTTCGGTCTCGGGACCACATCCCAGACATCATTCTTCATTATGGACTCATATTCTTCGTGCATAGCATCTTTCCAAACTTGATGCTTTACGGCTTCCTCAAAAGATCCAGGTTCAGATTGTACAATAGTACTCATGGCAGCTAGATACCCTTGGTATCTACACGGCTTCTTGCTTTCCCGGAATGTCCCTCTTGGGGCAGCATGACCCTCAGCATCTTCGAGGGTGTCCCTGAGCCATGATGGTCTCTTTCCCAGTGTAGGGGGTGGATCAATAGGGTCCATTGGCCCTTAAATATCAAGCATAGTCTCATCCTGGGGTTCTTCCAGATTTCCAGGCCTTTCTTCATGATTTTCTTCAGATCTAGGAAGATCTACTACTTTCAAAGAAGTACCTTGGTCAAAGTGACACTTATTTGTCTCATCTCCTTTCGACCTGCACATAATTTATGCGTCTAGAAGTCTCAATCGTAGCCCACAAACATTCCCTTTCTTCCTGTGACATCCAGCCTTACTTCTTTCTTTCGGCACATGAAACAGAAAAATATCCAAAAATTCTAGGAAATGTGAGACACAAAGTCATACACTTAGAAAACCTCTGGGAGTTTTGGAGTCCAAAGCGGAATGAGGGTTACTTCTGTTTGAATGCAGGCACAGATTGTGCCTCTTCTCCCACAGAACTTTGGTAGACCTCCGGTCACATATTATACCCGGCACCTTCCCACAATAGTCCTATTCTTATGCCTGGAAGAACACCATTCTCATTTGTGAGGATATGCGTGGTAGTCTCCTCTTAATGCCAGCTTCTCTGCAAAAGTCCTTGAACTCATTTGACTCATATTCAGTGCCATTGTCGGTCCTCAAAATCTTGATCTTCTTCCCTGTCATATTTTCCACCAAGGCTTTGAAGGTACGGAACCACATGAAAGCCTCATCCTTCTTCTTCAAGAAGTATATCCGGGTTTTGCGGGAGAAGTCATCAGTGAATGTCATATAGTAAGAACATCCTTGTGTGATGTTACGTAACATACCGTAGACTGGATTGGATTCAGTCAAATATATCGTATGTCTGTGACACTTGAGGGGAAAGGTCCCCTGGTATGTTTTCCTTCAGCACAGCCCTTACATACACCTTCATGATTATTTCCAAAATCAGGCATCCCTGTCACCACCTTCCTTGCTTCGGGAAGGGCTTTGTAATGAAGGTGTCCAAATCTTCGGTGCCATAGTTCGGTTTGTTTGATAGTATCACAAGTCATAGCTCCCAACGGACTCCCTCCAACCTGGTAGAGTGTACCAACTCTAAAACCAATTGAGATAGCTTCCTTGAAGCTCTTCTTCCACATGAGCACCTTTCCATCAGAGAAAGTTACATTGAATCCTTTGTCTTCCATGGCAGATACAGACACAAGGTTCTTTTTCAATTTAGGTACATAGAGTACATCTTGCAAACGTAGGACTTGTCCTTGAGACAAGTGGAGGGTCACAGTCCCTGTCCCTTTCACAGGATAAGTGGCATTATCCCCAAGGATAATTTCTATATTAGTATCCCTTTCAACCATGTCAGAAAGTGCTTCCTTGAATCCAGTGATGTGTCTTGAGGCACCACTATCGATTAGCCAGACATCCATAGTGTCGGGCGGAGATGCAGCTGAGAGAGCAGATACAAGAATATACTCATTTCTTTTATCAACAACATTATACTCCTCATACCTGGTATTTCTGGACCTTTTAGAAGGTTGATTGTTTCCACCAAAGTGAGCCTTCCTCTTTCCTTTGGATTTGTCATTTCTTCGATTCCCATTCTTTCGGTTGTTGTTGTTATCATCACTATCGGGAGAATCATTCTTGAAGGGGCATTCTCTAGCATAGTGACCAGGCCTATGGCAGGTGAAACATTTACCCTTCTCTTGAGTCCTCATTCTTCCTTTGTCCTTAGAACCACCAGAGTTCTTCTTTCGGGAATGAGCACCATAGGCAGCATTTCTGTCATTATCGAATTCCTTCATCCTTGTTTCTTCTTGCATACATCTAGACAGCTCATCAAAGTTAGAATGGTATTATTAAGAGAATGGTAGTTGTGAATACTTGCCATTCATATGGAAGTCCTCCAAGTGCGGTGAGAACCATCTCACGATCAGCTATTGTCTCCCCAATAGCCAGCAGATTGTTCCTGGTTTTGGTCAACTTCAGAAAGAAAGTTTGAATAGACTCATCTCGGCCCTTCTTCATATTCTTCAACTTGTTCTTGAGGAATAGCACTTGGTTCACATTGTTTACTTGGAACATAAGTATCAATTTGTCATACATCTCCTGGATGTGCCTAGTTCAGATATGTAGGCAACCAGACTCTTATTTATGGATTCCCTGATCAGCAGCTTTGCTCTGATTTCTCCCTTCTTATACTTGTTTCTAACAGCTGCAGAGGCATTGGATGGAGGTTCTTGAATCTTTCCCGTCACATGATCCAAGAGATCATGATCTTCCAATTTGAGATCTAATATCATCTTCCAGGCATGGAAGTCATTACTTCCGGTCAGCTTGTCATTCTCTTTGAATTCAAGACTAGTGGAACCCATTTCTTCCCAGATGATCAAGCAGATAGATTATGTTCCTCACCTCAAACATACTATGTAAATTTTTGTAGATGTTCCAGGCTAAGAGCAAGCTTTTACTTTTCTCACAAAAGAACTATACAAGTAGTTAAGCAAATGCAAGATAGAAACATATAAGTAGATCTACAAAGACAAACAAGAACAGAAAATGTGTGTTCTTTATATACTATCAGGATGCTTCAACCGAAGAAAGTCTCCTTGGTCACTGCACCTCAAAGATGTGGTCACACAGATCTCCAATCAGCAAATGAGTCAACCCAAGTCAACTCCAAAGTCAATGCTGTCCTAAAAAGTCAACTAGTGCAGGAAGTAAGCTCAGGTAAGTCAACGTTGGCTGTTAAATCAATAACCCTTAGTTTGACCTCGATTTCTGTGCCAAGTAGTACGGCCTTCCAAAATCGAACTTCCCACAAGTTTTCAGCTTGATTGGACCATACGTTGACCAAAGTCAACGTTGGTCAAACTTTCTGCGAAACCCTAGCTGCAGAAAAATCGTACTTCAACTCAGCCGTACGATTTGTCCTCCTTCTCCTTCCCACGTGTGGCTAAAACTCGTCCTCCAGGTAGCTCGTACTATTTCAGATGAGAGAGGAAGATGTGAGTTGTGTTGTGATCAAATGCTCTCCAACTTTTCCCGTATTTATATCCATCATTGGGGCGTGTGACACATCTGCTAGGGGCGTGCAACCTTAAGGTTTGATTCTTATGAGATATAATTTGTTAAGAATAATGTCCAAAAGAAGGTCACTCATTAGTCTGACACATACAGTATATGGATTTTACACCTCTCCGAAAGAGGATTCCAACAAAAATATTAGCCTCTTAATCTGAGCATCATAACATGGAGTTTGGACCTAGTTGTCCAAATTTAACACCACTTCTGTCACAATTATTGCAATGAGTCTTCTTCCTCCAAACCTGCTTTACCTTCTTATTTTCCTGCGGTGGGGAAGGCCTTTCACGCCTCATCATCTTTTGTGCTACCATTATTTTCCAACACTCATCAAATGCATGGTTATGTAATCCATAAAAACTACATCTTTTTCGACGCCATGATTTATGTTCATTATTAACGACATGATTGTAATCAAAATTAGCACTAGAATACCAAGACTTGTTATACCTTTCTTGTTGGTCTCTGGTGAAATCATGGTGATAAGAGCTTGCCTCAGCTCTTTCTCTATAATGTGCACTTTCATAGGATGATGGTAAAGTGTTCTCATCATTCTCTTTCCCCAATGGTTTGAACCATGTATTGGAAGATTCTGACACCTTCAAGAATTGTCCTTCAGTGTATCCAAAACCTGTGAATCGAGGTCTCTGCACAACCTCCAATGGCTGAGTTATGCCTTGGCCATTCACACCAAGTCCTCCTCCTTTGTTCCCCATTTTGGTAAGGAGTCTCATGCAGTTCCTGTAATGGGTATCTCCACGTTTCCAACGGAAATAATAGCCCATGAAGATGAAACTAAAGAGAAATCAACATTTTTTACCTCAACTGTTGATTCAAACACAAGTGATGATGGCATCTTTAAGCCTTTGTTGTGCTTCAATTCCTCCAAGGCCTCTTCCGTGGCTCGTAACTAAAGTTGCAGTCTCTTCTTATCCTCTTTCTCTTCTCCTAGTAGCCTCCTTAATTCATCATTCTCTTCCAGAATACTTTGGTTGATCTCATTCGAATGATGAGAAGATGATGAAGGCAATGAAGAAGATGCATAAGCACTAGAATATCTGGATGAAGCATCATTATCTGATATTTCTTTCTCCTCTTCCTCTATTCTCTTCTCATAAGAATCATACATTATGTCCACCATTTTGGACATCCTCAGCATGGTCTGGTACATTTCTTCGTCGTCCTCCATTGCTACACATTCAGTCGTTGTTCATGCTCGCAATTCACATCAGCAAGAAAACTGCTCTGATACCACTTGATTAGAGTCCACCAGCTATGAGATTCATCCAAGACCTTTTACTACTGTGATGTGGTTAGAATTTCATTTAAAAAATCATAAATGAACATATATGCATGTTGTAAAGAAGAGGGAACAAGACAACAATCAACAACATAAGAACACGAGACGTTGATAACGAATTTCACCCAGTGTGGGCTACGTCTATGGGCCTGGTGTCAAGATGGGGTAGGGCGCTTCATATAGTTCTGGAAATGGTGATGATGTACATAGACTATGTCTTCTGTCATCCAAGGACATATGCCCTCAACATGAACGGTGTGTCTCTCCAAGAGACATTTCGCTAAAGGAACTCTCACTCACATTAGACCTCCTATCAGCATGAAATAATCTCATAGAAGGTGACAATGAGGATCCCTTCATCAAGGTTACATAGGGATCTCAATCAAACATAAAAATTCATGGCGAATACATCTCACATGAAGTAGAAACATAGATCCTGCAACATACATATTGCAGGGATCTAAACAACATATTACATCTCACAACAAATGATAAAAGAAGCACATGACATCAAAACTGCATATACCTCAACCCCTGAAGTTGGCTGAAGAGGTGAATAATCAGTTGTTGAATCTGGCTGCACCATCTAATTTGTGGCATCGAGAGGCATAAAATCAATTGTCCACACTTGAGAATCTGACACCGTCACTCCAATCTGGAAAATGGCTAAAAATGGGAAGACCTTCTGCTAAAATGGATATCGCCATTGGATTCTTGTCGGCAAGAGGTGTAAAATCAACATAAAATTTGTCAAATTATGACTCTTGCAAGCTCGCGACCTCAAGGAATCTTTTTGATGCCCCTCAAGATTCCTTGGGCAAGGTTCTGCCCCTCTGGCCACTCATGGTTCCGCACCTGCAGTAAACAAATATTATTTGTTGAAGAACACGCTGGTTTGCTCCACGTTATGCCTCCGCTTTGCTCACAGCTCCATTGGCCTCCCTGTGCCCTCATCTCTCATGTATTCTCCATCATTCTCCATGGTTTCCTTGAACCAGTTGAATGGAATTTTATAACAAAGTGTGAGGGTGAATAAGACAACGTGTGAGGTTGGCACATTGGTTTGCATAAGCATATTAAGATACTCTTTGATGGTAGGTTTTGGGTTCAAATCCCATTGACTCCCAATATTTTTTTAAAGCCCAATTTTAGTTTTAATACAGTTTTTTCAAACTATATAATATATGGAATTCGTATTTCCATATTGTAACGACTCCCAAAAACATGAGAATAAGACAAAAAATGGAGGTTTCACCATCCAAAGCCACTTGGACCTAATTTGAGGTGACATTGGCACCATGTGATTGGGCCATGTGGCAGGCCCTCATTGGTCCACATCATATGCCACCTCTACCACCTACTTTCCATGTGTCGACTTGTGGTGCTGCCACATCACGTTTTTGTGGGTCCACATGTTTTGTTGATTGGGCTACCACATTATCTTTGTGGGTCCCACTAGGCCTACCACATGTCATCCACACGACCTTCCACATGGCAGAATGTTGGCTTTGACTTGTTTTTTTTTGTTTTTTTGGTACAAACTTCAAACAAAAATAACTTTCTCATATAGACTTGGATTTGAGTGCCATTCATGCCATTAGAATTGGGGCAACGAGCACTACAATCTTGTCCTAGTTTGAAAGCATTATGACCACTTTTAATTTTGACCATTTCTGAGCCCTCTTGGTCTCCTGAGGGTGTTTGGAGCCACCTAGATCAATCCTCCCCACTGAGGCGCTTTTGGTCCACCAAAAGCATGAAAACAATCTGCATCTGCTTTGTACCTCGTCTACACCACAAGTGTTCTGAAAGGTCACCCATCATTCTCCTTCACCTTTGTCCTTTGGAGCCATAAGCGATGAGCCAACACCTGCATCCTCTACAAACCTGTAGTACCATCTTCTTACAAATTACATGATTTTATCAAATGGAAATAATACCCCAGTTACCAATGCAAGGCCAAAATATCATTGTTGCTTCACAAGCGATTGAAAATACATCATCACTTTTACATTTTAAATTTCAACACATGATTTACAAAGTAAGGCCATGACACACTACCACACCTAGAAAAAACATCTCTCACTTATCAAAGTGAATGGGTCATCTCTCTGTGGAGCAGTTTCTTGTTGAACAACTGTTTCAAATGGTTCCTGCACTGTCACTTTTTCCTTGAGACGTTGCTATGTATGGAGCCTCCGACATGTGGCTCTTTGATTACCACTTCTGTTGCAATGATTGCAATGAGTCTTCTTCCTCCAGACCTTCTTTACCTTCTTCTTTTCTTGCAGTGGGGAAGGACTTTCACACCTCATCCTCTTTCGTGATGCCATTCTTTTCCAACACTCAACAAATACATGGTTATGTAATCCACAAAAACTACATGTTTTTCAACACCATGATTTATGTTCATTATTAGAAACATGCTTGTAACCAAAATGAACACTAGAATATCGAGACTTGTTATACCTTTCTTATTGGTCTCTGGTGCAATCATTGTGTTAAGATCTTGCCTCAGCTCTTTATCTACAATGTGCGCTTCCATAGGATGATGATGAAGTGTTCCCAGCATTCTCCTTCCCCAATGGTTTCAACCATGTATTGGAAGCTTCTGACACCTTCGAACACTGTCCTTCAGTGTATCTAAAACTTGTGAATTGAGGTCTCTACACAACCTCCAGTGGATGAGTTATTCCTTGGTCATTCACACCAAGTCCTCCTCCTTTCTACCCCATTTTGGTAAGGAGTCTCATGCTAGTTCCTGTAATGGGTATATCCATGTTTCCAACAGAAATAATATCCTGTGAAGATGAAACTGAAGAGAAATGAACATTTTTTACCTCAACCATTGATTCAGACATAGGTGATGATGGCTTCTTTAAGCCTTCATTGCACTTCAATTCCTCCAAAGCCTCTTCCATGGCTCGAAACTGAAGTTGAAATATATTCTTCTCCTCTTTCTCTTCTCGTAGTAGCCTCCTTAATTCAACATTCTCTTCCTAAACACTCTGGTTTATCTCCTCATTTGAATGATGAGAAGACGATGAAGGCGATGAAGAAGATGCATATGCACTGGAAGATGTGGATGAAGCATCGTTCTTTGATCTTTCTTTCTCCTCTTCCTCTATTCTCTTCTCATAAGCGTCATAAATTATGTCCACCATTTTGGACATCCTCAGCATGGCCTGGTACATGTCTTTGTCATCCTCCATTGGTGCACATTCAATTGTTGTTCACGCTCATAATTCACATCGGCAAGAAGACCGCTCTGATACCACTTGATCCGAGTTTGTCAACTATCGGATTCATCCAAGACCTTTTAGTTCTGTGATGTGGTTAGAATTGAATTTAAAAGAGCATAAATGAACATATATTCCTGTTGTAAAGAAGAGGTAATAAGACAACAATCAACAACATAAGAACATGAGACGTTGATAACGAAGTTCACCCAGTGTGGGCTACATCTCCGAGCCTGGTGTCAAGATGGGGTAGGCCGCTTCATATAGTGTTGGAAATGGTGATGATGTACATGGAATATGTCTTATGGCATACAAGGACATATGCCCTCAACATGAGTGGTTTGTCTCTCCATGAGAATTTCCGCTACAAGAACTGTCACTCGCAATAGGCCTCCTATCAGCATGACATAATCTCACACAAGGTGACGATGAGTATCCCTTCATCAAGGTTACATAGGGATCTCAATCAAAAATAACAATCCATGGCGAATAAATCTCACATGAAGTAGAAACATAGATCTCGTAACATACATCAAGTAGGGATCTAAACAACATATTACATCTCAAACCAAATGATAAAATAATCACATGACATCAATACTGCATATACCTCAACCCCTGAAGTTGGCTGAAGAGGTGGATGCTCAGTTGTTGAATTTGGCTGCACCATCGAATTCGCGGTGTCGAG
This sequence comes from Pinus albicaulis, assembly GCA_034641835.2. NCBI lineage: Eukaryota > Viridiplantae > Streptophyta > Pinopsida > Pinales > Pinaceae > Pinus > Pinus albicaulis. The sequence goes on along the minus strand of CM076581.1, from coordinate 408,410,385 downwards.
AGTGTATATTAACAAAGGTAAAAGTCAAATATATTCATAAAATGCCAACAAAGCCCCCTTAGCCCAGATAAAATGTATTCAAGGATTTTAAACAATAGACATTTGGAAGGATTTTAAGTATTTAGGTATTCATGTATACCTAAATTACCACTCTTCTAAATCATTGGCTCTAATTATGTATAAATTCAAGTCGTAATTTGACCAATGGGGTGAGCTCAATGGCTTAATCTAGTTGGACATGTGGTTCTTATTCAAGTTGTTTTTTCAGTGCTTCCCTTTCTTCAATTATTAGCCCTTTTATCTCCATTGGGAATTCAAAAGCTAATATCTCAAGAGATCCAAAAATTTCTCTAGCAAGGAGGAAAATCTAACATCAAAAAATTTCATCTCATCGAATGACTCATTTTTTGCACTCCCAAATTGTATGGCAACTTAGGAATTAGAGATCCATCGCTAGTAAACTCAATGATCGGGAAAAAAATTATTTGGAGGTTAATATCTTGTGAAAAATCTACTATAGTATCATGATTTACTTCTACTTGATTAAATTATACAAGTTATCTTCAGAAATAAGATTAAGAAAATACTGAAGTAAACACAACTAAGAACCTACAGATGCAGATCATTTACTGAATATTATGCCCATTCAAACAAAGTGACACACTGATTTTTGGACATAAGTCCCCGGAAAAACCCAAAGCGGGAAAACCGGTGCAGCAGATATGAGGGTTTATTATTATTAAGTAGATTCTGAGTACAACAAATCTAGGCACCAAATTTGGTTCACCTGACAGAGAAAAATATAAATCTGTAGCTAACTTGTTATTCTGAGACCAAAATTCTGACTGATCCACACCCTCAAATGAGATTTACAAGACTCCGCTCGGATTTGGCCCTAGAAACCCCAGCGCTGCCCCTGAGGCCCCATCGTCAACCCTACTAGGCTCTGCGTGCCTCTGCGCTGATCAGAGAGGGACTGTGTAACCCTAGAGTGGGTTAAATAGTCCTTACGATGCCTTTGGAGGCCTCTACATAACTCTAAAGCTCTCTGAAGCTGCAGCGTTTCCCTTTTCTCAACCTGCATAGTGACTAAAGCCTCTGCGCTACATAGGTGCTGCTACCCTTGAAATATGCTCCTCTACCTCTTGCTGAATCTTAGCTCCAGGATCATATCATCCCCTCAGCCAACACTACCCATCACTACAGAAAACTCCTCTGGAAATTCTTAGCAAACCCTGCCCTACAATTCCATATCAGTGTCTCAACTCTGCATCTGTGTGTGTGTTTCCAACTAACCCTCAAGCCTTTCTCTTATACTTTTCAGTTGAACACATCAACGACCGAGATTAAAACACTCATCAATGGCTGAGATTAAAAGACTGCTTGATCTGCGTCATTTAGAACATTTCAGCACATGTGTTAATTAATTCACTTGAATTATTTAATTTTCCTAAGTTTAGACATAAGAAACACATTAAAATAATTAATTATTTGAATAACTTGAACACGAGCTAAACTTTATCCAAACGCTTTCTGGGTTTTGGAGATCAAAGGTGTCTTAGCCCCTCCACAAAATTTCAGGGCTAGAGAACACCCGATGCTACCCCAACTACACAAAATCTCAACACTCCCTCTTAGGACACAGTGTGCCCTAGCAATACATCCACACCATGTATCGCAAGATCTTGGAATTGGTTTTTGTGTTGTTGATGCTTGGCCTACTGCCCTCCATCCAATGCATTGTTTCTCTCTGTACTACTACCCATGTCATTGCCACTGACACTACCACATTTGTACTGCAACTCTCTCTCAAATTGCTGCATCATACTACCCATAGCACTGCCACTGCTAACTGTTGCACTGCAACTCAGTTTCCGAGAAGTAAGCAACTGAAGTACTCTTGCTCAATCGTTTATAAATAAGTCTGAATGCCTCCTATCACTAAATTTCTCTTGGCTGCTGATTTACATTGTCCTCCTGAAGCCACTGCACTGCTGCAACTCTGCATTGCATGAGCACAACCTCTATGCGTTGTTGAAGTCCCATTAGCCTCTATGCTACTGCCTCCACAATGTTGTTGCCTCTGCATTACGCTGCTCCCTCTTTATCTCTTTAGCTCTCCCCTCTGCTTCATTGTGACCTTCTGCAACCATCTCCCGACTCATCCCGCTATTGTCTTAAAGCTCCTAGTTCGTATGTGATCCAAGAGTAGGGCTGACTCAATGATCCCACCACTCTTGTATGTAGATGCTCTACAGATCCATGTCACCCCACCTCTTCTCTCAAGGCACATGAGCACTCATGGATGCATCATCATCAGAGCCATCATCCTTTACTGATACAACCTTAGAATCAGAAGATCCTTTGTCCTTCTTCTTAGGACAAGTGTTAGCGAAGTGTCCAAGTTCACCATAGTTAAAGAATCAAACCTTGGAAAGGTCCCTATTTTTCTTCCCTTTTTGCTTCCTTTCCTTTTATGCAAGGGATGCATCATCCTCCTCTTATTTCTTCACTCTAGCTGATACGCTTCTACTGCTTTTCCTCTTCGTGATTCTCCTAATTTCCTCCTGACGGAGGATTTCCCACATGTCTGCACATGATAATAACGCTTCCCTACCTAGAAAGCTCTGGAAAAATGTTTTCCATTCTTCCGAGACTGCATTTAGGTCCGTCCTCACTAGGAGCCCCTCATCCGGATTTTCAGCCATGGAAATTAGATGATCGCAGATAGTCTGAGGTCTGAAGAGGAATGGATTTATCTCTTCACCCTTCATCATCTGGAAAAACCACATCTGATTCTACAGAAGCATCCTTCTTTGGACTGAGCCACCCTGATACATTGTGTCCAATGCTACCCACATCTCATTTTCCGTATTCTTTCTAGCAATATGAGGCACAACGTGGTCTTTGACTCCATCCATGTTCAAACACTTAGTTCGCGCTTGATTTTCTTCATACTTCTTTAAAGGATCTGCATTGGTTGGTACAGCTAGAACTTTGTATGTATGATCTTTGAGAGCATACTCATCCAGAACTGATAGGATTTTCGACCTCCAGATAAAAGAGTTGGACATGTCGTCCAACCTATCTTGATCGCTCAGTCCATATCACACCATTTTTTTAGATCTTTCAGAACAGATACTCCTCTCCCTCTTTCTGTTGCAATGCTCAATAGAAAATGTTGGATCTGGGTTTCTCGGTGATTAGAAACCCTCTATAGTAGCTGCTCCCTTTGACAATTGATCTCCCTCCTGGAAATCTTCACCCAAACACAATTGGGCAGTACTCTCCGATCACCCTCCTAATCGAATCTCAGATCTATTTGGCTCAGATGTGCCGAGTGAATGTCTTCCTCCCACTCTTTTTTGACTTAGCTAGGCATAATTTTGCACCAGTATAATCTCCACCACACCAGCACTGCTGAAGATCTGAAGCACTGCTTCCGGAACTTGGCAAGGCTTCTCTGCAACATGAATAATGACTGGACTACTTCTCACTGACTAGCCCAACGTAGCCTCAGCACTGCTCAAAAGTGGATTGCGTAACCCCAGACTAGGTGATGCAGTCCTTACACTGGCTTGGGAAGGATCTACGTAAGCCTAATGGCATTCTATAGCTGTATCGCTGCCCCTTCCTAGATCTGTTTCCTCCTTCTACTAAGCTGCCCCTTCTGGATCTGCTGCTTCTGCTACTATCCAGCAAAACAAATATTCTTCAGCTGATTTTCTGGAGATTCAGCTTGATCTACTATCGCTTTGATACCATGTGAAAAATCAACTGTACTATAATGGTTTACTTATCCTACTGGATTAAATTATACAAGTTATATTCAGAAATAAGATTCAGAAAATACCGAAGTAAACACAATTAACAACCTACACATGCAGATCATTTACTGAATATTACCCTCATTCAAACCACAGGGGCGTCACTCAATAAACCTCTAACATATCACGTGCGATCATAGCATATTAAACAATACCCTTAATTTGAGTACATATTGGAAAATACCCTTAAAAATCATATTATCTAACCCCCTACCAATATAAACCCAATACACCTCCCCAATTTAAAAGCCCCTACATTCATTATATATTGTAGGTATCCATATTTTATTAACATTTTTTTATACCCCTTTATATTTTTTCATTAACTTTGAGATCGATTTTTTATACCTATGAATATAAAAACCCTTTATCCCCTATATATCCCACAATATATTATGTCATTTTTTCCTCATTATATATCCCCCAATATGAACCCACGTGGTATGGTATTGCTCCCGCAGTGAAGCCCCTGTGATTCAAACAAAGTGACACACTGATTTTTGGACATAAGTCCCCAGAAAAAACCAAAGCAGGAAAACCAATGCAACATATTTGAGGATTTATTATTAAGTAGATTATGAGTACAACAAATCTTAGCATCAGATTTGGTTCACTCGACAGAGAAAAATATAGATCTGCAAACAACTTGTTGTTCTAAGACCAAAATTCTGACTGGTCCACACCCTCAAACCAGATTTACAAGACTCAGCTCGGATTTGGCCTTAGAAACCCCAACGCTACCCCTGAAACCCCAGTGTCAAAACTGCTAGGCTCTGCATGCCTCTGCGTTATTCAGAGAGGGACTGCGTAACCCTAGAGTGGGTGGCGCAATCCTTACGTTGCCTCTGGAGGCCTATGCGTACCTCTGAAGTTCTCTAAAGTTGTATTGTTTCCCCTTTCTGGGCCTGCGTAGCAGCTAAAGTCTCTGTGTTGCGCAGCTGCTGCCCCTGCTCCTCTGTGTTGTCCTTGAAAGATGCTCCTCTACCTCTTTCTGACTCTTGGCTTCGGGATCATATCATCCCCTCAGCTAATACTACCCCTCGTTGCAGAAAAATTCTCCAAAAATTCTTAGCAAGCCCTGCCCGAGAATTCCAGATCAGTCTCTCAGCTCTGCATCTGTGTGTGTGTGTCCAACTGACCTTCAAGCCTTTCTCTTATAGTTTTTTGTTGAACACATCAACGACCGAGATTAAAACACTCATCAACAGCTGAGATTAAAAGACTGCTTGATCTGCGTCATTTCAAACATTTCAGCACATGTGTTAATTAATTCACTTTAATTATTTAATTTTCCTATGTTTAGACTTAGGAAATACATTAAAATAATTAATTATTTGAATAACTTGAACACCAGCTGAAATTTCTCCAAACTCTTTCTGGGGTTTGGAAATCAAGTGTGTCTTAGCCCCTCCACAAACTTTCAGGGCTAGAGCACACCTGATGCTACCCCAACTACACAAAATATCAACATATCTCAGTCTGATGATTGATGGAAGAAGGTTCTTAAATTTAAATACTTCTATGGGGATCAATTTCCATGTTTAGATTCTCGTATTTGTGAATGGGGAGGTTCCCCCATTTGGAAACTCATATCACCAATCGTCATTCTCAATATGGGTAATTTAACCCGGATTCCAAGTAATGGGATGATTATTAATATATAGAGTAACGGGATCCTGGGAGACCCTCTGCTAGTCTGAAATCTAGAATTTAAGAATCTCTGAGATTGGTTATCCTTTTAAGTTAAACATTCACTTGCAGACATCAATTGTTGGATGCACAAAGGTAGATGGAAAGGATGGGATCTTCAAAGTGTGTGGTCACCCTTGCAAAAATTAACTTTCTTGCTAGAAAATAGACTTGTTGGTTGTAGTCTTAGGTGCAATGACGAGAAAGACACAAGTGGATGGAAAGCCTTTGAATATTCTGTCAACCAAGGATATCTTAAACTGCTTTTACTACAAGGAATGCCTCAAAAATATTGCATGTGGGAAAACATTTGGACTCCAAACAATCCCTCTAAAATTAATATATTTTGTTGGACTTCATTTGATCCATAAACTGTTGTGGATATTCCACTGGACAATTCGTCACAATAGATCTAATAAAAATATATTAAAATACTAAAATTTTACACTATTACAATTTTATTAAAGTTCTAGTTTTGTATATTTAAATTTAATTAATGTATGCATGTGAATGGAAATTCTGCAGAAAAGTAGAGAACGATAAAATAATCTCACACACACATAACACCCCTAATGAGTTGTGCATGGTTATTAATAAATTGTGTAATTACTATGGTGTTAAACATAAGTATGGAAAGACTAGGCATACGCCTAACATGACTTTTGATTTAAGTTTAAAATGCATCTTAAAAATTTTGGTAAAAGAATTAATTAAGTTTTGTTGAAATTTGGAAAATTCACTTGAGGTAAATATGGTAATTTATTTTACCAGACATTTTCTTTCGGTTACTTCTCATCCTTAGAGTTAAAAGATACCAAGAAACTGGGAAGGTCAGGGAGGAGGGTAGCAAGGGAGACCGAAAGAATCACCGAGAGGAGGGAAATAAGGCATCATTTTTCCTGAGAAATTCCATAGCTGGCCAGGAGCTAGTGGAATTCTCGAGTTACTATTTCAGGTTGAACTTGAGGTTCTACAATCATGTGAGTAATATACTCATTGGGTAATAAGACACACGGGGGAGAGAAAGGACGTGATGGAGTTTTCTTGAGGTTGGGAGACAGTTACCCAATGAAGATATTTCTGGATTTCACTAATTCAAATAAGTGTTACATTGAGTTCTTGTTTTATGAATTTCAACCTGTACATTGATATTCATTACTTGTATATTTTTACAGAGTCTTTACTTTACTATTTTAATGAATAGAATTCAAAGCTTTCCTGTCAAATTTCTTTCGTGAATATTATTTATTCATTTATATAGCAAAAAATTTGTTTATTATTTCCTTATTCTGATAAACTAAGGAAAGAGTTCATTAATATTGTTTATTTATTTACATAGAACAATGGATGTTTCATCCTTCTTCATTATGATAAACTGAGGAAAGAGTAGTAAATATAAAAATAAAATTTAACCTCAAACAAATCTTGGCAATGACCGAATCGATCCTTATGCTCATACAAAATCCCTTTTAAAAAATTGGTTAGTAGATAATCAGGAACCAGGAAAGAAAGAAAAGGGTAGTGTACAGGTGGGATTGGAATCACCACACCCGTTAAATCTTGAGAGTCAAGGGGACTCGGAGTGAATGTTTCAAAGAAAGGGTCAAAACTTGAGTTTTATTAAGACCCGTTAATTAAATATCCAGACAAAGCTAATCAAGAAAATTAAGAACTATAAATACTATTGTTGGCTTACCAATGAATATAACTAATTATGACTTCATATTACGAATCATTTGAAAGAAGAAGTAGAATATTGTTTAGTCATACACCATTCAGATCACATTTAGTTAAAAAATAATACGGAAAGAGTATATATTATAAGGTGCAAAACTCACTGCAAATTCTTTTACACAATTGTTTTTCAATTAGCAGAAAACCCAGAAAGGGTATAACATTCTTATAAGGAAGAAAAAAACCCAGTAGCAGGGTTTATAAACGTTTATTAAGAACACTAAATATCACCACAAATTTATGTTATAACTATGGCATAGTCGAAACCTCTGTCAGAAGCCCCGAAGAGGGGAAGAATTTTGAGATTCAACAAGATAATGAGCTTAGTGAAAAGAGTCACCTTCACTAAGTGGGCCCGCAGGCTATTTTTGGCACAAGTCTATTTTTAGACTATGTCTATTTTTAGACATGGTGATCATATTTTAGAAGTTGCAGGATGTTATTTGTGGATGGTTGATCAAGTTGGAAAAATATATGAAATTCTATTTTTAGAATATTGGGCGAAGTCTATTTATATATCGTCGATCTAAAAATAGAAGTGTCGATTATTATTAGTTCTTAATAATAATCCGACAATAAACAACAACTTATTCTCTTGGAGCACTTAATTTCAGTGCACAGATTTGGAAAATCACAATGAGGGGAATTACGCACTCTTAAGGAACCGTGGTTCATGCATGGAGGACCTGCTAGAACCGAAGTGGCAAAGTATGATAGAGTTGGAAGAGTAGTTCATGGAGTTGTATTCAGCGAACCCACTAGACTCAGTTGAGCTAGTTGTATCTAGTCTAACTGAATGATACACTAGTGACAGTGGAGTGAATTAATTATTTAATTAATTCACAAATAATAACTCATTAATCAACTGAACAATACAGCAATTAACTACAGTGCATGTCAGTTCCAGTGGAGACCCAGTGGAGAGATAGGTGAAAGGGCAAGTTGGACTATCTGTTGTGACTATAGTGATGCATTGATTGCATCACACACACATTAGAGTTGCCAATGAGGATTGCGCAGTCTAGGCAAGAGTAATTCGAATTCATTCAGAGCTATTCTTCAGCAGGGATTGCGTAGTGGAGGCAGGCTAGCAGGGGGCAAAGATCGGTGCATGGATTTGCATATTTTTCCTGATTAGTGTGTGACGATTGATTATACTGAGAGCTTGATCTACTAAGCTTTGTATGAGATTGTTACATGATCTCCATGATACATAATATATGATATTTTGGGTTTCAGCTTCAGGCTTTCCCGTTAAACAACTGTGTTATGTGCAATTGTTTTTATTTATGCTTCACATGTGTTTGCAATTAATTTTCCGCAAAAGATTAACAGTGGAATGATTATGCATTTTGCAAGAAGTTAAATATTGTGAGATCAGGGGAATCTGGATGTATGCATTCTTAGTGTATACTAATTTCTACATGGTATCAGAGCATTGTTAATTCTTGAAGATTGCAATTGTGAAGAATTGGTGAGTTTGTGTTGGTAGACAATTCGAATTTGCTACAGAAGATTCTTGGTGCAGAAGTTGAGTATACATTGAAATGTCTTTCAATGGGTTGTGATTGGAGTATGCCCTTGATGGGAGCTCGAATTACATAGCCTGGAAGGATAGGATGGAAGTGGTGCTGGAGGATAATGAACTGAAGGAGTTCATCGATAACGATGTTCCTAAGCCGAGATCTAGCGATGTTGCATTACTTGACGCATGGCAAAAGAAGACAGCAAAGATAAGAAGAATTATGTTGGAAGGTGTGAAGGACCATATTGTGTCCAGCCTTCATGGGAAAGCCACTCCATTCTTAATGTGGAAGGCTTTGACAGATTTGTTACAAATCAGAAGTGACCAGAGGAAGTTGGCGCTTAAAGACAAGCTCGGAAAAATAAAAATGGAGAAGGGCGACAGTATTCCAAAATATCTCACGAAGTTTGTCCACTGCAAGGATGAACTGGGAAGTGTGGGGGTTACTGTTGATGATGAATACTTGGTGAGCTTGGCTCTCCTTGGGCTTCCGAAGAGTTGCACAACTACGAAGACTCTGTCAATGGACGGGAGAAACTGCCAGGATGGGAGCGACTTTGGTCAGATCTTGTGCAGGAGGAGATAAGGCGGAGTACCAGGGATGGTTCTTCATCGAAGAATGAATATAAATAAAATTGTGCTTTGGCTACCAAAGCAAGGAAAGGGAAGGGGAAGAAATTTCCTTCAAAATCAGCTGCTAAAGGCAAGAAGCAGGATTTTTCCAAGGTTAAGTGTTTTCACTATCACGAACATGGGCATTTCGCTACAAATTGCCCACAAAAGAAGAAGAACAAGAAGGTTGTTGGAGCTGCAGCTGGAGAGGCCTAAGCCTCGCAATTTGAACTTTATTTCTCTTTGATTGCATGCTTGGTTTCAAGCGCAATGGGATCGGTGTGGTATCTTGGTAGTGGTGCGTCTTTCCATATGATGGGAGACAAGGAGTTGCTTAGTGACTTGGAGGAGAAGGACCTCCAGATGCATATAGAGATGAGCAACGATGGTCGGTACAGTGTGACTGGAATTGGGACCATTACCTTTGAGAGGGAGTCCGGTAATCCATTCTTGTTGAAGGATGTTATGCATGTTCCAGGTCTGAAGAAGAACTTGGTCTTGGTCCCAATGCTGGAAGACAAAGGTTATGATGTTGTTTTCAGTGAGGGAAAAGCCTTCCTTCGACATAAAACAACGGGTCAAACCAAGAAGATAAGGGTTCGAATTAAGAATCTCTACAAGCTGGAGGTAGATGTTTGTGTTGCAATGGTGGGAAAAGTAGAAGAATTGGTAAGCCGGGATGAGGACGAATTATGGCACAGGATATTGGGCCATCTTTACCATGGTGCTTTGAAGATTTTGCAGCAAATTTCTACTATACTTCCTAAGGGTACTCTTTCACAGTCAGATCAGTGCAAGGGATGTACTATGGGTAAGTTTGTGAAGACCACCTTTCATGAGAAGGAGAACTGTGCTTCGGTGATCCTAGAGAGAATTCAAACAAACGTGTGTGGACCTTTCTCGGTTGCTTCAACAGAAAAACACAGGTATTATGTTATATTTGTTGATGAATATTCTTGTAGATGCTGGATCTTCTTCATGCAGAAGAAGAGTGAAACGTTCTCAAAGTTCTATGAGTTCAAGGCATTGGTGGAGAAGGAGTCGGGGAAGCAAGTGAAATCTCTACAGAGCGATAATGGTGGTGAATACATCTCGGGCGAATTCAAATACTTCTGTAGCAAAGAAGGAATTCAAAGAGAACTCATAGCGCCTCATAACCCACAACAGAATGGGGTCGCTGAGAGGAAGAACATAACGATTGTGGGTGCTACACGAGCGATGCTGCATGACCAGGGCCTACCGATGCACTTATGGGCGGAAGCATGCCACACTGCAGTTTATGTGCAAAACCGTTGTCCTCATAGGGTACTTGGCATGAGTACACCTGAAGAAGCTTTTACTGGTAAGAAGCCTGATTTTTCTCATTTGAAGATTTTTGGCTCATCTGTTTACATTCATGTGACAAAGGACGCCAGGAAGAAGCTGGAGCCAACTGTAGAAGTTGGGATATTTGTGGGGTACACAGAAACACCCCATAATTATCGTGTATATTTTCCAAACAGTCGGATGACTATGGTGTGATGGGTTATAAAATTCAATGAGGTGAAACCCATGAAGTTGTTGCTTGAAAGGGAGCTACACTTGCATGTGGAGGAGGAACTTCTTATTCCCAAAGATGAGCCTCTAGATGTGGATCAGCCATAGGAGGAGATTCATGGAGTGGAGGAGTCCACTCATGCAGAACCAAACATCAGACAAGGCAAAAAGTGTACCATAGAAGTTGAGAGACTGAAGCTTGATGTGGCACAGAATCTAGGAGTCCCTACATCACAGTGCAGACAGAGACAGTCACCTGACCGATTTACTGGATACATGGTTCTTATGAGCAAGTGTATCGTGACAGAGCCATCTTCTTTTGAAGAAGCAGTGCAGGAGCCCACGTAGGTAGATGCCATGGTAGAGGAGTATGACTCCATTGTCAGAAACAATGCTTGGGAGATTGTTCCAAGGCTGGTGGAAAAATCAGTTGTAGGATCAAGATGGATCTACAAGGTAAAGCAAGCTTCTGATGGGACTCGACTAAAAGGAGAGGCCCGGTAGGGTGAGGGTGAGGGTGAGGGACGAACTCTCGATGATAGGCCGCTCTCCCTTGAATCCTTGGCATGTGTAGCTCAAGCCCTTACCTTCTAAGCTATTTTTTGTCGAGAAGTATAAGGTAAGATTTGTTGCCCGGGGCTTCTCACAGATCGAGGGGATTGACTATGAAGAAACCTTTGCACCTGTTGCACGGTATTCTTCCATACAGACCATCCTTGCTCTCTCAACGCAGATGGGTTGCACATTCATCAGATGGATGTGAAGACTGTGTTCCTTAATGGGATCATTGAGGAAGAGGTGTACATTGAGCAGCCTGAAGGATTTGAGATCTTCAACAGCGAGTTGCATGTGTGTAGGCTTAAAAGAGCGTTGTATGGGCTGAAACAAGCACCACGTGCTTGGTACACTCGGATCAACAGCTATTTCACTGGACTTGGCTTCACCAAGAGTGAGGCGGATGCAAACCTGTACCAAATTGTGGTGGAGGGTAAGCTTTTAATCATTGTTCTTTATGTTGATGATTTAATACTAACGGGTGATGAGCAGTTGATACACTCATGCAAGGCAGATCTTGCAAAGGAGTTTGAAATGAAGGATTTGGGCCTCCTTCATTATTTCCTTGGATTGGAAATATGGCAGCGAGAAGGTGAACTGTTTGTGTCTCATGGCAAGTATGCCCGAGAGATGCTGGAGAAGTTTCACATGCAAGGTTGCAAGCCTATCAACACTCCTCTTCCAGGAAATTGGAGGAAAGAGGATGCTACATCGGCAGAGGTAGTGGATGCCACTGTTTATCGACAGTTGGTGGGTTCGCTCATGTATTTAGTTAATACAAGACCGGACATATGCTATGTGGTGAACCAGCTTTCACAAGCGATGGTTAAGCCTACCAAGCTCTTTTGGAAGGTAGTTAAGCATGTCCTAAGATATCTGAGGGGCAATATCCTGGTATGGTTTATGGCATTGGCTGGGACGGGATGAGGTGAAGTCGCATGGCTTCATGGAATGGATGCAAATCAGCGTGATTGGTCCCGTACGTAAAGAGCACATCGTAGGGATTTTCAAGATCATATCTATGGCGCTTTCTTGGTACAAAGAAACAAAAGCATCCATGGCACTCGTTTAGTGGAAGCGTAATACATGGCAACAAGTCAACCGCATGTGAAGCTATCCGATGAGGAAGATCCTGGTTGGTTTGTTCGGTTCACATTCAGATCCTGCTGATACATTGTGATAATTAGAGTTGCATTAAACCTCTAATCCAAGTTGTTTCATGATAGATCTAAACATATTGATATCCGGTATCATCATATCAGAGATTGTGTGCAGCGGAAGATCATGTTGCTTCAGTACATTCCTACGGAGGATCAGGATGCATATATTCTGACGAAGGCGCTCACCAGGAGAAAATTCGAATATCATAGAGGTAGGATCGGGGTGAAGGATAATCCCTATCTTGTTGAGAGGGAGTGTTGAGATTCAACAAGATGATGATCTTAGTGAAAAGAGTCACCTTCACTAAGTGGGCCCGCGGGATATTTTTGGCGCAGGTCTATTTTTAGACATGGTGATCATATTTCAGAAGTTGCAGGATGCTATTTGTGGATGGTTGATCAAGTTGGAAAAATAGATGAAATTCTATTTTTAGAATATTGGGCGAAGTCTATTTATAGATCATCGATCTAAAAATAGAAGTGTCGATTATTATTAGCTCTTAATAATAATTCGAAAATAAACAGCAACTTATTCTCTTGGAGCACTTAATTTCAGTGCACAGATTTGGAAAATCAGTGGGCTGAGGGAATTACACAATTCCCAAGGGCAACGGTGGTTCATGCATGGAGGACTCAGTTTGAACTAAAGTGGCAAAGTTATGACAGAGTTGGAAGAGTAGTTCATGGAGTTGTATTCAGTTTAACCCAGTTAGACTCAGTTGAGCTAGTTGTATCTAGTCTAATTGAATGATACACTAGTGAGAGTGGAGTGAATTAATTAGTTAATTAATTCACAAATAATAACTCATTAATCAATTGAACAATACCACAGTTAACTACAGTGCATGTCAATTCCAGTGGAGACCCAGTGTAGAGATAGGTGAAAGGGCAAGATGGACTATCTGTTGTGACTATAGTGATGCATTGATTGCATCACACACACATTGGAGTTGCCAATGAGGATTGCACAGTCAAGGCAAGAGTAATTCAAATTCATTCAGAGGTATTCTTCAGCAGGGATTGCGCAGTGGAGGCAGGCTAGCAGGGGGCAAAGATCGGTGCATGGATTTGAAGATTTTTCCTGATTAGCGTGTGACGATTGATTGTACTGAGAGCTTGATGTACTAAGCTTTGTATGAGATTGTTACATGATCTCCATGATACATAATATATGATAGTTGGGGTTTTCAGCTTCAGGATTTCCCGTTAAACAACTGTGTTATGTGCGATTGTTTTTATTTATGCTTCACATGTGTTTGCAATTAGTTTTCCGCAAAAGATTAACAGTGGAATGATTCTTCATTTTGCAAGAAGTTAAATATTGTGAGATCAGGGGAATCTGGATGTATGCATGCTTAGTGTATACTAATTTCTACAAAGAAAACTCAAACCAAATCACTACCCTTGAACAAGAATTGTGCCTTTGGCGAAATTTAATAATTAACAAGGACCACTTCCCTATCGGGATAGGATTCGGTAAAATCTAGAACATTTAGTAAGCAAATTAAAAACCCTAGGAGAATCATGAATATCCATCGTGCACCTATGCAGGAAAAGAATAATATAATCAATTTTCAAGAAGAGAAACATAGTTGAAAATGTGTAGCAATAACGCTTTGAAACATCGTGGAGTAGGTTAGCTATTCTCTACCTGTCAATAAACCTGTAAGTTCCAGAACAAGATAGAGTTAGGGACTGATCTTAACCTGTCTCTGATATGGAAGTAAATGATGGAGTCAAAAAAACTGAAACATAATGGTATTTGTAAGCAGCCTCCAAGCGTAAAGACTTCTAGGATAACCTATTAGCAAACAACTGGAGAACCAATAAGTTCACATTCGTGCAACAAAATGTAAGAAAAGCAGTAGAGGCAATGAGAAAATATTTTAAATTATCGTGGTCGGGGAAACTCTATAATTTTCTCAATGAACCTCGCTCCTCCAGACTTGTTGTATGATAAAAATCCTTGCTAGTAGTCACAGGGTTATTCACGGTAAGTAAAACTAGTGAGCCGAGTAGAACTTCCATCTTAGAGGCAAGGAGTTTAGATGAAACCCTCACCAGGGCACCAACGATGCCACGACCCTCCTTAATCTGAGTCCATCAACTACCGGACACATCCAAGACCTTTTACTTCTATGATGTGGTTAGAATTGCATTTAAAAGAGCATAAATTAACATATATGCATGTTGTAAAGAAGAGGGAACAAGACAACAATCAACAACATAAGAACACAAGACATTGATAATAGAGCTCACCCAGTGTGGGCTATATCTCCGGGCCTGGTGTTAAGATGGGGTAGGTTGCTTCATATAGTGTCGGAAATGGTGATGATGTACATGGACTATGTATTTTTTCATACAAGGACATATGCCCTCAACATGAGTGGCTTGTCTCTCCACGAGATGTTCCACTACAGGAACTCTCACTCACAATAGGCCTCCTATCAGCATGACATAATCTCACAAAAGGTGACGATGAGGATCCCTTCATCAAGGTTACATAGGGATCTCAATCAAACATAACAATCCATGGTGAATACATCTCACATGAATTAGAAACATAGATCCCGCAACATATATCAAGCAAGGATCTAAACAACATATTACATCTCACAACAAATGATAAAATATAATATATGGAATTCGTATGTCCATATTGTAACGACTCCCAAAAAAATGAGAATAAGACAAAAAATGGAGGTTGCGCCATCCAAGGCAACTTGGGCCTAATATGAGGTGCCATTTGGCACCATGTGATTGGGCCATGTGGAAATCCCTCATAGGTCCACATCACATGCCACCTCTACCACCTACTTGCCATGTGTCGACTTGTGGTGCTGCCACATCACCTTTTTATGGGTCCACCTGTTTTGTTGACTGGGCTGTAACAGTAGCTTTTTGGGTCCCACTAGGCCTACCACATGTCATCCATACGACCTTCCACGTGGCAGGATGTTAACTTTGGTTTGTTTTTTCTTTAATGTTTGATACAAAATTCAAACTGCAATAACTTTATCATACAGATTCGGATTTGAGTGCCATTCTCACCATTGGAATCGGGACGATGAGCACTACAATATCTTCTTAGTTTGAAATCATTCTGACCCTTTTAAGTTTGACCATCTCTGAGCCCTCTTGGTCTCCTGAGGGTGTATAGAGCCACCTGGATCACTCCTCCATACACAATGAGTCTCAGTGGGCGGGGAAAAGCTGGGTAGTTTCCTTAACGCTATGGAGATGTTGTGGACCACATGATCCTGTACCCTAAAGATCAACAACGATGAGCCAACCAGTTGGCGTCATAAGTCTCAAGAATTTACCCTCTCTGGTTTGTCACCCAGACAATTGGTGCCTATTACACCATGCAATGAGGGTATGCCATTGAAATTCATAGCCAAGTTAGGACATGTCGTTTATGTGAAACATTATAAATCAATTTGAGATAGGGTTGACGAATTAATGATACCGATATCTAAACCATGTCATAACTTCATCTAATTCTAAGTTGTAACTTTAGAACTACAACCAGGGGCTTAGGCCCATTTACATTGTAACAAGAAACAAGTGAATAACGTATCTATGTCATACTTACTAGATTGATGATCGAATAAAGCCTTGATGTTTAAGTAATTCATTTTTTAAAATTTATTGTTATCTCAAGGTGAAGACTGCTAATGTGGGTTAAAAAACCCATTAGGGAGAAAACCCAGCTAGAAGTTTAGGATGTTCGCTCTCTTTCTCTATCTGGAAATATGACTGCATGTACAAAAAAATAATGACCATGGCCCATGGGCTGCTACAATGCACAAATCCTCTCTATGTGCTCTACCTCTTATCTCTCTTGACTCTCTTTTCTCAACTATGGAAAAAAATTCTCTTGAAATAATGGAATGCCTCTTCCTCCTAGTGGCTCGATTATAACACAACCTGATAGATTACTAGTGGTTAATTTTGACTACATCAACTCTTAACTAGAGTTACAATATAGACTCTTATAGAGTATTTTACTTCATAATCACGTGGTTAGCGCATTTTCCATGAATAACGGGGGCTAGCGCGACATCCTCCTGAACTATAGGTGTGAAAACAACAAGGTCAACTTTTGAGTGGCATAACTTTTGCATAGGAACTCTGATTAACATGCTTCTTGCGCTGTTGGAAATATATTTGTGTGTAGAATAGCATGCAATGGTGTGGCACTAAAGCTACAAATTTTTACTCCTAAAAACCTTTGTTGGATGCCTCAAAATGGTCAGAGAAGGTTTAAGACCCTATTTTGCCAAACTAGGCCCCGTCGGTAATAAGGGTCCCGTGAACTCATTCCTCCACTTTTTCCACTCCAAATGCATCGAGATGGATGAAAAATATGATAATGATCCAATCGGATCCTTATTGCATCATAAGATATTAACTACTGAAAATCTAAAAAAGACAGGAATAATTGGTCCTTCTCGGTGCCCTCTTTGTTCCTCTCATGAAGAATATATCTCTCATTTGTTCTTGGAATGTCCCTTCATTCATTTAATGTGGTAAAATTATTTTCATCCTTTGGAGAATCAATTGATTTGGACAACCAAAATAAGTTAGCACTCCACCTCTTGTGATCGTCATTGTTCATGATCGATGCATGGTAAAACTTTCTTTAAGCATCTTTGGGTTGATTTTTCCTAAATAGATTTGTTGGAAAGTTTGGATAAATAGAAATAAATGTATCTTTCAAGATAAAAAAAAATTCTCCATAGGGTATAGCTATCGATATCCTATCCCTTTTCAAGGAATTTTGGTCTCATGAATCTTAGTCACACAATTATTCCAATTCATTGGATGAGTGAGAATTTTGATGGTGTGAAGAAATTGTTCTTCATATTTCTCTTCCTCCATCCTCCTTTCATATTGCCTCTTAGAAATCATGGAAATTGTGCCTGTCAAAAGATGATTTTCAAACTAGGCTAGCTCATAATATTCATATATCCTTTGCTTTGGTGGAGATTTTAAAAATAATCCAAGGGTGATAGGAGTCGAGAGTGATATTTTCCCCCGGGGAAACAAAGAATTGGACTATGCTTAGGGTTTTGGCTCGTTATCTAATCTTGCATAAACATATGCTCTCTTACAGGGGATTTCCTTAGCAAAAAAAAGACATATAATGTTCTTATTGCTATTGAGAGACTCAGACTCTCAATTGATCATTCAATATATTATTTCTAATTATCTTCCATAGAACAATAAACTACATCGTATGATTCAGAGAATTAAAAGCATGTAGACCTATTTCTCCTATTCAAAATTCTTTCATATTCTCCTAGCGCATATTCTCCTGATTTTCTATGATTTGTTTTGGTTCACAATTTCCCCATAACTCACTCATGAGATTCTTTATGATTTTTCTATGATTTGTTTTGGTTCACAATTTCAGAGACCTTCCTGCACTATTACGAACTATTCAAAGTCGTGGAAGACTTTCCAACTAAAAGGTAAGGTCAATACACCTTCTCCACGCAAGCAAGTCATCTTCCACATAAAACAATTAAACGATACCTACTCAAATCCTACTTTTCAATGTTTTGAAGGTCACCATATTCACTTAGCTTCCGTATAAACAATATTGCACAACGATTTCAAAACAAACAAAATCAAACTGCCCCTCAACTTTACTTTCAAAGCTTAGCCGAGGCACACTCTTCATCAAGGAAGGATCCCAGAAGCTGAAAGAGCCGGCTTTTTGCCGGTGGCCGTTTTCTGTTTTCTAACCGTTGCTTTTCTAGAAACCGAAGGTCATTGACTTTGACAATTGGAGTCTTTAATTATCATAATCAAATTGTTGACTATCGATTAACAACTAGGGGTCTTTAATTATCATATTCAGACTGTTGATTATCGATTAACAATCTGCTATCATTTTATATTTTTGTCCAATGGCCATGAATACTATCTTTCATGGAAGGGAAAAATTTGGTATTACGGTCCCCCTCGGCTAGCCAAAGAGCCCTGCTCTTTAACCTCCATGTGATCTCTTCGATCCGCAGGATTTCCCTTTTCCTAACCCCCAGGCTTCTCAAACACTCCAGAGTATGTTCATCAGGATGTATAGATAGAAAAGAATTTATGATCTTCTCCATTTCGACTTCAATCCATCTGAATTCTGCCCTTAACTTCTTCTTCTTCTCCCGTTCCCATTTCTTAGTCATAGTCTTTGTTTTCTGAAGTCTAAGACAAAAGGAATCCCATATCCCAATAGCCATAGGTATGCATTCCTCTTTCCATATACCCTCCACCATTCTGGTATATTCCTGATCCTCCAACCAGACTCTATTAAACTCGAAAGGGCGGCCCTTATCCATAGGTAGATTTGTGCATGCGAGGGAAATGGGCAAATGATCGGATATGTCAGATGCTATGATGTAAGATCTGGGACCACCCAGTATGTCAATGACTGTATCCTTAACCATTACTCTATCCAACCTTTTCCCAATAAAGTTATCCTTCGATCTTCTATTGGTCCAAGTAGGCGCCAGAGGGTTTGGCCTGATATCCACCAGTCCATGTGAAAAGAAGATGTCATTCAGATAGCCAGCCAAGGGGTCCAAGCGAGCCTTATTTCCCCAGACTTCATCAGCATTGAGAGTAGAATTGAAGTCCCCCAAAATAATAAGATTTGGGAGATTAAAGATACCCGACACGAGCAGTCTGTCCCAGAAAGCCTTCCTATTTGCATAAGGCGCATATAAATTGATCAGGTTGAAAGTGCAGTCCATACCTCTGAGTCTTCCTGACAGCAGTATCCCACCAATAAAACTGAATGCTCTAAAAGATGCGTGGGCAGGATTCCACATAACCACCATGCCCCCCGATCTACCATATGAATTTGTCGCAGCAACGTGCCAGTTCTTCTCAATTTTAAAAAACAAATTTATGGCCTTAGTTCTATCTGTCATTGTCTCCTGTCCAAAAAAAAATCAACGGCTTCTTTGAAACAAGTAATTCCCTTAGGCAATTAAATTTAGGGGCATCACCCAAACCCCTTATATTTAGTGAAATTACATGATTCATGGCGAACCAGAACAAGGGTTGCTTGCTCTAAGCGCCCTGGAATTACACCTCGCCCCAAGAATGGGAATCTCAGATAGGCCATCATCAACAAAGGGTGATAGGAGTCGAGAGTGATATTTTCCCCCGGGGAAACAAAGAATTGGACTATGCTTAGGGTTTTGGCTCGTTATCTAATCTTGCATAAACATATGCTCTCTTACAGGGGATTTCCTTAGCAAAAAAAAGACATATAATGTTCTTATTGCTATTGAGAGACTCAAACTCTCAATTGATCATTCAATATATTATTTCTAATTATCTTCCATAGAACAATAAACTACATCGTATGATTCAGAGAATTAAAAGCATGTAGACCTATTTCTCCTATTCAAAATTCTTTCATATTCTCCTAGCGCATATTCTCCTGATTTTCTATGATTTGTTTTGGTTCACAATTTCCCCATAACTCACTCATGAGATTCTTTATGATTTTTCTATGATTTGTTTTGGTTCACAATTTCAGAGACCTTCCTGCACTATTACGAACTATTCAAAGCCGTGGAAGACTTTCCAACTAAAAGGTAAGGTCAATACACCTTCCACGCAGTGGCTGTCATCTTCCACATAAAACAATTAAACGATACCTACTCAAATCCTACTTTTCAATGTTTTGAAGGGCCTACCTATATATTCACTTAGCTTCCGTATAAACAATATTGCACAACGATTTCAAAACAAACAAAATCAAATCAAATCAAACTTTACTTTCAAAGCTTAGCTGAGGTACACTCTTCATCAAGGAAGGATCCTAGAAGTTGAAAGAGCTGGCTTTTTGCTGGTAACAAAGTTTTCAAGTTTTCCAACCGCGTTTTCTAGAAACCGCGTCATTGACTTTGACAATTTGGAGTCTTTAATTATCATATTCAAATTGTTGACTATCGATTAACAACTAGGGGTCTTTAATTATCATATTCAGACTGTTGATTATCGATTAACAATCTGCTATCATTTTATATTTTTGTCCAATGGCCATGAATACTATCTTTCATGGAAGGGATTCTGCCTGCTTTCCTTTCATCGGCCAAAGCATTAAGCTATTCTACATAACTATCGTTGTTGCAGCCTTCATCATTACTCTCCATGGACGGATTTGCAATGCACAGGCAACCATTTGCAATCGCAACTTTAACTATACAAATGGCAGTGTGTTTGAGAGTAATCTGAATACAGTCTTTAAAAGTCTGGTTCAACAGACCTCCCAAACAGGTTTTAACACTTCTGTGCATGGCCAAAGTCCTAATCAAATATACGGTCTCCTAAATTGCAGGGGAGATGCAACAGAGGACATATGCTACAATTGTTCACAGAGAGCGACGGCTGCCATTCGAGAAAGTGGAGGTTGTGGGAATGGAGTTGGAGGTACAATTTGGATGGATGTATGCTTCTTGCGTTATGAAAATTATACATTCTTCGGAAAAACAACTCATATGGATTATATACCTTTATTACTTCCAATGTTTCAGAACCTGAAGTCTTTGGTGAGGCTCTTAACAAGCTCTTATCCAATTTGTCGACTGAAGCAGAAACTGGATCTAAGTTATATGCTTCTGGAATTACTACAGATTCTTTGTACCGAAAGATTTACGGTCTGGTCCAGTGTTGGAGAGATATGTCTAGTGATGACTGCACAACATGTCTCTCAAATACAATCAATTCCATTTTCGCGAAATTTCCTGGAAATCCAGGAGTGCAGGGTTTGATGGCGAACTGCATAATTCGATATGAAATGTATTCTTTCTTTCATTCGACTGTGCCTCCACCATCGCAGTCGCCTTCCCCTGCGCCAGTCCTACCCATTACACCGGGACCGAACGAAAAAACACCAACCGGCAAGTCTTCAAAGAAAATACCCATAATTTTAGGCGTTGCTGCCGGCTTGCTGCTCCTCTTATTCATATGCCTGTTTTCATGGCGAAGAAAATTGAAGCCTGCCATATTCGGAAGGCCATCCGAAGGTATTGCATATGATTATATGAACTGCACAGTAGAGTCGCAGAACAGCTTGCTTGGTCAAACATGTCCTTGCTTGTATTGGCACTCATCTAAATGGAAAGATCAGGCTCGGATCTTAATGCCTGTTTGGGAATATTTTGGAATTTGAAGTGATTTAAGCTCAAATTCTGAAATATTCTTAAAATTCAGAATTAGAATGTAGTTTTTCAGTTCAAATTAAATTCAGAGCTTAGAGCACAAAACAATCATAGAATAGAAGAAAAGTTTTATTTGTCCTCTGTCACTCTGTGAAATCGGAGCCCTGTAAGATCTATGGATTTATGAGGCGTAGTAAAAACTTGTAATAGACATCAGTCAACTTTGACTTCAATATTTTCTGACCATACTGTCTAAATTTTGTTACATAGATAATGGGCATGTGGAAGAGGACGCATTAATCAACGAGGATCGGCAATTAGTGTTTACAATGGAAACACTGCAAGCTGCTACTGGAGGTTTTCATGATGATAACAAGCTTGGAGAGGGAGGTTTTGGCGCTGTATACAAGGTAACATAGGCTAATAAAGCTTCTAATTTATAGAATTTAGGTAACATAGGCTAATAAAGCTTCTAATTTATAGAATTTTAAATGATAGTAGAAAGGGAGGTTTTCGCCAGGTAAAACTTCTTAATTTGTAGAATTTGTAGAATTTTAAATGCTGTCATCGCACATTTGACTGTTGGTTGTAGATTACTAGATTGAAAATAAATATGTTGTGTGATTACAATTAACATTAAATATTTTGCAATATCTTCAAATTGATCTTTTGTCTGAATCTCTAGGGAATTACTCCGGATGGAAAAGAGATAGCAGTGAAAAAGCTGTCGCTAAGGTCTCTACAAGGAAAGAAAGAATTTCTCAATGAAGTTAAACTTGTGGCCAAAATTCAACATAGGAATCTTGTGAACTTACTGGGCTGTTGCGTAGAGGGATCAGAAAAATTGCTTGTTTATGAGTACTTACCAAATAAGAGCCTTGACAAAATCCTCTTCAGTGAGTTACATTCCATCCTATTATGTATGCGAATAATAAAACAATAGATGTTTGAGCATGCTAGTTATTTTTCGGTCATGATAATTAAATAGTTTCCTATGGATACAGATCCAAACAAACGCAACCAGCTTGATTGGCAGAAGCGTTACAACATCATAATGGGAATAGCTCGTGGGCTTCTCTATCTTCACCAGGATTCTCAACTGCGGATTATTCATCGGGACATAAAAGCAAGCAATATTTTGTTGGACGAGAAACTGAATCCAAAGATTGCAGATTTCGGATTAGCAAAACTTTTTCCGGACGATGAGAGTCAAGTCAGCACAAGAGTTGCTGGAACCTAGTAAGATTTCTAGACAATCATCACTCTCACCTATTAACAATTAGGGATGCAGCTGTTTTACTCTGCCCTTAATTTGTTCCGGGGCATATGCATTGTCGATAAAACTTTTGTTTTCTAGGATCAAGGACTAGTTTTTCATTCTCATTTAACTTTCAATTTATCATTCCTCAATTGCTAAATTTTCCTTCACTATATAATCCTTTCCATTGCAATTTGGATCTGCAGCGGGTATATGGCACCAGAGTATGCTCTGCAAGGGCAATTATCTGTAAAAGCTGATGTCTATAGCTTTGGAGTTCTTCTACTGGAAATCATGACTGGAAGAAAGAACAGGGACTCTAATTTGCAGTCATCTGAAATGGAGATGCTTTTAGGATGGGTGAGATACTGTTTCTCTTCTATCTCCCACAGGCTTCGTTATTTATTCATCTATAGACAATTTTGCGAATTCGGAGTTTAGGGGGTTCATTGTTCCCCTGTTCTGATATGAAGTCCTTATCTAGTGAGTCTAGAATAGAAATAAATTTAGGCCAATCTCACCAAAATGACGATCCGTTGTGATTATGCAGGCGTGGAGATTATACAAACGAGGAGATATTTTGGAGATAATTGATCCATCGATAAATGAAAGATGCGATGAGGAGCAAGCGTGCAGATGCATTCATGTTGGTTTTTTGTGTACGCAAGCCGACCCGTCACTTCGTCCACAGATGTCCACAGTGAATTTGATGCTTTCATCTCATTCTGTGACGATACCGATTCCCACAAAACCTGCTTTTGTGAGGTCTCATGCTTCCCAGAGCGCCAATTCCGCTGGTTCTGGGTTGTCGCATTCATCTGCCGCGACCACATCTTCTTCTGTATCATATTCTCACACTCCTGTGGTGGCTCCTCCATCCAACGCCAACGCTTCCATCACCGAGTTGGAACCCAGATAATGCTATCAACGGCCATTGCCAAATATGATATATATTTTGAAGATGCTGCCAATTGGAGTTCCAGTTCTATTGGTAAATCATTTTGTCAGTAAAGATGATTTACCGCATCTTTCAGAGATTGTATCTAGCAGCTCTAGAATTTGACGTTCCGCATTTAGGTTTTTAAATGTATTTGACCATGAATAAGATGTCACGAAACGTTAAAAGTGACAGCTCATGAAAAAATAATGAACCTGTAAATTTGTCCTCCAATCATTCAAGTTTTCTTGGCTTTTAAATGTATTTCACCGGAATAACCGTTCAATAGCTGAAAGTGGCGGACCGCACTTAATAAAATTCCTCCGCAAATTTGTCGTTTACTAAAGTTGTTTTCAATAATTCAAGTTTTCTTGGTTTTTAAATGTATTTCACCGTGAATAAACGTTCAAAATGTTGAAAGTGACGACCCTAAATTTATCGTTTAGTAATTTAAGGTACATGATTTTCAATGTCGCGTTTACAAAGGCAGAGGAGGTTCAATACATTACCAATATTAATATTATGGATGGTGGGACCAATTTTATTTTATTTTATTATTATTATTTTTTGTTGTTTAGTTTTTGGAGTGAACCTGCGGTGAGATTCGTAATAATTTAATTGTTAAGGCATAGTTTATTTTATATATAAAATAGGAATATTTTTTTTTTTTTGTAAGAATGTGGTTTTTTTTATTTAAATGTAGGAATGATTTAACATTATGAGAAATTTATTGAACACTTTAATTTTATATATTAAATAATTTAAATTCAAAATTTTAAAATTATCTATTAAATTTGTAAAATAGTATGGAAAATGTTATTTCATTTATAATTTAGACTATGTTTTTTTATATATTTAAAAAAATTAATTATATTATGGAAAGTATGTCTAAACTATTTTTTTGGGCATGTGTACAGGGTTTGAAATTGGCAATACTTTGTATATATTTATAAAACAAATTATTTAAATAATTAGTTTTAGAATGAAAACAAATTCATTATTTCATCTATTGTTTAGTAAAAAATATAATTAAATATATTATATATTTTTTTTCCCTAAGGAAAAATCGTAATTTTCATTAATTATAAGAAAATTACATATTGTAGATGTTGCGTAGAATATGCATTAAATATTATGAATGTAGTCACATATTCCAAACTGTCAAAAATTTTCCCTCTAACAAAGGCGGATAAATAAAGCTATTACAAAGTTCTATTGAAAAAATATACAGAGGTAATGCTAGAAAATTATATCATAGTATCAAATGCTGGAAAAAACTATCAAAATCAGGGCTTGTCAGCCCCATCCTGTAGATGATCTATATATGGTCGGTGGTAGTATTCTTGTACGATCTTCCCTGGGATCAACCATTCACCCCTTGGGTGGCGCGCGACCGCCTTGGAATGTGCGTCGGAAATCTAATTCCGCTCCCTGTAAATATGGTGACAAGACATTGAATCAAAAAGTGATTTAAAATGCAATATCTCCTCCAAAATATTCTAATGTGTGTGCATGTGACATGTGGATATCTGATTGAACCAATTAATGATGATTTTGGCTCCCTAAATATCTGAATATCGTGGCATCCTTTCTCAATGACAAAGTGCAGGAGGTGTCTCAGAGTTATAAGTTCAACATAGTTATTTGTTCCTTGCCCCAGTCCCAAATTTAATTTGAAAAAATGGTTTTAATTGAGATACATAATAGCTCCCCCACCACATCCTTTCTGTTGTGTAGATCTATCAAAATACACCCAAGGATGTTGTTTTTCCATAACTTCAACAATTATAGTCTGGGGGGTGGGAGGTGGGGGTGCATCGTCATCTGGGAGGCTTCTATAGATGGATATGATCTGGTATGTTTCCAGTTAGGAGTAATGTCATTAAAGATAGCTTTATTACTCAGAAGCCAAACACCCCAAAAAATCAATAGAGGAAGATTTTGGGACTTATGAGTATGTTCTTCACTCCAGCATAGTCGCCAAGCCTCAAATACATTTCGACCATGCCATCTGGTGGGGATATGAAAATAGGAGATATTCTGATCCCAGAAAGATATAGTGGATGGGCAGAAAAGAAAAAGATGGTCAATAGATTCAACATCATGTTTGCAGAGAAAGCACCAAGTAGGACAATAAAATGAGTGCTTGTGTAAATTGTCACCAGTAGGACCCCTATTTTGAAGCATGCACCACATAAATAATTTTGATCGTGGGGGGACGGGGGGAGGGAGGGGGGCTTTTAATTTCCAAAGACTGCCCACCACCAAAAAACTTCTTGGGGCTTATGGTCTGAGTAAATAATGGGATATCCATCCTTTGGAGTGTAGGTACCATGTCCATCATGAGACTAGATAAATTCATCACCCCCCTTAGTCATACTGATCTGAATATGGGAAAACTAGTTTTGTTGTGCTAGCTCCCTCATCAGTTAAAAATAAATGTGTTTAGGATCGTCTCAAATTAGCTAGTTATGTGAGGGTTTATGTGTCAAGTTTATTTAGTTTTATGAGAAATTCATGAGTTAATTAGCTATTAAAAACACATATACAACAAATAAATTGCAGAGAAATAAATCACAAAAAACACATTACACAATAGCTGATAATGGAGTTCACTCCTCCTGTGCAACATCTCCATATACCTGCTTCAACTAGCTAGGCACTTTTGGGATTAATGGTCAATTATATGATTACATGCACCTACAGTGCTCCAATGGCTTTGTAACCTGCTCCATTGGCTTCGGAAGACCCAAAAACCACAAAATAGACTCTTCAACCTATGAAAATGGCCTTCAACGGATCTAGGCATGGCCTCCTCTCCTGGTGGCCCTTCGCTTCTTTAATCTTAAAAGGGGAAAAAACACTTTCAGAAGTGCTCCAACTCCTCTATAACCTACACCATCAACTTCAGTGCCTCAAAATAATTTATGAATGACTCTTCTTGAGCCAAAATGGGTCAAAAATAGCAAAAGGTATGCTTCATTCAATTTTCCCTAGGAATCTCCACTTCTGCCAATTTTGATAGTGGCACCAAATCTGGTGGAATTGCCAAAACCTCCACTGAATTAAACACGGGTTTAATTAAACATAAGTGGATTTTAATTTATACTTAGTTCATTAAACACATTTTAACGAATCTGGATTTCAAAAATTGGATTAACGCTAATTACATGGTTTAATGGTTAATAAACCACATTTAAAAAAATTAATCTGCGCCATTAAATTGGAGCCTTCGCTCTTGGTTTTGGGCCACGGTCCCATGGCATTGTGGGCTAGGCCCTTTTAACTTCGCCTGAAACTTAATTAAACAATAAATAGAAAGTGTGCCCATAGTCTATTAAGACTTGCACACGTGGTATGGCGGTAAGATGTTTGGGTTGTGTGGGGGGAGGTCGCGGGTTCGACCCCGACCTTCGCCCAAATATTTTGCACCATAATATATAAAGCCCAACCTTTATAATTTAGAATTTGATAAATGTAAAGGCCAACCTTTATAATTCAAACTTTGATAAATGTAAAGCCCAACCTTTGAAAATTCAAACTTTGGCATATAATTTCAAACTTTGTAATATGTGGAAATTTAGACCATAGTAAAATGTTATTTCGGCCTTGACCTTGGTCCACTCGAGGGGACACGTGGAGGCCCCTGGCTGCACCACGTGTCCACCTCTGGTTGGACTATTCCCAACCTTTAAAAAAAATTCAAATTTGACCATTAAAATCGAAATTTGACCTTGGTGGATAACCATTGAAAATTCACCTTTATCTCTGGTGAATACTGCAGTGACACTTGTCATAGTGGCATTGGGAGAAATGGGGGAAAACCCAAATTTTTGACCTTTGACCCTATTTGACCATTTTTTTAAAAATTTTCCTATTTGACACGACGATCAACAGGCTCTAAATTCCTCATACAGACTCTGTTTTGAGTGAAACTAATTGCATCGAATTCCTGATGACAAGCCCGATCCAGTCGTTCTAGTTTGCTGCGATTAAGAGCACTTTAATTTTTTTGCAAATTTTTACCCCCAATCTAGTTTCTGATCACTCCTTCCCACTAGCAGGCTTTTGGACCCACAAAATTTGGTTATCTCATGAGAGATGAATACTCCTCTCTTTCCAAAGTTCTATCAACCTGATTCTACTTGGAAAAATCTCCATGAAAACAACTTGGGTTCACTAACATGCCTTGCCTTGCAAATGGCTTGGTGCTTCAACCAATGTCCTCCTTTTGCTGTTGACCCAATCCAACACTTGTTGGCTGCTTGTTGACTAATTAAACACTTTGTAGTACCAAATCGATCCCTCAGTGCTTGGAAAACTAACTGATGTCCTTCCCATTGAGAATCATGTTTCTCCTTTGCACACACACATGCATTCGATGTAAGCTTGTCCTTGGAAACCACTTTTCCAAGTTAAGCCCATTTGAGTGAACTACAGCAATGAGTTCCAGTAATCACAATAAAAGAAATGACCATTCTTTTACCTCCACGGTTCCAAATTCCACATATGGAAGAATGCATTCGCCATCTCTTTCACTTTTTGACGTCAACACATCAGATGGTCTACAATGGATAAAAAAAATTGGCTCCAAATTGTTTGACATGTTGTCACAAACACAACCATCAATATGAAAAGCACATCATACAAGAAACATAACTTGATGACATTTCATTTTGCTCCTTCAAAGCAATAACTTTCACATCATGTGAACATCACCATGTACTCTTACATATTGGTGTACAAACCATCGACCAAACACAAGTTAACACACATGCATATGCAAATGATCAACGCTCTCAAGTTGACAAACATACATGATAAACAAAGTGAGTCAACATACTCCACTTTCAAACACCTTCCTGGCGTAAACATGCATCATGCTTTCAACATAAAAGAATTTCATTCAATCATCAAAAGCCATGCAAGGCCTTAATTGGATAATAAATCTAACCATCTCATACCAAACCATTTCAATTGCGTTTCTTTCATCTGCACGTCATCATGTGAATCATCCTGGCCCACATCAATTATGGAATCCTATTTTCCATTCTTATCAAGATCTATTTCCACCTTCTTCAAATGTTGTGGATGACTTGTTGGATACAAATCCAACACTTGTCTACAAGATGACTTATCTTATGGAAATGAGTGCAAAATAATTGCATCTTCTTTTCAACAGGGTTTTCTTTGTCCAATGGACCTTTGGCTTCCTACCTCCTTTTCCTTGAAAGTTTCTTGTCCATGGCTATCTTCTTCCAACATCTTGAAACATTATGGTTATTCAAACCACAAAAGGACCATGCAAACTTTCTCCAAATCTTATCTGAATATTTTCCATGTTTATCATAATCAAAAGAAACTTGATTAAAGGAAGATTTATACCTTGAAAATTCACATTTGTCACTTTCTTGAGGAGGTGAATTTGATGAGGTAGTGGCTCTCTTCGGAATACCAACACTAGCTTCAATGACCTTAGATATTTTAACATCGTCTTGTTTTCCCTTCTCATTAGTTGCATGCTTATGAGCATCTTCTTGCAAGGTGGGTGTAAAACTTTTGCATTCCTCATGAACCCAAGCTTCCCAAGCTTGAGGTAATGAAAATGTAATGAAAGTATTTCTTGGAACACTTTCATGTGCCTCCTTGGCTTTAGATCTTTCTCCATCACATGTTTTCCAAATCCTTTACCTTCATAGCCCATTTTCATCAATAATTTGGACCCTATTCCTCTAATGTGTCTTTCAAAAGCACCTACACATTCATTTTGAGAAGAATTAGAATATAAAATTGATTTGCATACCTCTTTTTCATGCACATACATGGCTAAGGCTTATTTTGCATCATGGAGTTGAGTCTCCATCTCATGCATCTTTTCAATGGTTTCATTTGCAATATGGAGCTAAGTCTCCATATCATGCATCTTTTCAAGAAGCTCTTGCTTCTCCTCCTTCATGGAAATCAACTTCTCTTGAAGTATAATGCTCTCCCTCTTATCTTTGTACATCTCTTGTGCCATATCATTATTGATGTAGAGCTTCTCCAACATCTCTTTATCAAAGAGTTTTTCTAAGGAAGTTTGACTAGAAACAATGCTTAATGAAGTTGCCATCACACCTACAATGCATACACAGCTTCTTTGCTGTGATTTGAGAACTGAGCTCTCAATCTTGACCTTCTCCTTCACACATAAACTTACACATAGTTAAATTCTCCTTGTTTTGGCAGTATGATGTATTGTGTTGTCCTTGATGGCAACCTACTTGATGAAGTTGTCCTTGATGGAAACCTACTTGATGAGTTGCCTATGATAAGAAACCTATGTGTTAAATATGTAAGAATTATGTATCTACATATCAGTTCACATGTGACAAAGAAAAGAATTCCAGTAAGTGCCAGAGAAATGATAAATATAATATGTCACAATGTATACGCTATTTTTGTGAAGGCAACCCGCGTATACATTCAGGGTTAGAATATACGCAATTTTTATGAAGAGAAGTTGTGTATACATGCAGAAACGAACGCTCCAAGTTGTGTATGCCTTTTGCGCTCTAAAATTATGATACCAAGGGGCATTACCATGGTATTAGCCCACAATATTGAACGTTGTATTATCTATTTGACTCCGTCCAGGATTACCATTAGCAGTTGAGTGGTTTTGACTCACGGTATTAATAAATGATAAAACTATATAAGGAGAAGAAGATCATAGTGAAAGGGTGTGCATGTGTCTGGGTATTGAATGAATACTTCACTTTGAAGTATATCTACATGGAATGGGTTATAGTTTATTGATAGATCTGAATTAATAATGCACCTATGAATAAAATGATGGATCAGGATCTCTAGACCTGAAATGACTATGTATTTTCTAGATCTGTTTATGGAAAGTTTAGATCTGTGATCTGACGAATGTTTGCTGAAGTGAAGGGTAAGATCTGAGCTGTTTATCTGTTCTGAAGAGTTGCGCAGCCCTGCAATGTTTGCGGATCTATACGCAGGTTTGTCGCAGCGAAAGCACGTATATATGTGGGTTAGTTTCAGCAAAAGCGCGTATTGAATCTAAGGTCAATCCTGAAATAGTTGCAGATATATATGCAAGTTCATCTCTGTGAAAGCGCGTATATACGCGGGTTTAGTGAAGTAAAAGTGCGTATGGAATCTAGGGTTTTGCTAAAGTGTGCAGAAGGAAATCTCTGATCTGTTTTGTTGTTATACTGATGTATGTCAATGATGTCTTCATACAGATCTAGATTGTTTGAATACTAATTATGCTGCTAGTTGATTATGATTAAAGATCTGTTTCTGGTTGAATGGTTGATGATTCAATGAATGAATTGAATGGGTTATAATTTTCAGTTTGATGTATGTTCTTTGAGCTTAAATGTGTGGAGTGGTTCCAGTCTGAAAATCTGATGAAAAGAGGCCTACAATTTTTGTTGTGTGGAAGTTGTTGGATCCAGTATGAAAATTGATGAAACGTGGTCCATGGTGGTGCTGAGGGTCAAAGCCTTCAATGAGGGGGTTGTAGCTCCCTTCCAATGGTAGCTGGTAAATGAGATCAGGGGGTAGTAGCTCCCTTCCAGGAGTGGCTGGTAAACGAGATCAAGGGGTTGAAGCTCCCTTCCAGTAGTAGCTGGAGAACGAGAGAAGGTTGCAGCCTTCTGCAGGTGGGTGCCTACGTGCTGGTATGAGTCTGCGACAATACATGATTGTAAGCAGTTTTATTTATAATAAATATTGAATACAGAGATGACAGCGGCAGTGGTTTTCACCCAAATTGGGTTTCCACCTTAAATCTTGGTGTTCATGTGTGTTGCTTATGTGTGATGATTTATTCTGTTCTTACTGCACATGCATACTGCTTACTAAACATCTGATGATGGATTGATCTAAGTAAAGAATTATATGCATAATAAGATATCTGGTAATACACAAGTTTTCTTAAGGATATCTGCATGTATACACGAGTTGGGTTCATTAAAGTTGCGTATGGAATTTAGTAAGGAAAAAGTAAAAGTTTTCAGTAAGCTCTAAATATTAATTCACCCCCCACCCCCCCCCCCCTCTCAGTATTTTTCCCAACAATTGGTATTCGAGTAGGTCCTTTTGAAGAAGCTTAGCCGCTAAAAGGAAGATAAGCCAAGATGAGCAATCAAGATGGGACAACATCTATCAGGCCTCCACTCTTCAACGGAAACAATTTAATCTTTTGGAAAACACGGAAAAGATCCTATCTTCAGTCTCTTGGAGCAGATGTATGGGCTATTGTTGAAGGAGGTTATCAATATCCAGCCTCAATTCCAACAGATGCAACGGCAAGAAAGAACTATGAAACAAATGCAAAGGTGTTCAATGCACTATTAGGGAGTCTGACTGAATCAGAATTTGTCATGGTCATGCAGTTGAATATAGCAAAGGAAATATGGGACAAAATCATTCTAAGATATGAAGGTGATACAAAGGTAAAAAGTGCTAAACTCCAAACTCTCAGAATTCAATATGAAAATCTAAGAATGCATAATGAGGAGAGCATATGAAACATGAGCTGGCAGTAAAACAAAGCAAAGTGTGAATAAGCTCAAATGGAAGTCATTAAAAACACACCTCCAAAATTAGAAGTCATAGGGAGGGGATGAATAGTCAAAATATGATTAGTCCACAACTCCTACAGAACATTGATAACAAAATATCTACAAGAAGAAGGGCCATTTAGCCTCACATTAGCACCAGTATTTGTAAAAGATTTGAGAAATCTTCATTTTCCAAATAGTGGTGCAAAAGTGGTGATAATGTGGGGATACACAAGTGGTGCTATGTTTTTTGGTGCAAAAGTGGAGTTAGTAAAAAATGTTAAATTTGGTGTTAAATGCATATGTGGCATTCCATGGTGTATGGTGCAAACCACCAAAAACCAAGTGGATCAAGATATTGTGATGCAAAGCACCAAAACCAAATTTACAAAAATTAAAAATTTATCATAAAAATATCAAAATTATTATTATAATAATAAATTGTATATGGTGAAAAATTATTATTATAATAATAAATTGTAAATAATTTCTTTTACCAGACATTTTCTTTCGGCTACTTCTCATCCTCAGAGTTAAAAGATACCAAGAAACTGGGAAGGTCGGGGAGGAGGGTAGCAAGGGAGACCGAAAGAATCACCGAGAGGAGGGAAATAAGGCATCATTTTTCCTGAGAAATTCCATAGCTGGCCAGGAGCTAGTGGAATTCTCGAGTTACTATTTCAGGTTGAACTTGAGGTTCTGCAATCCTGTGAGTAATATACTCGTCGGGTAATAAGACACACGGGGGAGAGAAAGGATGTGATGGAGTTTTCTCGAGGTTGGGAGATAGTTACCCAATGAAGATATTTCTGGATTTCACTAATTCAGATAAGTGTTACATTGAGTTCTTGTTTTATGAATTTCAACCTGTACATTGATATTCATTACTTGTATATTGTTATAGAGTCTTTACTTTACTATTTTAATGAATAGAATTCAAAGCTTTCCTGTCGAATTTCTTTCATGAATATTGTTAATTCATTTATATAGCAAAAAATTTGTTTATTATTTCCTTATTCTGATAAACTAAGGAAAGAGTTCATGAATACTGTTTATTTATTTACATAGAACAATGGATGTTTCATCCTTCTTCATTATGATAAACTAAGGAAAGAGTAGTAAATATCAAAATAAAAGTTAACCTCAAACAAATCGTGGCAATGACCGAATCGACCCTTATGCTCATACAAAATCCCTTTAAAAAAATTGGTTAGTAGATAATCGGGTTCCAGGAAAGAAAGAAAAGGGTAGTGTACAGGTGGGATTGGAATCACTGCACTTGGTAAATCTTGAGAGTCAAGGGGACTCGGAGTGAATGTTTCAAAGAAAGGGTCAAAACCTGAATTTTATTAAGACCCGTTAATTAAATATCCAGACAGATCTAATCAAGAAAATTAAGAACTATAAATACTATTGTTGGCTTACCAATGAAGATAACTAATTCTGACTTCATATTACGAATCATTTGAAAGAAGTAGAATATTGTTTAGACATACACCATTTAGATCACATTTAGATAAAAAATAATACAGAAAGAGTATATATTATAAGGTGTAAAACTCACTGCAAATTCTTTTACACAATTTTTTTTCAATTAGCAGAAAACCCAGAAAGGGTATAACATTCTTATAAGGAAGGAAAAAACCCAGTAGCAGGGTTTATAAACATTTATTAAGAACGCTAAATATCACCACAAATTTATGTTATAAATATGGCATAGTCGAAACCTGTGTCACAAGCCCCGAAGAGGGGAAGAATTTTGAGATTCAACAAGATGATGAGCTTAGTGAAAAGAGTCGCCTTCACTAAGTGGGCCCGTAGGCTATTTTTGGCGCAAGTCTATTTTTAGACTATGTCTATTTTTAGACCTGGTGATCATATTTTAGAAGTTGCAGGATGCTATTTGTGGATGGATGATCAAGTTGGAAAAATAGATGAAATTATATTTTTAGAATATTGGGCGAAGTCTATTTATAGATGGTCGATCTAAAAATAGAAGTGTCGATTATTATTAGCTCTTAATAATAATCCGACAATAAACAACAACTTATTCTCTTGAAGCACTTAATTTCAGTGCACAGATTTGGAAAATCAGTGGGCTGAGGGAATTACGCAATTCCCAAGGGAAACTGGTGGTTCATGCATGGAGGACTCAGTTAGAACTGAAGTGGCAAAGTTATGGCAGAGTTGGAAGAGTAGTTCATGGATTTGTATTCAGTTTAACCCAGTTAGACTCAATTGAGCTAGTTGTATCTAGTCTAACTAAATGATACACTAGTGAGAGTGGAGTGAATTAATTAGTTAATTAATTCACAAATAATAACTCATTAATCAACTGAAAAATACAGAAATTAACTACAGTGCATGTTAGTTCCAGTGGAGACCTAGTGGAGAGATAGGTGAAAGGGCAAGATGGACTATCTGTTGTGACTATAGTGATGCATTGATTGCATCGCACACACATTGGAGTTTCCAATGAGGATTTCGTAGTCAAGGCAAGAGTAATTCGAATTTATTCAGATCTATTCTTCAGCAGGGACTGCGTAGTGGAGGCAGGTTAGCAGGGGGCAAATATCGGTGCATGGATTTGCATATTTTTCCTGATTAGTGTGTGACGATTGATTGTACTGAGAGCTTGATCTACTAAGCTTTGTATGATATTGTTACATGATCTCCATGATACATAATATATGATAGTTGGGGTTTTCAGCTTCAGGCTTTCCCGTTAAACAACTGTGTTATGTGCAATTGTTTTTATTTATGCTTCACATGTGTTTGCAATTAATTTTTCGCAAAAGATTAACAGTGGAATGATTCCGTATTTTGCAAGAAGTTAAATATTGTGAGATCAAGGGAATCTGGATGTATGCATTCTTAGTGTATACTAATTTCTACATGGTATTAGAGCATTTTAATTCTTGAAGATTTCAATTGTGAAGAATTAGTGAGTTTTTGCTGGTGGACAATTCGAATTTGCTACAGAAGATTCTTGGTGCAAAAGTTGAGTATACATTGAAATGTATTTCAATGGGTTGCGATTGGAGTATGCCCTTGATGGGAAATCGAATTACATAGCCTGGAAGGATAGGATGGAGGCGGTGCTGGAGGATAATGGACTGAAGGAGTTCATTGATAACGATGTTCCTAAGTCGGGATCTAGCGATGTTGCATTACTTGACGCATGGCAAAAGAAGACAAAAAAGACAAGAAGAATTATGTTGGAAGGTGTGAAGGACCATATTGTTTCCTGCCTTCACGGGTAAGCCACTCCATTCTTAATGTGGAAGGCTTTGAAAGATTTGTTCCAAAGCCGAAGGAACCAGAGGAAGTTGGTGCTTAAAGACAAGCTTAGAAAAATAAAAATGGAGAAGGGCAACAGTATTCCAAAATATCTCACGAAGTTTGTCCACTGCAAGGATGAATTGGGAAGTGTGGGGGTTACTGTTGATGATGAAGACTTGGTGAGCTTGGCTTTCCTTGGGCTTCTGAAGAGTTTCACAGCTACAAAGTCTCTGTCAATGGACAGGAGAAACTGCCAGGATGGGAGCGACTTTGGTCGGATCTTGTGCAGGAGGAGATAAGGCAGGGTACCAGGGATGGTTCTTCATTGAAGAATGAATATGAAGAAAATTTTTCTTTGGCTGCCAAAGCAAGGAAAGGGAAGGGGAAGAAATTTCCTTCAAAATCTGATGCTAAAGGCAAGAAGCAGTATTTGTCCAAGGTTAAGTGTTTTCACTGTCACGAACATGGGCATTTCACTACTAAATGCCCACAAAATAAGAAGAAAAAGAAGGCTACTAGAGCTACAGCTGGAGAGGCCTTAGCCTCACAATTTGAACTTGATTTCTCTTTGATCGCATGCTTGGTTTCAAGTGCAATGGGATTGGTGTGGTATCTTGATAGTGGTGCGTCTTTCCATATGACAGGAGACAAGGAGTTGTTTAGTGACTTGGAGGAGAAGGACCTCCAGATGCATATAGAGATGGGCGACGATGGTTGGTACAGTGTGACTGGCATTGGGACCATTATCTTTGAGAGGGAGTCTGGTAATCCATTCTTTTTGAAGGATGTTATGCATGTTCCAGGTCTAAAGAAGAACTTGGTCTCAGTCTCAATGTTGGAAGACAAAGGTTATGATGTTGTTTTCAGTGAGAGAAAAGCCTTCCTTCGACATAAAACAACGGGTCAAACCAAGAAGATAGGGGTTCGAATTAAGAATCTCTACAAGCTGGAGGTAGATGGCTGCGCTGCAATGGTGAGAAAAGCAGAAGAATTGGTGAGCCGGGATGAGGATGAATTATGGCACAGGGGATTGGGCCATCTTCACCATGGCGCTTTGAAGATTTTGCAGCAGATTTCTACTGGACTTCCCAAGGGTACTCTTTCGCAGTTAGATCAGTGCAAGGGATGTACTATGGGTAAGTTTGTGAAGACCACCTTTCATGAGAAGGAGAACTGTGCTTCGGTGATCCTAGAGAGAATTCACACAGACGTGTGTGGACCTTTCTCGGTTGCTTCAATAGCAAAACACAAGTATTATGTTATATTTGTTGATGACTATTCTCGTAGATGCTGGATATTCTTCATGCAGAAGAAGAGTGAAACGTTCTCAAAGTTATATGAGTTCGAAGCATTGGTGGAGAAGGAGTTGAGGAAGCAAGTGAAAGCTCTATGAAGTGATAATGGTGGTGAATACATGTCGGGCGAATTCAAATACTTCTGTAGCAAAGAAGGAATTCGAAGAGAACTCATAGCGCCTCATAACCCACAGCAGAATGGGGTCACTGAGAGGAAGAACATAACGATCGTGGGTGCTACACAAGCGATGCTGCATGACCAGGGTCTACTGATGCACTTGTGGGTGGAAGCATGCAACACTGCGGTTTATGTGCAAAACCGTTGTCCTCATAGAGTATGTTAGCCACCTATATTTTTCCATTATATCAGCTGGTGGCTAAATATTCTTTGCAGCCTTCAAGAAACAAATTCAATCCTGAACTTGTTGGTGCTTGAAGTCTGTTGGTAAAATCATGAACTGCTGGTTGGTTCTTCATACTTTTCCTTCTCTCGGCCTACGATATTCCATAAAATCTAGTCAATGCCCCATTCGCCCCTTTTCCTTGATGTTCCCCTTGCTTCCATCTTGCCTTCATTTAATTTCCTTTTATTCATAAAAACCCCACAAAACCATGTGTTATTCCTTATCCCTTCATTAATCTCATTTCCCAAGGTTAAAAACCCATTTTTTAAACCTTATCGGAATTATATTTCCTTCCGAAATTCTTTGAAAAACCATAGAAAACGCATGTTTCTATGCGTTAGGCTTAGGCCCCTCAGGCTAAGCCCCATGCCTTTTCTTCCTCCACATGCCCGAGCGCCAGGACCGACCGCTCAGTCCTAAGGCGCCAAGCCAAAATGTAACCCCTCTCCGTCCTTTTTCCTCTGAACATTCGAAAACCCGTCTGTTATAAGGTTTTGGCGTAAAATATTAAACCACGTGTTTTATTGCCCCAAGTCCTTCCCAGCCGTCGATCTGCTCCCTAGATCCGACAGAGCGGAGCGAGCCCCACCTGGTGGACCCCCCTCTCCCGTGCCCTTTTCTAAAAAACCGTGGTTTCCATCCCGCACCACTTTTCGTCGATGGCGGTTTTCTCCCGTCAGCCAGCGATTCCATATGCTAGCTGACGCGTGTCCCCCACCACTATTCCAAAATCGTCGTGCTATCACATCGCCCATGCGTTATCTATTGTACTATAGCCCCGCAGCGGGATCCACCTCCACCGTCGAATTTGGGCCCTCCCATCTGACGGTTGCTGATCGCCTCATCTGCTCGACCTTTAACGAACTTTCCCACCCGTTAACTTCCCCCGGCGCGTTCGAAAACCAATCTCCGCCGTCGATCTCTGCAGATCGATGGTTCTCATGCAAAATCCCGATTCCATCGTACAGTTCCCCTTTTTCTCCGCTGACTTTTCAGAACGCTCCCGACCGTTGATTGCAATACGATCAACGACTCTGATTGCTCCGTTTTCCCGCACGCCCTCCAATGCAGATTTGTCCATATAACGCAGGATTTTCTCATTTTGTTTGTATTTTGCAGGTTTTAAGGTTCTTTCGTCGTGTTTTAAAGAAAATCTGAAAGACGAGGGTGACGACTCCCATTATTTTGATTCATCCAGAGGATCGACTACAGGGTGAAGAACAATGTTATCAACGAGGTTTCATGAGCCTTAGTTTCCGCACATCCCTGTAAAACTTGAAGAATACCGTCAAAATCAACGCAGAGAAAGAGTATCGGATATTGAAGACAACAGTGAACTAGAGCAGCAGATTAGTGGATGGATTGGCGGGAATTATGACTAAGATGGTTATCAAAAGCCTAATCCCCGACTCAGAACATAGATTAAAGGAAAACCTAAAAGTGTTCATCAGACACATTGCCTCCACCACCATACTTTGAGGCAAATTGATTCCTCAACCACCGCAGTGCCACCTATTGCCTCAAAATGCTCAGTCAGAGGCTGAATTTATTGAACAAGGTCAGATATTATGCCTCGAAACAACCAAAGAAGTTATTTCTGCACTAGATTTAATGACAGAATGTTTGCAGAGTAACCCTAATAGTACGCAGAGCCCCAAAGGTCAAAAAAAGCTCCTCCGAGCTTACTTCATAAGTGTAAACACATTAATGCAGTGAAACACCTGTATAATTTCTTCATCGAGCCTCCAAGGGCCAGGAAGGCATTAATTCTGCATTAATTGTATTTGAGATTTTTTCATCAGATCTCACCTCCTCATCCTTCTATAAATACTTCAATAGAAGATGAGTGAAGGGTTGGATTAGTTGGTTGTCAATGCAATTGCTGAAGCATTCTATGTAACTGAGCTGAAAACTCTTGACTGTAAATAGTGGTTTCATCGTCTCTTGGAGCTCTGCTTGTAGCAGATAGGTTAGGTTGTGAAGAGAGATGGATTAAAACATTGGATCTGAAGATTGTAACCGGTTTGAAGCATCAATACAAGCTGATTTATGGGATCCTGGTCTATGCTGATGGTGATGTTTTTCTCACCGTAACTTGTATTTTGTTTCTGTTTTCAATTTGTTTCATTTTCCACTGTAAAGAACAGTTTAAACAGGGTTAGGACCTACTGTATATCAGTAACCTTCTCTGGCTGAGAAATATTTATTTAAATGTTTTCTTTCAACTGTGTTATTTGAAAATGATTTAATTCAGTCTAAGTACACGGATGCTGGCGTTCCCTCATCCTTTTGTCACTGCTGAATGTTATTTTTAAATGTTACTTTCAATATATGTTGTGTGAGGATGAATTGAGGAAATCAAAGGTTAGCCCTGAGTCCCTTTCTTGTTTGCTCAACTATTTGATTGTTTCCCTTAGGATGTGTTAAAAGCTGACTAGTTTCGAAGTACTTATCAGATCTTAGGCCATTTTGTGTTATCTCTGTGATCATCTTGGAAGTAACTAAGTAAAGAAGAGCTAGGAGAGGATTATGGTGAGCCCAGCCTGCTAGTTTCTACTCCAAAAGTTGCCTTCAAGTTTCCCTTTGTTTTTATATGTATTCTATTGGAAGTGTATCAAAGGCTGGATAGTTTCAAAGTACTTACCAGATCCTAGTTTGCTTCTATGTTTTTCTTAAGTGCTTGGTAAAAGGCTGGCTAGTTTGAAAGTACTTACCAGATCCTGGGCTACTCTTTGTTCTGCATCTGTCATTTCCCTTTCTTATTGTATCATTCCATTCCATAAATCAAACTTTAAAGAGATCCTTAGGCATAGATGACTTGCCCCATAGATCACTCTTGAACCTGAATGTTTCAATTAAATCCTCTTATGACTCCATAGCCTAATGGATTGAAAACTTGCCATCATCTTTCTTCTTGATCGAA
The DNA here is from genome assembly GCA_034641835.2 of Pinus albicaulis. NCBI lineage: Eukaryota > Viridiplantae > Streptophyta > Pinopsida > Pinales > Pinaceae > Pinus > Pinus albicaulis. Next base: position 408,369,890 of record CM076581.1, on the reverse strand, counting down.
GCTTACTCTTTTGCTTGCAACTTCTCACCTTCGAACCTATTTTCATATAGATCTTTCTGCCTCAGACAGCAATTATGTTCAATCATCTGAAAAGACCAAACAAAACCCTTGGACCTCATAACTAGCCTAATATCATTACCCTAAGCTTTCAAAGACAATATCCATCTTTGTACATATTGGAGAGATCCCTCTCCGGATTCAGGAGGGCTAGATCCTAGAATCCCAAAGTTGGTTGAAATGATGTTAACTCTATGATCGGACTTTGCCAATCTTGCTTATTACAGAGACCTAACATTTCTGGCGACTCCAATGGGGACTCCTTACCCAGAAACTTCATAAGACCTTGAGAGTAAAAAGCAGCTTTTTTCAAGCACTACCAAGAAATGGTAATCATGATGAGACTTGTTTGAATCAGTGACAAACTAGGTCAACCCTAGGATTCTTTAAGTTTTCTATCTAACCTTGGGAAATCAGCTAGCTTAGCCATTAGGATAGACTGTCTTTGTTTCATAACCGTAGCTAAGCTTTGAGGCAAAGTCAGGACATTCTTTTAAACCACAAATAAAAACAATTCATAAAATACCAAAAACATTTCAGATTGGTAGTAAAACACTAGTTTTTGATATCTTGTTTACATTTTTGATGTGTTTTACTCTATACTCTTAAGACAGAGTCTGGAAAGGGCCAGGTAGCCTCCAGATCTCATCCTCTTTTTGAGGTGACATATCTGGTGAATGCCCTCCCAGTCAATCTCTGGTTAGAGTTTCTTGTGTTTTGAGATATCCTTGAAAAGGAATGTTTCACAAACACTGTGGTGGACAGTGTACTCCTTCGAAAACACTCCAGACTTTCCACCTGGCGACTCCACAATCCTGAACAGACCTTAAGACTCCACTGGGAAGAACCCTCATCATTACAACATCCGTCAAACCTAGCTGGAAGGCTGTAGGATTATAAGTGAGAAAACAGATTAGTTGACCTCTCGAAGATTGTCATATCTGGTTGAACTTTTCTTATTTTAGTTGGGTCTAAAACTTGGCATAGTGGCTCCTAAAAAGATTCACACTAGAGCCCATCCTGACCCTGATCCACCTGAGATAGTTGATAACCCAGAAAGAATCCTTAGGAAGTCTCCTAAGATACAATTTTCAACTGTTTTCAGATCACCCCTAAGAGCTAATTCGGTCCCTGAAAATCTTTCAGCTCTGCACAATCACAAGCTGACTTAGTGAATCCATTTAGGACTAGGTCATTTGATGATATAATCCAGTTAGACTCTGAGTCTTCACTTTCATCTCCTGAAACAAGTGAACATCCTGGTGGCAGAGAAACAACACCTCCTGATTTACATTTCCTTCACAATTTAGGTGCCTCTCATCCAAGATCAGCTCAGAAATCTACTGTTGTTCCATCCACGTCTGTTCACCCATCATCCACTGTTCAAACCACTCCACTTCAACCCACACCTCCTCTTGTAAATCCACCACGTATCATGGTAGCATGGTATGCTCCCTTAGTCCTTCCTATACCATTAGTCAATCTTCCACAGGACTATCAGTCCAAAATTCCTTTATATGATGCTAGCAATACTATAACAACATCTCAACATGTGGATAAGATGAATGACTACTTTGACAGAAATGAAATTGATGATGATTCCGTCAAACTTAGACTATTTTCTCAAAGTTTGGGGGGAGAAGCAAGAAAATGGTTTAAAGGTTTAGCCCCCCACAGTATTCATGATCTCCAAGGCTTCCATCAAACATTCCTAAACAAATGGGAAGTGAGGAAGAATCCTCTCCAAGTCCTTGCTGACTATAACAATCTCCATAGGAACCCGGGGGAAAGTGTACAAGCTTATTGTACCAGATTTAACAGTGTGTATAATGCACTTTCCCCTGAACTAAAACCTCCTCAGGGCTCAGCTTTAAACAAATTTCCTGAAGGGTTTGATCCTGACATGACATATTCACTCAGAGAAAGAGTCTTTGCAACCTTGGAAGATATGCAAAGAGGTGCCCTTTCTGTGGAAGTAAACTTAATGGAGAAGAGAGCAAGGATGAAAGCTGAAAAGAGAGTATCCTTTAGAGAGGAATCCACCCCTTCTACTTCAAGCTCGAAGATGGAAAGAATGATGGAAGAAATTATGAAGAAAATGAGCATTCTAGAGAGAGCGCAAGTAGGTTTAAATCAGAACGCTCCTCAAAACAGAAACCAAAACCAGAATCAGAATATTAGAAGAAATCAGCCTCCAAACAGACCTAGGGAAGATGATCAGCAGATCATTCCTCCCTTTCATCAAAACTTTTTAAGTGAGGTTGAACAAGCAGATCATATAACAGAGGAAGTGTACAACAAAGCATTGCAGAAGCAAGACAATATCAAGAAGATATTTGATAGAAGAACAAAGGCCAGCAGTTTCAAGATTGGGGAAAAAGTTTTAAAGTGGGACTCAAAGAGGGAAGACAAGGGGAAGCATGGTAAATTTGACAATCTATGGATTGGCCCTTACTCTATTCATTCAGTTGCTGGAAACAATGCATTCTTCTTACAAGAGCTGAATGCAACATAATTGTTTGGGGGTCCTGTCAATGGCAGGATGCTTAAGCATTACCTTTCTTAAATATTTTTATATTTTGAAGCCTTTTTACCTTTTTCCATTGTAAACATTTCATCCATCATTGCATTCAAAGTTATGAAAAATCAGAAAATACAAAAACAAAGAAAGAAAGAAAAGAGGGCAGAAATGAAAACAAGAAAGGCAAGGCCCCATGCCAAAAAGAGAAATAAATCTGAAAGTGTGCAAGCTCAAATGCCACTCCTCAAGACACACTTCTAATTAGTCAAACTGTTTAATCTTGGCTAATTAGCTTTCAATTTTCTGCTGATAGGGTAGCGAAATTTGATTCGCCAAACTGTTTAATCTTGGCTTATCAGTAGATAGATTAGAATAGAAATTAAGGTTCAAACAAACTCAAAATCTGAACCAAAGTTCCCAAGAGAAAGATGACTCAAAACTATTTATTTTCTGAGTCATAAAAGAGAAGACCTGGTTCTAATCCGCTCAAAACTTGAACCAGAAGAAAGGCAAAGATAGCTCACCGAAAAGGAAAAACAGAGCTGTGAAAATAAGAGAAGGCCATAATAAGAAATTTTCAGATCTTAAGCCTTCTGTTTTGATTTAAAATTTTCTGCAAATAATAATCTATGTGCAGCTTGTCTTTATGCCATAGATCATAGCAAGTCGAACAGCTCAATCTTGACTTGACTATTTTTAAATTTTTGTTGTAGAATTTAGTGAATGAAAGTTTGTTGGACTGTTTAATCCCAACAGACAGTAGAATAGGTAGAGAAACATCTGAGCTCAACTGTTTAATCTGAGTTCAGGGAGAAATAAGGAGTAGAAATAGATTAGATTTCCTATTTTCAAAAGAATAAAATGTTGTGTAAAGAGTTTGCCAATCCAAGTGCACTCTGATGAAGAAAAAATGTTAGATCAGTAGGATTGGGTAGGTAGAAAGTGGTATTGATGAAATTCATTTTTCTTCCATAATTGATATTATTTGTCAAAGTAAAGCAGGAGCAAGCAATGGGTCAGACACCAGTCAGCATCCCAGAGAAATCAAGTCTGAATTCTTGATGCCTTCAAGAAGGCACCATCCCCAAGTGGAGCCACTGTTAGCCACCTATATTTTTCCATTATATCAGCTGGTGGCTAAATATTCTTTGCAGCCTTCAAGAAACAAATTCAATCCTGAACTTGTTGGTGCTTGAAGTCTGTTGGTAAAATCATGAACTGCTGGTTGGTTCTTCATACTTTTCCTTCTCTCAGCCTCTGATATTCCATAAAAATCCTAGTCAAGTACTGCTGCGCCCCTTTTCCTTTCCCCTCCCTTGCTTCCATCTTGCCTTCATTCCCCAATTTCCTTTTATTCATAAAAACCCCACAAAACCATATGTTATTCCTTATCTCTTCATTAATCTCATTTCCCAAGGTTAAAAACCTATTTTTTTAACCTTATCGGAATTATCTTTCCTTTCGAAATTCTTTGGAAAACCATAGAAAGCACATGTTTCTATGCGTTAGGCTTAGGCCCCTCAGGCTAAGCCCCCTGCCTTTTCTTCCTTCACATGCCCGAGCGCCAGGACCGACCGCTCAGTCTTAAGGCGCCAAGCCAAAATGTAACCCCTCTCCATCCTTTTTCCTCTGAACATTCGAAAACCCGTCTGTTATAATGTTTTGGCATGAAATATTAAAACACGTGTTTTATTGCCCCAAGTCCTTCCCAGCCGTCGATCTGCTCCCCAGATCCGACGGAGTGAAGCAAGCCCCACCTGGTGGACCCCCCTCCCCCGCGCCCGTTTCCAGAAACCGTGGTTTTTATCCCGCACCACTTTTCGTCAGGTGGCGGTTTTATCCCGTCGGCCAGCGATTCCATACGCCGGCCGACACGTGTCCTCCGCCCTATTCCAAAACCACCGTCCGTTCACTTCGCCTGCGCGTTATCTATTGTACCATAACCCCGCAGCGGGATCCACCTCCACCGTCGGATCTGGGCCCTCCCATCTGACGGTTGCCGATCGCCTCATCTGCTCGGCCTATAACGAACTGGCCCACCCGTTAACTTCCCCCGGCGCGTTCGAAAACCGATCTCCGTCGTCGATCTCTGCAGATCGACGGTTCTCATGCAAAATCCAGATTCCATCGTACAGTTCCCCTTTTTCTCCGTTGACTTTTCAAAACGCTCCCGACCGTTGATTGCAATACGATCAACGGCTCCAATTGCTCCGTTTTCCCGCACGCCCTCCAATGCGGTTTTGCCCATATAACGCAGGATTTTCTCATTTTGTTTGTATTTTGCAGGTTTTAAGGTTCTTTCGTCGTGTTATAGGAAAATCTTAAGGACGAGGGTGACGACTCCCGTTCTTTCGATTCATCCAGAGGATCGACCGCAGGGTGAAGAACAATGTTATCAACAAGGTTTCATGAGCCTTGGTTGCCGCGCATCCCTGTAAAACTTGAAGAATACCGTCAAAATCAACGCAGAGAAAGAGTATCGGATATTGAAGGCAACAGTGAACCAGAGCAGCAGATTAGCGGACAGATTGGCGGGGATTACGGCTAAGACGGTTATCAAAAGCCTAATTCCCGACTCAGAACACAGATTAAAGAAAAACCTAAAAGTGTTCATCAGACATACTGCCTCCACCGCCATACTTTGAGGCAAATTGATTCCTCAACCACCGCAGTGCCACCTATTGCCTCAAAATGCTCAATCAGAGGCCGAATTTATTGAACAAATCAGATATCTTGCCTCGAAGCAGCCAAAGAAGTTATTTCTGCCCCAGATTTAATGACAGAACATTTGCAGAGTAACCCTAATAGTACGCAGATCCTCAAATGTCAAACAAAGCTCCCTCCGAGCTTACTTCATAAGTGTAAACACATTAATGCAGTGGAACACCTGTATGATTTCTTCATCGAGCCTCCAAGGGCCAGGAAGACATTAATTCTGCATTAATTGTATTTAAGATCTTTTTATCAGATCTCACCTCCTCATCCTTCTATAAATACTTCAATAGAAGATGAGTGAGGTGTTGGATTAGTTGGTTGTCAATGTAATTGTTGAAGCATTCTATGTAACTGAGCTGAAAACTCTTGACTATAAATAGTGGTTTCATCGGCTCTTGGAGCTCTGCTTGTAGCAGATAGGTTAGGTTGTGAAGAGAGATGGATTAAAACATTGGATCTGAAGATTGTAACCGGTTTGAAGCATCAATACAAGATGATTTATGGGATCCTGGTCTATGCTGATGGTGATGTTATTCTCACTATAACTTGTATTTTGTTTATGTTTTCAATTTGTTTCATTTTCCACTGTAAAGAACAGTTTAAACAGGGTTAGGACCTACTGTATATCAGTAACCTTCTCTGGCTGAGAAATCTTTATCTAAATGTTTTCTTTCAACTGTGTTATTTGAAAATGATTTAATTCAGTCTAAGTACATGGACGTTGGCATTCCCTCATCTTTTTGTCACTGCTGAATGTTATTTTTAAATGTTACTTTCAATATATGTTGTGTGAGGATGAATTGAGGAAATCAAGGTTAGCCCTGAGTCCCTTTCCTGTTTTCTCAACTATTTGATTTTTTCCCTTAGGATGTGTTAAAAGATGACTAGTTTCGAAGTACTTATCAGATCTTAGGCCATTCTGTGTTATCTCTGTGATCGTCTTGGAAGTAACTAAGTAAAGAAGAGCTAGGAGAGGATTATGGTGAGCCCAGCCCGCTAGTTTCTACTCCAAAAGTTGACTTCAAGTTTCCCTTTGTTTTTATATGTATTCTATTGGAAGTGTATCAAAGGCTGGATAGTTTCAAAGTACTTACCAGATCCTAGTTTGCTTCTATGTTTCTCTTAAGTGCTTGGTCAAAGGTTGGCTAGTTTGAAAGTACTTACCAGATCCTGGGCTGCTCTTTGTTATGCATCTGTCATTTCCCTTTCTTATTGTATCATTCCATTCCATAAATCAAACTTTAAAGAGATCCTTAGGCATAGATGACTTGCCCCATCGATCACTCTTGAACCTGAATGTTTCAATTAAATCCTCTTATGACTCCATAGCCCAATGGATTGAAAACTTGCCATCATCTTTCTTCTTGATCGAAGCTTACTCTTTTGCTTGCAACTTCTCACCTTTGAACCTATTTTCATATAGTTCTTTCTGCCTTAGACAACAATTATGTTCAATCATCCGAAAAGACCAAACAAAACCCTTGGACCTCATAACTAGCCTAATATCATTACCCTAAGCTTTCAAAGACAATATCCATCTTTGTACATATTGGAGAGATCCCTCTCCGGATTCAAGAGGGCTAGATCCTAGAATCCCAAAGTTGGTTGAAATGATGTTAACTCTGTGATCGGACTTTGCCAATCTTGCTTATTACAGAGACCTAATAGAGTACTTGCCATGAGTACACCTGAAGAAGCTTTTACTGGTAAGAAGCCTGATATTTCTCATTTGAAGATTTTTGGTTCATCTGTTTACATTCATGTGACAAAGGACGACAGGAAGAAGTTGGAGCCGACTGTAGAAGTTGGGATATTTGTGGGGTACACAGAAACACCCCATAATTATCGTGTGTATTTTCCAGACAGTCAGATGACTGTGGTGTGACGAGATATAAAATTCAATGAGGTGAAACCCATGAAGTTGTCGCTTGAAAGGGAGCTACACTTGCATGCGGAGGAGGAACTTCTTGTTCCCAAAGATGAGCCTCTAGATGTGGATCAGCCACAGGAGGAGATTCATAGTGTGGAGGAGTCCACTCATGCGAAACCAAACATCAGACAAGGAAGAAAGCGTACCATAGAAGCTGAGAGACTGAAGCTTGATGTGGCACAGAATATAGGAGTCCCTACATCACAGTGCAGACAGAGACAGTCACCTGACCGATTTACTGGATACATGGTTCTTATGAGCAAGTGTATCGTGATAGAGCCATCTTCTTTTGAAGAATCAGTACAGGAGCCCACATGGGTAGATGCCATGGTGGAGGAGTATGACTCCATTGTCAGAAACAATGCTTGGGAGATTGTTCCAAGGCCGGTGGGAAAATTAGTTGTAGGATCAAGATGGATCTACAAGGTAAAGCAAGTTGTTGATGGGAGCGTCGAGAAGTATAAGGAAATATTTGTTGCCCGAGGCTTCTCACAGATCGAGGGGATTGACTATGAAGAAACCTTTGCACCTGTTGCACAGTATTCTTCCATACGGACCATCCTTGCTCTCTCAGTGCAGATGGGTTGGCACATTCATCAGATGGATGTGAAGACTACGTTCCTTAATGGGATCATTGAGGAAGAGGTGTACATTGAGCATCCTGAAGGGTTTGAGATCTTTAGCAGTGAGTCGCATGTGTGCAGGCTCAAAAGAGCGATGTATGGGCTGAAACAAGCACCACGTGCTTGGTACACTCGGATCGACATCTATTTCACTGGAATTGGCTTCACCAAGAGTGAGGCGGATGCAAACCTGTACCAAATTGTGGTGGAGGGTAAGCTTTTAATCATTGTTCTTTATGTTGATGATTTAATACTATTAGGTGATGAGCAGTTGATACACTCATGCAAGGTAGATCTTGCAAAGGAGTTTGAGATGAAGGATTTGGGCCTCCTTCATTATTTCCTTGGATTGGAAATATGGTAGCGGGAAGGTGAACTGTTTGTGTCTCATGGAAAGTATGCCCAGGAGATACTAGAGAAGTTTCACATGCAAGGCTGCAAGCCTATCGACACTTCTCTTTTAGGAAATTGGATGAAAGAGGATGCTACATCGGCAGAGGTAGTGGATGCCACTGTTTATCGACACTTGGTGGGTTCGCTCATGTATTTAGTTAATACAAGACCAGACGTATGCTATGCGGTGAACCAGCTTTCACAAGCAATGGTTAAGCCTACCAAGCTCTTTTGAAAGGTAAGAAAGCATGTCCTGAGATATCTCAAGGGCACATCTGAGTATGGTTTATGGTACAGACAGACAGATGAGGTGAAGTTGCATGGCTTCACGGATGCAAATTGGGCAGGAAGCCCAACAGACAGAAAGAGCACATAAGGAGGGATTTTCAGTATCAGATCTATGGAAGTTTCTTGGTACAGCAGGAAACAAAGATCCATGGCACTCAGTTCAGTGGAAGCAGAATACATGGCAGCAAGTCAAGCTACATGTGAAGCTATCTGGATGAGGAAGATCCTGGTCGGTTTGTTCGGTTCACATTCAGATCCTACAATGATACATTGTGATAATCAAAGTTGCATTAAACTCTCAGTTAATCCTGTGTTTCATGATATATCTAAAAATATTGATATCCGGTATCATCATATCAGAGATTGTGTGCAGCGGAAGATCATGTTGCTTCAGTACATTCCTACGAAGGATCAGGATGCAGATATTCTGACGAAGGCGCTCACCAGGAGAAAACTCGAATACCATAGAGGCAGGATCAGGGTGAAGGATAATTCCTATATTTTTGAGAGGGAGTGTTGAGATTCAACAAGATGATGAGCTTAGTGAAAAGATTCGCCTTCACTAAGTGGGCCCGCGGGCTATTTTTGGCGCAAGTCTACTTTTAGACTATGTCTATTTTTAGACATGGTGATCATATTTCAGAAGTTGCAGAATGCTATTTGTAGATGGTTGATCAAGTTGGAAAAATAGATGAAATTATATTTTTAGAATATTGGGCTAAGTCTATTTATAGATCGTCGATCTAAAAATAGAAGTGTCGATTATTATTAACTCTTAATAATAATCCGACAATAAATAGCAACTTATTCTCTTGGAGCACTTAATTTCAGTGCACAGATTTGGAAAATCAGTGGGCTGAGGGAATTACGCAACTCCCAAGGGCAATTGGTGGTTCATGCATGGAGGACTCAGTTAGAACTGAAGTGGCAAAGTTATGACAGAGTTGGAAGAGTAGTTCATGGAGTTGTATTCAGTTTACCCAGTTAGACTCAGTTGAGCTAGTTGTATCTAGTCCAACTGAATGATACACTAGTGAGAGTGGAGTGAATTAATTAGTTAATTAATTCACAAATAATAACTCATTAATCAACTGAACAATACAATAGTTAAGTACAGTGCATGTCAATTACAGTGGAGACCCAGTGGAGAGATAGGTGAAAGGGCAAGATGGACTATCTGTTGTGACTATAGTGATGCATTGATTGCATCACACACACATTGGAGTTTCCAATGAGGATTGCGCAGTCAAGGCAAGAGTAATTTGAATTCATTCAGAGCTATTCTTCGGATTCTTCGAGTTGTGCGATGAACTCTAGCTGCGCCGAGGCCAAAGATCTTCATTTGGATTTGCGAATTTTACGGTGCGTGTGTGACAATTAGTTATGCGAGAGCTTGTTTTAATTTGTGTGGTTGTTACATGATCTCCATGATACATAATATATGATAGTTGGGGTTTTCAACTTCAGGCTTTCCCGTTAAACAACTGTGTTATGTGCGATTGTTTTTATTTATGCTTCACATGTATTTGCAATTATGTTTCCACAAAAGATTAACAGTGGAATGATTTTGTATTTTGCAAGAAGTTAAATATTGTGAGATCAGGGGAATCTAGATGTATGCATGCTTAGTGTATACTAATTTCTACAAAGAAAACTCAAACAAAATCACTACCCTTGAACGGGAATTGTGCCTTTGGCGAAATTTAATAATTAACAAGGACCATTTCCCTATCGGTATAGGATTCGGTAAAATCTAGAACGATTAGTAAGCAAATTAAAAACCCTAGGAGAATCATGAATATCCATCGTGAACCTGTGCAGGAAAAGAATAATATAATCAATTGTCAAGAAGAGAAACATAGTTGAAAATGTGTAGCAATAATGCTTTGAAACATCGTGGAGTGGGTTAGCTATTCTCTACCTGTCAATAAACCTGTAAGTTCTAGAACAAGACAAAGTTAGCGACTAATCTTAACCCGTCTTTGATCTTAACCATTTTTTTGGTCATCTAACCTATTATCATTAGATGAACCCAAGTACACCATGTAAGACCAATTCTACCCTAAGTAAAATTGCTTTCACCATGTGAAATAACATTTGTTTATATTTCCTGGTCATATTTAACCCAAAACAAGGAAATTAATTAAATAAATCATTATTTATTTGAGTATTTCCTAGGAATAAGTTATTTAAATCATTATTCAAATAATATTCCTAGTTAAATTTGACTAAATCATTTTTAAATAATTAAATAAATCATTATTTATTTAATTATATTCCCACCATCTCCCTAAAATAATAAATAAATCATTTATTTATTGTTTATAAATAAAGGAATTGACCCAAGTCAAAAGACTTTTTCCCTCCAACAAATATAATATAATATTCCTAAAGGGTGGTTCTAGAATTTGATTAATAATATTTTATTCATGCACCAAGTTCTAGATAACCCTAATATTTTGTTATAAATAGGAGGGTTTTCCCCATTCATTAGTCACCTTTATTGCATTAGATCACACTAGATCTACTCTTGGTCACCATTTTCCATTTTTGCCTTGTGAGCTCCCATTGTGTTCTATGTTTGTCTGGGTTTTCTACCACAATAAGAGAGAGGAATTTTAGATCTGAATTACTGAGGACTTTCAAGAACCCATCCCACTGAGGAGAACCGGAAAACATCTTTCTTGTTTTCCTCTTAGGTGCCCCATTCTTTAATATGATATAACATTCTTTTAAATACATTGTTCTTGTCTTGTCTATTGGATGCATGGAGCCATATTATACTTTATCTACTTAATATCTTTTGTGCTTAGATATGGATTTGTGCAGCAGACTTAAAGATATTTTGCAGCCATACTTAATGTTAGGGCTATTTGTTATGCGTAGCTAAAGTGATCTTTTACGACGAAAGAATCATACTAACAATTGGCGATTCCACATGGGTTTTCTTTTGCGACCGCTGTCGTTTTATATATTCCTGCATATCCAGCTGTTTCAGACCCTAGGGTTTCTCTTCCATTTTATGTTTTTCCTATTTGTATGGTGCTTTCCACCTCTAAAACCCTCAAACAGTCAAATTTTTAACTTCCATGTGTTTCTGGCCTTATTGCGTAGGTGACAGACATCAGCCGCAGCTGAGGCGCCAAATTTTTCTGAAATCTGCCGCCGAGAGAGCCGGATCTGTAGGTCGCACTTATCGGCCCAAAAGGTGCGACCTAGCCTTGAGGTCGCACTTTTCTGCCCTAAATCTGCGTCCTAGACTGCAAACAGGTCAAAACCTGCGACCTGCACTTTTTTCTGCAGTTTTCCAGCGTTTTTTCTGGGTTTGTCTGAAGCCTTTGTCTCTGCCCGTTTAGACCTGTTTCTGATCTGTTTCACTCACCTAAGTGGGAATATTGCCCCTTAGGGCTCTAGTACCCTCCACTTTTTGTGGGAGAGTTTTTGCTGTTTCAGAAGTCTGAATTTCCAGGGTTTCAGCCCTTTTGCTTCCAGATCTGATACCTCATTTTCAGATCCCTTTAGATTAGCTCTTCTCCCTTTCAAATCACTTCATATAGTTTTGTTTGGGTTCATTTCTAGGGCCGCCTCCTTGTCCCTTCTATTTTTAGTTGATCTCCTCCTTTTTAGCAGCAACCTTGCCTCTGCCTCTTTGTTGTTCTCTGCACCTCTTTTCAGCAGATTTCCCCTTTAGATCCCCGTCCCTGTCGACCTTAGATCTATTTGCCTCTTTTTCGAGTGCTTTGCTTAGTTTTTTCCCTCTTATAGACTAGATTTGAGAGACCTGCCTTCTTGGGTTCGATTGATGCATTGGTAGCTGTTAATTTTCTGTTCTTTTAGTTTTACTTACTGCAGATTTATTTTCAGTTACACAACACACTTTTTCTTTTACCCTCAAAACATCTAGGTTTAAACAATTAAAATTAACGCACGCCACACACTGAACCTAAGTGAAGAAGAGCCTGGTTAACACCGCCTGGCAAAGACTTTAAAATCAATTGTCACTGCACCTCTCCTCCCTTGACCTCACTTGATTTTGTCCCTCCCTGCCCTTGTCGGTTTTTCTTCTTCCTGTCATCATTGCGCCCCCAAGGCGCTTCTCCTGGAGACTTCTTGGCCTTCACCCTCAGTTTCCGGTCGATCGACTTGCTCCTTCCCATCGTCATTGAGTTAGTCCTCCCCCGAGTCCGCACTCCGACTCATCTTCTGATTTTCTGGTTCTCCCCCTATTACCTTCACCATGGCTGATCCAGGGCCTAACGCTAGCAGCAACCCCGACCCTAATGCTGGGACTGTTACTAGCGGAACCACCACAGGAACTACTTCGACTGCTCCCTTACTCCCCTTCATGGCAGGCCTCAATCTCCCTGATTTCAATCAGTTGATCAATGATCCTATCCGCCACAATGTTGGTTGGCCTGCTATGCCAACCAAGCTCCCCTCCGACATTCCCAAGTTCGAAGGCCTTGCTGGAGAGGATCCCTCCAACCATATCCGATCTTTCCACATGTGGTGTTCATCCCATTCCATTACTGATGATTCCATCCGTCTTAGATTGTTCCAACGCACACTTACCGACGAAGCTTCTAAGTGGTATGTTGATCAACCCACTTCCTCTCATACCACCTTTTCGACTCTTGCCCGCGCTTTCTTATCTTACTTCCAGCTTCCCCTTCGTTATGACACTGGTATCAAACTTTTGACTTCTTTCCGTCAATCATCTGCGACCCGCCTATCCGATCATGTCCAGGAATGGAGGAGAAGAAAGAGCCTATGTTAATCTCCTACCTTCTAAGACCGTGTCTACATGGACTGGTTCCTTAGATCTCTCTTGCCACCTATCGAGAAAGATGTCGCATCGCATTTTCCTCAAACCGAAGAAGCTGCCCTCCAAATGGCGTTAAAATATGACCTGATCTATGCCCAGACGGGATATGTTTATACTGTTCTACCTGATCTCCCCAGACCTAGTAATACCCATGCACCGGGGGCACCTCATGCCACCGATAGTATCGTTGGAGCTATCTCTCATCCATTCGCTCAACCTCCCATGAGCTATGGTTTTCCTGAGGGAGGGGGCACCACTTCCTGCACTTCTCCCCCTCTCGGTAGCACGCATCCAGGATCCGGCATGCCTCCTCTTTCTGCCCAACCCCCTGTTACCAAACCTCATTCTCATCCATATCCACAACCGAGTGCTCCAACTCCTCCAGCATTAGCACCCCCGCCTCCCTTGTCTTCTCAACCCCTGCAACAACAGCCACCACCCCCTCAGGGGCAGGTGTATGCACAGCAGAGCGCGACCAATCCTTTCCCGCAACAACGCTTCGTGGCTTCCCAACCACCTCACGGACCGGTAACCACTCAACCTCCTCCATCTGGTACCTCTGATTACCAGATCCTCATGATGAACTCTGACCAACCTATAACCGTCGACCTTAACCTTCACACTCAGTCCCATCCGCACCCCCAGCCTCCTGCTCCATCTGTCCCCAAGTCACCTTCTTCAAGTTCTACAGAGCCTCTTTCGAAAAATAATGGTCCCTTGCATATCCCTCCACCCAACGCCGAGGTTCATACCAAGATTCCTAAGGGACCATTACGCCGAAATGCTGCTTCTGACCGAGCTGCCCATTCGTTTAGCATAGTAGATGAGTTGGCCCAATCTCTTGTTGCCATTTCAACGCTGGAACTCCTCCAGTCATGCCCCTCCCAAAGAAAAGCTCTACTATCTGCCCTGGGTGCTGTAGATCCAGCAGATGACCAATTGATTGTTTTCGATGCCCATCAGTCAAAACCTCCTCCTCTTCCTGCTTCCGTAGCTTTCCAAATCTCAGTCAAAATCCGGAACGCTAACATTTCCCGGTGCATCATTGACGAGGGGGCATCCACCTGTGTAATGTCCACTTCTGTTTGGAAACAACTCAGATCTCCTGAGATGGCCCCTTCCACAATCACCCTTCGTGCGTGGGATGGCCATGCCTCCCAGCCCATTGGCCTCTTCCGTAACTGTCCTATCACCCTTGCAGGCAAGACTGTTTGTGTCGACGTTGAAGTTATCAACGCCCCTCTTGACTATAACATTATTTTAAGGCATAGTTACACCTATGCCATGTCTTTCGTCCCATCCGCAGTCCACCGCAAGATGTTTTTCCTGCATAATGGAAAGATTGTCACCATCGACCAGTTGACGTATCATGAACCAAAATCTCAGACCTCCCCTGAGTCCACCATCCCTGCTGTCACCAATAAGTATGTTAGCCCCCCTATGAAATTTTTGACAAGCAAATAGGGGGCTAAATTGTTGTTGAGTCTTCAAGGAATGAATTTCCTCTGAAAACACAGTCTCCTTGAAGCCTCCATGTGCCTTTTATTCCTTTGATAGTATCCCCTCTGCTGATTTCCCTTATAAAGCCTCTCTGTTGATGAAGAAATGCCCAAAGGCTTCCTTTTCCCTCTTATTTCCCCTCATTTAGCCTCTTTTCATCCCCTTCTCTTCCCCTTTTATTTCCCTTCTTACCATTCAGTTTCCCCCAAAATCCCCTTTAATTTCCTCCCCTAACCTTTGTTGGCCTCTTCTCCCCTTTATTCCTCTATCGTTCCCCTTCAAACCCCTCAAAATCCATTAAGAAGGGCTAAAAACCCACTTTCCGACCTTATTCTAAGGCCTAGCCCCTTCCCCTTAACCACTTCCCCACATGTGCCCGTGCGCTGGGACCAAGCACTTAAGTCCCGAGCGCCAATCGCAATCGGAAGATCGGCGGGAGGCAAACCCCTATGTAACATTGAAAATCCCCGATGCGATTGGGTTACAGCGTTAAGTCCCCGATCTGTTCCGCACCGTTGATCCGATCCCCAGATCAACGGCTGAGCGCTAATCGCAAGCCCTCCGTCAATCGCATGTTTTATGTTGCGACCCCTGATTGCACTCTCCCTCCGATTGAGCGCGCACCGTTGATCTGTCGGTTGGATCGGACGGTCAGCGCTCAATCGCATCCCGACCTCCGATCGCAATCGCAAGTCTTCTCCGTGCCACTCCGATTGCGATGCTCCGATTTCATCCTGACCGTCCATCCTCTTGCAGATCCGACGGTCATCGCAACTCCCGATCACAAGTCCTCTCCCGATCGCGCTGCCCTTCCGATTTCATCTCCGCCGTCCGTTCCTCCTTCAGATCGACGGCCAGCGCTCAATCGCATTTCCCCTCCGATCGCAATCGTAAGCCTCCCCCGCTGTCTCCCGATTGCATCCTGACCGTCCGTTCCTCCCGCAGATCAACGGCCTGGCGCTAATCACATCCCCTTTCCTCCATCTCTCGATTCAATCCTGTCCGTCCATTCCTCCCCCAGATCGACGGCCATCGCTTAATCGCTCTATCTCTCCCAATCGCAATCAGAACTTTTTGAACGAGCGTTGCGATTGTCTTTCGCTCCGACCTCCGATTGCGATGGTGCGATTGGATCGTGACTGTTCATTTCCTCCAAGATCGGACGGTTCTGGTTTATTCGCCCTCCGCCTCCGCCAGGTCCCACCTCCACCGCTTCACTCCATTGTTTTTCCATGTTGTCCTATGTAAATCGCTCCAGTGGTGGCATTTGAGTTTCACGCAATATTAATCATTTCTCCACCACTCTGTCTTCTTCCCACCACTCCCCACTGCTTCGCCACCTCTTTCCGTCGTTTCTCCGCTCTTCCGCCACCACTCCTCCGCCTCCACAGCATTTCTCCGCCGCCACTGCCCGGGTTTTAAACAGAGTTATTTCAGTGTGCAGATAGTACAGAGAGGCCGATTCAGTGGCCAGCAAAGCAGCAAAGACTGGATTAGAAGGGATTTGAGCCTGTAATTGAATATTTGAAGCGCTAATCCCGTGATCAAATAATTAAGGCACTGATTGAAGATTAAGAGCGCACCAGCAACGCCATAACTGCGCCACCTAACAGCAAGACATTTTCCTCCAGAGGTACACCTTCCTACAACGTCCTCCATGCCTTCTCGAGCCCTGAGACAATTAAATATACTGACAGAGCTTTTACAGACTGTCCAGGCAACAGTTATGAGGTATGGGGAGCCTTGCAGACCTGTCACCCAG
Source organism: Pinus albicaulis (assembly GCA_034641835.2). Classification (NCBI taxonomy): domain Eukaryota; kingdom Viridiplantae; phylum Streptophyta; class Pinopsida; order Pinales; family Pinaceae; genus Pinus; species Pinus albicaulis. Next base: position 408,353,276 of record CM076581.1, on the reverse strand, counting down.
TTCATTTATTCAGAATGGCAGCACAGAGCTCCAAGCACCAGAAAGGACTTCACAGAAATATCCGAGGTCAATTTCCGGCCTGACAGAGATCTCCGAACCAGATTACAGAGTACATACAGAGCCGCAGAGCCATTAAGCAGTATGGGCGTGGACACTTCCGCCGATTCTGTCTTAATGAGATTGATTAATTGTCTATCTACCTCTGTTTTCTCTCTTCTCCTATAAGAATTCCCAGAAACGAATTGTAAAGGTTGTTGTCGCCTTGCTGGGCATCTGCTGTTAGAGGGATTCAGTTTGACTGTTAGAACAGTCTTGGGAGGGAGTAGCAGAGTAGTTGTATGTAATAGGCTGGGAGGAGAAAGTCTGGATTGTATCAGCCATTGAGCTCAAATGTACATGACTGGTTTTGCATTATTAATCAAGCATATTTCACAGGATCCTGGTCTATTACTATAGGTGATGTTTTCTTACTCTGTTTATTGCATTTCCATATTGTTTCATGTTCTTCTGGTAGGCATCAGAATAATGGTATAGGATTCACCCTTGTTAGGTGCCCTATGCTGTCTTCTCTCCCTACCTTTATGTTTTCTGCTCCATGTGCTATCTAAGAGTTAATTCATGGGTTTAACCAGCGCAGCGGATGTTATTGCCTGCTGGCTGATGTATGAACTTGGGGGTTTGCTTCTTAGATGTTTCTTTGTAATCTTATCTCTGTTTTTCCCTTGGAGTTGCTAAAGCAGATCTGGAGTTAAATGACCTCTGGTCTGATCTATAAGCTGCCCCTTTGTCTCTTTGAGAGCAGCCTTTGAGTATGTCCAAGCAGGTCTGGAGTTAAATGACCTCTGACCTGATCTATAGACAGAAAATTGGTTGCTTTCCTTCTTTCACTTTCCTCCTTAATGTTCCACCCCACCATCTAATCTAAAGATCCTTTAGTATTAGATGACTTGCCCTTTGGAAGCCTTGGCTAGTGGATGCAATTAATTTCCCTTTCATGACTCCATAGCCCAATGGTTGGCACTGTCTTGGCCTATCCTCTTTGCTGAAGCCTCCTGCTGCTCTGTTCCTTTCTTCCCATTGCTTTCCCAGTCTGTGATCTCCTAACCAACCCAACAACCCTTCAACCAAATCATTTAAAAACCCCCCTCCGTGCTTCATAACTAGCCTAACATCTCAATCTGAGCTTTCAAAGATTTACCATTCTTTGCTCTATTTGGAGAGATCCCTCTCCGGGTCCAGGAGGGCTAGATCCTAGGACCCAAAAGTGGTTCTGATGTTGTCTCATCTTTTGGTCTTGCCAATCTGGCCAAAACATGGGAACCCCAACAAAGTAAACCATTGATGCTTTGACCAATGTTTCCCCCGATGTCTACAAAGACTCCTCCTTGCTTGGAACCTTCCTTGGTCTTCCTCCTCCTCCTGTCTTTGATCCCAGCTTAGCGAATGTTTGCATGATGCAATCGTCTCGGGCTGACCTTAAACAACCCGCTTCGGCTAGTCAGCAACCTCAACCTCGCCTGCAGCAACCCGCTCCTATCCCTTCGCCTTAGCTGCCCGAACCTCTTCTGCCTGGACCTTCCCATCCAGCTAGTACTCATGAGCCTCTTTACCCTCCTAGCCTTAGCCATTTAGGAGCCGTCCCACCTGGCCATTCCCCCTCTGGTCAGATGCCGTTCCTAGCTCCCCCACTAGGAGTGTACACAGTACCTGTCATGGCCACCCTCTCTCTTCCTAACCTGACACTTGAGATTCCCGTCTAGTACCTTGATCCTTTAGCCGCAACCCTGCCTGGTCAACCCAAACCTTCTCTTGCTTTGACCCCAGTTCAACCGGTCCCCATCACTTCCCCCGCTGAAACAGTGCCTCAGTCACCTCAACAGGAACCACCTCCTGTTGTGACCGCTTCGAGTAAGAAGGGCAAAGCTCGCAAGGGGGCATCAAAGGACAAGGCTGCCCCGACAAACCCTGCCCCTCCTCGGCCCTCAAAGCGTACCATCCAGTGTGCTTTGTGTGATGTTGTCGGTCATGCCACCCATACCTGTCCTGAATTGCCTCATCTCAAGCCCATGGTTAATGTCACGTTCCCTAAGTCCATGGTCCTGGAAACCTCTGTTCCTCTCGCGACCGCGGCCAAGAACCCAAAGACTATTCACACCAACCACCCCTGTGCTTTGTGTGATCTCCATGGCTATTACACCCACCTCTGTCCCTGCCTCAAGGACTTTCGCACCTCTTTAGCCTCAGTCCACCAATTCGAGGCCAAGTGCACCAATTCCACCTCTCCCCTATTTGCACGTTTTGCTTCGATAGAACTAGAGGACACGAATGCTCCCATTGAAATTCCCTCTCCTGATGTCGAGATGGCGAAGCCTTCATCCACCATTTACTACCTATCATCATCCATGATACCCTCGGGGAACATTCCCTCTGAATCCTCCCCTGTTGTTTCGCTTGACCCTCCTTCAGCGATCACCCTGGGCTCACAATCAGTAGATCCTTTATTTGCTTACTCTTCTGTCACCCCTTGTGACAACGCGCATGTGAACCTCTCTTCTCATGATGATGAGTCAGTTTGCTTCACCGCCTCCAGTGGTCTTTCTTCCACCAGTCACCCCATCTCATATCACGATGACGACATTATGGAAGAAATCATCTCTCTTGATTTTCTTTATTCCCCCTTACATCAGAACCATGCATTCGAACCACATACACCTTGTGGCCATTACATTGCAACTCAATGTTTGGGTAAGGGGGCACCCATATTTGAGAGACCAGGAGAAGTAATTCTCCACACCTCTCCTAGTGTATCTGGTCACGTCCACTCTAGTACCATTATCCTTCCACATTTAGCAGAACCTCTAGAGTCCCATACAACTTCAAATCACTCTTAGGATGATACCCCTTATCGTTCCTTCATTTTACATTAACAACCCAATCTCTTAGACATTGTGGTTGACCAACCTATAGGTTTTCTAGGAGAGCATCAGTTCATTACCTCCAAATCCTCTCTTTGGGATAGTGACACCTAGTATGCCAACCCAAAAACTTAAAGGCCATTTGATTCCTATATGCAGTCCTAACAAGAGATTGGTAATCCTCTATTTCCTTTCTCAAAATGCATAACCATAACGAAAACAAATAGGCACACCATATCCTTAAAATGCGTTTAGATTCCCCTTTTTCTAAATACATTTTGGCATGACCACAACATGCTTAGGGGCATCTATGCCCCTCAAACATAACCCTCCTCAAAATCGAATTTCTTCACTTACAACACTTGTACTTGGGGCACTACTTTGCCCCCTTACTTGTCTTTGTTCGTGTTGATTTTCGTCATGAGATACCCTATTGTACTCATGTTTTTATGGCCCCCCATTGGACCTTTACTGTGTGGCAGCACCATCGAGTCGCCCTTGTTTAGAGCATCCGAGTTGAGTCATCATCGCAGTCATGGAGTCTATCTCACGTCCCTTTGTATCCCGCTATAGTCCTCCATCCTTCATTTCTTGGTCCCTCTCTCGTGTTGCACATTATGGCCTTCAGTACCATTGTCCCCTATCCTTCATGATATTGTGTCAGTCGCTACCAAGCCATTCATGCCCTTTATGCTCTAACAAGGGAAGTCGTCCATCCGCTACTCAGTATCCCCCATTTCATCATCATCATTAGTGTCTGTCTGTTAGTCGCTCTACTTTTTTCTCTCGTGTCTCACCTATGGCGGCCCTCCTTCTGTCGACATTAGCTCATTTACCCCAGAAGCGAAGTCTAGGGGGCAATGTACCTTAGTTCGAGCCCTTTTCAACATGATCGTGATATGTACACTTGATGGTCCAGTGATGCAGCAACCGCTTTTGGTGATTTCCGGGTGTGTGTGAGACGTCTCAACCCTCATGAGGGGGTGGCCCTGCAGGTAGCCCCCCACATGCCTGGATGACTTCTTCCTTTTTGCCCTTGATGCAACTCCTTCTTTGATGATATCGGCCTCAACCGCTTGCAGCGCCTCTTCGATTTGCATGTATCAGTCAGATTTGGTGAGCCCTTCCCCGTGTGTAGGGGGCATTTGGGGTGTATTTGTATCTCATGTACTAAAAAAATTATTGTATAAGTCCTGACGGTCATTTCAGGCACAACATGTATGTGGGATTCCTCATTCTATTTATCTGGCTCATGTTTAAGCCAATACATGCCTCATTATTGCATTCCGTGGTTTTCTGGGTGCCTTATTGGTTGTACTCTTGTCTCGGCAGGCATAGGTATGCCTCCCCCGCCGCCTTTCGCACAGGTACCACTTCATAAACTAGAGACTTGTTGCACCTGTCAGTCTCGTCTCCTCAGGGTCTAGTCCTTTAGCACATTCGACTACCTTACATTTCTCTCTCTCCCTTCCCTCTTGATGTCTAGTGATTGAGTTCTTACAACGTACTTCGGTCATACGATTTTCTCCTAACACTCGTACGTTGGGGGGCAATCTATTACACCATTTTTTTGGTCATCTAACCTATTATCATTAGATGAACCCAAGTACACCATGTAAGACCAATTTTACCCTAAGTAAAATTGCTTTCACCATGTGAAATAACATTTGTTTACATTTCCTGGTCATATTTAACCCAAAACAAGGAAATTAATTAAATAAATCATTATTTATTTGAGTATTTCCTAGGAATAAGTTATTTAAATCATTATTTAAATAATATTCCTAGTTAAATTTGACTAAATAATTTTTAAATAATTAAATAAATCATTATTTATTTAATTATATTCCCACCATCTCCCTAAAATAATAAATAAATCATTTATTTATTGTTTATAAATAAAGGAATTGACCTAAGTCAAAAGACCTTTTCCCTCCAACAAATATAATATAATATTCCTAAAGGGTGGTTCTAGAATTTGATTAATAATATTTTATTCATGCACCAAGTTCTAGATAACCCTAATATTTTGTTATAAATAGGAGGGTTTTCCCCATTCATTAGTCACCTTCATTGCATTAGATCACACTAGATCTACTCTTGGTCACCATTTTCCATTTTTTCCTTGTGAGCTCCCATTGAGTTCTATGTTTGTTTGGGTTTTCTACCACAATAAGAGAGAGGAATTTTAGATCTGAAACACTGAGGACTTTCAAGAACCCATCCCACTAAGGAGAACCGGAAAACACCTTTCTTGTTTTCCTCTCAGGTGCCCCATTCTTTAATATAATATAACATTCTTTTAAATACATTGTTCTTGTCTTGTCTATTGGATGCATGGAGCCATATTATACTTTATCTGCTTAATATCTTTTGTGCTTAGATCTGGATTTGTGCAGCAGACTTAAAGATATTTTGCAGCCATACTCAATGTTAGGGCTATTTGTTATGCGTAGCTAAAGTGATCTTTTACGACGAAAGAATCATACTAACACATGTCATCCATACGACCTTCCACGTGGCAGGATGTTAACTTTGGTTTGTTTTTTCTTTAATGTTTGATACAAAATTCAAACTGCAATAACTTTATCATACAGATTCGGATTTGAGTGCCATTCTCACCATTGGAATCGGGACGATGAGCACTACAATATCTTCCTAGTTTGAAATCATTTTGACCCTTTTAAGTTTGACCATCTCTGAGCCCTCTTGGTCTCCTGAGGGTGTATAGAGCCACCTGGATCACTCCTCCATACACAATGAGTCTCAGTGGGCGGGGAAAAGCTGGGTAGTTTCCTTAACGCTATGGAGATGTTGTGGACCACATGATCCTGTACCCTAAAGATCAACAACGATGAGCCAACCAGTTGGCGTCATAAGTCTCAAGAATTTACCCTCTCTGGTTTGTCACCCAGACAATTGGTGCCTATTACACCATGCAATGAGGGTATGCCATTGAAATTCAGAGCCAAGTTAGGACATGTCGTTTATGTGAAACATTATAAATCAATTTGAGATAGGGTTGACGAATTAATGATACCGATATCTAAACCATGTCATAACTTCATCTAATTCTAAGTTGTAACTTTAGAACTACAACCAGGGGCTTAGGCCCATTTACATTGTAACAAGAAACAAGTGAATAACGTATCTATGTCATACTTACTAGATTGATGATCGAATAAAGCCTTGATGTTTAAGTAATTCATTTTTTAAAATTTATTGTTATCTCAAGGTGAAGACTGCTAATGTGGGTTAAAAAACCCATTAGGGAGAAAACCCAGCTAGAAGTTTAGGATGTTCGCTCTCTTTCTCTATCTGGAAATATGACTGCATGTACAAAAAAATAATGACCATGGCCCATGGGCTGCTACAATGCACAAATCCTCTCTATGTGCTCTACCTCTTATCTCTCTTGACTCTCTTTTCTCAACTATGGAAAAAAATTCTCTTGAAATAATGGAATGCCTCTTCCTCCTAGTGGCTCGATTATAACACAACCTGATAGATTACTAGTGGTTAATTTTGACTACATCAACTCTTAACTAGAGTTACAATATAGACTCTTATAGAGTATTTTACTTCATAATCACGTGGTTAGCGCATTTTCCATGAATAACGGGGGCTAGCGCGACATCCTCCTGAACTATAGGTGTGAAAACAACAAGGTCAACTTTTGAGTGGCATAACTTTTGCATAGGAACTCTGATTAACATGCTTCTTGCGCTGTTGGAAGTATATTTGTGTGTAGAATAGCATGCAATGGTGTGGCACTAAAGCTACAAATTTTTACTCCTAAAAACCTTTGTTGGATGCCTCAAAATGGTCAGAGAAGGTTTAAGACCCTATTTTGCCAAACTAGGCCCCGTCGGTAATAAGGGTCCCGTGAACTCATTCCTCCACTTTTTCCACTCCAAATGCATCGAGATTGATGAAAAATATGATAATGATCCAATCGGATCCTTATTGCATCATAAGATATTAACTACTGAAAATCTAAAAAAGACAGGAATAATTGGTCCTTCTCGGTGCCCTCTTTGTTCCTCTCATGAAGAATATATCTCTCATTTGTTCTTGGAATGTCCCTTCATTCATTTAATGTGGTAAAATTATTTTCATCCTTTGGAGAATCAATTGATTTGGACAACCAAAATAAGTTAGCACTCCACCTCTTGTGATCGTCATTGTTCATGATCGATGCATGGTAAAACTTTCTTTAAGCATCTTTGGGTTGATTTTTCCTAAATAGATTTGTTGGAAAGTTTGGATAAATAGAAATAAATGTATCTTTCAAGATAAAAAAAATTCTCCATAGGGTATAGCTATCGATATCCTATCCCTTTTCAAAGAATTTTGGTCTCATGAATCTTAGTCACACAATTATTCCAATTCATTGGATGAGTGAGAATTTTGATGGTGTGAAGAAATTGTTCTTCATATTTCTCTTCCTCCATCCTCCTTTCATATTGCCTCTTAGAAATCATGGAAATTGTGCCTGTCAAAAGATGATTTTCAAACTAGACTAGTTCATAATATTCATATATCCTTTGCTTTGGTGGAGATTTTAAAAATAATCCAAGGGTGATAGGAGTCGAGAGTGATATTTTCCCCCGGGGAAACAAAGAATTGGACTATGCTTAGGGTTTTGGCTCGTTATCTAATCTTGCATAAACATATGCTCTCTTACAGGGGATTTCCTTAGCAAAAAAAAGACATATAATGTTCTTATTGCTATTGAGAGACTCAAACTCTCAATTGATCATTCAATATATTATTTCTAATGACCTATTTCTCCTGTTCAAAATTCTTTCATATTCTCCTAACTAATAATCAAAACGCATATTCTCCTGATTTTTCTATGATTTGTTTTGGTTCACAATTTCACCATAACTCACTCATGAGATTCTTCATGATTTTTCTATGATTTGTTTTGGTTCACAATTTCAGAGACCTTCCTGCACTATTACGAACTATTCAAAGCCGTGGAGGACTTTCCAACCAAAAGGTAAGGTCAATACACCTTCCACGCAGTGGCTGTCATCTTCCACACAAAACAATTAAACGATACCTACTCAAATCCTACTTTTCAATGTTTTGAAGGGCCTACCTATATGTTCACTTAGCTTCCGTATAAACAATATTGCACAACGATTTCAAAACAAACAAAATCAAATCAAATCTAACTTTACTTTCAAAGCTTAGCTGAGGTACACTCTTCATCAAGGAAGGATCCTAGAAGTTGAAAGAGCTGGATTTTTGCTGGTAACAAAATTTTCAAGTTTTCCAACCGCGTTTTCTAGAAACAGCGTCATTGACTTTGACAATTGGGAGTCTTTAATTATCATATTCAAATTGTTGACTATCGATTAACAACTAGGGGTCTTTAATTATCATATTCAGATTGTTGATTATCGATTAACAATCTGCTATCATTTTATATTTTTGTTAAATACATTATCCTGCTGGGGGCATTATTGGCATGTTTATGCAGTGCGGCTTTTCACTGTCCAATGGTCATGAATACTATCTTTCATGGAAGGGATTCTGCATGCTTTCCTTTCATCGGCCAAAGCATTAAGCTATTCTACATAACTATCGTTGTTGCAGCCTTCATCATTACTCTCCATGGACGGATTTGCAATGCACAGGCAACCATTTGCAATCGCAACTTTAACTATACAAATGGCAGTGTGTTTGAGAGTAATCTGAATACAGTCTTTAAAAGTCTGGTTCAACAGACCTCCCAAACAGGTTTTAACACTTCTGTGCATGGCCAAAGTCCTAATCAAATATACGGTCTCCTAAATTGCAGGGGAGATGCAACAGAGGACATATGCTACAATTGTTCACAGAGAGCGACGGCTGCCATTCGAGAAAGTGGAGGTTGTGGGAATGGAGTTGGAGGTACAATTTGGATGGATGTATGCTTCTTGCGTTATGAAAATTATACATTCTTCGGAAAAACATACTCATATGGATTATATACCTTTATTACTTCCAATGTTTCAGAACCTGAAGTCTTTGGTGAGGCTCTTAACAAGCTCTTATCCAATTTGTCGACTGAAGCAGAAACTGGATCTAAGTTATATGCTTCTGGAATTACTACAGATTCTTTGTACCGAAAGATTTACGGTCTGGTCCAGTGTTGGAGAGATATGTCTAGTGATGACTGCACAACATGTCTCTCAAATACAATCAATTCCATTTTCGCGAAATTTCCTGGAAATCCAGGAGTGCAGGGTTTGATGGCGAACTGCATAATTCGATATGAAATGTATTCTTTCTTTCATTCGACTGTGCCTCCACCATCGCAGTCGCCTTCCCCTGCGCCAGTCCTACCCATTACACCGGGACCGAACGAAAAAACACCAACCGGCAAGTCTTCAAAGAAAATACCCATAATTTTAGGCGTTGCTGCCGGCTTGCTGCTCCTCTTATTCATATGCCTGTTTTCATGGCGAAGAAAATTGAAGCCTGCCATATTCGGAAGGCCATCCGAAGGTATTGCATATGATTATATGAACTGCACAGTAGAGTAGCAGAACAGCTTGCTTGGTCAAACATGTCCTTGCCTGTATTGGCACTCATCTAAATGGAAAGATCAGGCTCGGATCTTAATGCTAGTTTGAATATTTTGGAATTTGAAGTGATTTAAGTTCAAATTCTGAAATATTCTTAAAATTCAGAATTAGAATATAGATTTTCAGTTCAAATTAAATTCAGAGCTTAGAGCACAAAACAATCATAGAATAGAATAAAAGTTTTATTTATGTCCTCTGTCACTCTGTCAAATCGGAGCCCTGTAAGATCTATGGATTTATGAGGCGTAGTAAAAACTTGTAATAGACATCATTCAGCTTTGACTTCAATATTTTCTGACCATACTGTCTAATTTTTGTTACATAGATAATGGGCATGTGGAAGAGGAGGCATTAATCAACGAGGATCGGCAATTAGTGTTTACAATGGAAACATTGCAAGCTGCTACTGGAGGTTTTCATGATGATAACAAGCTTGGAGAGGGAGGTTTTGGCGCTGTATACAAGGTAACATAGGCTAATAAAGCTTCTAATTTATAGAACTTAGGTAACATAGGCTAATAAAGCTTCTAATTTATAGAATTTTAAATGATAATAGAGAGGGAGGTTTTCGCCAGGTAAAACTTCTTAATTTGTAGAATTTGTAGAATTTTAAATGCTGTCATCGCACATTTGACTGTTGGTTGTAGATTACTAGATTGAAAACAAATATGTTGTGTGATTACAATTAACATTAAATATTTTGCAATATCTTCAAATTGATCTTTTGTCTGAATCTCTAGGGAATTACTCCGGATGGAAAAGAGATAGCAGTGAAAAAGCTGTCGCTAAGGTCTCTACAAGGAAAGAAAGAATTTCTCAATGAAGTTAAACTTGTGGCCAAAATTCAACATAGGAATCTTGTGAACTTACTGGGCTGTTGCGTAGAGGGATCAGAAAAATTGCTTGTTTATGAGTACTTACCAAATAAGAGCCTTGACAAAATCCTCTTCAGTGAGTTACATTCCATCCTATTATGTATGCGAATAATAAAACAATAGATGTTTGAGCATGCTAGTTATTTTTCGGTCATGATAATTAAATAGTTTCCTATGGATACAGATCCAAACAAACGCAACCAGCTTGATTGGCAGAAGCGTTACAACATCATAATGGGAATAGCTCGTGGGCTTCTCTATCTTCACCAGGATTCTCAACTGCGGATTATTCATCGGGACATAAAAGCAAGCAATATTTTGTTGGACGAGAAACTGAATCCAAAGATTGCAGATTTCGGATTAGCAAAACTTTTTCCGGACGATGAGAGTCAAGTCAGCACAAGAGTTGCTGGAACCTAGTAAGATTTCTAGACAATCATCACTCTCACCTATTAACAATTAGGGATGCAGCTGTTTTACTCTGCCCTTAATTTGTTCCGGGGCATATGCATTGTCGATAAAACTTTTGTTTTCTAGGATCAAGGACTAGTTTTTCATTTTCATTTAACTTTCAATTTATCATTCCTCAATTGCTAAATTTTCCTTCACTATATAATCCTTGCCATTGCAATTTGGATCTGCAGCGGGTATATGGCACCAGAGTATGCTCTGCAAGGGCAATTATCTGTAAAAGCTGATGTCTATAGCTTTGGAGTTCTTCTGCTGGAAATCATGACTGGAAGAAAGAACAGGGACTCTAATTTGCAGTCATCTGAAATGGAGATGCTTTTAGGATGGGTGAGATACTGTTTCTCTTCTATCTCCCACAGGCTTCGTTATTTATTCATCTATAGACAATTTTGCGAATTCGGAGTTTAGGGGGTTCATTGTTCCCCTGTTCTGATATGAAGTCCTTATCTAGTGAGTCTAGAATAGAAATAAATTTAGGCCAATCTCACCAAAATGACGATCCGTTGTGATTATGCAGGCGTGGAGATTATTTTTTTTTCAGAAGAAAAAAACGCTGTTATATATATTATATAAAACAGTACATGTTCAGATATATCTCCAGCATGTAAATTACAGCGAGAATAGCAACCATAGCAGCCATTGAAAGGCCATCCCAATAGAACGAAAGGCGTTCATATCAAATGCTCAGCTAAAAAGCGAGCAGTAGGAGGAAATAGGAAATGATAGGACAGATTAACAAAAGATATAAACCAAAAGAGAGACCAATGTATGTGCCGATGACATAATAAGACACATGGATGAGAAGACATCAATCCAGACGTGGCAAGAGAAATGGATCAAGAAGAGACCACTTCGAATGTAGAGTTAAATGAAAGGAGGGACATATCCAGAAGAAGTTATATAAGCAGAAGTATTGTAGTCCCTATCCAAAAAAGACCGGCTCGCTTGAGAAAAGGCACGCTCGCCTGATAAAAGACATTAACCCATAGCCAGCCACTGAAATGTAACACGCTTGCCTGTAGAAGAGAGACCGAAACATAAATAATCACGCTCGCCTGATAGGGTGGGAGAAAATATACCTGCAATTATATCATCACCCCGCAATTGATAAACAAAAAACCAAAAATTCACAATCCCAGTAACATCATGGAATGGCTATATCAGTTTGCCAGAAAGTGGCTCCATCACGAAAGAGCTGAACCTGCATAATACCAAAGTCAGTGTTTAAACCCATCTTTGATAATCCATCTGCCCTAGTATTGTTGTCCCTGTAAATGTGACTGATAGGAGGCTTGTTGAGCATAGTCCATAACCGCCGAGCACGAGAGACCCAGCCTTGTAGTCCAGATGGGATGATAGCCAATGGGTTATTGATCCATCCAATAGCTATCCTTGAATCGCCATAAACATGAATATCTTTGAGCTGTAAGTAGATGGCAAAACGCAGGCCTCCCCAAAGAGCTATGATTTCCGCTTTGTTGTTGGTACCATTCCCTGCATTAAAATGAATATGGACCCTTTCCCTTTGAGATATCTTAATCCAAGTGCCGTATCCCATAACCCCATTCATGCACGCACCATCAAAGAAGACTGCTGGGATGGCCACCTCATGTGGCCGAATTCAAATGGAGCAATCCATAATAGGCTTTGGCATCACAGGACCAACTTCCATCCAGTTTGAAATGGCAGAGAAAATATATGGGATCTTGAAGGGTGTGTTTTCGAAGATCAATTTATTTCTACCCAGCCAAACCTCCCATAAAAAGAAGAACGAGAGAGATCTGTATTTCCCTTTTAATTTGTCCCAATCCGACACCACAGATATAAAATCAACCGGGGACCATGAGAGGCCCATGAAATGTTCAGAAAAGAGTCTCCATAAATTGTTAATAACTGGACAACTGAAGAAAAGATGTGCAGTGGTTTCCAAGTCCGATAAGCATATATGGCATCTGAAAGGGCCATGGAATCCCCTCTTCATCAAATTCTTACCAGTCAGGACCTTGTCTTTCCACACGAACCAGCCAAAGAGGATGATCTTCGTGGGAATATTCCTCCGCCAAAATCTGTAGAAAGATCTGCTAATCTGATCCAAGTATGAATCCAAATTAATATTCCTGTATATGTCTTTGACCAGCGGAAGTCCATTCTTGGTGGGGCCGTCCCATACAATTTTATCACCTCCGGAGTCCCCGCACAGTCCCGCTGCCCGAAGCCTGTCCGTAAAAAGCAACCATTCATCACTCTCTGGATCTCTTAAACCCAATTGATCAGCCGATTTAAAGATAGGAACACCACAAGACCATTCAGATATAGCCTGTGAGAGATATAATATGCCGCGGTGAGCAAGCCTGTGAGAAAGTTGTGGAGATGGCCCGTGTTGTGGAGGAAAACCAATAATCTTGAAATGAGAAATAGGAATACGTCTATCATCTCGGAAAATCCAGGCAACCCTGTCCGCCATATGCCTGCTAACCTTTTTGAAACTGCCCCATATGATTGATATACAACGCGGATGTGTAAACTGAGTGGAAATAATCTGATGATAAATGTCACCCATAATATACTTGCATCTGATAACCTCATTCCATATGCCATCACTGCCCAAAGCTCTCCAAAATGATTTGATTAGCAGAGCGATGTTGAAATTCCTCGTATCTAGAATACCCCATCCATCGTGGTCCTTTGGTCTGCACAGCTTCTGTAGTTTGCAAAGGTGAATTTTATGTGGCATCTGCGCCCCGCCCCATAGGAATTTAGCAATAATGGAATTAATAAGACTGATAATACCATCTGGCAAGTAATACAGGTGACCCCAATAAACCATCATCTGGGCAAGAACAGCTTGTATCATAATGAGTCTACCCCCCATAGACAACCACCTGTGCGTCCACTTGAACATCTTTCTCCTAAACTTATCAATGAGCCACATCCAGTCCCTTATCTTATAACCGCATGGTTTGATATTGAAACCTAAATAAAGGAAGCCCATAGAAGCTTCCTTTAATTCCATGTCCAGAATGTCAGCAATGAGAGCCAATTCCCTAAAATCACCATGCTCATATATGATAAAGGATTTGTGCTTGTTGATGGCCAGCCCAGTAGCCGACTCAAAGCGATTAAAAATAAGATGGACATAGCGCCAATGATCCCTGTGTATATGACCAAAAAGAAGCAGATCATCAACAAACAGTGAGTGCGTGCAAACCACAGAATCAGAGAAAGAGAAGCCCATAATGTGACCCTGCTGGACCGCCTTCCAAAGAAGACAACTGAAACCATCCATGATTAAAATGAAGATCAGAGGGGACAACGCACATCCTTGTCTGAGACCCCGACCAGCAGCAAAAAGGTAGTAGGAACCCCATTTATAATAACTGCATAGTTCACAGTGGAAATACAAGCCATGATCCACCGAATGATACGAATAGGCAGCCCAACCTTCATGAGAACCATCCTGATATATGCCCAATCAATCGAATCATAAGCCTTGTAAATGTCAACCTTCACCATGACTGCCTCCCTCTTCTCCGTATGCATTGAGTGTAAGATTTCTTGAGCAATTGCCGTGGCATCATGAATGGATCTCCCCTTGAGGAAGCCATACTGTTCCTTTGAAATATAAGTAGACAAAGTGTCCTTTATACGCTCAGCAATAATTTTGGATGTGATCTTATAGAGAACATTGCAGAGTGCAATAGGTCTGAAATCTGCAAACGTTTGGGGGTCATCCGTCTTTGAAATAAGAGTAATGAACGTAGAGTTTAGACTGGGAGGAATGTAACCCCGAGTTCGGATCTGCTCTACCACCCTTGTCAAGTCCTCCCCCAGCAAATCAAAGAAGTGGACATAAAATTCCGCGGGCCATCCATCCGGCCTCGGACATTTATCCCTTGCAAAAGTTTTGAGGACCTTAATAACTTCATTCCCAGAGATCGCCTTATCCAATAAGGCAATAGCATCATTATCAAAAAATCGGGGGATGTGATCGAGCAGCCATACCTGATTTTCCATATTTATATCAGACTGTCTTGTATAGAAAGAGGCAAAATATAGCAATGCCTCATCATGAATCTCCTGGCTGGTATGTACATAAGATCCATCCGACTTTTTGATACGCCAGATGGCGTTCCTACTTCTCCTCTCATTTGCACATTTATGGAAAAATTTGGTATTACGGTCCCCCTCGGCTAGCCAAAGAGCCCTGCTCTTTAACCTCCATGTGATCTCTTCGATCCGCAGGATTTCCCTTTTCCTAACCCCCAGGCTTCTCAAACACTCCAGAGTATGTTCATCAGGATGTATAGATAGAAAAGAATTTATGATCTTCTCCATTTCGACTTCAATCCATCTGAATTCTGCCCTTAACTTCTTCTTCTTCTCCCGTTCCCATTTCTTAGTCATAGTCTTTGTTTTCTGAAGTCTAAGACAAAAGGAATCCCATATCCCAATAGCCATAGGTATGCATTCCTCTTTCCATATACCCTCCACCATTCTGGTATATTCCTGATCCTCCAACCAGACTCTATTAAACTCGAAAGGGCGGCCCTTATCCATAGGTAGATTTGTGCATGCGAGGGAAATGGGCAAATGATCGGATATGTCAGATGCTATGATGTAAGATCTGGGACCACCCAGTATGTCAATGACTGTATCCTTAACCATTACTCTATCCAACCTTTTCCCAATAAAGTTATCCTTCGATCTTCTATTGGTCCAAGTAGGCGCCAGAGGGTTTGGCCTGATATCCACCAGTCCATGTGAAAAGAAGATGTCATTCAGATAGCCAGCCAAGGGGTCCAAGCGAGCCTTATTTCCCCAGACTTCATCAGCATTGAGAGTAGAATTGAAGTCCCCCAAAATAATAAGATTTGGGAGATTAAAGATACCCGACACGAGCAGTCTGTCCCAGAAAGCCTTCCTATTTGCATAAGGCGCATATAAATTGATCAGGTTGAAAGTGCAGTCCATACCTCTGAGTCTTCCTGACAGCAGTATCCCACCAATAAAACTGAATGCTCTAAAAGATGCGTGGGCAGGATTCCACATAACCACCATGCCCCCCAATCTACCATATGAATTTGTCGCAGCAACGTGCCAGTTCTTCTCAATTTTAAAAAACAAATTTATGGCCTTAGTTCTATCTGTCATTGTCTCCTGTCCAAAAAAAATCAACGGCTTCTTTGAAACAAGTAATTCCCTTAGGCAATTAAATTTAGGGGCATCACCCAAACCCCTTATATTTAGTGAAATTACATGATTCATGGCGAACCGAAACAAGGGTTGCTTGCTCTAAGCGCCCTGGAATTACACCTCGCCCCAAGATTACTGTGAATGGGAATCTCAGATAGGCCATCATCAACATCTGTAAACAAAGAGACTGATTTAAGTTTCTCTTTTTTCCGGCCACAAGCACCCTTCGCCTTCTTCTTGATGGACTTTAAAGCATCCGATAAGGTAGGAGAATGCTTAGTTTTTGATGAGATCGGTTTATCAAAAACCGTCAAAGCAACCAAGTCCAAGTCAGAGTTCCTTATGAGGTAGTTGATATCACTACCAATGGAGTTCCTAGATGAATCAGATAAGTTGATATTCCCCTCTTTGTCTGGAGTGCAATGTGGAGATCCTAGATATCTCCCTTCATCCTCACTGTCATCAAGCAGGCTACGGACATTGAAATGCGAAGCCTCCCCCCCCACTTGCACTGAGCGGAATTCATCAGAAACATCAAACATACTACCACCCTTCAGACACGACTTATGCCTCCCTACATGACTAGACGGTTTAAATAAAGGCGGGTCAGAGGAAGTGGAAAAGGCGCCAGCAGGGCGAACAGGAACCATAGATCTTCCATGTTCCGAGTCGGAAAAATTCAAAGGCCTTTTATCGGGGTTACATTCACTCCCATGATCAAGCAAAGATATGGAATTTTTAGCAGAAAAGGATGGGGCAGATGGAGCAAAAGAAGGACATGACACAGATCCATCGGACAAATTACGAATAGACAGGCCAGGACTAGTATCAATATTTGACTCCGGCGGGAGGACCCTAAAAAGATTTCCAACTATAGATGGATGTCTAGCCAAGTTAGCAGGGATAACCGAATCAGGAACCGGGACATCATGTTGTCCATCCGCAGTAATGTAAGCATCATCATCATCAGAGGAGGTCACAGTATTACCTGGTTGCTGCCCGGCCATCGATGCAGAAGCATTGTTCTGTCGACGAACACCATCCGAGGCCCCCACCGTCTGGTCCACCCTCGCGATGCGCATTCTAAGCAGACAATGATCTCTAAGGTGGCCCGTCTTGTGGCATATCAAACACCGAAAAGGTATTCCCCAGAAGTCAACACGTTTTCGATGGCGTCTGTCACTCCAAATGAGATCAATATCCCCTGGTAATCCACCCACATAGTCCACTTCCACCAAGAGCCATGCGATACTCTTATCAGCAGCCCCAACGATGCTCGGGTCGATATATCTGGTGGACCCGATGGCATCCCCAATCGATCTCAAGGCTTTCAGAGTCCAAAATTCTAATGGTAAACCCGGAAATTTTACCCAAACCACTCTGCTACGAGGTGCTTCCAAAACGGTATTGAAGCCAATATACCACGAGATGATCTGCATGAAGCTTCTGCCGCGGACCCAGGTTCGCCCCATGACCTTGATCACATCATTCTGGTTCATGAAATGGATACTAAACCAACCATTCATCAGCTTGCTAACCTTTGGCGAGTAGCCGAGAATAGAATTCCACTTCTGGTTAATCCAAGAGGTAGTGTCAAAATCTTCCCGGTCCGGAAAAATCCACCTCCCTACCACAGCTCTTCTCTGTAAGCTCGCCACCCTAGAGCACAGGTCATCATAATCCAGGTTTACTTCCTTCATATCCATCCTTTGTTTAAGGATGTTCCTTTTCCTTCTGCGTCCACCACAGCCAGCGCCACGAAGTCTATGTCTACCAAGTCTCAGTGAACAGTTTCCCTCAATCTGAGCAGAAGCATGGAGCGCTTGTTTGATTATGGCGTCGTCGGTTTCAAAGTCGATATTGGGTGACCGAGCAGTATAAGACGAAATGTCCTCCCGCGGTTTCTCAAATTTGGAAACGTCCATCCTGAATTAAAGACACCTGTAAGCCTGAGGTCACCACCTCCAGATTGGCAGTGCCGTCGTCCAGGTTAGTTGTCAGCCCGCACAGTAAGGCAGGCTAGGATTAGTGTGCCCACACGCACCCCAGCCGCCTCTTCTACTAGAGGAGAATAGAATAATCCAAAGTATGATCAAGGAAATCCTACGAAAGGGTAAGTTTAGTAACTCGATGACTTTGAAAACTTAAATCTCAGGATACGTACACCCCAGAAGAATTATTAGCATAGACATATGTCATGCCACTAGCATAATTGATCACTCCAACCAACGTCCCAGCAGTAAACCGGTAGGTGTAACGTATCACTATCCGATGATCATGCCATAAAAGGGAAGGATATGAAATAATGGTATTTCAGATCCCCAAAGCACATCAGAGATAGACCCTCATCCTGACGTATCCAAAACCATTATGATGTATATTACTCAGATCATATAACTCCTGCATTAATGATGTACAGCCTGATCCCACCTGAAGTACTAACAGACCCCCACTCCACCTTCCTTACGTGCCTACCTGATAAGGCAGAAGCCTGAAATATTTCAAATTTTGAATATTGACACCCGAAAAACCAGCATTCCGGGAATGAATACCGGAAATTCACCATCATGTACATCTCTCCTATGGCGAACAGCAACAACAACAGAGGCATCCTGGAAAAGTCCACCATTTCTTTCGAAATCTACAGCCCACACTCTTACAAGGTCTGGATATAAAAAAAAAGTTACAGCCGAAACCCCATTCTAGTAAGCACTTGTCCAGCAGTTTGATCACTTCCAATATGCCTCCCGATGAAGACGATGAGGACTCAGTGGAGCAATATTGTTTAAACATTAGTCCCAACGACGTTCGGTGAGCCAAATCACCTCCCCGTTCGGCCACTGGAAATGTTGATATTGTATATCGCTCTGAGTAATAAAAGAGCAGAGATAAACAAGACAATGATCAGAACTACCTCAACCTCATCCTGGAGGCTCAACTCCCTGGAGATAATTGATCCATCGATAAATGAAAGATGCGATGAGGAGCAAGCGTGCAGATGCATTCATGTTGGTTTTTTGTGTACGCAAGCCGACCCGTCACTTCGTCCACAGATGTCCACAGTGAATTTGATGCTTTCATCTCATTCTGTGACGATACCGATTCCCACAAAACCTGCTTTTGTGAGGTCTCATGCTTCCCAGAGTGCCAATTCCGCTGGTTCTGGGTTGTCGCATTCATCTGCCGCGACCACATCTTCTTCTGTATCATCTCACACTCCTGTGGTGGCTCCTCCATCCAACGCCAACGCTTCCATCACCGAGTTGGAACCCAGATAATGTTATCAACGGCCATTGCCAAATATGATATATATTTTGAAGATGCTGCCAATTGGAGTTCCAGTTCTATTGGTAAATCATTTACAGCATCTTTCAGAGATTGTATCTAGCAGCACTAGAATTTGACGTTCCGCATTTAGGTTTTTAAATGTATTTGACAGTGAATAAGATGTCACGAAACGTTAAAAGTGAGAGCTCATGAAAAATTAATGAACCTGTAAATTTTTCCTCCAATAATTCAAGTTTTCTTGGCTTTTAAATGTATTGAACCGTGAATAACCGTTCAATAGGATGTTTTTTTTCCATAACTTCAACAATTATAGTCTTTGGGCGGAGGGGGGTGTGCTGCATCGTCATGTGAGAGGCTTCTATAGATGGATATGATCTGGTAGGTTTCCAGTTAGGAGTAATGTTATTGAAGATAGCTTTATTTCTCATAAGCCAAACACCCCAACAAATCAACAGAGGAAGATTTTGGGACTTATGAGTATTTTCTTCACTCTACTAGAGCCGCCAAGCCTCAAATACATTTCGACCATACCATCTGGTGGGGATATGAAAATAGGAGATATTATGATCCCAGAAAGATATAGTGGATGGGCAGAAAAGAAAAATATGGTCAATAGATTCAACATCATGTTTGTAGAGAAAGCACCAAGTAGGACAATAAAATGAGTGCTTGTGTAAATTGTCACCAGTAGGACCCCTATTTTGAAGCGTGCACCACATAAATAATTTTGATTGGGGCGGGGGGGCGGTGGAGGCGGGGGCTTTTAATTTCCAAACACTACCCACCACCAAAAAACTTTTTGGGGCTTATGGTCTAAGTAAATAATGGGATATCCATCCTTTGGAGTGTAGGTACCATGTCCATCATGAGACCAGATAAATTCATCACTCCCCTTAGTGATACTGATTTGAATATGGGAAAACTAGTTTTGTTGTGCTAGCTCCCTCATCAGTTAAAAATAAATGTGTTTAGGATCGTCTCAAATTAGACAGTTATGTGAGGGTTTATGTGTAAAGTTTATTTAGTTTTTATAAGAAATTCATGAGTTAATTAGCTATTAAAAACACATATACAACAAATAAATTGCAGAGAAATAAATCACAAAAAACACATTACACAATCGCTGATAACGGAGTTCACTCCTCCTGTGTAACATCTCTATGTACTTGCTTCAAATAGCTAGGCACTCTTGGGATTAATGGTCAATTGTCTGATTACATGCATATACAGTGCTCCAATGGCTTTGTAACCTGCTCCATTAGCTTCGGAAGACCCAAAAACCACAAAATAGACTCTTCAACCTATGAAAATGGCCTTCAGCGGATCTAGGCATGACCTCCTCTTTTGGTGGCCCTTATCTTCTTTAATCTTAAAAGTGGAAAAAACACTTTCAAAAGTGCTCCAACTCCTCTACAACCTACACCATCAGCTTCAGAGCCTCAAAATCATCTAGGAGTGACTCTTCTTGAGCCAAAATTGGTCAAAAATAGCAAAAGTTATGCTTCATTCAATTTTTCCCTAGGAATCTCCACTTCCACCAATTTTGATAGTGGCACCGAATCTGGTGGAACTGCCAAAACCTCCATTGAATTAAACAAAGGTTTAATTAAACATAAGTGGAGTTTAATTTATACTTAGTTCATTAAATGTGTTTTAACAAATCCAAATTTAAAAAATTGGATTAACGCTAATTACATAGTTTAATGGTTAATAAACCACGTTTAAAAAAATTAATCTGCGCCATTAAATTGGAGCCTCCGCTCCTGGTCCCATGGCATCGTGGGCTAGCCCCTTTTAACTCGTTCCAAAACTTGATTAAACAATAAATAGAAAGTGCACCCATAGTCTATTAAGACTTGCACACGTGGTATGCGGTAAAATGTTTGGGTTGTGTGGGGGGAGGTCGTGGGTTTGACCCTGACCTCCACTCAAATATTTTGCACCATAATATATAAAGCCCAACCTTTATAATTCAGACTTTGATAAATGTAAAGCCCAACCTTTGAAAATTTGAACTTTGGCATATAATTTCGAACTTTGTAATATGTGGAAATTTTGACCATAGTATAAATGCAATTTCGACCTTGACCTTGGTCCACTCAAGGGGACACGTGGCGGCCCTTGGATGCACCACGTGTCTACCTCTTGTTGGACTATTCCCAACCTTTAAAAAAAAATTCAAATTCGACCATTAAAATCGAAATTTGACCTTGGTGGATAGCCATTGAAACAAATTCACCTTAAAAAATCTCCAACGAATCCTGCAGTGACACTTGTCATAGTGTCATTGGGAGAAATGGAGGAAAACCCAAAATTTTGACCTGTTTGACCATTTTTTTTAAAATTTTCCTGTTTGACATGACGATCAACAGGCTCTAACTTCCTCATATGGACTCAGTTTTGAGTGAAATGAATTGCGTCGAATTCCTAATGATGAGCCCAATCCGGTCATTCTATTTTGCTGCGATTCAGAGCACTTTGATTTTTTTTCAAATTTTTTGCCCCCAATCTAGATTATGATCATTCCTTCCCATTGAAAAACTTTTGGACCTACAAAAGTTGGTTATCTCATGAGAGATGAATACTCCTCTCTTTCGCAAGTTCTATCAACCTTATTGTATTTCGAAAAAATCTCCATGACAACAACTTGGGTTCACTAACATTCCTTGCCTTGCAAATGGCTTGGCGCTTCAACCAATGTCCTCCTTTTGTTGTTGACCCAATCCAACACTTGTTGGCTGCTTTTTGACTAATTAAACACTTTGTTGTACCAAATCGATCCCTCAATTCTTGGAAAACTAACTGATGGCCTTCCCATTAAGAATCATGTTTCTCTTTTGCACACACACATGCATTCGATGTAAGCTTCTCCTTGGAAACCACTTTTCCAAGTTAAGATCATCTGAGTGAACTACAGAAATGATTTCCAACATCAGTAATCACAATAAAATAAATGACTATTCTTTTACCTCCACGGTTCCAAATTCCACATCTGGAAGAATGCATTCGCCATCTCTTTCGCTTTTTGGCGTCAACACATAAAATGGTCTACAATGGATAAAAATTTTAGGTTGCAAATTCTTTGACATATTGTCACAAATACAACCATCAATATGAAAAACATATCATGCAAGAAACATAACTTGATGACATTTCCTTTTGCTCCTTCAAAGCAATAACTTTCACATCATGTGAACATCACCATGTACTCTTACATCTCGGTGTACAAACCCTCGACTAAACACAAGTCGACATTCATGCATGTGCAAATTATCAACGCTCTCAAGTTGACAAAAATACATGATGTTAGGTCCCTATAATACTAATATAGTCCCTTATTGTTGTTAGTGTAACCCCCTTATTGTTATTATTGTACCCCTATAACCCCCATATTGTTATTATTGTGCCCTTAAAGTATTATTGTTAGGTCGGCTAGGATTACATTGTGGCCCCATTAAGATTGCATTGTGGCTCCATGGACTCTTATATATAGAAAGGAGGTTTTGTAATTTGTATCATCCAAGAATTGTTCATTCATGTAATGTATTGGAGGTTTCCCCCTTGAAGTGGCTTATTTCTAAGGCATTGATATCTCTTTTCTTCTATTTTTGGAGCTGGTTTCACAACATTTGATATCAGAGCTTTGGATTCTAGGGTTTCGCTGCTCCAAACAGGTCATCGTGGCATTGTCGCTATAAATTTTTTTCTATGAAGGTTTAGAAGCTGAAATTGTTAGAGTGTAAAGCTGAAATCCTGAGAAACATCGTCGCAAAATTTTATAGCTTGGTTCACAACATTTTCGGAGATATGATCTGTTGAAGTTAGGGCTTTTTGCAGGCTCCTGAATTTCACTTAAAACGGTCATCGCCGAATTTTCGCTATAACGTTTTTTCTACGAAGGTTCAGAAGCTGAAATTTTTAGAGAGCGAAGCCAAAATCCTGAGGAACATCATCGCAAAATTTTAGAGCTTGGTTCACAATATTTTTAGAGATATGATCTGTGGAAGTTAAGTCTTTTTCAGGCTCCCGAATTTCATCTCAAAGAGGTGAGCATGGGAAAATCTTCATAACTCTCTCTCTGAGCATCGGATTGGAATTCTATAAAAAACGAATGGAAGTACACAGACTGTAGTTTCTTGTCTATAAATTTCAAAGCCATAGGAGTAAACAGTGACACGTGGCAAGTCGTACAAGTTCGCTCTACTGAACCAGTCCATAATTAGATCATTGTGGGAGATTGGACATAACGTTGTCTTGAAGAATCCAAATCAAGTCAGACCTGTGGCATTTGAAAGAAGCTTAAAAGCACTACTATAGGGCCGAATTTCAGATATTGAGGATCTGCAAGTATAGAGATAAGTCAATTGCAATATCGAGCTCCTCAAAAGCAAGTAAAAGGTGTATTTTTTTTCTCGAATTGCATAAGTCTTGTTTGATGAATCAAGTTGAATTGATTCCAAGCGAATATTGTAGAATATATTTCAGTATTGGGTTCTAAAATGCCTCCTAAAAAGAATTCAACACCCATTAAGCCTTTAGAAGGCTCTACTATGACTCATGAAGACGAAGAATGGCAACATGACATATCAAATTTACAAGAGCAAGTGCAACAAATTTCGCTCTCGCAAAGAGCAACAAAAAATGACATGGAAGTTTTGAAGAAAGGCATGGAAACTAAGATGGATGGTTTGAAGAAAGGCATGGATTCTAAGATGTATGGTTTGAAGAATGGCATGGAAGCTAAGATAGATGGCATGTAAGCTGGCATGGAATCGAAGATGGATGACATGGAAGCTAAAGTCGATGAAAAATTGGAAAACATGAAGAATGATCTAAAAGCAGACATGGAAGGTTTGACAAAGTTGATACAACAAATGTTTCCTAATGGTGAAAAGATAGTAGAGGAAACTCATGATGATAACAAAATAAATGTTAATCGTGATTTCATAAACTCTAATGTTGGCGGGAAGAACCACCATATTCCAAAAATGGATATGAGGAAGTTTGATGGAAAGGATCCTGTAACATGGATACTATAGATGGAGCAATATTTTAATCTCAATAATGTTCAAAACACACAAAAGGTACGCATTGCAACTTTATATTTAGAAAAAAATACATTTGTATGGTATCGATGGCTTTGCTCTCGTAAAAAAATTGTCACTTGGTCAATTTTTACGGAGGAAATGATAGCACATTATGAGGATACAAAGAGCAACACCTTCTTTAGCCAATCGATAAATCTCAAATAAAAGGGTTTAGTGGGGGAGCACATTGAGGATTTCCAAAAATTGAATATAAGGGTAACTGATATTCCAGAGGAAAACAGGATTGATCTCTTCATAGGTACTTTAAAAGATAACATCCAACATGAAGTTCGCGTTTTGGAACCTAATTCATTAGAGAAGGCATTCAGGTTGGCAAGAAAATCTGAATGTAAAATTATGGCGACAAGGAAGCCTACCACTCACTTCTATAAAGAGGGAAGTGTTTCTACTCCTATATTTCCACTACCTACAAGGTTGACACCACAACAATTGGAAGAAAAAAGAGAAAAAGGGCTTTTCTACAGTTGTGATAGCAAATACACTAAAGATCATAAGTGTGCTGAGAAGAAATTGTTTTACATAGATTGTGAAGAGGAAAAAGAAAATGAACAAGAAGATGATATACACCAGGAACCAACCCTAGAAGAGGAAGAAATGAGTCCGACCATATCGTGTAATGCATTGACAGGAATTACCACTCCTAAAACTCTCAAGGTAGAAGGACATATCAAGAAGAAAAAGGTAATAATGTTGATTAATTAAGGTAGTACTCATAATTTTATTCATTGTAAGGTAGCGAAGGAATTGAATTGTTTCCTATACCCAGCACCAGAATGTCAAGTGATGGTTGCAAATGGAGGAACTATAAAATTCTCTAGAAAATGCCATAATATCAAGCTAACCATGGGGGAATATGTATTGAATAGTCCAATGCTTTCCATTCCTATGGGAGGTGTTGATGTTGTACTAGGAGTACAATGGTTACAATCTTTGGGGACGGTAGCTTTTAATTTTCAAGAACTTTTATTGAATTTTTTTTTCAGAAGGAAAGGAAGTCGAATTATAGGGTATTGCAGGGAAGTTGGGAAAGATAATAAGCTCTAATTTCATGACAAAGCTTCTAAAGAAAGAAAAACAAGGCGTAATTGCACAATTATGCTCACTAGAAGTTCCAACATCAAAATCATCTATTTCTGTAGATCTCCAAAAAGTCTTGGACAATCATTCCAAGGTTTTTGAAACTCCCAAAGGACTCCCACCTATTCGTGATCATGATCATGCTATTTATTTGATTCTAGGAAGTGTTCCTCCAAACATCAGGCCTTATAGATATCCTTACTTCCAAAAGAGCGAAATTGAACGTATGATTGCAGAAATGTTAGAGGCGGGTATAATTCAACCTAGTCAAAGTTCTTTCTCTGCTCCTGTAGTATTGGTACACAAAAAGGATGGATCATGGCAAATGTGTCCGGATTATAGGGAGCTCAATAAGCTCACCATTAAAGATAAATTTCCCATTCCTGTGATTGATGAATTATTGGATGAATTACATGGAACAATTTATTTTACCAAGTTGGATCTTCGTTCAGGATATCATCAAATTAGAATGAAGACTGAAGATATTCCAAAAACAACATTTCGAACTCTTGAGGGTCATTATGAATTTTTGGTCATGCCTTTTGGCCTTACCAATGCACCTTCTACATTTCAAGGGTTGATGAATTCCATTTTCAAACCCTTCCTTAGAAAATTTGTGCTAGTATTTTTTGATGATATACTAATCTACAGCGGGTCTTGGAAGGATCATGTTGAACATGTTGACAGGGTGCTCAAACTATTGCAGGAGAAACAATTATATGCAAAAAAATCCAAATGTTTCTTTGGAGTACAATAGGTGGAATATCTGGGTCATATTGTATCTCACGAGGGTGTTAAAGTAGACCCTAACAAAATTAAAGCCATTAAGGAATGGAAATTCCCCACAACCATAAAGCAATTGTGAGGATTTCTCGGGTTAACAGGGTATTATCGCAAGTTTGTTAAGAATTATGGGAGAATAGCAGCACCTCTAACAACATTATTGAAGAAAGATGCATTTTCATGGACTCCTGAAGCAACTAAGGCCTTTGAACATCTTAAAGATTCAATGTGCCTAGCACCGATCTTAGCTATGCCAGACTTCACAAAAACCTTTATTGTGGAATGTGATGCCTCAGGAAATGGAATTGGTGTTGTTTTAATGCAAGAAGGAAGACCCATTGCTTTTGAAAGTTGTTCAATCAAAGGAAAGTATTTAAAAAAGGCTATTTATGAGAAGGAAATGTTGGCAATACTACATGCACTAAAGAAATGGAGACCTTACCTAATGGGAAGACACTTCAAGGTAAAAACTGATCATGATAGTCTTAAACACTTTTTGGAACAAAGACTATCTTCGGAAGAGTAGCAAAAATGGGTCACAAAGATGTTGGGTTATGACTTTGAAATAATCTACAAAAAAGGGAAGCTAAATGTTGTTGCAGATGCACTCTCAAGAAAGAATAAAGAGGTGGAAGCATTGCTTTGTGCCA
Source organism: Pinus albicaulis (assembly GCA_034641835.2). NCBI lineage: Eukaryota > Viridiplantae > Streptophyta > Pinopsida > Pinales > Pinaceae > Pinus > Pinus albicaulis. The sequence goes on along the minus strand of CM076581.1, from coordinate 408,326,335 downwards.
TTTCTATTATCCAACCAGATTGGATAACCGAAGCAAGGGATGAATGGAAGAAGGACGAAGAAGTGTGGACACCCATTCAAAAGTTGCAGCAAGATCCTAGTACATCTGATACATTTAGTTGGAAAAATGATTCCTTATGGTACAAAGATCGCTTATATCTTTGTAAGAATTGCCAACTAAAACAAAAGATTCTTCTGGAATTGCACACTTCTCCTTTAGGAGGACACTCAGGATTTTTAAAAACTTACCACAGGGTGAAGAAAGAATTTTTTTGGGATGGCCTTAAATCGGATATTCAAAAGTTTGTGGCGGAATGTTTGGTTTGCCAGCAGAATAAAGTGGAAACAATTAAGACCCCGGGACTTCTACAACCTTTATCCATTCCAAGTCAACGTTGGGAGGAGATTTCAATGGATTTTATAACAGGTTTACCTAAGTCCAAAGGAAAGAGTGTCATCATGGTGGTAGTTGATAGACTTACCAAGTGTGCACACTTTTGTGCATTATCTCATCCATTTAAAGCAAGTACAGTTGCTACTACATTTATGGACACAATTCAAAAGCTACATGGAAACCCAAGGGTTATTGTGAGCGACAGAGATCCCATTTTTACTGGAAATTTTTGGATAGAGTTATTTTCTTGTTTGGGTACTCAATTAGCTCATAGCTCATCTTATCATCCTCAATCCGATGTTCAAACTGAGATAGTAAATAAAGTTTTGGAAGGATATCTTCGTTGTTTTGTATCTGATAAACAAACACAATGGGTCAAGTGGTTACCTCTCGCTGAATGGTGGTATAACACTTCCTTCCATATTGCAGCAAAAATGACCCCATTTATGGCATTTTATGGATATCATCCACCGTCCATCACATCATATTTAAGAGAAAATTCGAAGGTTCAAGCAGTGGATGATCACATCGAGCATCAACAAGAAGTTCTCCAGCTCTTAAAGGATAACCTAAATTTGGCACAAAATTGAATGAAACAACAGGTAGATAAACATTGCAGTGAGAGAATTTTTGATGTAGGAGACTGGGTATTTTTACGGCTACAATCATACAAACAAATGTCCCTCAAGAAAGCTAAGAAGGATAATAAATTATCGCCAAAGTACTATGGTCCTTACAAGGTGTTGCAAAATATTGGTCCTATGGCATACAAATTGGAGCTTCCTGCTTCTTCACAAGTGCATCCAGTTTTCCATGTTTCATGCTTAAAGAAGGTTATAGGTGAAAATATTCTAGTTCAAACAATATTTCTAGAACTTGACGAGGAAGGAAAAATCATATTGGAACCTGAAGCGGTCACGGAAACAAGAACTCGACAACTACGAAATCGATCAATTTCAGAGTATCTCATCAAGTGGAAGAACTTACCCACTAAAGATTCTACATGGGAGGATGAGAATTTTATACAAAAGTACCCAGAGCTACTCAAGCGTTGAGGACAACATTTTTTTGAAGGAGAGGGGCATGTTAGGTCCCTATAATACTAGTATAGTCCCTTATTGTTGTTAGTGTAACCCCCTTATTGTTATTATTGTACCCCTGTAACCCCTATATTGTTATTATTGTGCCCTTAAAGTATTATTGTTAGGTCAGCTAGGATAACATTTTCGCCCCACTAAGATTACATTTTGGCCCCATGGAATCCTATATATAGAAAGGAGGTTTTGTAATTTGTATCATCCAAGAATTGTTCATTCATGTAATGTATTGGAGGTTTCCCCCTTGAAGTGGCTTATTTCTAAGGCGTTGATATCTCTTTTCTTCTATTTTTGGAGCTGGTTTCACAACACATGATAAACAAAGTGAGTCAACATACTCCACTTTCAAACACCTTTCTTGCGTAAACATGCATCATGCTTTCAACATAACATAATTTCATTCAATCATAAAAATACATGCAAGGCCTTAATTGGATAAGAAATATAACCATCTCATACCAAACCATTTCAATTGCACTTCTTTCATATGCACTTCATCATGTGAATCATTCTGACCCACATCAATTATGGAATCCTATTTTCCATTCTTATAAAAATCTATTTCCACCTTCTTCAAATGTCGTGGATGACTTGTTGGATACAAATCCAACACTTGTCTACAAGATGACCTTGCTTATGACAATGAGTGCAAAATAATTGCATCTTCTTTTCAACATGGTTTTATTTGTCCAATGGAAATTTGGCTTCCTACTTCCTTTTCTTTGAAAGTTTCTTGTCCATGACTATCTTCTTCCACATCTTGAAACATTATGGTTATTCAAACCACAAAAGGAACATGCAAACTTTCTCCAAATCTTATGTGAATATTTACCATGTTTATCATAATCAAAAGAAACTTGATTAAAGGAAGATTTATACCTAGAAAATTCACCTTTGTCACCTTCTTGAGGAGGTGAATTTGATGACGTAGTGGCTCTCTTCGGAATACCAACACTGGCTTCAATGACCTTAGAGCTTTCAACATCCTCTTGTTTTCCATTCTCATTAACTGCCTGCTTATGAGCATCTTCTTGCAAAGTGGGTGTAAAAATTTTGCATTCCTCATGAACCCAAACTTCACAAGCTTGAGGTAATGAAAATGTAATGAACGTCTTTCTTAGAACACTTTCAAGTGCCTCCTTGGCTTTAGAGCTTTCTCCATCATGTTGTCCATAAACAAGACCCAAATACTTAGGCCTTTCCTCAACAAAAATTGGCTCAACTATGCCTTGCACATGTTTGCCAAATCCTTTACCTTCATAGCCCATTTTCATCAATAGTTTGGACCCTATTCCTATAGTGTGTCTTTCAAAAGCACCTACACATTAATTTTGAGAAGAATTAGAATATAAACTTGATTTGCATACCTCTTTTTCATGTGCATACATGGCTAAGGCTTATTTTGCATCATGGGGTTGAGTCTCCATCTCATGCATCTTTTCAATTGTTTCATTTGCAATATGGAGTTGAGTCTCTATATCATGCATCTTTTCAAGAAGCTCTTGCTTCTCCTCTTTCATGGAAATCAACTGCTCTTGAAGTATAATGCTCTCCCTCTTATCTTTATACATCTCTTGCACCATATCATTAATGATGTGGAGCTTATCCAACATATCTTTATCAAAGAGTTTTGCTAAGGAAGATTGACTAGAAACAATGCATAATGAAGCTATCATCACACCTGCAATGCATACAAAGCTTCTTTTTTGTGATTTGAGAAATAAACTCTCAATCTTGACCTTCTCCTTCACACATAAAATTGCACACAGTTAAATTATCCTTGTACAAATTCAAAACCAACAACTAATTCTTCTAGCTAACCTTGGAAAAAATAAGCTAAACTCTGCTCTGATACCAAACTATATATGAATATGGGAAAACTAGTTTTGTTGTGATAGCTCCCTAATCAATTAAAAATAAATGTGTTTAGGATCGTCTCAAATTAGCCAGTTATGTGAGGGTTTATGTGTCAATTTTATGTAGTTTTTATGAGCAATTCATGAGTTAATTAATTGTTTAAAACACAAGTATAGAAAATAAATTACAGAGAAATAAATCATAGCAAACACATTACACAATAGCTGATAATGGAGTTCACCCCTCCTGGGCTACATCTCCATGGACTTGCTTCAACTAGCTAGGCCCTCTTGGGATTAATGGTCAATTATTTGATTACATGCACCTACAATGCTCTAATGGCTTTTCAACCTGCTCCATTGGCTTCATAAGACCCAAAAACCTCAAAATAGACTCTTCAAGCTCTAAAAATGGTCTTCAACTGATCTAGGCATGACCTCCTCTCTTGGTGGCCCCAAGATTCTTTAATCTTAAAAGTGGAAAAAAAACTTTCATAAGTGCTCCAAAACCTCTACAACCTACACCATTAGCTTCATAGCCTCAAAATCATCTAGGAATGCCTCTTCTTGAGCCAAAATTCGTTGAAAATCGAAAAAGTTGTGGTTCATTCAAATTTTCCCTAGGAATATCCACTAAAACTAGAAAATCACCTGTTAAGTCTGCCAATTTTGGTAGTGGCATTGAATCTGGTGGAACCACAAAAATCTCCTCTGAACTAAAGGTAGGTTTAATTAAACAGAAGTGGAGTTTAATTGATACTTAGCGCATTAAACACATTTTAACAAATCCGAATTTCAAAAATTGGATTAGCGCTAATTACATGGTTTAATGGTTAATAAACCACGTTCAAAAAAATTAATCCATGCCATTAAATTGGAGCCTCCACTCCGGGTTCTGGGCCATGGTCCCATGGCATCGTGGGCTGGCCCCTTTTAACTCCGCCTGAAACTTGTTTAAACAATAAATAAAAAGTGCGCCCATAGTCTATTCACTACTACATTTCACGGAAATTCCGACACCTGTTTCCGACGCTTTTGACCAAATGTCGGAAATTTTCCCAAATTTTTTCCATCCCGCCCGAAACCGTCGCTATACCGACGTCTATAGAAAAGTGTCGTAATACCGACACTTAAACTAGTGTCGCAATTACGACGTTTAAAGGAAGACGGCGCAATTGCGACACCATGGCCCAAAGCGTCGCTATTGAGACGACTCTAAACGTCGCAACGGCGACACAATGTCTAGGTGTCGCCATTGCGACGTTTGGAAGCACCGTCCTAAGAGCGACGCCTTTTCCGCCGTCGGTATAGCGACAGTTATTTTCGCGCTACATAAAAATACCAAACTTATATGGGCGCTACATAAAAATTCGAAACTTATATGTGCGCTACATAAAAATGTTTGGTATTTGTCGCAATAGCTACGTTTGATATCACGCGCGCATTCGCTCTCTGCTCTTGCAGAACAGCATTTGCGGTCAGCATTCGAGCTCAGCTCTTGCAGAACAGCATTTGCCCTCGGCATTCGCCCTCAGCGTTCGCCCTCAGCTCTTGCAGAACAGCATTCGCCCTCAGCGTTTGCCCTCAGCTCTTGCAGAACAGCATTCGCCCTCAACTCTTGCAAAATGGTAAGTTCTTACTGCAGGCCCTTCCTCCTATAGTAGGGTTGACTCTATTTGGGTTTTTTTGGTCAATTCCATTGGATTTTGTTAGGCTGTATGGTTCTCTCTAGATGTCAAGAATCAAGATTCAATACCCTCTATTATCTTCATCACCCAATACAAGATTTAAATTTTTCCCAAAGAAACGCTTATTAGTTTGGCAGCCATTATTTCTCCCTGCTTTAAAAACCCTACATTTAAATGAAAACAAGCATTGCATTTCAACTACAAAAATCTATTAGTGTTCAAATGTACATGTGTGCTATATTAACGTCTGATGTCACGCGCGCATTCGCCCTCCGCTCTTGCAGAACACCATTCGCCCTCAGCATTCGCCCTCGGCTCTTGCAGAACAGCATTCGCCTTCAGCATTCACCCTGAGCTCTTGCAGAACAGCATTCGCCCTCAGCTCTTGCAGAACAGCATTCACCCTGGATTCCCCCTCAGCTCTTTCAGAACAGCATTCGCCCTGCATTCGCCCTCAGCTCTTGCAGAACAGCCTTTGCCCTCAGCATTCGCCCTCAGCGTTTGCCCTCAGCTCTTGCAGAACAACATTCGCCCTCAGCGTTCGCCCTCGGCTCTTGCAGAACAACATTCGCCCTCAGCTCTTGCAAAATGGTAAGTTCTTACTGCAGGCCCTTCCTCCTATAGTAGGGTTGACTCTATTTGGGTTTTTTTGGTCAATTCTATTGGATTGTGTTAGGCTGTATGGTTCTCTCTAGATGTCCAGAATCAAGATTCAATACCCTCTATTATCTTCATCACCCAATACAAGATTTAAATTTTTCCCAAAGAAACGCTTATTAATTTGGCAGCCATTATTTCTCCCTGCTTTAAAAACCCTACATTTAAATGAAAGCAAGCATTGCATTTCAACTACAAAAATCTATTAGTGTTCAAATGTACATGTGTGCATCACTTGTGTAGGGTATTCCTTTTCCACTTTCACATTATCCAAGAATGTGTGCAGTATAGTTCATATTTTTTTGTGATTTAGATTATCTTGAAAAAGGAAAGGTAAATTATTTCCCATGGAAAAAGAAGGTTTGCCCTTTTTATAGGTTGTTTGGACTTACGTGGAAAAATTTATGGTATACCTTTCATATTATGTAGTTTAAATTTGAATTAACAGATTATTCTACATGAAAATATAATTACCTATGTGATGTCCTTCATCACTAATTAAAATTATAGGCTTTCAATTTCCTAGACTCTAACTCATCTGATGCTAAATTCTGGGTTCTCATTGGTGGATCACTCTTCCATTGATTTCCTTTCCCTCTGGATCTTGTCATACTTTAAAAGTCATCAATGATACATATATTATTTCAGGTATCCCAAAAGGCTTTATAGTAGAACATATTGTGAAGTGTTTTTGACACTTGAGGATTCTTTTTAGAACTGCAACGTGGTCTATGCTATCGAGTTATATATCAAGCAACTTGTCCTTAATAACCACACTATGAGGTAGGTTCAACCAGTTTGAACTTGTTGGGACATAGCATATGAAGTTGTGTGATGAGTCCATATCACAGGTCTATTATGGTGAAAAAAATGAAGACATGTAATGATAGTTATTATGTTAACATTACTAGAAACATTTTCGAAATTATCCATGCTATCAAGATGTCAAAATTCCAGGCATTAGGTGTCAATACTCGTAGCTAATAGATAATAATAATAATATAAAAAAATCACATCTTTATTCTTGAAATATGATTTTTACACATTGGTAACCTATTTCATGAGTTACTATCGCCCAAAGATTGCAAAACAAACTTAAAATATAAATTAAACCAACATGAGAATCCAACTAAGGGTTTCTCGGCAAAATCATGCCATAACCTGGCATTTTGAAACCCAAATTTGAATCCATCATAAGTAATACAATGCAAACTCAGATGGATTTTCAATGCATGTTTGCATGCTACACTTATTCTCTGTCTAGATATCATTTTTTAAATGGAACCATTAGTCAAGCCCACAGTCCTTTTATGTGAAAAATTTCAGCTCTATTTGAGCTCTTTTTTGCTCCACCACCTCCATAAACCAGTGTTACACGGGGTCTCGCCCCCCCACCTAGGGGTCTAGATTCCTCACCCCCTCGCGCTCCGAGATCTTGGGGACTTCTAGGGGATGTTTCCCTCACGCCCCCTCACGTCCCCTCACCGCCCCTTTTAGTTTATGGTTTCGTGTTAAAATTTGATGTGCCACTTAGCATATTTGAGAATCCAAGTGATTCTGATTCAGATGGTGACATGGTTGATCTTGATATATTCGTGCGGAAGTTGGATGCAGAGACTAGTGGGGCATTAACTTGAGCATTTATGCTCATTTATCAGTATGATGATATCATTTGATATTCATATGTTATGTTTTATGTTTTATGTTTCGGACATAACTTATTTGCGTTTAAGTTTTATGTTTCAGACTTGAGTTGTAAACTTCAGTTTAAACTCTATTTTGAATCTTGATATAATATGTCATATGATATCTTAAACTTTATTTTCATTGTACATTGTTAGTGGTTACATTAATGATTATATAGTTGCAAACTTACAAACTTACATGCATGATTGTATGATGTATGTTTTAACTTTTAACTTTTAAATTTGTTTCAATTATATGATTCATCATTCATCGATTTGTAATTTTATCATTTATGATTTATCTTTCATGATGCAAGTGTATGATGACTGTATATACATTCCTTGCAAAAATATAGTTACATTTTAAATATTAAATTTTATAATTTTATGACCCCGACGTCCCCCCACGTTTCCTGAAAATTGGTAGGGAGCTTTTGCATAGGCCGCTCCCGCGCTCCCTCGTCCCCTCGCTCCCACCTCCGGGGGACTTGGTGGAACATTGCCATAAACATATGCAAACATATATCATGATCTTGGAATTCCATTACATATGTATGTGCCAATGTTCCATAATCTTGCCCCATCATCAATTTAAGAAATTTCCATTGACTATCAAATTATGGAGGGGGGGAACTTTTTGCTGCAACATTTGGCTCAAAATCAGGGACCATCTTCGTATGAGGTGAATGAGAACTATAGATATTTGAAGAAGTAGATTAGTGCCTTTTCCTCTGGCCATGGAGTCATATACAGTCATCCATCAAAAAAAATTGTCTTTGTTCATTCTCACCTTGAAAGTTGCAAAAATTCATGCCCTAATTGAAACGACACTAAATTTGAAAGATATAATAAAAATGCAAGCTAGAAGTGCCCTATTAATACAAAGGGAAAACCTTCCTACCTACCCTAATTGAGATAAATTTTGATTGAATAGGAAACATGATATTTCCTATGGGGTTGATCCAACAACTTGTTAAATGTATGGGACTAAATCATGCATTTGATTTCCAGGGAAACATGCGCATGAAGAGAAAAAGTGCAGAATTAATGGAAAATCCATACATGCCACTTATAAAAAATACACCGAAAGGTAAAAAAATACTTAAGGCCTTAACTTAATTTGAATCAAAAAATGACAAAACAGGATTAGTGAAAACACGAGAGTGGTGTGGGTGAACAACATAAATAAAAAGTGAAGATACCTTTCCCCAAGATGCCTTTGTCACCGTTGTATGAAAACATGTTTTCCTTTCCCTTTATACATGCAAGTGAATGCATTATAGGTATGGTGTTTTCCCAGAATAGGAGAAGCCTACTTAAATATATCATTCGTGGATTGAATGTTTGGGTGCCTTAATGTGCAATGACATGTTTCCAGGAATGAATTCAATGCAAGGCATATTTGAAACTCTAACTCTGTCTTCCGGTGTCTTATTAGAAATTATTTCAGTTTTCATTTTGTGTTTTCAAGTTAGATATTGTTTTCAAGTTTTTACATTTATAATTTTATTGCAATGTGTCAGACTGATCAGAGCAGTGCAGGAACAACCCCGAGACGGGATGATCGCGGAAAGAGGCCAGCGGAAGAACATGTAAAGTGCCAGCATTGCTCTATCTTTAGGTATTTTAGTTATTTACATAATTGAAATAATATTAATTTTGTTCAAATATGCGGACACCTAGCCATGGTACGCCTGATGATTCCCTCTTTGAGGAAGAGCTTTTTTCATCCCTATCTCCAGTGTTGTTGTTGCAAAAAAAGGCATGAGATGCAACGTCGGAATTTAATGCTTTGATAGATACGCCTCAAACACCTGAAACAGAAGAGAGGATACAACATCTTATGAGGCAGCTAAATAGATATCAAGTAATAATAAAAAGTCAAAAGGATATTTTTTTTGTTCTGCATGAGATGAATTGTGATAGTTTGATTTTTAATTTTTACATTGACTAAACTAACAAAAAGTTCTTTTGTATGTAGCGTCTTCTGGCATTTGCTGAACCCGGTGTTGGTGGTAGTGGGACACAAGGGAAAGAGATTTCCCAACAACCCTCTCGTACACCTTCTACTCCTTTAGGTGCTAGCCAAGAAACACACCATGCCCAAGCTGACACCCAGCCAACTGCTGAACGTGTTGGCAATGATGAGGCTGATATGGCCAGCTACATTATTGTGTTTCCTGGAGCTACACGTGTCAGCTCCACAGGGACCATTAATGGCACGTTGTTGGTGAACGATGAGGGTGTCCCTATAAAGCATGTACAACTCCCGGGTAAATTTTAATATTTTAACTATTTCATGTACTTTATCTAAAACATATTTATCATGATTTTTATTTTTAAATTAATGATAATATCTTCTTTTTTCTTTTGGTTTTATTCTGTGTAGGAAACAATGAGTTCTACATGATTCTGGAGAGCCATGCGTTGGTAATTTTTGGCCCAACCATACGTACAGGGTGGAATTCCCAGAATTCCAACCTGAAAAAAGAACTTTTAGATTATCTAGAAGCCCTTTTTGGGGTCGGCACATTTGACAGAAAAGCGGTGGCTCAGGTAGCCGGCAAATATTTGAAATATACCAGGGGAACCTATAGGACGCAATTGCAATTTAACCCTAGATATGAGCGTCCTCTCACAGTTTCAGAGAGTGAGTGGAGAGCACTCATCCATGACGGAAAAGAGAAAAGGGCAAAGAAAGAAGGAAAAATGCCAACTGGACCCGCAAGGTAAAGTACAACTTTAATTCAATAGCTTTAATTTTCTTTATGTCTAAAATAAAAGTGTGCTACGTCATATCTGACTTCAATCTTTTGATGCTAGGTTGCCTGACACCTCAAAGGCAACCAAAGCTAGGATAGAGAAAAAGGGCCATCACAAGCTCGGCAAGGGTGGCTACTTGAAATTAGCTGCAAGAATTGTAATTAAGTAGCTAAACATCTTATAATTAATTGTATCGCCTTCCAACGTTTTTGTAATCCTATCAGATGTGATTAAAAATACACAATCATATATAATGTAGGGTGATGACTTTGGAACAATAACTACAGAGGAAGATAAAAATATTGCTTTCCGTTTTGGCTATCAAGCTGTAGTTGAACGTCGCAGAAGCTTGGGGCAGGTCCCAAGATCTACAATGCCCGATAAGGTAAAACATTAACCTTTCAATATTTTTGTTTTCGTCCATAAATTTAATGTCTAACAACTTTGTTTAAATCAGGGGAGCAACACTACCGACGAGGTAAATAACCCAGTTTTAGAGCCAGATGTAGATGATCCTCTCGTGCAACTTGATCATTGTAGTGGGGACCAGGCCGACAATGCTGCTATTAGTGAGGGCCGTGACGGTAATTAATTTCCACTTATAATTTTTTCTAATTATACCTTGATGGTTGTCCTTATAACGTTTTTTGTTTATATGACAGAGAATGTTTCCCTTGAGGATCTTACCACCGGAGAGGAAGACAGGGCAACAGTCCCAACGGCGACAACTGGTGCACCAGGTAAATAATCTCATTGCAATTTTTTTTATTAATATTACCGAACTAGTTCAATGATATTTAAAAACTGATAATTAAAATTTAATTATTATCTGTTTTTGGAGGCGATGCCCCGTCACTGGATGAGACCAGACATCGTGACAATGCAACTAGGTCAGCGGCGACAACTGGTGCACCAGGTAAATAATCTCATTGCAATTTTTTATTATTAATATTACCGAACTAGTTCAATGATATTTAAAAACTGACAATTAAAATTTAATATTATCTGTTTTTGTAGGCGATGCCCCGTCACTGGATGAGCCCAGATATCGTGAATACGCAACTAGGTCAGCAGTGCGGGTTGAAAGGCACGGAACAGGAGCAGAGCACGATGATATTGATGATGTAATTAGGAGCTTTAAAAATAGGAAGAAGAAAAAGAAAGTTTGACAATGTAAAATATTGTATTATTATAAGACAAACGTTACCATACTTTGAACATTTTTTTGCGTTATATAAAAAACTCATTTATCATACTATTTTTATGTCAAGCATTAATTGCAATGTTTCCTTGCGTACTTTTTGTTGAATTGTTTTTTTACTAGTTATTGAATATTTTTTTTTATGCTCATGAAAGTAAAAATTGAAATATAGATTGGGTATTGGGGAATTGAGAGTGATGTGAGGGAGGGGGAGGGGCCATAAGAGCTTCCACCTTCACGTGGTTGGCCCTGTTTAGTAGAGAATAATTTATTGGAGCGATTTAATCTTGGAGCAAACCTCCCTTGATCCAGCGTAGCAACAAAAAAGTCATTGTTGACTTAGTTGCTACTCTTTGAGATCGTGGGAGGCTTGTTCCAAGTTCATGCGACTCCAATAAATTGTTCTTGAAACGAAGAGGAGCTTATTCAAGTATGTTTTGACATTTTCAACATATGTTCTAACATTATCATAAGAATGCATCTTAGAGTAAAAAATAATACATCAATTACTTGTATTTATTGTATAGATAATGATGGATTTTGATTGACTTGGCAGTGCAGGTACAAATCCTCTTGCATCATGAGCAATACAACTTGTAAACCAGGGTCATGTCCAGGATATTTTTTCTTGTGCGCTTGACATTTTGTAAGTTCCTTTACAGTTCATAATTCAATATTAAGCTTGTGCACGATTATTATCTAGGTTTTTTGTATGTGTTTTTTCATCTATTTGATTGTAAGCAACTATGCATGTTTCCTGTTGTTCACTATGATTTCTCCCATTACCACTCCCGGGATGAATCCGACTTTATTGTTACATAGGTTACTTTATTGTTACTATGATTTCTCCATTTACGATTTCATAGGTTACATCATGTAAAGTTGTCAATCTCAGGTTGGTGATGAGCTTTAGTTCTCCAGGTTTGGGGCTTTTCTGATATTTTCTCCCTCATGTCATTCCTGCATCACCTCGTTGTTTGAGCATGCCAATTGTCTACCACTTGTACCAATTGGCACATGTCAATCTCTGAGTGGTGCCACATTTCACCTAATTTCAGTGAGAGTTTAGGGTTTCTCTAACATAGCTTCAGAAATCCGATTGAGTGCCTGCTTGAATATTGTCACATAATACTTATGGTTTGGATTGATGAGCATGTTCTAAATGGTTGGTTGATTCATAAGAACCACCCATAAATCTCCCTTCCTCTAACACACGAGAAAATAAAAATTTCTTTGACAGGAGACAGAGTTTCAATACTTTGAAAACAAACTTCTATTCCCTTCAATAACTCAAAAAAAAACTATTACACTACTTCCTCACTGAGAGGGATTACAAAATTATGACTGCTACAAAACGCAGTGCATAAAACCAACTCATTGTATGTTCAAAACAAACATACTCTGTCTCTAAGACACTCTGCTGTGTTTTTCCCTTTCGCACTGTTGTGCATACACACTTAAAAAGTTACACTCAATTTTTCACTTTTTACACACTGCTATGTAATAAAAAATTTACGTACTGTCTATAAAAAAAACTACCAAGCTTTTTCGACCTTTTTATTTTTATATGCCGGAACATATAAAACATATTATAATAAACCCTCTTTTAAAAAAATAAAATTAAAACTAAATTCTATGGCCCACCTTTCATTTCGCATATGATATATATATAACATATGTATATATTAAACTATCAAAACATTAAAGAACCCTTTCAGTCGGACTTCAAAAGTCTAAATAGATTGAATTTCAAACCAAATTCGCGTTCCAAAATGGGATGCTGACGTCTGCCTAATTTTAACTCGAATTCTCAATCCAATGTGCCCTATAAAAAATTCGAGTCCGGTTTTCAGGTTTTCAGATTCCCTTCAATTTCATGCGATCCAATATTAATGCTCCACTTGTCCTCCTTTTGAATTTACAAAACTGTCGGGTAAATTTCTGTTTGTTTAATTTCTGGTTGGTGAATTGCGTTAATGCTGGCTGTTGTGTTTAAATACAATTCTGTACAGAAATATGGCTGTGGCCGTCTACAAAAAAAACTTGCGGGAATTTTAAATGCTGAATTAAATTTCTGGATGGCATGCAAGCAACCTCCAAAAAAAAATGTTGCTGCTGCATCCGTCCTTCTGCTGCAGCAGTTGAAGTTAAAATTCAACGGCACAGGGTTTAATAAGTGAGGGTGTAAAGGTAACTTTTTGTCGATGGTACTGGATTAAGATCATCTATTCATTTTTGTAGGGTCTTATGGTGTTTGGTTTTTTAGTTTTGGGTTGGGTTTATTGAGTCTAAGATAGTTTTTGAGTGAAAAAATTGCTATCGGGTATTAAAAAATTTTGGTTCTTTTGTCAAAATTTATGAGCTTGTTAGGAAATACAAAACTGACAATGGTTGTATCTTAAATTTGTGGAAAATAATTTGAAATGAAACCTTTTTGTTTAGGTTGTTGCAGCAGGTGAAAACCCCGTTCAAATTACTAGGGGCATTGACAAGACAATAAAGGCCCTTGTTTCGGAACTCAAATTTTGTCAAAGGAGGTAAACGCTTGCCTTTTGAGTAGGCTGGTTTTCCTTTTTGCTGATGGTTTGGTGTATCTAATTGAATTAGTTGCCTAAGGTATTTTTGGTTGCAAACTCCTTTTCATTTTTCATACGGTATTGGCCTTGTGGAATACATTTGATTGTGTGGTCTTGTTAGATCTACAACATTTGTAGTTGTTTAGTCTTATGGCCGAGGTGCACTTTTATTATGGAAATAGTTGATGCAATATTGTCATTTAATCCTTACTGCAGGGTGGCATGTTGAGAAGTTTTTTGTGAAACATTTGGTATTCAAAATGACACTTGATCCTATACAGCATCATGCACTTGACTTCAAAATTTATATTCAAAGTGTGCCAGACAATTCTTGCAAAATTTCAAATATTTAGGTTGTTTTAAACCAAAATTTCAATCACCCTCCAGACTTATGCTAATTATCCGCCAATCGTTTAATTAAACAATTTCATTATACTCCGGCCCCACCTATATATATCAATAAGCAATCAAACACTCGTATCGTACCTGGCTATCCTCCGCACACCTTAGTTAACCTCCGGGCAAGTTCAACGTGCGACCACCGTCCGATGGCCCTTCTCCAAATCAACGACTCTTGGCAATTTCGCTCGGCTTCCAACGTCGGGCTTTAACGTGCGATGGCGTGGGTTAAACGGTTTTTTGCCGGGGTCACTTCGCCACGTGTCGCATTCCCTATGGAATCGCTCGCGAATAGGAAATACCGCCTACTCCGCAAAAGCGGTGCGATATGGGCAACCAGCTTTTGTGATTCCGCTCGTGGTTTTGGTAGAGGGCTTGACCACGGGTGCATGTCTGGTTCCGCTATCCTTTTGTTTGATAACTCATGTCCAATCCTCGGGTCAGGTTCCGAAAGCACAACAATTTTGTCTCTTTATTAAGCGGGATTTTAATATGTGTATTATCAAAGAAAACCAACACAAATTTTATAAGAAAATTGTTCAAAAGTAAAACCACCCGGACTTCCAAGCGGCGATAAACCATAATTCAAACCAAATTCGCGTTCCAAAATAGCCTGTGGCGATAAGCCCAATTTTGTGGCGCGTTTCTTATCAAAGTCGCCCTAATATTTTACGGGTCCGGATTTCCACTGCGCGAGCGGCCCAAACAAAGATCCGCTCCAATCAATTTTTGCCACGTGTCCTCAATAAAAACTTGCCCTGCTCCCGGCTGCGGGTGCATTCGATGGCGTTTAAGGTGATGGGACATGGATATGGCAATTTCATATCATTCGCATTAACATTTAACGTTGTTGAATTAAGTTTTCACATCAAATCTAGATTAATTAATTTTTAACACTGTTCAAGATCGGACCTCCACTCCTCTGAGCGATTCCGCACGCTCCAATTTGATCCGGCCTTCGGCTCTCATTATTAATGATCAGAGATTCATTATGACGGCTGTCCTTTGATTGCATTGCAGACGGGTGGACATAAAAAATGGCGTTTAGCCATGGTTTTTCAGACAAGCCGGTTGCTGGATTACACTGTCTGGTAACTGCGATGATAAGGAGAAGTGGCCAGTGGAACTTCTGCCTAGACTTTGCTGCATATTTCCATTTCTCTCGGTTCTGTCTCTGTCTGTCTTCCTCTGTTAATTAGAATTCTGCTTCTTCGTCTCTTGTGCCCACTGCGATTGCACCCATGCCTCGCGTGCGTCATAGGATGCGTTGCCGCAGGGGGAGCACTAGAGGTCAATCCCGGCGCGCTCCCTCCAGCACCTCAACAGAGGCTAGTTCACCTTCTCCCACAACGCGCACTGCGCAATTTTCCTTTGATTGCACTCTCAACCGCCCGCGAATCACAGCTGTAGTCACTGTGGTCTTCCGCGAGGAGGCCCAAACGCAGGAAGAATGCACCCGTCCGGCGGGTCTGAGCGGGTTTTAATTTGTTTTTCTTGCTTATCAGGCCCAGTTAATTGGGCTGCTTTTAGTTTATTTTACTGTGCTGGACCTTTAAGTAATATTTTTGAATTCTGTAAATTAAACGTTCAAGACTGGTTTCCCCGTATGAGGGCAGTCTTCTTAATTTTTTGATTTTTTGATGACAAATTTGCCATGAGTATGGCCAGGCAATGTTTTTGACTTCGGTGTAATTTTATTCGCAATGTTAATAGATTAACTTTACTTTGAATTCTCACATGATTAGCGTTTTTCTTGATCTGTTCAAGGATTTTGGGTACTTTAATTTGTATTTGGAACAATGGGCGTCGGTACTCTATCTGTTGCTTTACTGTTCTACATACTACTATTTCACTTTCTTATAGATGCCTCGGGAATATTTGAATGCTTTCTCAGATTGTCGATAATCTCCATGTGGACCGTTACTGGGTTTTATATCAAGTCGCTGTATGTGACATGGGGTATTTTTCTATCATTGTCAGGGGTGGGACTTCCACTTTTCTGGATGGATATTTGGGTTCCAATCTTAAGATGTGAAAATGTAATGACTTCATGGACTGTTTTACTTCATACAATATATTCAAAACATCGTTTTTTCTCTTGCGAAAAAAAAAATGATTAATGTTTATCACTCTGCCTTCAAAACTAGCGATGCTGGTCTATGTTGCTGGTTTATTGATATGGTCTGATGGTCTTTTTATATTTTGGACATATAACACTCCTCACATGATTAGCGTTTTTCTCTGTTGCAGGATTTTGGGTACTTTAATTTGTATTTGGAACAATGGACGTCGGTGCTCTATCTGTTGCTTTACTATTCTACATACTGCTATTTCACTTTCTTATAGATGCCTCGGGCATATTTGGATGCTTTCTCAGATTGTCGATAATCTCCATGTGGACCATTACTGGGTTTTATATCAAGTCGCTGTATGTGACATGGGATATTTTTCTATCATTGTCTGGGGTGGGACTTCCACTTTTCTGGATGGATATTTGGGTTCCAATCTTAAGATGTGAAAATGTAATGACTTCATGGACTGTTTTACTTCATACAATATATTGAAAACATCGTTTTTCTCTTGTGAAAAAAAAAATGATTAATGTTTATCACTCTGCCTTCAAAACTAGCGATGCTGGTCTATGTTGCTAGTTTATTGATATGGTCTGATGGTCTTTTTATATTTTGGACATATAACACTCCTCACATGATTAGCGTTTTTCTCTGTTGCAGGATTTTGGGTACTTTAATTTGTATTTGGAACAATGGACGTCGGTACTCTATATGTTGCTTTACTATTCTACATACTGCTATTTCACTTTCTTATAGATGCTTCGGGCATATTTGGATGCTTTCTCAGATTGTCGATAATCTCCATGTGGACCGTTACTGGGTTTTATATCAAGTCCCTGTATGTGACATGGGGTATTTTTCTATCACTGTCTGGGGTGGGACTTCCACTTTTCTGGATGTATATTTGGGTTCCAATCTTCGGATGTGAAAATGTAATGATTTCATGGACTATTTTACTTCATATAATATATTCAAAACAACGTTTTTTCTCTTGTGAAAAAAAAAATGATTAATGTTTATCACTCTGCCTTCAAAACTAGCGATGCTGGTCTATGTTGCTGGTTTATTGATATGGTCTGATAGTCTTTTTATATTTTGGACATATCACACTCCTCACATGATTATGATTAGCGTTTTTCTCTGTTGCAGGGTTTTGGGTACTTTAATTTGTATTTGGAACAATGGACGTCGGTACTCTATCTGTTGCTTTACTATTCTACATATTGCTATTTCACTTTCATGGACTGTTTTACTTCATATACTGCTATTTCACTTTCATGGACTGTTTTACTTCACTGTTGTAGGGTCTTGGGTACTTTAATTTGTATTTGGAACAATGGATGTCGGTACTCTATCTTTTGCTTTACTATTCTACATACTGCTATTTCACTTTCATGGACTGTTTTACTTCACTGTTGTAGGGTTTTGGGTACTTTAATTTGTATTTGGAACAATGGACGTCGGTACTCTATCTGTTGCTTTACTATTCTACATACTGCTATTTCACTTTCATAGACTGTTTTACTTCATATAATATCTTCACTTTCATGGACTGTTTTATTTCATATAATATCTTCACTTTCATGGACTGTTTTACTTCATATAATATCTTCACTTTCATGGACTGTTTTACTTCATATAATATCTTCACTTTCATGGATTGTTTTACTTCACTATTGCAGGGTTTTGGGTACTTTAATTTGTATTTGGAACAATGGACGTCGGTACTCTATCTGTTGCTTTACTATTCTACATACTGCTATTTCACTTTCATGGACTGTTTTACTTCATATAATATCCTCAAAACATCGTTTCTCGTCTTTTAAAATTTTAATTTATTTTTTTAAAATTGAACCCTCCGTCGGTCTACCGACGCCTTGTAGACGTCGGAACTGCGACAATACAGAAACGTCGGACGAGAGACAGTATGAAAACGTCGGAAGCGCGACGTGCTAAACGTCGGAACTGCGACAACCCAGAAACGTCGGAAGAGAGACAGTATGAAAACGTCGGAAGCGCGACGTTCCAAACGTCGGACCACATATCGTCGGAATTACGACATCTTCCAGACGTCGGAAGAGTGACGTCCAAAACGTCGGACCACGTTTAGTCGGAATTGCGACAGTTTATAAGCGTCGAAAGAGCGACGCCAAAACGTTGGACCATGTTTAGTCGGAATTGTGACGGTTAATGAGCGTCGGAAGAACCACGTTTAAACGTCGGAGCCGTGACGGTTTGTGAGACGTCGGAAGAGTGACGCCTGTTCGGAACGTCGGAATAAGTGTCGATAGTGCGACACTTTTTACTTGCGTCGGAACGGCGACGGCATGACAAACCACGGTTTGTCCGCCCTTGAACTGTCGCTCTTGCGACGAATATGTGTCGGAATAGCGACGAATTGGCCGTCGGAATTTCCGCCAAATTCTCTAGTGTAAGGCTTGCACATGTTGTATGGCAGTAAGAAGTTTGGGTTGTGTGGGGGGAGGTTGCGGGTTCGACCCTAACATTCTTGAAAATATTTTGCACCATAATATATAAAACCCAACCTTTATAATTCGGACTTTGATAAATGTAAAGTCCAACCTTTGAAAATTTGAACTTTGGCATATAATTTCGAACTTTGTAATATGTGGAAATTTCGACCATAGTATAAATGAAATTTTGGCCTTGACCTTTTGGTCCACCAGAGGGGCCACGTGGCAGCCCTTGGCTGCACCACGTGTCCGCTTCTAGTTGGACTATTCCCAACCTTTAAAAAAAAAATTCAAATTCGACCATTAAAATTGAAATTTGACCTTGGTGGATAACCATTGAAAAAAAATTCACCTTCAAAACTCTCTAGTGAATCCCGTAGTGACACTTGTCACAGTGTCATTGGGTGCAATGGAGGAAAACCCAAAATTTTAAACTTTGACCCAGTTTGACCATTTTTTTAAAATTCGCTTGTTTGACACGACGATCAATAGGATCTAACTTCCTGATATGGACTCCGTTTTAAGTGAAACGAATTGCACTGGATTCCTAATGACGAGCCTAATCCTTTCATTCTAGTTTGGTGCGATTCTAAGAAATTTTATTTTTTGGAAATTTTTTTCCTTCAATCCAGATTCCAACCAGATACGAACATGAGTTTAAGATAAAGTTGATATGTAAGAATGCCAAGAAAGTATCCAATTCTTAGGAATATTGAGATGCACATCAAATTTCCATCCTTGAAAGAAGATAGACGAATTATCAACGTCAATTATCTACACGATCTGAGTGATACCTCAATTAGTGATGAAGAGGATAGATCATGTGGGAGTTGGTGAAAATTTCCACAACCCAGCCAGGGATCCAAACCAATCCGTGCCAAATTCCAAAATATGATCCTCAAGGTCAAACCATCCCTAATATAGGGCAGAGTATTCAGGACAACTTTCCAGATGGTCGAGATGTTTGTTCTATTCCAATTAGGCCTTCTGATTCAATCCAAGAGGTGCAAGGGCCTAATGTATTTCTGAAATACCACATTTGTCCAAAGATTTTGTAAAGTGAGTACCTACCACCCAATATTTTCTGCAAATTCTTTTGTGAAAGCCTCAATATTATTCATACCCCAACCTCCCAATTTCTTTGGCATGGCAATACTCTCCCATCGAACCCAAGCAAAGTTATGGCCCTCCTGATCTTTCCATAGAAATATACAACATAACTATTGAATTATAGATAAGATTCCTTTTGGTATCCAAGCTAAATACATCCAGTACATTGGAGTAACTTCGATCACTGACTCTGATGAGAACAAGACGGTCAACCCGATATAGCCATCGATTATACCAAGCATTTATCCTTTTTCAATCTTTGCAATCAAATAGATCTAATCTGCTATTCTATATTCAATCGGTTTTAATCAAAATCAAAAGTACTTGAGACCATGTTCAAGGGTAAGGAGAGAAAAACGAAGTCTTTTCCGTGCATAAAATGTTTCTTGTATAGAGAATCCAACAACTATAATAATGTATTTTTTATTATTACACTCCATACCTATAGCTAGACAGAAATATTTTAATACAGAGAAGAAAGAAGATGTATCCCCAATAGAACCATTCTAAAAAAGAATAAGATCATCAACAATAAGGGATGGAAATAATGCATCTATCTGCAATTTCGATGCCCTACAGCCTGCCCAATCTACGCTCCTTCGAGATAATTTTGCTTAAGGCTTCCATAATAAAGAGAAATAAAAGTGGGGAAAGCGGGCATCCCTACAGGAGAGCACGCTCTGCATGAAAGAATGGAGAGGAAGATCCATTAATGAGTACATTGAAGGAGACATTAGATATGTAGCACATGATCCAATTGATTAATACTATTGGAAAACCCAAATGAGTTAATAGCATATGAAGATATAACCAATTGGTGTGATCAAATGCCTTTACAAAATAAATACTAAGAATAAGGACTTTTAACTTTTTAATCTTAATGGATTGCATAACCTCTTGTGTTGTGCCAATGGCTTCAGGGATCTGGTGATGATTTATAAAAGCAAACCGTTCTGGTGAGATGTGCTCAGATAATATGGTATTGATTCTGTTGGAAATAATTTTTTCGATGATTTTGTAAATGAAATTGCAGAGAGATATAGGGAGAAAATCATTGAATTTGCATGGAGAGTCGGATTTGGGTATGAGGGAAATAAAAGTAGAGTTAAAGGCATCATACATTCGACCAGATATCCGACATTCTTAAACCACCTAAAGGATTTCATTTCCAAGAATATCAAATTCCAGGTAGAACTCAATGGGCCAACCATCCGGTCTCGGACTCTTGTATTTTTTAAACCATTTCATAGTCCCCTGGAGTTCATTCATCGTAACAGGTTTAATGAGATCCTCTACTCCATCCTACTCAACAAAACGAGAGAACATTCCAACAAATTTAATGATATCAGCTAGGGAGGCAACCTGTGGAGCTTTATATAACTGACTAAAGTGTGCAGTACCGAGGGTGGCAAGATAATGGAAATTTTGAGCCCTCTTCCCCTCTTCATCCTCCAATTTCCAAATAGTGTTAATGTCCCGACGACCATTTGCAAATTGATGATAAAATTTTGTAGTCATCTTCAGCCTGGAGCCATGTAGCTCTACTTCTAAGTCTCCATGTTTCTTCTCTGTCCTTCAAGATGTGGGTCCTCTCATCTTCCAAATGTATCAGATGGGATTTTGACTTCTCTGATTCAAAACCTCTACCTTCCACTGATTCCAGGGTAGCCAATTCCTGTTCAATAGTTTGTATTGTATGGTTGTCCCTATCTCTTTTCCTCTTTGCCCATTCAATGGTTAACTTTTTAACTTCAAGGATTTTGGAGGAAAAGGAGGGTGAGTGTGCCTATCCAGGAGCAGATGGGTGAAATACCCAATAATTTGTGATCATATTGATTTTATCCCCATCTTGTAACCATGTAGGAGTGAATTTAAAGGGAGCTTTAGGTTTATTGGAGACACCTGCAATCTCCAGATAGATGGGAGAATGATATGAGTATCCACCTGAACCCACCCATTATATGTAGGATGTAATTCTAGCCATGAGAGTATCACGTACTAGAAAACTATCCAATCTCCTAGCCAACATAACATCCCCTACCCTACTATTCCGCCAAGTAGGTAGTAATCGAGCAGTTGGGATATCAACAAAGTGGTGGTCCTCCAAAAGTGTTCCAATAGTATCAGATAATGGATCTATTTGAGCAGAGTGACCCCAGGATTCATCATGTCCAATAGAAAAGTTAAAGTCTCCCCCCAGGATGATATTATCAGTCTACATAAATGAGAAATTGAGCAGTTTTTCTCATAATATAACACGATTTGTACAGGGACCATATACATTCAACATGGAGAGTTCCATACCCAAAGTAGATGAGAAGATATCTGCGCCAATAAAACAATCCCCCAACAGAAATGATTTAACTTGACATATCTAGGATTAATGCCCTGCATTATGCCACCAGACCGACTCCTAACATCATGTGCATGAAAAACCAAGCGCGGGAGAAGGGCTTCAAGGGTAGGAACAATCTGATCAATAAGACCAATTGTTTCTTGTAAAAATATCACATCCACCATCTCATATTAAAAAAGCCTCCTAAGTTATAATTTTTTAATAGGACTAGCCAACCTTCGACAATTAAAGGAAAGCCACTTCATTTAGTAACCTCATAAATGGTGGTAGATGCTCTAAGAACCCTGTCAAGTGAGAGTTACTGTCCGTCAGCTACATCCAACCCAGCTTGGAAAATGGATTTTGAAATATTAGAATGTCTGCCTTTGGAGGAATTGGGAGGAGGAGGGGGGGGGGGGGGGGTGGAATAATGCCTAGAACACCCACAGAGACAGCTGGAGCTTTGACCCTGGAGTGGAGGTTATATGAATGGCTCGGCT
Source organism: Pinus albicaulis (assembly GCA_034641835.2). Taxonomy (NCBI): domain Eukaryota; kingdom Viridiplantae; phylum Streptophyta; class Pinopsida; order Pinales; family Pinaceae; genus Pinus; species Pinus albicaulis. The sequence continues at coordinate 408,303,529 of CM076581.1, read as the reverse complement.
TGGAATCTGATGAGACATCAGATGGGTGAAGAGAGGATGGAAATTCGGGGATAGTCGGCGTAGTATCCAAGAATATGGGAGAGTGAGGAGTCAGGTGACGGGATAAGAGTGGGATGTCTAGATTCAAACCTGAGTGATTGAGTTGGGAGAAATGAGCACACGATGCATATAATAAATGCATGATATAATAGGAAAAGAAAGTGTAGGATTACCCGGAGTGAGACCCCCAGTGGCCATACGAGATCAAGTGACCCGAGGGGATGGAGGGCGAACAGAAGCAGAGCACGTTCTAGTAGTTGATGAATTAACATTATGTGGATGACTAGCCACTATGGAGGATTGAGTGTTTTGAGGGTCAAGTGGTAGTTCAACCCCAATAGCAGCCTCCTCTGGACCAACATCGAGAGGAATTGATCGAAGAGAGAATTATTTGACCACTTTGTGACATATTCTACGTTTGCAAAGCACCCCCTCATAGTCCAAATTCTGTTGTAGAGAAAATTGCTTCCATCGTGTGTTAATTGATTCCTCCATACCCTCCCTGGTATCAAGGTGTACCAATATACACGCCAAGGAAATATTTTTAGAGACAATGTATGCTTTATCATAGTCCAAATAAGATCCAAGCACATTTCCAATGTGCTTGAATATGGCCTCAGACCATAAGTGAAGAGGTAACCCTGGCAATCTGACCCATATCGAGCCTGCCCCCAATTTATCCAGCTCCGGGTCAAATAGGGGGCTCCATATTTTCAGAAGCACCGATTCCATCTTAATATGCCAGAATCAAGTAATAACCCATTGAACATATTCAGGGCATTGGAAACTAAGTGAAAACCAAACTTGAGGGAGAGTGACCACCGTCGACAAGTATTCCAAAATTTGACCCCAAATTTCCATGATCCACTGCCGCAGACGAGCTATGGTGTAGGAACGACCACAAACTCGCCCGAGTAGGACCTAATCCGCAGTTTCCAAAACTTCTCCCATATGAAGCTCGTCTCCTAAGATTAGTGAAATTTTCTTATGCCCCTCCTTGACGCACTTGGATTTCTTAGAGGTGCAAGAGGATTTTATGGGATGAGGGTTTGATGATTCCCCAGATTTTAGACCCTAATCGTCTAATACCTTAGATGATTCCCCCGACTGAGCATCGAGATGAGTGGTCGCAGGATGAGTGGAGATATGAGGATGTGAGAATGGTTCTCTAGGCGCCTGTGATTGAGTGTGTGGAGCATGTGTAAGTGTAAGGGTTCTGAGATCCGGAATAGGAGGTGAAGAAGAAACTCCCAAACACAATGAGAGAAACTAAAAAGATTCCAGAGATGGGGTATCAGAGTCCATGGATGAAGTGAATCCAAAGGTTACGAGGAAATCCTCAAAAAATAGAGAAGATGGGGGGGACTCAACTGGTAACGGTATGGTCTGAGACGGGGATTTTTGAAACGAAGAATCGACCAATGACAGAAAACAAGGGACACCTACTAGGGAGGATGGAAGCTGCAGGGTCAGTGATGAGAAGGGAGGAGGCAGGTGTGGGGGATATGTCGTCCAGATCGACAACGTCTCGAATGGATCCAGTGAATAATCCACCATATCTTCCTCCATCTTAGCCAACAGATGTCCATGGGCAGCAACGGATGCTAACGGTTGGATGACAGCTCCAATGGTTTCTTGAAGATGAGCACGAGGATCTCGAGGTTTTGAGAAAATGAGGAGGTATTGGACGAATCTCGTTGGCACAGTATACAAAACCCTAGCCGAATTCTGAACCCCTAACTGTATGCAGTCGAGGTTTCAAAAGTCAAGACCACAATGACATTTTCCTCCCTATTATATTATTTAATAAAAGATACATTTGTTTAATAAATAGGAAGAAAAAATATAAGATGTTATTTATCACAATTTTACTAATAATTTTTTTTCCTATAGCAATACTTCACTTTTTTGTAAGCCTGCATATGCTAGAAAAACTCATAATATTAATGCTTGAGCATGTTGAAAAAAAATCATAATATTAATATGGTTTAACATACTGTAATTCATAAACTAATTGGTCCAATTTGAATGGATAATCCTTCTCTTCTTTAATTGGAACTAACAAAAAAAAATAAAAAATCTCTTTCTCTGATTGGAACTCACAATTTCAAGAAAGGTGCCATTTTGAGTGCCTTATATGATTGACAAATAATCTTTTCGAAAAGAAACCATGGGTAATTTTGCATATAATTAAAAAAATTAAATCATTAAACCACAAAATCATAAAAATAACAAGGATTTTGATTATATAATTAAACCATAAAATCATAAAATAGCAAGGATGAAAAACAAGGAAAAGTGATAAAATTTTCACATGAATTTGAAATCCCAAACTTTGTGTTCAGTAAATCAACTAACACTTCAATATTATAGGAGTTGTAATACAACTCATCATGATTCAATACCCTTCTCGTTCTTTCTATTGAGAAAACTTGAATCGTAGCCATCGACTCTATGCGCAAGCTTGAAGGCTGTACATCAGAACTACGAGCATATTCAATTTTCATTCACTTATTGTGTGTTAAATATCTCAATAATTACACTGGTAGAAGTCTTAATTACACTAATACAAGTCTCTTTTATAAAATGGTAAGGCCAAGCATTGTCTACGCTTTTTCCTCTAACATCTGTCCCATGTTATGAAAATGACATTTGTCCCGTCGACTCAAGCTAGAAGCCTTCCTCCACTGTGGGAATTGAATTCCATGTTGCATAATCAGTGGTTGTAAGCCTTGATCCTTTGGTGCCTCCAAAACTTTTTCCATAAAACCTGGGAACATCTGTATTGTGGTCCCTCACAACTGCTGATTTCAAAGACACCACCATTGCTGTAGGAACTTCCGTCTTCTCAGAAAGTGATTACATGAAGGCTAGAGATTCTTATTTCAACAAAACCCCTATGGTGGACAACTTTGAAATAGAGAATGCATGTAATGGAAATGACATACATTACTTTCACTGATGATTTGTGTTGAATTTTATCTCCTTGAACTAGAAGCTTAATTACAAATTAAATAAAGGAAAAATAATTGGGAATAGCCACACCGGCAAACATGTTTTATTGAAGAGAAATATATATGCATCTAAGACAATTACAACCAAACAAACTATTAAAATAACTTTTAAAATTGTTCAACTAACTAAGAGTCCTAACTAAAGATTAGTCTTTAACAACCCCCCTTAATCTTGAGGGCTACACTATTTTAATATCTAACTTCTGACATTGAAATTTAAAATTAACTTTTCCAAGCGGTTTGGTGGAGATATTTGCTAATTGTTCCTTAGAATCAAAAAATTTGAGAGCAATATCACCATTCTTAACCAGTTCACGAATGAAGTGAAAACATGTGTTGATATGTTTGCTTTTTGGATGAAAGACATCATTCTTCAATAGGGAAATAGTGGAAGTTTTGTGACAAAATATTCAAATAGGTTCATTTTTTGTATATCCAAAGTCAGAGAGAAGTCCCTTCAGCCACACTTCTTGACATGATGTTGAATTCACTGCAATGTACTCGAACTCTGTTGAAGATAAGACAACTATGGGCTGATTTTTGGATGACCATGAAATCAAGTTTTTTCCAAATAGAAAAGCATAGCCAGAAGTGCTTTTATGATCATTAATACATACTGCATAATCACTGTTTGTATAACCAATAAGCTTACTATCAATAGAGGTTGTATACCATAAGCCATGAGTAGTTGTACCTGCAATGTATCTTAACACCTTTTTCCCAACTTTCCAATGACAGTCTTTAGGAGATTCCATAAACCTGAAAATATAGCTAGTTGTAGATGCTATATCAGGTCTAGTAGCAGTTAGATACATGATACTACCAGCAAGTTTCTTGTAAAAAGTAGAATTAACAACAATACCCACATCAAATTTACTTAAATTTGTACCAACTTCAATAGGAGTATCCACCGGTTTACACCTATCCATATTAAAAGATTTCAAAATGTCAGTAGCATACTTCTGTTGACCCATAAAGATACCATCATGTGTTTGTTTAACTTCAATACCTAAGAAGTATCTCATTAATCCAAGATCTTTCATTTCAAATTTATTTTTCATTGTAGCTTTAAATTCATCTAACTGCATGTTACCTATATAAATTATGTCATCAACATAAAGACACAGTATCAACATATTACCTTAATGATCATTCTTTATATACAAAGTGGGTTCATGGTTGCTCCTTCTGAAACCATTATTTAGAAAGTAATGGTCTATTCAGCCGTACCAAGATCTTGGAGCTTGCTCCAAGCCATACAATTATTTCTTCAACTTGTACACCTTATGATTTCTATTTTTATTTCGAAACAAGGTGGATGATCAAAATAAATTTCTTCATTCAAAACACCATTTGAAAGGCAGAATTTACATCCATTTGGTAAATTTACCACTTTTTTTGTGCTGCAATATCTAGTAAAAATAGAATAGTATCAATTCTTGCTACAGGTGCAAATTTTTCACCATAACCTATGCCAGGTTGTTGTGAAAAACCTTTGGAAAATAATCTTGCTTTGTGTTTATCAACTTCACCTCTCTCATTTAACTTAGTTTTAAAAACCCATTTGACACCTATAGAATTTTTATCATTAGGTAGATCAACTAAATCCTAAGTTTGATTTCTTTTAGTAGCATCGATTTCATTACTTCTTACATCTACCCATTCTTTTTGCTTTATAGCCTCTTCAAAACAAGTAGGTTGAAATGGAATAAATGAAAAAATTACAATATCATCCTCATCGTCTTGTACATAAATATCACTTAAGCTTCTCATTTTAGGATTATCAGAATTAGACTCAAAGATGATGAACTGCTACTGCCTGATGAACTACTATTGGTTTTGTCTTGAACTTGTAATCTTGGAGTGCTTGTTGTAGGTGCTTGATGTTCGTCTAACATAATAAAAATATTAGGACAAGTATTGTTCTCCATTTCATGCCAAGATTTGTCTTCCATAAATTTCACATCTCGACTTACAAAAAAATTCTTAGTTATAGGATCAAAAAATCTATATGCTTTATATTGATCACTATACCCTATAAAGATATATTTTTTTCTCTTATGATCAAGCTTCTTCCTTAATTTTTCTGGAACACGAGCGGAAGAAATACAACCAAATAATCGAAAGTGTGAAACAATTACGTTTTGTCCACTCCATGCTTCTTCTACTACAAGACTTTGAAAATTGGAAGTTGGCGATATATTTAAAATATAAACCCAACATGAAATTGCTTCAGCCCATACATCTTTAGGCAAATTTCGTGTTTTGAGCAGACTTCGAGCCATATTCATAATCTTGATTCTTTCTTTCATAAACTCCATTTAGTTATGGAGTATAACTAGTTGTCGTATTTTTTTTTAATACCATGTTGTTTACAAAAATCATTGAATTCATTAGATTCATACTCACCTCCTTTATCAGACCCGATAACTTTAAAAAACTTGCCACTTTTTTTTTCTTTTTTTTTTTCCAGCCTCGACTTTGAATTGTTTGAACGTGGAAAAAGTTTTAGGTTTTTCTTTTATGAAATACACCCAAATTTTCCTGCTAAAGTCATCAATAAATGTAAGAAAAATAGAGACTGCCACGTACTAATTTTTATTTCATAGGACCGCACAAATTTGTATCCACTAACTCTAGTTTTTCTTTGCTCTATAAGATGCTTATGAAAAACTATCTCGCTTATGTTCACCCATTATACTTGTACAGGAAGAGATATGGTTAGACAAAGTAGGAAAACCTTTTACCATAGACTGTCTTTGCAATAGACTCATACTTTTTATAGTTAAATGACCATATTGAAGATGCCACAAGTGAGTTCCATTAGGCATTGAAACATTATGTTCATACAACTTCTCACTTTTCATTTGTAATTGATACAACCTGTTCTTTCTCATATGAATCTTTGCAACAAGATACTTATGTTGATTAGAAATCATGCAAGTAGTGTTGTGAAAGCTAACATCATAACCATGTGCATATAACTGACCAACACTCAAAAAATTATGCTTGAAATTGGGTACAAAGTAAACATCATAGATATTCTTCACAACAATTTTCTTGGTTAAGACAGGCACAACACCCTTTCCTGAAGCTTTGACTTGACGATCATCACAAAAACCAATAATGGAACTGAAATATGTATCAAGAAATGAAAAAAAATCACTATGACTAGTCATATGATTACTACATCCATTTTCTACCAACCAAACATCCTTATTAGGCACTTGCACGGTCACTTGGCATGCCAGAAATAAAGCATCCGATGTTTCACATTCAGTTTTTGTGACATTGGTTTTGTTTTTAATTAAAACAAACTGTAATTTTCGACATTCAGACTTATAATGGCCATATTTTTTACAATAGTGACATTGAATTTTTGATTTATCTATCCACCTATGACCATGATTAGCTTAAGACTGCAGTGAATGTGTTTGAGTTACCTGTGATCTATCATCAGACTGAGATTGTCCTCTTCCTTTTCCTCTCCTGCTGCAAAAACCTCTGCCTCTACCTCTATCCATAGAAGCTTTAGATTTGAAAGAATGCTCTAAAGTACTGACATCTAAATTAATTCTTGCTTCACGAGCCAATAAAGATCCTGTTAATTCTTCCACAGACAATTTTTTTAATTCTTTCATCTCAAAAACAATAACTATCATGTCAATTTTTTTGGGCAAACATCTAAGAATGTTTTCGACAATTCTTTAATCTTATAATTATTCACCAATCATCCGAAGTTGATTAAAAACACCCATAAATTAGTCATAAATTGATCAATTGTTTCTAATTCAGTCATTTTAAGTGTTTCAAATTGAGTTCTGAGTGTTTGTAATTGTACCATATTTACTTTCTCATTTCATTGATAAGCCACTTTAAGTATATCCCATATTGATTTAGTAGTCTTAGCAGTAGTGATTTTAGGAAAAATAGTCATATAAAGAATTTAAAATGCAAGATTTGTAAGTCTTAGCAGCAGTGGTTTTAGGAAAAATAGATTCATCTAAAGAATTTAAAATGCAAGATTTAGCTCTACCTTCTTTCTGTTTAAGTTAATAAAATTGTCATCTTTGAGCAACATTCATTACAACTATTACAATTGCATCAAGTTCTATGAACCCCAATTCTACAGTTTCCAAACAACCTAGACCTTGTAAGCATGCATGCATTTTAAGACTCCAAAAATCATAAATTTTCCCACTAAATAGAGACTTAGCGATTTCAAACTGACTTGTTCAAGCCATGTTGAAAAAAAATCAGAAATCTCGTTAAAAGGTTAAAAAAAAACACCTCTTAAACACTTCAAAAAGTAAATCTTTTCCCCTCTATGAGAAGTAGAAAAACACAGGAGGATAATAAGTTAGACAAAGGTAGAATGGATACCCAATATACTAATAATATTACATCACAGGAATAAAGTAATTTACTATAACCTTGTTCTTTGTGCCTGTGTTTCTTCTTACCCAATTGGACTGCTTTTATTTCTAAAATTTCTACGTCAATCGGTTCTTCAAATTCAGTTGAAGAAAAAAACCACCTTAAGCCACGTATTAAGGAGGAATTCTTGATTCAAACGATCATTTCAATTCGATGAGTTTCAATGCAAATTACAAGAACTATTTCTCTTTAACTACTATTATGTTTTTATTGCGAAATGAAGGTAAGGTGAGGCAAAATCTTGTTAACCGGGGAGGCTTCAATAAATCGAGAGTGACTACACTCAATCCCATGTCACAGGGTTGTTGACAGAACTAATGAGAAACATGAGATCTTCTCTTTGGCGACAACAAATAGGAATGACAAATCTTCTCTCTGGTGGCAATAAATAGGAACAAAACGCTCCTCTCTCTCTCGAACGCGACAGTGGCGGGCAAGGCTCCTCCACTTTCTCTCGAACCCTTCCTTTCAAACAAAATAACTTCTCTTGGGTGGCCCTTCAGCATTACTACTTACAACAATCATGAATGAAGGGAAAAACAACTTAACCAACAAGCATCAACAAGTAGTGACATGTAGCGGCAAGGCTCCAGGACACTTCTCCAGGGCTCCGATACCATGACAAATTAAATCAAGGAAAAAGAATTGGGAATAGCCACACTAACAAACACGTTTTATTGAAGAGAAATATATATGCATCTAAGACAATTACAACCAAACAGACTGTTAAACTGACTTTTAAAATTGTTCAACTAACTAACTCCTAACTAAATATTAGTCTTTAATACTTAAGATATGGTAAATAAATCAATAAGGACGAGCATGCACAATGTGTTTGCATTAAACAATATTTTGATTCTTTTCACTTGCTGCATGTTGCCTAATTTAAACCGTTTTGGTAAGTTTCAAATATATTCTCAGTATTCTTGCATTTATTTCTCCTTGGTCCTATTTTAAAAAAATGTATTGGCTAAATTTTCATGCCCTCTCTGCATCATTTAGGATATTTGATAAAAAAAAAAATATGCCAATTTGAGTAGATATTAACATGCATTTTGCGTTTTCCAGTTCCGTAAGTAGGGAATTTCACAGTTTCTCATGAATCTATTTGTTCGTTTGGTAAGGAGATCCATATTTATAGGGAACTCTTTCATTTTGTCTTGGATTGTAGATATACTCTATTTCCTTTTTTTTTTAGACAAGATATACTATGTTTCCACAACATATGTTTGTCTTGTTTTCTTAGGTTTCTTGTTTGACGATTCAATATTAGGAAAAGGATTTCTCGAATCTCAATGTTTTATTTTGTTTTCCATCTTTTTCGACTAGGTTTCTAACAAATCCACTTCAATTAAGCATTATTAGTTGTGAGTGCTTTAGCTAAAAAATGTTTGAACCATTGAATGCATGCCACTGACAGTGAGTCCAACTTCATTTCCTCCCTCACTTCTCTTTATTTCTTCATTTATCTCTAAGGTACATTTTCAAAATGGGCATTCGTTAGAAGCTTGTATGTTGCTTCATTTGCATTTTCCCATCACTATGTGTAAATTGGTTAAGTTATGTTGATATTTATTAAGAGATTCATTATTACAATTATTGTTGGTAGTATGCAAGTTTGTACTTAGGGCTTTATTCGCAATAATTTATTGACCTAGAAATTTTTTCAATCCTGGGTATCAATCATTGTTTTGAGTAGTTTTGGAAACATGAAGCTTTCGATGATTAAGTGACATTTCTGCTCAATCATTTTTTTGACTTGTTTTGGAAACATGAAGCTTTTGATGAACAAGCGACCTTTTAGTAATAGTGGTCTCTTTTTTATTTCTTAGGTTGTTTTCCATTTATTAAAGGTGCAAGTAATATCCAAAGATTTAACTATTAAGTTTGGGGTTTGGGAATATCCTAATTGTAGTGGCTTGTATAAAATGTAGATATTTCATTTTTTGAATTAAGATGGTGGATTATTTCTCATTGTGACATTTTGGGGAAGGAGCATTAGTGCTTGAGGTAGAGGATGAAAATTGTACACTGGTTACTTCAAAGTTCACTATATTAAATAAATAAGTGCAAAAGTGCTACAAATTGGAATATGCATCAAATAAAGGACTAGAGATTCAACACAAAACAACATCTTCTTGGTTCTATAGTGGATGCTCCATATCTCCATCACTTCTTAGTTCTACATTGGATATTGTGAATCACCTAGCAATTGCAACAAATTCCACAGTTTTTGAACAATTAACTTTACACTCTAGCTCAAAACAGAATTTTTTTTTTTTTATATTTCCATACAACTACCTTCTTTGTTGTCTTTAAATGCTTCTCGATAGAAAATCACAGCTTGCTACGCTTTGGCTTCAATTATCCAATAAAATCACAATTCTATCGTGTGCAATAGGGACATGTGAACCTCTTTTTAGAGTTATGCATTCCGAACCCTTTCTTGAATCTCAATAACTCTCTGCACTTGAAAAAATACCCCTTTATTCGCATTTCATTGTCTAGTTCATAAAAGCTTTGTAGTAGTTTATGGAAATATTTTTTTCCCTTTTTTCCTAGGTTGTTTATTGTTTGATTCATCAATAATAATATTATCCTATCTTTTCACAGGTTTTTGTACGCATAATATTGGGCCTAAAGTTTGGAGGAGACAAACAACCATTCAAAGGCTTCTCATCACTATTGGTCACAACCATCTGTTTATTAATTAATATGTAATAAAATTCAAAACAATGTGAAACCATGAACCTTTGCTTGCATTTTGTAATTAATGCTGAGGGCGTCTTGAAAGATTTTTAGGAAGTAATTTTTGAAATCCTTAACCTTGTACATAGTTATCTGCATAAAATAATCAAGGGGAATGGTATTATTTGTATTGATTGAATCGACATTTTCTTCTGGTAGAAAATTAAGGCTTTAATTAAAGAAATTTATCTAGCTGCTAGTTACATGGTTATAAGTATCCATGTTTTGAAGACCAGACAATATAAATCATTGAATTATATTTAATTTTACAGCTTAAAATAAGATGTGTCCAATGGCACCAAAATTGTCGTTTGGGTTTGACTATTGGTTTGAAAATTTGTGGTCTTATGTGCTGGCAGGAGATATGAAATTTCTTAGGGACTGAAGAAGCTTTGGTGTAGGACTTTGAAATTTCAGAATTCTCCTCTTTGTCGAGAATCTCTTCACATGAATGTTGTTATGGACATATGGTATAATTCCTTGGTTGAGGGAGAGGATTGTTCATTGCGATGGAAACCTAGACACGGTTCTAAATATTTCCTTACTTTTGTCCTTGCACATATTACTGAGATTGTGATTTAAATGCAACAGACAAATGGGCATCAGTTGTGGAAAATATTGGAGACAAATAAATCACCTTGTCTGTTACTGAGGTCGGTTGCGTGCAGGAAATATGGCTCCTAAGAGACACACCAGACAAAACCTTGATTTATACCCTCCAAAGGCTGTTGATAACCCTGAAAGTCTTCTCAAAAGAAATAAGGTAACTGAAAAACCCTCATCACCTTTATTCCCTTTGAACAAATCTTAGTCCTTACCTGATAGATTATTCACCTTTGAAGATCTTGAATTCAATTTGGCTTTCAAAAATTGTCTATTTAGGATGAAATCTGAAAATTTCACCTCTGAAATCGTTCTAGATAAATCAGTATTGAGACGTTCCATTAGTCTCATGAAATCCATTTCAGGTAAAGGCCCATTAGTTCAGTCCCAAAGTTTTCAAAATTTGTTGGATCAGTTGCTACATACTGCCGAAAAACCATAAATATTTCAGTTTTATAGAAAATATTCAGCTGCTAATCGCTTTTCTCACGTTCCGTTACCTATTTTCCCATCATCCACACCTCCCATAACTTCATATAGTAGTACATCTTCTATTTAGTTTGCTGCTCATACACTTCCTATTTCCAACTCTAAAGTTAGCATAATCATCCTTCAAACAACAACTATGGCAACAAGATATGCCCCTTTGGCTCTCCCTGCCCAATTGCATGATCTGCCTCAAAAATATGGTCAAAGACTTCCCCAGTATGATGGTACAGGAGGGGTCACAACAAATAAACATGTGGACAAAATAAATGATTTTGTAGACCTAGAAGAACTGGACCATGAGGATGTGAAAGTAAGGTTGTTCTCTTAGAGTTTCTCCAGTGATGTAAAGAAGTGGTTTAGGAATGCCCACCATTCTTCTTATGCTAATTATCAGGAGTTGGAAGATGCTTTCCTAGCAAGATGGGGCAAGAAAAATAATCCTCTGCAAATTCTGGTTGAGTACAAAAATCTTAAAATGCGGTCTGGGGAAGCAATTCAATATTTTTCTATAATATTTGATAAAGTTTATAACTCCATCCCTGTAGACATAAAACCTCCTCCTGGGCTTGCTCTCCTCAACTATCCTTATTTTTTCTACCTTGAGATGGCCTACCAACTCATAGAAAGGAATCTAGCAATGCTTGAAGATATGCGAAGTAATGCGGTTAGGGTAGACGCCAATTTGTTGGAAAATAAGTCTAAGTTGAAGACAGAGAGAAGAGTTACAATAACGGAAGACCTTGCCACTTCTTCTAATGCGAATTTTGATAAATTGGTTAAAACCATGGAGAAGACGATGGAGAATATCTCTCTAAATAACTGGGTAATAGCCAAAGAACCTCAATTCTGTCCACAAATTAGAAACCCAAATTTTTAGAGGCAATCACAACTTCAAAATAAGCCATGAGAACATAAAGTTCTAGATCAATCACAATAGAAAATTAAACCACCTTTTCAACAAAACTATGCTCAGGAACAAGATGAGGAGGACGAGCAACTGTCAGAAGATCAAATCCTCTACTTTGGTGCCGGGCAACATGTTGTTTATTTGACCCAAGAAGATCAAGAACACGAGAAACTTGAAATTTTGGCATCACAAGAAGAAGAATTGATGGTTTCCCAGTGTCAAGATGACATGATGATGGAGTCTGAGAAGTATAGAAAATGATTCCAAAATTCTATCATGAAAGTTCAAAGATAATTTGAGAAATATAATAGTGCACAACAGTGACAACAAAAAAGGAGACAAAAAAAAACAATCCAGCAAAGAGGAAGGTGGAAGCTAACAATGTGAATATGGAAGCCCCTAGTACAAGTGCTCAGAAGAAGGATGTCCCTAGTACAAGTGCTCAGAAGAAGGATGTCCCTAGTGGAAGTTCTCAAAGGAAGGAGCCTTCTATCACTATCTTGTAGAGGAAAGAAGACAAATCTGAAGATGTTTTAGAAAAGAAAGATGTTATCCATAAAGAGGCCTACAAGGTATCAAATCCTTTTAACCTTGAAGATGAATTAGATAAGTTGAAAGTGTCTATCCTTCTTGGTGAATAGTCGAAAAATGATCAGTATTGAAGGTTGATAAAATTTATGTTACAGTCAATATAGCTGATGATCATCCAACTATTGTTTTTGGCTCAAATATCAGTGATAAGGGATAGGATGGATATGTGCATCCTTTTTATGTTAGTTTGAATGTGCATGAGAAGATTTTACACAATTTTATGCTAGATTCTAGGGATTCACATAATCTAATGCCGAAGGTGATCATGGAAAGGTTAGGCCTAGATATTACAAGACCCTACAAGTACCTTTATTCATTTTATTCCAGCAAGGTGAAGTGCTTGGGATTAATCAAAGATTTAGTGGTGTCCTTAACTCAAATTCATTCCAAATGTATGACGATGGATATTGTGTTGGCGGATATACCTCCCAAGTTTGGTAGGATCTTGTCTAGATCCTGGATGTCTGAATCGAATCTGTAGTCACTCGAAATAAATTCCTTGGCTATCCTGACAGAAGATGAAGCTTCAAGTGCTACCCAACAGTTGCCGGAAATTTTTACTGATTCTCATTCGTATGCTGATATTTTCTATGTGTTGCAATATTTACAAACACCTCCTGATCTGCCCAAAACGAAGTCTTGATTTCTTAAAATAAAGGCACTTAAATTCTGCATTGTTGATCAGTTTTTATATTGGAAAGATCTCGCTGGAATATTGTTGAATTTCTTGACAGAGGAGGAAGCTCAGAAAACAATGGAATAATTTCACAAGGGAGACTGTGGTGGTCACCTATATTGGAATACAATGACAAATAAAATTCTAAGGGCTAGCCTTTATTGGCCTAGTTTGTTCACCGATATCTATAAAAGGGTGGCCAATTATAGAGAATTTCATATGTTTAAAGGAAGAAAGAAGTTGCTTCTTCTGCCCCTGAAACACATAGCAGTTAAGTCACTATTCCAACAAAGGGGGCTTGTTTTATTGGCGAAATTTATCCCACTTGTTCTGGACAACACAAGTGGATCTTGATGGAAACAAACTATTTTACCAAGTGGATTGAGGTAGTCCCAACTAGACAAGCTACAGACGTGGTAATCATACAATTTTTGGAAGGTAACATTTTGTCTCATTTTGGTTGTCCACAAAATATTATCGTAGATAATGTTGTAGCTTTGAGATCCAAAAAATATGATAGAGTTCTGTCACAAATATAACATTGTTCTAGGACACTCTATATCCTATTACTCTGAGGGTAATATCTTGGCAGAATCCTCGAATAAAAATATGGTAAACATCATCAAGAAAATGCTGGAGGAAAACAAAAAGAGCTAGCACAAAAGGTTGGTACATGCAATGTGGGCAGAGCGTGTGAGTACTAAGAAGTCGATAGGCATGTCTCCATTTCAACTGGTCTATGGAACATATTCTCTCTTTCCTTCCTCATTAGGAGTCCCAGTCATTAAGCTATTGCAAGAGGCTGAAGTAGAACCAAATGACATGTAGTGAAGGATTGGAAAAATTATTCAACTTCAACAGTCTAGGGAATAAGTGTCTAAGAAAACGCAACTGATTCAAGATAGAATCAAAAGAATATATGACAAGAGGACAAAAATAGATTATTTCAAGATTGGAGATATGGTACTAAAATGGGATGTCAGGAGCGAAGAAAAGGCTAAGCATGGGAAGTTATATAATTTGTGGAAAGGTTCATTAAAAATTGCTACGTTAAGAGGTAATAATGCTTATCTGCTTGAAGATTTTTCAGATGAACCAGTTGGAGCAGGGCCTATGAATGACAGGCTGCTCAAGCATTTTCTTACCCGATTCCATGATCAGGGAATCATTTCAATATACATACCATTTAAATCTTTGAATATTGCAGGTGTGGATAATTTATGTTGGTATTTGAGGCCCGAAGTGAAAGCCCTAATGACTCAACACTTTGCTGTCATAAATAAGTTAATGAGTCTGCTAAATATTTGTTGTCAGTTAGTAGCCAGTTTCAGTTATTTCAGTCAGTTAGAAGCTTTCAGTTTGTTAGTAATTTTTCAATTTATACATTGAATTTGTTTCCTAATGGACATGCTTATGGGATGCGTTGTTGTCCTTGGCACCTTACACAGAGGTTTCCATCCCCAATCGAGCCAATGTTAGAGTCAGCTAGTTTGTCAGTTGTCGAATGTCTTCGAATCTGTAATTTTTTGTCATGAAATAAGTCAAAACTCATAGACCTTTTACTTTCATGAGTTCGACGAAGAACCATATGGGAAATAATCATGAGTTTGGTTGTATGTTTTGGTCAAGAACATGAAATGGTGTTTGATTCTTTGGGAACTATTGTCACAAATTTTGAGTCAAGAGGGTTGTGTCTAAATGATGGTTTGTTATAAGGTTCATATGAACATCCTTTTATAGTCAAGGGGATGTTGTTCAAGGTAGCATGGTTTGAATATCATACTGCTTTCCCGCTTCTAATATCCCATATCCCATTCAAAATTCATCATTCATATGCTATTCCCAATCTCCTATTCCTATTTTACTTTATCCTCTTTCACTATCCTTTAACCCTACATATCCTACTCCCATATCCCCTTATTTCCTTTAAATGTTTCTCATCCCCATATTCCCAACCATTTATATCCCCTATTCCACTTTAGTCCTATTTCCATTTAATAAATCATCATTATACATGATGGACACATAACACCTATATTCCCATATGTTAACCCACCCCCTCATACTAATATCTATTACTCAAATAAGTCTACGTTCCCATGCATTAAATAAACATCATTATCTGTCACACCATTAAAATTGATAAATCAAATATGAATTTAAGGACAGAGCAACCCTTTTACATTGAATTCTAGGTTGCTAATGGTTGATTTTAGTTCATGGTGCATGAAATTTTAGAGGTTGATCACAGGTTGAAGAGAAAATGTAGAAGAACATAGGTCTTCTACGCCATTTCTATGCAGGGCGCTACATAACCACTGTGCAATTATTCTTCAAGGTTGTTATTTACGGCACGAGTTGTTTCAATTTGTGTGAGGTAGGGTTATGCCAATCACTCCCAGAAGTTATTGTTTAAAGTTTCAATTAATATTTTTAATTCTCGTGTTATTTCATTAAAAAAAAACTTCATACGCACACCTGTATTGTCACACACACAATCGATTATAAGCGCCCAAATTTGTGTCCTGTTGGTACAAACCTCGGTAAATGTGGAGTGTTGAGTTGTTGGGTGTTTTATGGGTTAGAATACAAATTTTTCTCGCTTATTTTCCTTACAGCAAGACTACTCTCTCAACACTGCGCAACATTGTTGTGTAGCACTATTGTGTGTTGTCACTAACTTGAAGCTTCCTACTCATTTTCCTCTACACATAGTTTCCAACAAGTCAAATGAGTCTCCCACCTGTTTTTAGGGTTGAATTGTTCCTACCACAAGAAGAAAGGGAGGGAATATCGTGCACATTGAGCCCAAGACTTTAGCCATGGTGAACTCCTCCTCAGTAATCAGAGTTGCCTTTGAGAATAACGGATGCATTCCATTCTTCCAAAGGATTCAGAAAATAGTCTATCATATGCATAGCGTGCCAATATTTTTTCCATGAATTTCAAGAATGATAGAGTTAAGTTGGGGGATTTAGAGATTTTAATCATAGAAAAACTTATTGCAAATGCCATAGGCCTTTCTATAGCAGGTGAGAAGTGGTTCAAGGATGATGAGTTAGATGTCTCAACTTTCAAAAAAAAAATTTAAACAGGAGTTTAGCAATGTGTTTACCACAACCTTACCCACAACATACCTTCAATGCCATTACAGTGAGCTGTTATAAACAATACAAAGGTATTTTACATGTGAAGGTAGATTTAGGAGGGCTTACCAATACCACTTGAGGCTTCTGTTACTTTCAAAGATAAAAATCCCATGAATTTATCTTACTTCTTTCTCAAGAGCCTATAAATAATGGAAAAAAAGGCTCAAATTCAAAGGGAAAACCATACGTCTAGTTTATTTCACTTCTCCCTTATCAAAACTATTGTCAATTTTGTAGTGGATAAGAAGAAAATTCATTGGTCTGATTTTTTATCCATTCTTAGTCTATCACCACAAGTAGAGATTTCATCAATGAAAACTTGTGAAAAGAAACAAGAAGCACATGGAATACATGAGGATAAAGTCACTGAAGCAGTGAAAGGAGCTAATATGGTTGAGGAAAAAGATACAAAATCTAGAAATAAACCCAAAGGAAAACATGGCAAACAACCTAGTAAGAAACATATGCCAAAGGGTAAAGATAAAGCACAGGAGCTAAAAGAGTAGGTGGCACCACCCCACACCACCAAGATTCAAGTGGTATCAGAGGAGACAGTTAACGGTGACCAGTTTGTGATGAGGTCTAGAACTAGTTTGAGAGTCAAGAAAGAGATGGAGGAATAAGTTCCTCAAGCAGTTTTTGAGACTCCCGAGGACAAACAAGAGAAAGAGGTGGAGAATATTGGCCCGGTGCAGCTTGAAGAAGACACAATTAAATTTTAGGAAGAAGACCCCAAGATGATAAAAATGAAAGAAGCACTTGCTAAGTATCAAATGAATATATCATTATCGAAAAAAAAAAACAAAGAGTTGATAAAAACAACTCAACAAACTTCTTAGAAAAAGATAAGTGTGAAGATACCCTCCAAGTCTACTGAGCAAGACAAAGGGAAGTAGGTTGCAATTGAAGAACAACTCAAAAATATTAAGGTGGAATCCCGTAGACCCACTACAAGAGAAGTGAAGTTGAAATAGGGATGGGTGTAGCAAATGAAGGAAGTGGCCCAGTCACCAAATAGACCACATTTTGACCAATGGAAAGAGTGTCAAAGATAATTAGAGGATTTGTAGGAGTTCCATATACAGGTGATGAGGATAATGTGGCATCATGAAGATTATGAGAAATATGTACAACAGTTGCTTAAATCTTGTGACAGAGAAGTGTGTGAGGCCTCTAAAACCATGGATACATGTAAACACTTTGAAAAATGGGCACTTCCTACAAGAAGGAAATGAAAAAACCCGTATGTAAAAAATTTGAGGCTAAATAAAAGGCTGAGGTATATGAATAAAAGATTAACCAAGGCATGGAGACTAGTCGGGAAGTACAGAGAGGCAGCTAGAATCCCTCCACCTGGAGATACACCTAAACCAAGGTCTAAAGCTCAGCGTAAGAAAAAGCCTCCTCAACCAGTGGTTTTTGAACACAAGGATCCTATACCTAAATCTCTCAAAGTTAAAGCCTCCACTAGTAGAGCTTCCAGTAAGAGGAAAAGAAGGTAGCAACACTTTGTCAGATTTTTTTGTAGTTTTATCCATGATTCTAGGGTTTTATTGTCTATGCTGCACAACAGGGGTACATTTTGTTTTAAAGTTGTAATAAAATTTTTGTTATTAGCATGATATAGCTTTTGAAATGATGAAAGGCCTACAATGTTGTGTTTTTTATGAGAGTGAGCCTAACACTGTAAGAAGGTAGTATAAAAGTGTGTGCTATGCAGTTGATGCGCAGTCGCTATGCAACCCATGCCTATAAGTTTCTACAGGTGTTTTTAAGGTTCGAGTTCTTAGAGGTTAGGGGTATCCAAATTATACATAGTTTGAATCCACATCAATCCATTAGCCATAAGCCATCTGTCAACTGTGGAAAGAAACATGACTTGGCAACATGCTACCCAATTGCTACCCAGTCAATGCACAACAGTATCAGTTCACTGTCAACCTTCGTACTTTTTTCTATTTTTTGCTATGATGGATATGGTTCGGAGATTTAGACAGTTGTCAAGATATTTCGTTCTTAGAGATAGTGATAGGTATCATTAGTTTTTCCTTTTACCATTTCTGAAAAAGATTGTAAACATCAACAAGTTCCACTTTTTAGTTTTTTTTTTTATCGTCTCCATGTATCGAGGATACATTGCATCTAGCTACTGATTAATCTATTATGCATGCCTATATAATATTGAAAAATAAATGAAAAGAGGGTTGGATAGTATTGATATCAGCTGGAAGAATTTGGTGTATTTGTCTTTGTTTTTACAGTTTAATGAAAGAAAGGATTTCAATGCATAAATTTTCCCAATAATCTTTGCATAGGATATTGTGGTATGAAATTTTGGATATATTTCTTCTTGTTTCTTTCTTATGTTTAGTTTTCTTAAAGTATGGAGGAAGAATTAAGTGATTCTAGAATTCAAATAAAGTTTTCTCTAATTTTACTATATTATGATGTTTGAGTTGCAAATGAAACATTTTTACTCCATTTTTCTTATATGTTTCCTTTAAAGCTTTGTTGTATGTTAGATTGATCTCTCTCTGTTTTTCCACTATACTACATAACTTTTATTTTTCGAAAATGTGTATCAAGAACATACCTATGTGATGACTGGGTTTATGCATGGAAATTATTGTTAAACTTTGATCACCTACATCTACACCATATCTTAGAAATTTTGTCAATCCCAACTAAATAGTTTAAATAACTTTTCAGATCTTGTCTCTGCTTAAGAAATTTGTACTTCAAAGTCTTTACCTTTGAGATTTTCGAGTGAGGGATCCGCCTCTGGTTGGAGAAGACTAGTCTCACAACCCAAAGTGGGTTGTGGTTACCTTTGTGAATCTATCCTCAACCTAATAGAATTCACGGAGTGTTAACACGATCAACAAAACATAAAGTGATATTTTTTTTCTTAACAATCCCATTGTTGGATTTTTTACAATAAGAAATGGAACTGTGAAGGTCCTCACTGCAGAATCTCATAGAAGAATTCACATAGCGTGGGGAGCTTTCAAATCTGCGTAACCCAAAAATTCAACTATAAAAGTTCACAAAACGCAGGGAGTTGTGTGGAAGCTTAGACCTTTCCATAGAGTTCTAACAAATGGACACAAAAAACAAACAAACAAACAAACAAACAATCAAACTTACAGTTTTTAAACCTGTTGATAAAAATATATTGTTCCACCCTTTTGATGCAATGTTCATTATATTTTTCAACATATTCTTATTGGTTTCTAGTGTGCATTCATAAACATATAAATTTCAACCTTCTTGCATCCTTTTGATGCAATATTCACTGCAATTTTTAGCTTATTCTCAACAACCAAGATTCTCACCCATTATAAAACACATTTTTCAATAGTCATTTATGATTAGTAAGTAAATATAATATACGTTTTCTTCAGAATATATACCAATATAAAATTTTGGAAGGTTAAAACTATGGATATACTTAAATAGCTATTTGTTTCTCACATTTTTCAATAGTCATTTATAATGAGTAAGTAAATAATAATAGATGTTTTCTTTATAATATATAACAATATAAAATTTTGGAAGGCTATAACTATGGATGTACTTAAATACCTATTTTTTTATTATATTATTTTTACCTTGCTTACTGTAGAAACCATGACAACTATCTCAGTGTCTGTTTTTCTTGTGGTTTAACTATGTTACAAGTCTTTATAATATAAATTTTCAAATTTTTGTTAGAACAAGAATAAGCCAATGTAAGCCAAGGTTTATTCTTTTCAAATTACAACCATTATTTGTTTGATTTTGCTCCTTGCGGGCTATAGAGGAGAATCTAGATAAGGTAATCCATGAAAATCAGAAAGGGCTATTTAGATGAAAGTATTGAGGGATTTGAAGTTGATGGAAAAACAAGAAGAAAAAATACCCTAAGATAGGGAAGACTAGAGGATCAAGAGCAAGGCCAATTAGATTAATTTCATAAAAGCATGAAATCAATTAGATTAATTTCATAAAAGCATGAAATTAATCTAGGAGACGATGGATGAGGAAGGCAATAAGGTTAGAGGTTTCAATAATTTGTCTAAGTTGGGAGTAACATACCTCTCGAATATTTTGGCTAAGCCATCAAGAACAAATATAAGAAAATTTATGAAGTCGATTTCACTCTATACTCAGATGGTGGAAATTGATGATAACGAGTATTTGTTAAAGTGGTTTATAGAGATGAGTTGTTAATGGTTTCTCATTCCTTCTAGAAGGAGAAGAGTCTACGGCTAAACAATTTTCCTATGGAATTTTGCTAGAATTTATTGACTTAATTGGGGAGAAAATTCTAAGTTGTGGAAATAACATTGTAATGAAATGTATCAACAAAATTTACCTCACTCATTCCTTTAAAAGAAAACCTTGATATTTTTTGATAGTTTTATACCTATTTAAGTTTGTAATTGTATCTTCCTTCCTATCCCTGTGAAACCTGTTATTTCTAAATATATATCTTGCGAACAATTTGAATTCGTGGAAGGTAGAATGATAAATGAAGCCATTGGATCAGTGCATGAGGGTCTTCATTCCATCAAACAACTTAATCTCCTACGCAATATATATATTATGAATAGTTTAGGTCATGGAGGCTAAAATTATAAATGAGGCCATTGGATCAATGCAAGAGGGTCTTCATTCCATCAAACAACTTAAATTTCATGCCTCGATAATTAAGATAGGTTTCTCTATGGCTTTTGATTAGGTATCTTGGATCTTTTTCAAATTTATGTTGGTGCATCTAGGATTTTCCATTTAGACTGTAAGATGGATTATGGTGTGTGATTAACCCTATTGATCATAATAAATGGCTTAGCCTCTCCCTCTTTAAACTCTTTTACGAGAACCCACCAGGGATTACTCTATTGTCATATCTCTTTCTCTTGTTACTGGAGTGGAGATAAATGTTGTTAAATATGTTATTCTCTTCTTCAAGGCTAGAGGATGGTCTATCAGAGAATACATAAAGGCTATTCAAATTTCACTCTTGAAATTTTGATGAATGCTTACAATATCTTGGGTTTACTCTGAAATCCAATAAGTATAGGAGGGAAGACTTGACACTTCAATTTTCACTGTTTTGATTTTTTGATGAAGATATGAAATATCTTGAACTTAACCTTAAACCCAATAAGTATAAAAGGGAAGAATAGAGATTGCTTCTTTTTAGGGCTTAACCTTAAACCTAATGAGTATACAAGGGAAGAATAGATATCGCTTCTTTCTAGGACTGAAATAATAATAAATTATTGGTGTAATAGGGTCTGAAATATCTTGGGTTGAGCTTTAACCCAATAGGCATAGAAGAGTAGACTCTCCTTGTCTCTCTTTATTGGAAAGGAGTGTGTTTTGGGAGAAATACACAGGAAAAAGTATTTGCGATGTGATTTGAATTAGAATCATATATTGCTTATGGAAAGAATGTTGTTAAGCAACTTTTTAATGAGGTAGATACTCTATTTAACATTTATGGGCCTTGAGTATTTAGATTTATGCTCTATTTTCATATCTTTTTCTCTTGTTATTGGATGGAGATAAAAGTTGGTAAATTTGTTATTCTCTTCTTCAAGGCTAGAGGATGGTCTATCAGACCATATAGAAAGGTTCTTCAACTTTCACTGTTGTAATTTTGATGAAGGCTTGAAATATATTGGGTCTACTCTGAAATCAAATAAGTATACGAGGGAATACCGGACTCTTCAATTTTCACTGTTTTAATTTTTTAATGAGCATATTGTTAGGACCTCATAATGTACCATTTTGACTATACATTTTGTTATCATTCCACTCTTTTTCAGTCCATACTTAAAGCCTACACTATCACTTTCATCCATTTTTCTAAAGGTATATAATATTCTTCTCTTTACTATATGTTTAATTTGTTTTACATATAATTTTACATTACTTTTATATTTAATCATTAATCGAAGATATATAGTTTCTCAGAAAGTTTGAAGACCGCAGATAATCTATTATTGCTGTCTGAAGATCGCGTTGTTGAAACAATCAACATGGTACGCAAATGTCGTTGCTGAAACAACCCGTGATTTACAATTTTGAAGCAAGCATTTCAAGTATGACGGCAACAAGAAAAGACAAGTAAGGGAAGCTGTTACATAGGCCACTCTGAAGCCAGTACCATTGTAACCATTGTAACAACATTTTGCTATGGAAGAACAGAAAGGTCCTATTTCAGAACAAAAGATCAGATTGGGATAAAAATAGGATTTCTATAATGTAAATCAATTGTAATAGATGTCTCCTCTTTAAAAAGAGGATACATCAGCATTAGAAGATAGTTAGAGACTATGGGAGGTTCATTTCTGAACAAATAAGGAACGTGACTCTTTTGTAATATGTTTCTTTCGACAGATGAATAAAATTTTGTTCTGAGCACTTCGTTTTAATTCCTTCTTCTAGGGAATCTTGTGAGAAGGAAAGGTCCCACCTTCCTCACAAGATTCACCCATTTGTTCCTGTAGTTTTTTAATTTTTCTTTTCATTCATGCCTTGATTAAACCCTATTTACTGAAGTTATTTATGCAGCATCAGAATTCTGTTGTTTATTGCTAAAGCTCTGTTTTCATTATTTGTTGCATTGTTTTCATATAATTCATTCTTGAGAAGTTGTGGATTATTTCAATTAGCAATCTTGTTTATGGAATGAGTGTGTGAAATCTTGGTAATCAGAAACATGTGCTGAAGATTCCTACTTGGGGAATAGGGTCCCGTTCTCTGTTATAGAATAATTGGTATTCCTTTTTGCAGATTGATTTCCTTTCCTAGATCATTATCTTTTTAATGTAATCCAAGATTATTTTAATGATAGTCTGCAATAGGATTGTCTTTGCTGTAACTCAAGTAGACTTTAGTTTTGTTAAAGCAAGGTGTGATTAGTGTGATTCTTACTACAACATTTATTTTCTTTTGAGATTGAGCATATACAATGTGTGAT
This sequence comes from Pinus albicaulis, assembly GCA_034641835.2. Classification (NCBI taxonomy): domain Eukaryota; kingdom Viridiplantae; phylum Streptophyta; class Pinopsida; order Pinales; family Pinaceae; genus Pinus; species Pinus albicaulis. Next base: position 408,279,903 of record CM076581.1, on the reverse strand, counting down.
TGCCTTTGACATAAATAGACTTCCCTGGGTTGACAATTTATGTAGCACTTTAATTTTAAATTAATAAACAATTAAAGTGACCAACATTTGGCACCGTTGTCGGGGAAGGAAATTATAGATTTCAAAAGCAGCGATGTTTTTCTTCCATATGTGCATATTGCATGAGAGGACGCAGAACCCATAAGAAAACTAACCCTACAGGTGGCAAGGGAAAAGGAAGGGGAGGAAGAAAGACTTTTATTGACGAGATTGTATCAAAAGGTGAATCTTCTCAGAGATTAAGTTCTCGAAGGCCAAACCCTTAACGCTTTCCTCAATCGAATTATGAAACAGAAGAAGTTGTGAGCCCTGAGAACGTTGAGGAACCAACAGCAAGTGTTGAAGAACCAGTAGAAAGCATTGAAGAACCAGTAGAAAGCATTGAAGAACCAGTAGAGAACGTTGAGGAAACAACAGGAAATGTTGAAAAACCAGCGGAAAACATTGAAGAGCCAGTAGAAAAATTTGAGGATCGAGCAAGTGCAGTAGGAGATCAAACAATGGAAGGAAACAATGAAGGATTCTTTGGCGGAGGACAAGTAGATCCTAAAGGAGAGGGAAAAGATGAGAATTCTCTCTCTACCTTGGGATTTCCTATTAGTGATCTCCCTAGAGGAGCAACTCCCATGAAGAATATCCCACTTTCAGCCTTACCCAACTTCCATGGTTTATCTTTTGAAGATCCTGACGAATTTCTTTTTGAATTTGATATATTATGCAGAAGTTATGATTATGTTACTAATGCCCAGAAGTTGAAGCTGTTCCCAGCAACACTAAAAGGAAGTGCACTAAGGTGGTTCATGAGTCTTGGAGGCCATGTAATCACAACATGGGAACAGATGAAACATAAATTTCTGCTTAAATATCAAGACTACTGCCGAACAACAGAAAAGAGGGAGGAACTATTTAAGATGGTACAAAAGGAGGACGAGAATTTGGAGGACTTTGTGGAAAGACTACAGTACAATCTAAAGAGATCCAATCATCCCAATGTAAGTAAGGATATTCTTAAAACAATATTAATGAAAGGGGTGAGGGATGATTGTTTAGACATGCTAAATATGCTTGGTAAAGGGGATATATCTAAAGAATCATATGATGAAATTGTTGACCTCTGTAAAAGATGTTCAAGAGCAGCTGCAAGAAACAGGTCAAACAGAAGAGATGCCACATATTCAAGAGTTCAGAAATCAGCCAGTGGAGGAGCAATAAGAGCCGAAATAGGTAATTTACTCAAAGAATTTAAAACTGAAATGTTAAGTTCTTTTGCTTCATAGATTGACACCTTGCAAGTTAAAAAGAAACAAGCTGAAGCAGAAACAACTTTGGCTGTCTTTTGCCCCAAATGCAGAGATAAACACCCACTAAGGGAATTCCCATTGGACAAGATACCAATTTGCACCCTTTGTGATAAAGATCATGAAACACAACAATGCCCTTCTTTACCAGGAATAAAGGCAGCATTGCAACCAACTGAAGAAGAAGCTGAAGCAGTCTATCTGCTGACACAGAGAAGACAATGGCAACCACGACAACAAGGTATGAACTCTAATATGCCATTTACATCTTCTAATCGTTGGAACAATTATCCTTATTTTAGTCAAACAAATTATCCTCCCTTCAACCAAATGCAATACCCACCCTTCAATCAAATTAATTACCCACCCATGCAACAAAAAAACCCTCCCTTTGTAGATCCTGCAATGTGGACTCCTTGGCCTCCACAACAACCATCTTATTTTAACAAATGGAATTCAAATTGGAGGGGTCAACACCTCCCATTTCCAAATCAATTTCCTCAATTTCAACAACCACTTCCTCTACCATCAGGTGCTCCACCAAATAATAAAATGAGACCCCAGCTACCTATACAACCAAATCCTAACCCCAATAATAAAGCTGTGCAAGTTATTGATATTTAGAACCAGCCTACATTTCCTGTTTTCCCTGCACAATGTAATGAAATTCATTTACGATCTGGGAAAATAGTTGAACCCATTATTGATGATGTTACCTCTTTCGATTCTGATAAAGAAGAAATTCAGAAACATGATTCACATAAAGAGGTACAACCACCCTCTAATAAGGGTGCTGAAACAACAGAACCACCATTCCCTGAGAATTTAGTTTTAAATAGAACACCTGAGCCACCTGCTTTTAATATTTTAGGGGAATTGAAAAATCTGTATGTTAAAATTCCACTTTTACAGGCACTAAGAGATGTACCCATTTATGCCAGAACCATGAGAGATATTTGTGTTAAGAAACCTGGTAGGAAAGCTAAACATCCCCTTACAGTCCATGTTATGGGTGATCTATCTAATTTAATGTCCGGTAAAGCCCCTCCAGTTAAATATGGTGATCCCGACCATCCTACTGTGACAGTCCAAATTGGTAAAACAATAATCCCTCAAGTTCTGGTAGATTTAGGTGTTGCTATAAACATTATGACTCTTGAGACTTCACAATTGTTACATCTAAAGAACACAATCAGAGATACACCAACCATTCTAGAGTTAGCTGACCGTTCTACAATAAAACCAGAAGGAGTTGTTGAAGACTTAGTCATCTCAGTTGAGTCCTAAAATTATCCAGCTGACTTTGTGGTGTTACAAACTAAAACAAAGTTGGGGGGACATCCTCTAATTATGGGAAGGCATTGGCTAGCCACAGCCGATGCCTTTATCAGCTGCAGATCTGGTTCAATGACAATTTCCAATGGATATGAAACTAAACAACTTACTCTCTACCCTCATGCTACACCCATGATTAATAATGGGAATTCTGTATGGATGGTCTATGATGATAACACTATTCAACCTATTTTGACTATCAGACAAGCTTTACACCTTAAAAAGACCACTAAGGATGAGGTAATTAATAATTTCATTTGTGAACCCTCCTCCGTGACTTCTAAAACACATAATCAACTGGCTGCACTTTTGGAATTAGATACCCAGGAAAAGCTTAAATCTGAAGATCTACCTTAAACATCAACCACCATCTCTTCTAAAATCATAACAGTAGAAATCAAACTTGGCAAAACACTGAACATAAATCCTGATCTGACAGTCGCTAAAACACAACAGTTAATGAAGTTACTGCTTGAAAATAAGGAAGAATTCACATGGGACTATACAGATATGAATGGAATCTCCCCTAAATTATGTACTCGCCGGATCTATATTAAGGAAGGTTGTCGACCAGTCTGTCAACCCCAAAGACGAATGAACCCTAATTTAAGAGAAATTGTTGAAGAGGAACTTCAGAAATTGCTTAATGCAGGATTTATATACCCTATATTCGACAGTGAATGGGTTTCCCCATTGGTAATAGTTCCTAAGAAAAATTGGAAATGGAGAGTGTGTGTAGATTATAGAGCCTTAAATAAAGCCACCCAAAAGGATCACCTTCCTTTACCATTCATTGATCAGGTGTTGGATAGTTTGTCAGGGAAGAAATTCTTTTCCTTTTTAGATGGATTTAGTGGGTATAATCAAATCATAATTTCACCCCAAGACCAAGATAATACCACTTTTACTAGCCCTTGGGGAGATTTTTCCTATAGAGTTCTTCCATTTGAACTATGTAATGCACCAGCAACTTTTCAAAGGGAAGTTATAGGAATCTTTTCTGACATGCTGAATGACTCCATGGAAATATTTACGGATGACTTTACCCCTTATGGTGTGTCTTTTGAATATGCATTACAAAATCTTGAGAAGGTACTCAAACATTGTATACAAGCTCACCTCTCCTTAAGCACTGAAAAATGTCATATGATGATGAGTGAAGGAGTAGTGCTAGGACATTTTGTCTCATCTCAAGGAATTCAGGTAGATCCATCCAAAATACAAGTCATTCAGAATATTCATGTTCCTAAAACACAAACTGATGTGAGAAGTTTCCTAGGACATGTTGGATATTACAGGAGATTTATTAAATTTTTTTCCAAAATAGCTTCTCCTTTATTTGTGTTACTTATGAAAAATGTTGAATTTAAGTGGACTAATATTTTCCAGGAGGCCTTTGTAGAACTCAAGCATCAGTTATCCATAGCTCCTATTTTGAGAGGACCTGATTGGGCACTTCCCTTTCATATATCTTCTGATGCTTCAAATATTGCAATTGGAGCTGTCTTGGGACAAGAGGAAAACCATCTTCCTTACGCTATCTATTTTATCAATAAGAATATGACCCCTGCTAAGCTTAATTATACAACTATCGAAAAGGAATTTTTAGTAGTAATTTATGCCATTAGTAAATTTCGACATTACATTACTGGTTACTCTACTTTTGTCCATACTGATCACTCGGCTATTAAGTATTTAATGAACAAGTCTGTCACAAATGTTCGAGTTACCAGATGGTTATTGTTATTACAAGAGTTTGATATTACAATTGTATATCGACCAGGTAAAGAAAATGTTTTTGTTGATTTCCTTTCACGGTTAAAAACTGATAATAATATTCCAATAGATGATTCCTTTCCTGATGAGTATTTATTTTCAGTATCTTCTCACTCACCATGGTATGCAGACATTGCCAGTTATTTGGTTGTAGGGAAGTTACCATCACACCTGTCACATCGAGAGAAAATAAAAAGCATTCAACAAAGTGCTCGGTATAGCTGGATAAGTGGGTGTCTTTTCTACACAGGACTTGATCATGAAATCTGGAGATGCATTAGAGAGGACGAGGTGTTTGATATACTAAAAGCTTGTCATGATGGCCCTTGTGGAGGGCATTTTGCTGATAAAAGAACGACACATAAAATTCTTAGGATGGGTTATTATTGGCCCTCACTCTTTAAGGAAGAAAAGAAATATGTTGAGGCTTGTGATAGCTGTTAGAGAATGGGTCAACCTAATCATAGAGATGAAATGCCATTGAACCCCCAGGTAATACTTGAACCTTTTGAAATATGGGCCTTAGATTTTATAGGACTCATTAATCCTCCATCCAACCAAAGAGTTTATATATCAATTTTCACATATTATATGAATAAATGGGTGGAGGCCAAGGCACTTCTTAGAGCTAATTAAGAAGCCGTCCTAGCTTTCCTATTTGAAGAAATCTTTGTTAGATTTGGAAACCCTAGAGAGCTAGTTACAGATGGATGACCTCCTTTCAATTCTCATGGTTTCAAAGCCACCCTTCAGAAATATTATATTCATCATAGAATGACTACACCATACCACCCCCAAGCCAATGGGCAGGTGGAACGTACAAATAAAGTAATAGAAGCCATTCTAACCAAAATAATGAAGGATAACTGAAAGGATTGGTCTCAAAAGCTCCCTGAAGCACTATGGGCTTACAGAACTACCTGGAGAATTACTACAGGATTTTCTCCCTTTGAATTGGTTTATGGTAAAAGTGTTGTTTCTCCTGTGGAATTTGAAATTAAAACTTTAAGGACTACTTTAGCTGTTAACCCTGATTTGACTGATGTGCAGACAGCTAGGTTGCAGCAGCTTCTTGAATTGGATGAAAAAATATTAGATGTCATTCATTAGACAACTATGATCCAACAACAAAGAACAAAGTGGCATGATAAAATCATTAAGCATAAGAAATTCCAAAAAGGTAATTGGGCTTTATTGTATGATTCTCAGTTTGAAAACTTTCAAGGGAAGCTACGTACAAGATGGCTGGGACCCTATGAAGCAGATGTTGTTTTTCCCAATGGAACAGTAAGGCTCTTAACAATTGATGACTCTAAAACACCACTACTAGTAAATGGTCATTGGCTTCGTTTGTACCAGTGCCCTATTTCTAAAGAAGATTTTAAGGCCACTTGCATGGCAGATGCACATAATATTTTTCTAGGGGAGTCTTCTGCTCCTCACTACATTTAATTGTTTTCTACACTGTATTTTTAGTATTATATTAGATTTCTTAAACTAATAATCCCTGTCAAGGGTTGGCATGTTACAATTGATTATTTTTCAGATTCTTGATTAAGGAAGGACTCACCAAGGAAGGAAAATTTCACCACAAGAAGATCCAAGCTTCATTTTGAGAAGCTTTGCTTCCCTCATTTAAATTCATTTCCCCATTTCCCAGTAACATTTCATTATTCATTCCCTTCATTCCTTTTCCCCTTTTCATATCATTTTTCCTATTTTTCTCATTTTACCCATTGTTAAAACACCATTCTCCAGCAAATATTTTCCCTATTCTTCACTGCTGAAATACCATTTCTCAGCAAATATTTCCCCCACTTTCCCACTACTAAAACATCACTTCTTAGCAACATTCTCCCTATTTTTCCATTGCTGAAACACCACTTTCAGCAGTATGTCATTCATTTTTCCATTGCTGAAACACCATTTCTTTCTCCAAAAACATGACTATGAACTCTTTCAGTCCGTCATTTTCACTTCTCTCACTCCTTGTGTGAATACTGTCCATTCACTGCCTCTTTCTTATGATCAAGCAGACTCTAATATGATCTCCCTTATGTTTCAAAGAGTTTCTAAAAGTTCTTCCATGATTATTGAACTATTAAACAAAGCACTATATTTTTCGAATTACAAAGCAAAGGTAAATATAAGGTATGTGAATTTTATGTAATACAATTAAACGATAGTTTAAAGAGAAGATTTTGTTCATCATGACTACAATCTCCGCACACTCAAAAACATCATTTCACCATAGTTGGGGGGGGGCGGGGGGGGAATATCGAAATCATATGCCATCATTTCACAACATGCCAATTACTGTCATTCTTCCTACCCATTACTTCGCCTCTTCACTGATACTCCATGTTCTCATTCGCAAAGTTTACTTTGTTCGAAGTCCGGTAATTCTGCTCTTTGCCTCTGCATTTTACCCAAGCTAGTAACTATGGGAGGACCAACTATTAGACAGGAGCCCAGCTCAATAGATTTGCTTGAATTATTTCCATACGCGTATCAGATTTTTCAATAGGCAGGTTGGGTGGGATATTTTGAGAGACTTCAAGAATTCGATCCACAGTAGGTCCTGGAATTTGCACAAAATCTTCAGGAGGACCATTCTACTGTCCAGGGAATCCGAATTCCGATTTCAGAGGACGATATAGCACAAGTTTCAGGTTTTCCGGTCACTGGTACTTGGTGGTTTAGTCAGAAGCACATCATTATAAATGCACAATAGGACTTTCTTCTCCCAGGAGAACACGTCGAGCATAAAGGCCAGGGTGTGGGACTTCACTCACTCCCTCCTCCTTGGCCGAAGGTTGCTGAATTCATCAAACATTATCTAACTTGTGAAGGTCGCTATCAGGTAGTCTATCAGCACGAATTTGTCTTAATGAGTCATTTACGACATGGTAGACTAGTGAAAATTCCTTACTATTTACTTGGATGTATTAGAAATATGTCATATTATTGTCGACGGGTAAAATTCCCACTCCTTTCCCTTACCCATCACCGCCTTTATCAGCTACTGATTCAGAGGGGTTTTTCTCAACAAAACCCTCCTCTAAACATTTTACCTTTACCTCCTAAGAAAGCTAACGAAATTCCTCAAGAAGCTGCTGAAAACCCCCAAGAAATCCCTGAAAGTTCCCACGAGCAGCAAATGGAGAATATCCCTAACCCTCCATCAATTCCATCCACAGAACTAGCTAATCCAGTTAACCTGTCTTCAAGTCCATCTCACTTAGCAGAATCATCTGACCCTACCATCCACATTCCTAGTGATGAATCTCAGGCCGAGACACCACCATCTCCCCCTATTCGTAAAATAAAAAGGTGAATTACAACTGCCTTTGTATCAAAAAGACATACAAGGGTTGTAACTAAAGCAACCACCTCCTCTTATAGCCCCTCTCCTAGGGAAAAATCCTCTCATAAAAAGAAAAAGAAAACTACTGCTTTTTTCTGCTTTCCTACCTAGGAGACGAATGAAGACATCTATTGAATCAGAAACCATTCCTATTACCCCTGATCCCACAAACATTTTGTTAAAACTCCATTCATCACCACCCTTCCAAACCTCGGAATTATTACCTGTCTCACCCGGTGGCACTGAAACACAAGAACCAGATGCTCAGGGTAATATGACATCATTTTCTACAGAACAAGTAGCTGTCCCACAAGAACCAGCTACTCAGTCAGTAGCTTCTCCACAAGAATCAGCTACTCAGTCAGTAGCTGCTCCACAAGAACCAGCTACTCACTCAGCAGCTGAAACATAAGAACCAACTGTTGATGTGCAAAAACTAGACATCCAAGATGCTACTCATTTAGTAGCTGCCACAAAGGAACCAGCTCTAGCTGTCACACAAGAACCAACTGCAACTGAAACACAGCAATCAACTCCAGAGAAAGCAACTGATACACAAGGCCCAATCACCATGGCCTCCCTTTTATAGGAAAATGAGTTTTTAAAATCAGAATTAGAAGCTTATAAGCGAGAATTGGTAATGACAAGGGAAGCCTTTGACAAGGAGCTATATTTTTATACCCTGGCCCATACAGCATCTATGGCAGATAAACATATAGAGAATGATCCATATAAAGAATATATGTGCCATTAATGTGGAAACATCTATTAGCAAGAAAGATATAAGATAGTTCGAGTTCCAATGCTAGGAGCATCTACATCGTCTGCAGTCAAAGAAGAATGCCCTACTATTACACAAGAACCAGTAGGGTCTTCAAAAGTTTCAGAAAAATAAATCAAGGTACAAGTATCCTGCACTACTGTAACTGATTCTGCTACTCAGACTATACATCAACCTACCACTTGCAATGCCAGAACACAAACTGAACCATGGAAAGAGATGGAAATAATGAAAAAGTGGAGGAAAAAGTATGCTATTTCCCAAGATAAAACTTTACAACAACACAAATTGGTTTGGAAAAATCATATATATTCTAATTGGGACACCTGGGAGCAGACACTCTAGCAATTTATAGTTTACAAGAAAGAGAATAAATAACTAAAAGGAAAATTTCTGTTAATGTTTCAACTGGTACAAAATTTATTGGCCACTAGGAAACCATCTCTAAACTATTCTTTATTTCTCTCAGAATGCCTTGTTTATTTTCAGTTGAAAGCAGTCAAAGACGGAAGACCTCATGAGGTGCTTACAGTTGAACAGTTCGTCAAAACATTTGCACAAGTTTCCACCAGTGATCAGCACCTACTATGTGAGTTGTACCTTCACAATGAAGCTATGCCTGAAAACAGACAGAACAATCTCAACCCTCTTGTTGGTGATATTCAGATTAGGGCATTTGCCTCCTTCCTTGCTAATCAGATTACATGGCAGACTGTTTTTCTTGCAACTAGGCATAATGAAGACAACTGCCTTCTCTGGATAAGGCCAGAACCTCAGAACCCTGCCATTTTTGTGGCAGAATATCATCAGTGTTTGCAGAAGCCAGGGATGATTGAACAAATACAACAATTATAGGCTTCAGTACTCCATTATTGTCACCAATTCATTAGGGCCAAAGAAATTGCTGCTCTAAGAGCAAACAATATGTTGTGGCAACAATCCTCTAAGGAGAGGCAGGAGTATAATCCTTTTAGCCCTACTAACCTTGAAACTGCATTGTCTAGAGTACCCAACTACATCAGATGTGTTCAACAATGTGCTGAAAAATGGATAGGGTACCACTTTCACTTTCCTATTTTATGGATGCCAGCAGAAAAATATCATGCTCATTATAGGTTGGCTAACAAGGATGAAGCAGTAGCTTGGTAGGGATTGCAAAATGTGCAAGGATTTAGAACTTAAATAGATAGCACCTTCCATAGCTATTGCCTAAGTAATTTGCATGCTAAAATCCAGTATTCGGACTCTGACTCAGACTAAAGTTGCCTGAGGACATGCAACCATTTCAGTTGGGGGGGATGTTAGGACCTCATAATGTACCATTTTTACTATACATTTTGTTATCATTCCACTCTTTTTCAGTCCATATTTAAAGCCTACACTATCACTTTCATCCATTTTTCTAAAGGTATGTAATATTCTTCTCTTTACTATATGTTTAATTTGTTTTACATATAATTTTACATTACTTTTATATTTAATCATTAATCGAAGATATATAGTTGCTGAGACACTTTGAAGATTGCAGATAATTTATTATGGCTGTCTGAAGATCGCGTTGCTGAAACAGTCAACATGGTACGCAAATCCCGTTGCTGAAACAACCCGTGATTTTCGATTTTGAAGCAAGCATTTCAAGTATGATGGCAACAAGAAAAGACAAGTAAAGGAAGCTGTTACACAGGCCACTCTGAAGCCAGTACCATCATAACCATTGTAACAACATTTTGCTATGGAAGAACAGAAAGGTCCTATTTCAGAACAAAAGATTAGATTGGGATAAAATAGGATTTCTATAATTTAAATCAATTGTAATAGATGTCCCCTCTTTAAAAAGAGGAGACATCAGCATTAGAAGATAGTTAGAGACCACGGGAGGTTCATTTCTGAACAGAGAAGGAACGTGACTCTTTTGTAATATGTTGCTTCGACAGATGAATAAAAGTTTGTTCTGAGCACTTCGTTTTAATTTCTTCTTCTGGGGAATATTCTGAGAAGGAAAGGGCCCGCCTTCATCACAAGATTCACCCATTTGTTCCTGTAGTTTGTTAATTGTTCTTTTCATTCATGCCTTGATTAAACCCTGTTTACTGAAGTTATTTATGCAGCATTGGAATTCTGTTGTTTATTACTAAAGCTCTATTTTCATTATTTGTTGCATTGATTTCATACAATTCATTCTTGAGAAGTTGTAGATTATTTCAATTAGCAATCTTGTTTATGGAATGAGTGTGTGAAAGCTTGATAATCAGAAATAGGTGCTGAAGATTCCTACTTGGGGAATAGGGTCCTGTTCTCTGTTATAGCATAATTGGTCTTCCTTTTTGCAGATTGATTTCCTTTCCTAGATCATTGTCTTTTTAATGTAATCCAGGATTCTTTTAATGATTGTTTGCAATAGAAGGATTGTATTTGCTGTAACTCAAGTAGACTTCAGTTTTGTTAAAGCAAGGTGTGATTAGTGTGATTCTTACTACAACATTTCTTTGCTTTTGAGATTGAGCATATACAGTGTGTGATTGCCTTTGAAATAAACAGACTTCCCTGGGTTGACAATTTATGTAGCACTTGAATTGTTTAAATTAATAAACAATTAAAGTGACCAACACATATGAAATATATTCAAGTTAAACTTAAACCCAATGAGTATACAAGGGAAAAAAAGAGCTGGAGTTTTTCTAGGACTGAAAGAATAATAAACAATTGGTGTAATAAGGTATGAAATATCTTTGGCTTAGCTTTAAAACAATAAGCATAGAAGGGTAGACCCTCCTTGTCTCTCTTTATTGGAAATGAGTGTGTTTTGGGAGAAACACACATGCACGAGTATTTGGGATGTGATTTGAATCACATGAATATTTGTCTTACGAAAACAACATTGTTGAGAAACTTTTTAATGATGTAGATACTTTTTTTAACATATGCGGGCCCTGAATATTCAAATTTCTACCAGAAATGGAATTTTTAGTAATGCTATAGATGCTCTACAAGTTGGATCCAAAGAAGAAATTCTAAATATCATTTCTTATGTAGGGTGGGGCATCCTGCATGATATTATTTGGCTCTTGAATGTGATAATCTTGATGTACATGTTTATTGATTTACAATGTAATATACATTTTAAACCAAAACAAATTTTCTTCAGTCAGCTTGAAAGGGAGGTTGAAGAGTAAAGCCCATTTTAACCTCCACATCGCCTTAAAGAGAGGGAAGGCCTTACTCATGCAAATTATTTACGCAATAAATTATTACATGTATTAGCATAAATACCATTGTACACAATTAAAAAACTTACCAACATTAGTAACATTACAACCATGCCCACAAGAATGAATGCTAAAATTTTCCCACCCAAAATCTAGCACCCTTCTGAACTCGTTGATAAAAAAAAAATTGTTGATCAAAGCATTGTGAAAATATACATTTTGAAGAGAGATAAATCAAGAATTCAAGGATTAGTGTGATATTTTGGAGAATATGTATTTCACTTTTCTATATTTTTCTCATGGATAAATTTAGTTGCAAGACTTCATGCACTAAATTGGATGCATTGCTCACAAGTGTTATTCAAATATTGCAGTTTGTATGCTTGTTCAATTTAAAGAATCCCGAGAGTGAGAAAAATATTGTATATGAGAACTTCACTGAACATCCTCATGAAAGGCATTGAATTGGTGAAAAAATGTGAGAAGACCATCATTTTTAATTTTTTTCATCATCTCAGATATGCTTCTCAAATATGCTAGCTCAAGAAGGAAATCTGTAACTTCCTTCAGTACCAGATGCTTCTCAACATTCTGCTGGATGTGAAGAATATATTGAGAGAGTTGATGAGTCTTCGGTGTCTGTATGAATTGGGATCAGTGAATGAGAGAAAGTCGAGTGAAACTGTCCTAAAAAATTCATCAAATATCATCAATGATTCCTACAAGTATACCATGATGCTTCAAAAAATGGCCATGGATGATGTGTTTGATGGAACTTCTGTTGAGGTTCCATGTAGTTATGATGGGTTAGAAAATCCTGATTTTGTAGTGGGGTTGGAGAAAAATATTGGGAATTTCAACCCTCTGCAACAATAAAGAAATTAAAGGTGATTGGTTCATGGCTTTGAGAAACAACACTATGTAAGTCGCGTATTCTATCAGAGGTGATTTCACCGTTTTCATGCCCAAATCCAAGCCTAAATCAGTGAGTTCAGAAAGGTGGTAGATTTTGGGTTTGGGAAAAAATCCAAGCCAATTTGAGCAACCACTGAACAATAATAAATGACATTCTAACAGAACAAAAATATAAATAAAAATAGTTGGGTTATGGAAACAAATGGAAATTTTTTAAATTAATTTCCTTATGAATAATTTTTTTACATGGTGTTTTTGGAAAGAAATCCTTCGAAGTCCTTCAGCTTGGATGGTGAAATGTCTCCCAGGTTTTATGTTGTGAAATTTGAAGTTTGATTCAAATAGAAGAAAGAAAGAGCACACCCCTGAAAATATGTTGGTAGTTGAATAAAGTGGCTAACTGTGGATAGAGGATGGGATGTGAATACCCTTATCTCAGTCCAATTCAATGATTTGCAGGAAGGTATGGTGGATTGGGATCGACTGAACAACGAAAAATGAGAAGGGTATATGCCTCTTTAACACATGCAACACCATATGAGAGAGATGGCAGACAACAGACAATGCAATTCAATCCGGGAGGTATGGTATAGGGGGATCGATTTCCCAACAAGAAGGAGAAGGGTAAAATTCCCAAGAGGGGGGTGATAAAAAATAAAACTGGAAGGGACAACACAAGTATGGCGATAGAACAATAATAAAGAGGAGGGTGATCAAAACTAAAACTGGAAGGGACAACACAGGTATGACTACAAAACATGACAATTTTATTCATGCTAGTTGGGGCAATGCCAGCTGTAAGGGAAGTAGTGTGTGTTCCACAGATAGTGACTGATGTGCTAGATATTCTAGATGGCATGGATGGATGCTCATATTAATTATTGTTGAATCGATCAGACCTAGGTCAATTAGAGGACCTACAACACGAGTTGTGGAATCATTGTTGGACCTTCCTTATTTAGGAACTCAAGCCAGAACTTATGAGACACGACTATTTGGTAAAGTAACCAAGGATTCGTAGTACAGTTGCATGCTCATGCAGGGATGGTCCCAATAGTAGGGGGTGTTTCCCTTTACATGATTTTCGTTAAACAAACTGCTATACTGGTTTGCTGGATGGTGTGGCATGATTGTAGTCCATCAAAGAAGAAAGTGTTGGATGGACGACGAGATTCAAATCTAGGAAGGATATGATGCCCAAACGGAGCCAACTGTAGGGTATTCAACATGGGTGCCTGTGGAGCAAGTTGCAGAAACCAGAAGGTGAGGACGCATAATTTTTTTGGACAGATGTCAATATTTAATTGGTAGGAGGGATAAAAAACGGGCAAAATTTCTTGGTTGGAAGGGTGAAATCCAAGCCTTCCCATTGGCTAGGGTGACCAATGTCTTCCCACCCCAAGCCAACAAAGAAAACGCCTATCGGCGTAATTAATTATATATAAAATTAATTAATTTATAAATGTTATATTTTACAATATCAACCTCAATTTAAAGGCCAATATCTTACATTTCGGTTGTATTTCAATGGCCACTCATCATGGTAGTCTCACATCCTACTGCACGGTGGATATTCTTCAAAAGAGAAGTACATTATCATAGGAATTTTTGAAGCTCAAAACCCAAATATTAGCTCGAAAATCAAATATTTGCTGGTAAACATACTTGGATGGCATTCGATGGAATGAAATAAATTATACCTTTATATATATCCATAATGTTAGGATTTCAAGGTCCAAATTTGAGTATATAAAGGCCATTCATTTAATTCACTGGAGTGGTCGAAAGAAATACATCTCATGACACCACATGCATGTTAATTTTCTGTTGACACTAGGATGGCCTCTTCCATGTTTCCGACTTTTCCAAATGGGAATAACATGGAGCCTATGAAAATTTTACTTTCTTAATTCACCTTAATGAGGAAATTTTTTCTGGCAGAAAAAAATACATCCCACGACACTGTACCCACTATCTCATATAATTAAATACAAAAAAATTCAAATACTTGTGTTGTCATAATTTAAAAAAATAAATATGATTAAAAAAAAAAACATATTCTTGATTTAATTTATTCTAGATTTAATTTTCCTAAAACCATCTCAAATTAGTAAGTGTGATTAACAAAAAAAAAAAAAAAAAAAAATACTCTTTAGATTTAATTTTCAAAAAAACATTTCAAATTATGTTTTTTAAGATTAATTTAACTCATTGGAATTTGAATTTTCACCTAAATTTTATAGTTTACATACTACTCCATATTATAATGATAACCAAGTAAACTCTCCACTAACCTTAGAAACACTTGAAAACATAGCTCCTATGCATTTGAGACATTGAGAATTTGTTTGAAAGCATTGAAATTTACAACTACTTGCACATTGAGCTATAATTATAGGTACAATCGAACATAGTTTGCATACTGCTCCATATTATAATGATAACCAATTAAGCTCTCCACTAACCTTAGAAACACTTCAAAACATAGCTCCTATGCATTTGAGACATTGAGAAATTGTTTGAAAGCATTGAAATTTACAACTACTTGCAAATTGTGCTATAATTATCGGTACAATCGAACTAGGCACACCATATGAGACCATTGAAGGAAAAAAACACGGAACCTTGTAATTATAAATAAAACAGTAAAATAGTTTAAAAAAGAGAAATATGTAACATGTTTAATTTCCCTCCAAAAGCCACTTCAATTTATATCTCTAACGCAAAAGCTTCGAAATTGTGTGATAATTCAAGTAAATGGATCATTAAAACAAAATCAAATGTTTTTATAATTAAAAAATAAAATGGTTTGGTTGAATGGTTTTAATTCCATTATACTCACGATGTGGGGCATGCGATTTTTTTTTAATATTTTTATGAAACCATTTTCATTGACCTTTTATTTTTCAATAATTAAATATTATTATTAGTTTTTGTCAAGGAAAGAATTTAGTAATTTATTTACATATTACTATTAGTTTAGCATTGATTATTGCAATTTATAATGTTTAAATATAAGAAAAATATTTATTTTTCAATATTATTGTAAAAATTAATTTTCAGACAACTGGCTGGATCATAACTTGAAGGTCTTATTGGCGTCTTTGCACCATGAGGATAGCCTCAATTTTTTCTGCCATAATTTTTGGATGTAGTTACAATATTCATGCCATGAATTTTATATATTTGCGGAGTTATTTTTCGTTGTTAAGCTTCATAGGAAAACCAACCAAAATTAAAATCTTTGAAAATAACCCATACCCATGTAAATAACATATTTATCACTATTTACTACCCATAAAATTAAAAAATAAAACGTTTTGGTTGAATGGTTTTAATTCCATTATATTCACCATGTTGGTTAGATGATTTTTTTATATATTTTTATGGAACCATTTTCATTGGCATTTTATTTCTCAATAATTAAATATTATTATTAGT
The DNA here is from genome assembly GCA_034641835.2 of Pinus albicaulis. Lineage (NCBI taxonomy): Eukaryota > Viridiplantae > Streptophyta > Pinopsida > Pinales > Pinaceae > Pinus > Pinus albicaulis. The sequence goes on along the minus strand of CM076581.1, from coordinate 408,263,745 downwards.
CTTTGTCAAGGAAAGAATTTAGTAATTTATTTGCAGACCACTATTAGTTGAGCATTGACCATTGCAATTTATAATGTTTAAATATAAGAAAAACAATTATTTTTCAATATTATTGCAAAAATTATTTTTCAAACAATTGGTTGGATCATAACTTGAAGGTCTTATTGTCGTCTTTGCGCCATGAGGATAGCCTCAATTTTTTCTGCCATAAATTTTGGATGTATTTACAATATTCATGCCATGAATTTATATTTGTGGAGTTATTTTTCGTTGTTAATTTTACCCATGTAAATAACATATTTACCACTATTTACTAACCATAAAGTATATGCATAAAAATGGATAGGAACAAGATGTAAATAAATATATTTAAGCTTACTGCACACTATTATTTATGTGTTCTTTAGTAGCTCCACTTACTTATAAACAATTGCTCATTTTTTAGTAGTTCCTGACTCAAATGGTGGAATAATTTTTTTTATGGAAATGACATATCCCCTCCTTCATAATAAAATTATGACCTGAGAGAACTTGCAAAAAAATAAAATTTATGGGTCCAAACAATTGTTGTATTTTTAAATAGCATGATGAAACTGTGGATCATATTTTTGCTAGCTGCTTTGTTGCACATAAAATTTGGAACACTACTCTTCAAGTTTTGGGCTTCAGAAAGAATCGTGATTAGTCCTCCATTAAGGACTTCCTATTTCTCTGGGCTATGAAATATATATACGTGTTCACCCTTCCTATCATTGTGGCCTAGGGTATATGGATTTTTGGGAACATGGGTATGTTCAAGAATTTGAATATTAGAGTTCTCCTTCAAACTTCCAAAATTGTTTCACTTTTTAGGGAATACATCTATGTTTCAAAATGTAGAATGACCACGATGGTTTATTGGATGCCTACCCTCGATGATCCTAACCTGAACTAAAATTTCTTTTGTGGCCCCTGTGGGGAGAATTTAGTGAGTTCGATTAGTGATTATTTTTAGAGAGTCTCAATTTTCTTAGGGTGTGCCTTGGTGAAAAAAATATAAGAAGAGGGAAAAGGTCCCAACACACTGGGTGCATTTTGGTCCAATGCTTATCGATGGTTCATGTGTGCTTTGGAGTGTACAATCATAAGTGTTATGAGATGTGGATATGCGTTGATCCTTTAAAATCATTTTCTAATTATGCTATGTGTGATTGTTCCTTGCACAAATAAACAATGCGCGGATTATGAGTCGCTTACACCTTGGCTAATTAGACTAAGTTTTGCATTATAAGGAGATAATACCTTGATATCTCTTTTGATCTCCTAGTGGGATTTTGTGATACAGTTTTTTAATAGTAGAGGGGGGTTGATTAAGTTGTCTAGGAACAAAACTTTACTTTTTGGGACATGCCTTGAAAATGGAACAAATACCAAAACACAACTGATAACCATTTGGGCAATTATGATATTAATGTTGTTAAATATATTAAACACATCCAAATTCTTGATGACTCCAAACGTGTTATTGATTGGTTGAAATGTAATGCCTAGCTAAAAATGACAAATATTGCTTCTTGGAAGCACAAAATCGAAGTTCCCAAAAGCATTTTCAGGAAATCAATATTTAAAGAGAATTCAATTCTAGAGCTGATAGGATTTAAAAAGCATGCTAACTTTGGGCCCAGGATCCATCCTCTTTAAAGAACTTGACGACTATTTTGTTTAAGGCGTTCATTCCATTTCGATAAATTACATGGATTAACTCTAAACTTCGAGCATATTTGCAGGCAACCCTTTTTGTAGGCATGTTAATGAGCACATCATAACAACGCTTGATGTAAAAATTGTCTCCATAACATTTTATTGTGCTATTATAGACTCTGTACATCTTTGTAGTGTTAAGAAAGTTTATGATAGTTGTATTATGAGAGATATATATTTTAACCCTTTCAGATATGTAGAAGTTTCTTTCAGATGCGTGTTGCTTTCTCTAACAGTTATCTGTGTATAGAGTTGGAAATTCAGAACATTATCTATTTTTTGTTTTATTTTTATGAATAATTAAAAAAATTATTTTTTTATTAAAAATGTGTAAAAATGTAAGTGTGCAGATTTATTAGTGGTTACTTTCCATCAAAATTTATGCAAGTCTTTGCTCTTTAGATAATAATTAATTTTTCCATTTCATATATATCACTTTACAATTTTTATAAAAGCATAATTTCCATTTAAATAACATATACTAAAATATCCTACACACTTGTTATAATAAGTTTTTTCATTATAATACTACATAATAATTCCAAGAAATTTCCTCAAAATAACTTTGTGGGAACCTTTTAGTTGATTTAAAACTCTTTTCATTTTCTGCAACGACTCATGTCTCCACAACACTTGCGAGTGTCACATAGAGGGAATCAGTCATTGAGATGTAGTTTCACAAAATCCTCTCTATTCCATTTCGATGGAGTTGTCTTTAGTGCGATTTTTTGGACTTTCCGGTACCAGAATCCCATGGAAAAAATTAATGTAAAATCTTGATTTGTGTTATTTAAATTGGTTTTTTGACTATATATATGGATTTAGCACCCTGAAAAACCCCTAGGGCACTTTGATTGTGTAGGGGTTACCCATCAAGCTTGTGATTTCAATAATTTCCTGCAAGATTTTAAAGAAATTAGACGGGAAAAATCCACCAGAAAAACTTCTAAATAATCTTACTAAAGACAACTTGCATTCCTATGACTAATGTAGACCTAACACTTACGATTCTCTAAAACATTTAAATGCTAATAAATTTTTATAAATCTCATGTATATAAATTTTATATTATAAGACCATTTATTTAACCCTTCGACAATGAGTCACAAAAATACCAAGTGTATTTTTAACATATTTAGAAATTGTTTATTTATTAAACAATGTTAATTGAATCAATTTCACCGACCACTTCAAGGAATTGAGTATTAGAGTATATTTCTATAATATAATGTTATAATTATATTATATTAGCAGAATTGCAGAGTAAATTTGATTGATATGCCCCAAGAGACATCATTTATATTCCAGTAAGTTTTTATAAATGAGATAAATTAACATAATTTAAAAATATAAAACATAAAACATAATTCATATCAACTCATACATTAGTTTACCTAGAATGATAGCAGACAAAAATTGACAAAATACTTAATTTTTTTTCATACATTATCCAGTTTATGAGCCAATCGAATTCCAATCTATAAGAAAATAATCATCTACATAAATCAATCCACAAGAATTTATATTTTGGCTATCCAAATTGTGTTTTACCCGTTGTGGGCCGTTTCAACCACAAAAATTTTGGGTCTGCTGCAAGTGTTCGATATTTCTCACGTGAGCAAAAGTGATTATGTTTAGTGTTTCCCTCTTCAAAGGTCGTTTTTCTCATTCAAGCTTTAGGCCAAGTTCAAGTCTTGGGTAATTTTGGTTTGATAGGAGAGTACTCTTCATTGCGGTATATTTACCTAAGCAGTCATGGTTACTGTTTATGTTTAGCGTTTCAGTCTTAAGAAAACCATTTTAGCCATTGTACCCATGCAAGCCGACCACTTATGGTTCACAATCCCTTTTATATTGTGTATGTTTAGCATTTTAGTCCAGAGAGCCATTTTGGCCATTGTACCACGCAAGCTGGCCACCTTAAAAAGGAGACAACAACACAAGTTGCTATACATTGAAACAAAGCATTCTTCCAGTATCAATTCATGATCGATGAATAAGTTTACCATCAGAAATACTAAGTGGATAAATCGACCCACATTCTCATCGTTTGTTCCTCACCACATTATAGATAAATCAATATTGTTTTTCCTAGAACACCATCTTACTTTCAGGATTTATCTTCTGAACTTCTCTTCCCCTCTGCACTGCCTTCAGTGTTTGTCGTTATTTGACATTTTTCTCTCCGTATGCACTCAGATAGCATATATAGTGCTATCAAGGAAAAAAATGCAAATTAGAAAAACCAGCTCACACAAAGTTGTTTTACATTGAAACAAAACATTCTTCTAGTATTAATTAGAGAACTGATAAATAACGAACTAGCCTACAAATAGAAGGCGAAACTTATTTCTCAGGCTATCGAGTCATAAATGTGCCTGGGAAATAAATGCCTATCGCTGGATGGTGTACTTGCCTTAATCCTACGGTGGAGATTTACTTCCGAGGCACATTTATGGCTGGATAGCCTAGGAAATAAGCTTTGCCCAAATAGAATGAATATCAAACCAAATCGAACTGGACAAAGGGGTTATTTGTCATTTGTAAGTATTAGAATTTGGAAATGGAAACCCAATACATGAGTTAAAGTTTAAAATTGACTAGCACAATCACATTAGTAAATGCGTTTGATATAGGTTGAAAGCGTTATCAATCACATACACAATCATAGGAAATGTGGTAGATATACACCAAAAACTTATATCAATCGCATGCACAACCACATCAGTAAATGTGGTTAAAACACACTAATAGACCTTGTCCTGAAGATGACCACATTAGATGACTTAATACTAATGATATGATTAATCCGAAAGACATTTATCTAAAATATAGATCTAATATTAATAATAATAATAATATTCATATCGATAAATATATAATATTAAAAAGAATAATAATAATACAAAAATGACCATTTTAATGAAACTATTATTATTAATGTTGTTAATTAATTAATAAGTATTAATTAATAAATAATAATTCATAATTAATTAATAAGTAATAATTCATAACTAATTAATATGTAATTAATAATCCATTAATATTTAATTAATAAGTAATTAATGATTAATTAATAATTAATAATAAGTTAATAATTGGCCATGATTGACCATGGTTGATGATGGTTGACAATGGTTATCCATGGTTCATTTTCATATTAAGACAATCTTTGAAACAACATGACCATAGTTATTGACCATGGTTGATCATGACTCACGTGGGTTCACCATGATTGATTTTCACATTGACACAATATTTGTCATAATGTGACAATGAACCATGGTTAGCAATGATTTATTTTCATATTGAGACGATATTTATCAAAATGTGATGTTGGACCATGGTTGACCATGATTGCTTTCCATATTGAGACAATCTTTGTCACAATGTGACATTAGATCGTAGTTGACCATAATTGAAATGGTTGACAATGGTTGTTATTGAGATAATCTTTTCCACAATGTGACGTTGGACCATGGTTTACCATGATTATAAACTCAATGGATTTATATTAAACCTAACGATTAATATAAACTCTATGAATAATATTATTCACTCGCAATATGAGCCCTTTCATTAATAAAACCAAGAGATTGATATTATAAACCTAAGGGAATAATAAACCCATGCGATTAATACTAAAAACCCAAGAGATTAATGTTATATTATATTAAGATTATATCATATTAATATTATATTATATTAATATATAAAGAGCTTAACAAAAATATTATAAACCCTAAAATAAACATGGTTGATCATGCTTGATTTTCATATTAACATAATCTTTGTAACAATGTGATGTTAAACCATGGTTGACCATGGTTGTCACAATGTGACATTAGACCATGAGACAATCTTTGTCACAATGTAACCATGGTGGTTATGATTGATCATGGTTGACCATGATTGATTTCCATATTGAGGCAATCTTTCGCACAATGCGACGTTGGACCATGATTTTCCATGGTTGACCATGATCGGTTTCCATATTGAGACAATCTTTATCACAATGCGATGTTGGACCATGACTGACCATAAACCAGAGGGATTGATATTATAAACCCAAGGGTTAATATTATAATTCCAAGAGATTATAAACCAAAGGGATTATTATTATTATTATTATTATTATCCAATTTTAAAGTCACAGCAAAGCCAGACACCAAATTGGTGTATGAGACTCCCTTGTTTGTGGGACAAGGGACCCACCTCCGCACATTGATTTGATGCTAAGTCTACGAAGGCATGCATACTCTACCCCCTTATCGTTTTAAACATGTGACCTCTTAGGAGGAAACACATGTTTTTAACCATTAGGCCCACCCAAGGGTTTAATATTATTAACCTAAGATATATAAACCCTAAAATAAATATTATGAACCCTAAAATAAACATGGTTGACCATGGTTTATTTTCATATTAACATAATATTTGTCACAATGCATCATTGGATCATGGTTGATCGTGATTGATTTTCATTTTAAGACAATCATTGTTAAAATGTGTTGTTGGACCATGGTTGATTTCCATATTGAGATAATCTTCGTCATAATGTGACATTGCATCATGGTTGACCACAGTTGAAAATGGTTGACAATGGTTGATCACAGTTAATTTTCATATTGAGACTGTAATGTCCCATAATAATTATAAAATAATAAATAATAAATAATATAATATAATATAATTAAATAAATAATAAGTCAAGAGAATAATAAAAATAAAAAATAAAATATTAAACGATAACTGGAGTTTTAAATAAAATAGTAAATAATAAACTGGAGTCCTCAATAGTAAATAAATAAGTGAAGTTAAGAGTTAATTAACAAAAGTAAAAAAAAGAAAGAAATAAATTAAGAAAGAGTTAAACTAAGAAACTATGAAAATAAGTAAAGTTAACAAAAAGTTAAACTAAGAGAAACACTAAATTAAGTAAAACTTAAAATAAAGAAATAAAAGTTGCATCTTGACATAGTGAATGTGTGCATGTGGTTCCCATTCCATTGTTTGGTCTATTTAATAGACATTAAGGAAGATTCATGGACCATTCTTTCATCCACTATCTAGAGAGAAAGGTATTGTGAGGCAAAGGATTCTCTGGCAGTAGTATATTGATTGAGGGCTCGAGGGTGGCCAGCTGTGGAAAGATTGTGTGTAGCTGAGCCTACGGTTGGGTGGAGAGTTGTCCCCAAAACATTGTTGCGGTCAGCAGGATTCATATAGGTTCAACTTTGGAGTCTCAAGTAAGGAATATCAACATTACAGGTAAGTAATCTTTGCTCGTGTTTCTGAAATTTCTATGATGATTAGTTAAACAGTTTTTGTGTTGATAATTAATTGCATGTTAAATTTGGAGTCATTACATATGGTATCAAAGCGAATTTCGACTTTATGTGACCTCCAGGTAAAAGTGAAAACTTGATTTTGATTGTGATGTTAATGAGAAAAGGGCTCGTGTTTGGTACTGTAGTGATTATAAATTTAATATAATAAACTTTATTATTATTAAAGATAAATTTGAGATTTTTTTCTCTTTTTTTTGCATGCAATTATATACATACTTGTTCTTAAATCTAGGATTAAAGTGTTAAATTAAAAGAAATTTTATAAATCTTTCATGCTTGTTGCATGCATCTTTCTTTTAAATAATATATATGCATGCAAATATGTTTTAAATAATATATATATATATATATATATATATATATATATATATATATATATGTATGCACCTTTAAATCTTACATGCTTGTTGCATGCACCTTTCTTTTAAAAATACAAATAAACTGCCAACCATACATTATACACTAACCAAACAAATGATACATTTACAATGCTTCAACAGTTGATATCATATAACTTCTTTTAACAATATACATAATCTTACCAAATCAACATGGCCTAACCGAATTCGAACTTACTATTTCTTTTAATAATATATAGAATCTTACCAAATTGAACATGGCTTAATCGAATTCGAACTTGCCATTTATTTTAATAAGATATATATAAAAAGAAAGAAAGAGAGTATTTTTAACGTCCATGAGGCTAAAAATAGCCTATGGAACAGATCGCTTCTCCATCTCGCTCTTGTATTTGGTCCTTTTCCTGTGAAGTTTTACAATAACCGCTCCCAACTTCTCAACAAACTCTTTACTAAATAGATTATCGCAAGAACTAATTTCCAGAATACCTACATAATTTTCCCTACTGTCTTTGAAGGCCTCGCATTCTAAAATAAAATGTTTTTCTATTTCCAGTTTTTCGGAAGAGCAAAAAATACGTACTCTTTCCTCCCACATTTCTTTTGGCCTTTTTCAGTGCCCTGTTTCACAACGGAGTTGATGATAATTAGTCCTTAATTGAGCAATAAAAATTTTAGATCTCCAAGAAATATTGGCCCCTATGTACGCCTTTTGTTGATGGTTATGAGTGGGGTTAAACTCTTCAATGTAGTACTTCTTCTTTCTCCCTAGCTCTTTCTCCCAAGTACGTTTGTGGAACTTATCCATAATAAATTTTTTTATCACTTTATTGTTTGTAGGACACATGCCGAAGAAAATACCCCATTTACTAAACCATTTGTTATTTTGCCACATCTAAGTCTTCTTTATTTGGCATAATCTGTCACTCAACACAACCTTCGTCCATCTAACCTCTTCCATTTGCTCAATTTTTTTCAAATGCCTTATGACTCACACCATAGCAATTGCTTCAATAGGAGCAACCCCTGTTTCACTTAACATGATAGCATAAGGAACTGCGCTTTTAATTTTACATTTGTTTGTAATCAAACGCTTTTGAATTTTCTCATTTTGTTTCCACTACATCTCGGTTGTGTTGCTGGCCCACAGTTCACAATTGTAGAGAAACACTAGAATCACTAGAAGCCCAAAAAGAGTAAGAGTGGTTTTCCAGTCCCACAACTATGCCTCTCTACACCTGTTTTGAAGAGAATAAAATTCTTTCCAACCCCCTAAAGTTATTTTCTTTCTACAACCATCCCAACTTAAATTTTTATTGAAGTCAATTCCGAGGTATTTGTAGTCTGCAACTTCTTCCAGAATGTTGCCTTCAAAGTAGAACTTATGTTGGTTTTGCTTTCTTTTGTTAGAGAAAACCACTACTTTATTTTTGCTAATATTGACTTGTATCCCCACCCTTCTACAAAAATTCTCAAGAGAACGTAAGTGCTCTTGCAAACCAAGAGCAGATTTAGCAATCAATATAAGGTCATTTGCGTACAAAAGAAGCTTTATAACAAACTTGCCCAAATGGATACCATCACCCCCTTGCGAATTTATCCACTCTTCAAGTTTGTCAATATATAACCCAAAAAGGGTAGGAACAATGGGCAACCTTGCTTGACCCTGATATCGCTTCTAAAACTTTCAAAAATGCCAGCTGAAGTTCTAATTTTGACTTTCACCTCTTCATACAGCCTATGCACAATTGCTCTCAAATGCCTGGGAACCTCGAGTTCCTCCATTCTGCTCCAAAGCTTATCCCTAGGAACCGTGTCAAAGGCTTTTCTGAAATCAACAAAGCAACAAAAAACTTCTTCCTTTTTTTCCCAAACATTTTCAATGATGCACCTTAAAGTTATACAATGATCAACTATGGAATGTTTAGATCTAAAACTTGCTTGCCCTTTAGCATGTTTATCTCTTTCTTCTGCCCACTTGCTAATTTTCTTTTCTAATATGCTTCCAAATAACTTTGAAAACAAGGGATTTATCATTATGGTTCTATAATTGGAGGAATTATTGATGTCACCACTCTTGAAAAGTGGTATTTCCATATTAGTTGTCCAATTTGCGGGGAACCCCTGTTGTATGATGTTGTTGAAAATTTTTGTGATGTGAGGTGAAAGAATTTTTAAGCCCCACTTTAGATACTCTGCTTGGAGTTCATCTAAGTCTTTTGCTTTTCCAGCACCCAACTTCTTGATACCCATCTCTACCTCTTGCACCGTGAAGAGTTTTGTGTCTGTGTTGACCAAGGGAGGAGGGTTAACCTTGGGATCCTGCTCATAAAGTTGTCTTGCATTGTTGAACCATCTAGAAGTTGTAATGTTGTTTTCAGTTTGCACCTTTTTCGGTTGGAGCTCCTTCTAGAATAATTTGGGGTTATTTTTGCCAAGGAAGATTAGTTCTTCTCTCCTCGAAACCATGAAACCAACCTTTTCTTTCTTACTATCTTCTTGTAAGCTTTGAGCTTTATGTTATCCTTGTTTGATTCCTTCCACCTTTTCCTTGTCTTTTTTCATTCTTCGTCAAACCAAGCATTAACTAGAAAGCAATTTGTTTCATACTTTTTAATTTTTTCTCTTTTGCATTCAACAAGTGCGCTTTGAATTAAATGTGTTAATTCGTGACTATGAAGGCCATGAAATTAGATTTCCTCCTTCTGGAAGAGCCTCTCTAGCGTTATTTTGAAGGTATTACAATTCTTTGAAGTCAAAAGAATTATGTCCTTTAGGGAATTTTGTTGAACACATTGAGTTTTTGACCCTAATTGCTTCTTTCCGGTCCAAGAGAAACTTAAATAAATTCCCTTATGATCTGATTTTAAGTTCCAAATATGATCTCCAATCAACACTTCCTCCATTAAATTATATATATATATTTTTTTCATTACCAACCTTTAAAAAATTATAAGTTAGAGAGATTTTTTTGGCATATATCTTCTTCTTTTTTTTCTTTTTCTTTTTTTAAATTTCACGTGTTCAAACCCACACGCACTTATGTGCAGAACCCACGTGAATTCCAGCGTTTCAAGCACTAGCCACAACCAACAACCCTGTACGCAACCCATTTCTCCAAGTCAAATTTCCCTGTAGTGGGTTGATGCGATGGTGCGACCTTCACAAAAGCATGGCGAGTTGAATGCTGAAGTAAGGGTTATTTTGACGCACCCTAACCTTGGTTCTTTAACTTGCAAATCAAACCTGATCTCCACGCTGAAGTCAAACGCATCCCGGACCAACCCCACCGCTTTTGAAATCGCTCATTGTCGTTTTCATCGTTTCCCTTCCTCACTAACTTGGGGCTGCAGGCAGAAGACCGAATCCCTAAACACTCTACCTCTCGCATGTACAGGAAGCACTTTACCGTTTGAGCAACATCCCCTTCACATTTTTTATTCCTCCATGAACGCTGGTATGACCGGCTCAACCTGTATGAACGCAGTCCAGGAGGCGGCAGCTACCTGGCGAGCCGGCGCAGAGAGGTATGAGCAAGTTGCGGAAGCTGCCATCGCTGACGTAGGGGCAGACTGACCCGGCAAACGCGAAAATCCAAGTCCGCGTGGATGCCGTTTCGATTTCGCTCCTCGTCATAAGCAAAATAGTTCCCCAACCAAAGCGGAGCTCGACAACGAGGTCATTACTAACGATGCATTTTTTCCTTGCTTTGTAGAGGTATAACGTTTAATTTTTTTTATTATATTAAAAAGGTGTTTGTAAGCTGTCACTTGATTTAACTGATATAGGAGGATTTATATGTTTGAGTAAAATAATTTTCATATTGAAGGGAATATAATTAATGAAAATGTTATAAAAATATCAGTTAAGCTAATTATATAGTTTTAATAAGTCGATATTATTTTCAGATTTAAAATTAATTTTTTTTTTCAGAAGAAAAAAAACGCTGATATATTAAATATGTCAGTTCATTTTACATTAATATCATTCTCAGCTGTGCAACAGCGAGAAACATCATGACATCTATGCCAAAAAACAAACCGGATCACATTCTAAGAAATAAAAGGATCACAGTAGCTTGGCATCCATATCACATCAATTTCGTTCTCAGTTGTGCAACAGCGAGAAGCAACGAGACATCAATGCCAGAAAACAAACCGGATCAAATTCAGGATCACAGTAGCTTGGCATCACAAATATCAGAGTGCATAAACCACTCATAACAATATGTCTGCAAAGGGAGAGTAGTCTCCACCCCTGCATCATCCAACACTAGAGCCGGATCATAAAAAAGGACAGTTAGTAGTAAACAATAATACATGTAAAAAACCTTGATCGAGAAGTCAGGCTCGCTTGATATATAAGATTAGTGAGAGGCAGGCTCACTTGCAATATGCATAAAACAAAACTGTAGGTCCAAAAAGGCAGGCTCACTTGAAAGGTGCCGGAGAACAAGCCCGCTTAAACAGCACTAGATCAGACCCATCAATAGGGTCCACAAAAATACAGCCCCTGAGTAGAAAATGGAGCTGCAGCTGCAAGCAAAAAGACAACAGAGGAGGGTTCACAGCATTGAGCAAAAACCCAACGCCAGTCCACTAGCGAGGCAGCCGCCCTAAACCCGCGCAGAGAAAACCCCGTTTGCGACATAAACCCCCATCCTCCGCACCCGAAAATCGTGATGGTTCCCCTCCAAGTCCACCGAGACAGTGTGGGAAGGCAAACCAAGACCCCATCTGCCGCGTGCTTTAAACCCAACCAAAACTGATGGATACAGAAAATGAGAAAGGGGCCACCACCAGATTTTGCGCAGAGGAGACCCCATCCGCCGCATAAAACCCCATCCGCTACGCCCAAAGGTCACTAAAGAAGAAGACGGGGGCCGCAGCGGTGAGGCAGCCGCCGGACCCCCACAGAGAAAAACCCTATCTACCGCAGCCGCTCCAAAATCTGCTTCCTCAGATGAGATGAGATCAGATCCAAACGAGGACTTCCCCTCCGCCACGCCCAGCGGTCGCCGAAGAAGAAGAGGGGGGGCCGCAGCGGCGAGGCGGCCGCCAAACCCCCGCAGAGAAAAACCCTATCCGCCCTCCAGGAATTGCCTGCAATGGCTCACCCCCAAAGTTCTGCACGAAAAGTATCTTCAAAAAAAAAAAAAAAAAAAAAAATACTCTTCTTGAAAAGATGTGCCAAAATACCTATTAAACAAAACCACTAACTCAACTTAAAAGAGTAAACACCTTTCAACTTTATCCATCAAGCAAAACCTCTAACTCAACTTAAAAGAGTAAATACCTTCCAACCTTATCCATCAGAGAAAGAAACTTCTAAAAATCAATGGAATCTTGGTTGTTGTAAATTCTCTAATCAAGCTAATCTTTTCCAAAAAAGATAAATCAAATTAAAGAATCAGTTCTCTGTCCGTCCTATTAAAAAATATATATATATATTTACAAAGTTAATGTTACATCGGTCATTAGTTAAAAAAATTCTAAAGAATTAGAGATGATTTTGATGACTGATTCTGCCTCCTCTTCTGGTCATTCATGGACAGCTAGTGATGGAAGCAAAGTTGAAACCTCTTCCAGTTTCCCTCCATTCAAAGGAATTGTCCTTGGAGAAGGACAAAATTCAGCTAAAGCTTATCCCTTAGTACAACAAGAGAATATTTTAGGGATAGAAAGGAGAGTACAGACAGTCAGTGAACAAATAAACTGGACAAACACTGTTGTTACTGGATTAGAGAAGAATATGGCCAAAGCTATCATAGTTAAAGAACAAATAGACAAAGTCCTTGTGTCTATTAATGATGTAAATAATGTCTTAAACTCTGTACATTATAATTCTGCAGCTGCTAAAGATTATTCTATAGAATCTTTTAAGAAGATTGATGAAGTAGAAAATTGTATTATAGAGAATTCTATTTCTACTCGGCATATGATCTCAGATCTGTCTGACAAAGTAGACAGAATGAGTTTGAAGAAAGTTGACAAGCCCATACCAACTTCATTTCTGACAAAAGGGAAAGCTATTCACACTCATGAACTAAGTGATAGCCCAGTCTCTAAGTTTCCATTTCTCCTCCCTAAAGAAGTTGTTGAATCAGAAAAGCCTAAGCAGTCAGAAAAGGTGTTTGTCAAATTCCTTTCAGAGTCAGATACCGAAAATCATGTCCTCCCTGTCTATGAGCCTCTTGAGCCTCATTTCAGCAGACATCCTGCCCCTGATCTATATGGTGTTGGAAAGATTCCCCCAAGGGAAATATTTCATGCAGATAGTCATAAAGAATGGAACTTAGACAATCTGACTACTGCACAGATCAGGCAGATGCTTGATCAGATGATCACCGAATACAAGCTCATGTGTGTTTCTGGTAAAAGTGAGGTGGAATCCTGTAAAAATTTAATACAATGCTTTACTGGAACACTTGCCAAATGGTGGGAGCTTGAATCTTCTCCTGCCCTGCTAGACAGACTAGAGAAGGAAACACTGAAAGATGAACAGGGTGATATAAAATTTAAGCCAGATGGTACTGCTAAAAATAACATGATTGGTGCTTTGACTGCTCTTATACAAGAACATTTTTGTGGTACTGATATTACACTTACAGATAAGCATGAAATGGTTTTGATGAATCTGAAGTGTAGAAATATCAACCAGTTTGAAGACTTCCACAAAGATTGGATACAAAGGATATATTTGGTTAAGGAACCAAAGAATGTTATGTGGAAACAAGTATACCTTGCAGCCCTTCCTTCAAAGTTAGTTGATATATTAAAGTTGCAAGAAGTCTTCCCATTGCCTCTTGAAGTTTATCTATGGGGAGAAATTTATTCTATCATCACTAAGGTGTTGATAACTCTTTGTACCAGTTCTAAGATGTCTAAATCTATTGATAAATTAAATCGACTGCCTGGTACTAAATCTTTCTGCAGTAAGTATGGCATAACCATTGATGATCCTTTGGTCACACGCAGAAAGATAAAAAGAAAAGCAAAGAAGGTTCAGCGAAGAGCTTGAGCCTCCAATTATAGACTGAGTTCTGACAAAAGACGAGAACTCAGACCTTCCAAAAGAAGATCTGCAAAAGGCAGAAAAGGTTATTACAAAAATAACCCAAAGACTCATTATTACACTCCTATGGACATCAAGCCCAGAGATGCTAAGCTTGATCGAATGAAGTCTGTTGTCTATTGGCTCTGTGGTCAACCTAGCCACACCTATAATATGTGTCCTACAGCTCTTGAGTCCAAGCGCGGCCTTGGCAAAAAATCACAGTCTAAACATCCCCAACAGGCTAGTACTAGTACTGCTGTGAAAATTGAAGACCGATGTCGCCATTGCCATTCTGCTTTCCATAAAACTGAAGATTGTCATCATCGCCTTGCTATACAGCAAGCTGCTGAAGATTACCCTTCTGATTCATCTTCTGAATCTTCTGTTTCTTATTTTTCTGAAGAAGAGGTTCATGCCTATTGTCAATGTTCTGATTCAAAATCTTGTCATTGTGATTGTTCTAATGATGATTCAGATTTTTCCTCAGAATCCTCTTTTCATGAAAAATTCTCTGAAAAATTAAAGGTCCTCATGGCCTAGACAGATGAAGGAGACATGAAAGCGTTTTCTCAAATTCGTGCCATGGAGGATGGTAATTTGAAAACTGCATTGATAAAGACTTTTATGCAGCATACTACTCCTTCCAGTTCCTCTTCAGGTAAGAAGCCAACCTTTGTTGATGCTTCTTATGATCGTAATACCAGATCGTATCTCCAGCATAATTCTAGCAAAGCTCGTACACTCACTTTGGGGGAGGTGAGTAGGGAGATACACAGCATGAAAACTGAAATTTCTGTTCTAAAGACTAGAATTTCAGAACTTGAAAAGAATAAACAGGTTTCAGCCTCTCCTGTTTCTTCTCCTGTGTTTTCTGGTAGAAACACAAATTATACTCTGCATGGTCCTCCTCCTAAATCTACTGAAGAAATAGAAGTTGCATAGGGACATCCTGATCCAAGTATGGGAATTAGAGATATGCATCTGCTCACTATCCAATATCAACAACACCATGTTCAAATTCAAGTTTGGATAAAAGGAAAGTTGTTTAATCTAAGGGCATTGATTGATTCTGGGTCAGATGTTAATATGTTTTCAAAAAAGGCTATTCCTTCAAGATTTTGGGTTACTGCTACTCGCAAGCTCACTGGTTTAGGAGAAATGACTTTAGAATATGAAGTACCAGAAGCTGTACTTTGTTTTGAAGACAGATGTATCACCATGACATTTGCTGTAGGTGAAATTCCATTTGATTGCATTCTTGGGAACGTATTTCTTGCTGCAGCTGAACCACATGGTTCAATGAGGTTCCATAATCAGAAGGCAGGGTACTTCATCACTATAAAAGGTAAAAGATTTAATCTGCCTTATGTTTCTAAAACCAGAAAGTCTACCATGGTGCAAGCCATGCAAGAAGAGCTACACAAAGCAGAAACCAGTCTCACAGAACTCAAAGATCATAAGAATATGATCAGAATTGAAGATCAGTTGAGTTCTCCACAAATTCAGAGACAGATCTCTGAATTACAGAAATAGTTTGAAAAGACCTGCTGCTCAGAAGAACCAAATGCCTTTTGGCATCACAAGCAGCATTATGTGGAATTGCCCTACAAAGAAGGATATACGGGCAAAGCATGCAAGTCCAGAGCTATCCCCATGTCGAAAGAATACAGACAGCTCTGTGAAAAGGAAATAAATCAGCTTCTTCAAAGAAAGCTGATCCGAGAGTCTAACAGTCCATGGAACTGTTATGGCTTCTACGTCAATAAGAGAAGTGAACAGATTAGAGGTATTCCTAGACTCGTTATAAATTATAAACCTCTTAATACTGTTCTTGCAGATGATACATATCCTATTCCGCACAAAGGAGATCTGCTGAGTAGGATATCTAGAGCCAAAGTGTTCTCGAAGTTTGATCTAAAATCTGGTTTCTGGCAAGTTGCCATAAAAGAAGAAGACAAGTGGAAGACAACCTTCAGTGTACCAGCAGGACACTACGAGTGGAATGTAATGCCATTCGGATTGAAGCATGCGCCTTCAAAATTCCAAAAGGTAATGGATTCCATTTTTAAGCCTTATAATAAATGGTTGCTTGCATATATTGATGATCTCCTAGTATTTTCAAAGAATCTCCAGGACCATTTTAAGCATTTGAGGATTTTCATGAAACTGGTCCAGAAAAATGGTTTGGTCCTAAGTAAGAAAAAGATGGAGTTGTGTAGGACCAAGATAAAGTTTTTGGGTCATAGCATAGAGAATGGACAAATTGCTTTACAAAGCCATGCACTTGAGTTTGCAGATAAATTTCCAGACATTATTTTGGATAAAACTCAGTTGCAGAGATTTTTAGGATGTTTGAACTATGTAAGAAATTTCTATTCTTCATGTGCTACTGACAGGTCTCTGCTCAATCAGAGACTAAGAAAGAATCCTAAACCTTGGACTCAGGAACATACATTGGCTGTCAGAAATATTAAATCCAAGGTCAGAAATCTCCCTATTCTTTATGTTGCTGATGATAACTCTTTTAAGATTGTTGAATCAGATGCCAGCAATATCGGTTGGGGAGGTGTTCTCAAACAAAGGCCAAGTAAGGAGAGCCAGAAGCATGAAGAACAAGTCGTGCAGTATGCATCGGGAGTATGGAACAAAGCTGAGAAGAATTACGCCCCAATTGAAAAAGAAGTTAAAGCTGCATGGAATTGTGTCAGTAAGTTCTCCATTCACTTGGTAAATAAGTTCTTTCTACTGAGAACTGATGCTAAGGCACTTGATAAAGTTATTTCGAAAGAAATAAAGAATCCTGAAGATGCCAAATTTGCAAGATGGCAGGCACTCTTTGCAAATTTTACTTTCAAAGTAGAACACATAAAGGGTTCTGAAAATTGTTTGCCAGACTTTCTCAGTAGAGAATACATCCACCATCAAGAACAATCTGATGATCAAATAGGAGAAGATAAACATGTTATGGTCATCATAACTGAGTGGGATCATGCCCAGCAGAAAGAGACACTCAGATCCATATCAGATGATGAGTCATGGGCAGTTTATAAAGAAAAGTGGAGACCTACGTGGCAACTCCGCAACACCAAAATCCTTGATGCAGATTTACAAAATCATACTGACATCCTGCATCTTGTACCTGAAAGGAGAGTATATCCAAAAGGAAATCGATGGATACATGACATGGTATACTCTACCAGTATGACAGCTTCATATGAAGCTGAAAGATCCCTCTCATAGGATTTTTGTGATCTGTCCGTCATTTGTACTGGTGGCAGCGACAGAACAAGTGTTTATTATAAATCCTATACTATCAACCGCACACGGTGGCCAGGAGAATATACAGGAGGAAGATATTAGACATGGCCAGGTAATAATCCTGATCTGATTTTCCCTGACACTGTGTACAATTTTGCAGGATATAAACAGCTCTGGTGGAATCTGTTAAATAAAGACGGATGGGGTGAGACGCATCACACTAAGCTTAGATTTGGACCCACTTGGATAAATCAATCCGATTATGCATGTTCGTGGACAGAAGATTGGTGGTTTGATTATGGGCTAAGCGCTTATGGCATGGATCCGCAGTTTTATGAAGCCTATTTTCAAAGACAATGTAATGACTGTTTAGAAAGCAGTTGGGGAGAATGTTTTCACAGTCCATGCCAAACAGTCAAAGATATGAGTCAGTTAGAATATAAACTGGTAAATCCTATTCTAAACTCATATAAAAAGATGCAACACCAATGGTTGGTCCTAACAAAAATTAAGCACCAGATCATATTAAATAAACCCATGATTGTCCGAAGAATATACACCAAGGCATGGGATGATGATTATCCAAAAATCAGATTTCCTGGAATCACTATTCTTGATCAGCCGGAAACCAGTACAAGTGGTTCTAATGGACTCCGCTAAATCAAAAGTCCAGCTCTGCGGAGAAAATTGGAAGCTCAACGCATTAACGCTGGTACTGCAACCTATAATCAACTAATACGCATCGAATAACTTTTAAATTAGAATATATATATATATATTAGAATTTAAATAATTTTTTTAATACGAGGGCATGGGGTAATTTAATAGTGTATTTTTTCCTTCGGCAAACATAACGTCAAAAGCAGGGTAATTTAATCGTGTATTTTTTTTTCCTTCAGCAACCATAACGTTGAAGCTCTAAAAATTTTTTTAGTCATCTCCTCAGGTTTTCCGAGTTGGTTTAATTTTTTTGGGCAATCAAGGTCTTCGTCGTCATTTTTCGTCGAGATTGGAAGACTAGCGCACGAAGAAGTGACAAGTTAGGTGTCTTAGTAAGAACCAAATAAAAACACATATATTGACCTTTACTTTAAAGAATTTTAATAAAATTTTGGTTACACGTCAGTTTAACTTATACTTTAGTTGCATTATTAAATTATATTAAGAATTTTAATAAAAAAATTTTAGTTACTCGTCAGTTTAACTTATACTTTAGTTACATGTGTTTAATGTATCTTAATTTGTAAAGTAAAATTCACACCATTACATTTAAGTTATAAATAACTATTAATATATTTAAAATAATAATAATGAAATTTCAAGTTATAGAATTATGATTATTGGCACGAAAATTAATAGGGATGAAGTTCAATCATCTTCAGTTACAATACTATTTTCTCAATGTATGCATACTATTTTCTCAATTTATGCATGCAGAGGTCTTTGCTCATCTAATTGTTCAAATATAGCTTATAATTATATATATATATATATATATATATATATAATGGAATTTACTCTTATTAATAATAGCTAGATGTGATGTGATTTTCAAGTAGATACTCTCTTAGCTATTCGAAATATCATTAGTAATTCACTCAAGATGAGTGTTAAGGCAAGATTAAATTTCTTGTCTCCTAAATATTAAATATGTGTGAATTTTGTTAATTTAAATTTAAAAATTATAAAATTTTGAATGTATCAAATTTAAAATTCTAAATGTGTGAAGATGTGAGACAACTCAAAGTTAATTAACTCTCAACTACTAATTTATTTTTCAACTAAAAATTTTACATATACCATGGTGAGAGATAAATAAAACCATAGTATTAACCACTTTGATTTTTAAATAGACAATTAATATTATATTAAATATAGTACGACACATAATGTGAAGTTAATAAATAAATAATTATGTAAGGACATGCAAAATTAAAAAACAAAAAACCAAAAAATGGGGTTTCACATTCAGAGATAATTGCATGTGATCTTTAAAGTTTAATGCTATATAGAATGTGGAAGTAATAATAATGGTGAGTAAATAAAAATTTTAATATGGTAATATTTTTTTAAATATTTAATTTAATTAGTTATATATAGAGGCAGTTAAGTTGTATCATTTATTAAGTGTTTAAATTTATGAAGATTTATTAAATTTTTGAGTTAGTAGGTCATTGAGTGTAAAATAATTATGGAGAAAGAATTCATGGGAATAAAATTATATATATATTTTAATGCTTATGTAATATTGTATGTGAAGGTTAAATTTTAGTGAACTTTTTATGATGCATATAAATACCTATTAAACATTAGAAAAGTTAATATCATTGCTTATTAAAAATGATATTGTTTTTATTATGATTTGTATATATATATATATATATATGAGCTCCTTAATGTGTATAAATAGCTAAGTGGGGATTAGGAACATTGTCTCATCAATTGATATATCTATTATTAAGCCTAGTTGAATTTTCTCTTTATAATTCTTAGCCAATAGAAATAAGAAATTATTATCATTATTAAAGAATAGAGAAATTCTTATCATTCTTAAAGGATAGGTGAAATAGATCATATTCGATTATTTTCATAATTTTGAGAAGACAAATTTAATAAAAAAATAATAATCTAAGGATTATGATGTAATGGTGTAGAGAGAAGTGAATGACTAGGAACAAATAGGATGGATTTAGAGGATTGTTGAGCTACAAGTGGTCAAATTCATAAAAGAACTATCTCAACCAACACTTACAAAAAAAAAAAAAATGGTAAGGGAAACCTTGATACACTAATGGTATGATGGAACTAGACCAAATTGAAACCTATAGGATGGAAACAAGAAGATAAAATGAGGAAAATGGGAAACACCTTAGCGTAAATGACATAATCTCCTACCTAGTCAAGTATTATTGATAGTTAAGTAAGGTTCCCCATTGAACAACAAAAATAAGGAAATTCTTAGATAAAGGAAGTTGATTAAAGCTCAAAAAAATTCCTTGGGGTGTATACCTAGTGAATAACATAAAAGTGATAGGTTGAACCATGAAAATATAATAATGCCTATGATAGACTTATGTGATGATAGTGATGGAGCATATTTCTCTTAATGGCAAGGTCTATTAAGGATATTCACTAAACAGATTCAACAACATGAGTGATGATTAGGAATGACTTTGAGGGTCATACTGATGACCGGTATAATTTGAAAAGTGTCGAGATAGGAAGTTGTGAACACTCATAATTTAGGAATGATAAACTAGGAAAATGTTTAAAGATTTAGATGGTAAAGGTTAACAAATGTCTACCTTTGGCAAAATAAATCGACTATAAAAAATTAACGAGAAAAATCCTAGCATGAAGTGTAAGAAGGCAGGTTGATGGAGATTCTATAACAAGGTTGTGAGAAGAATTATGAATAAATTAACCTATCAAAAAATAAATGGTGAATTTGACTAATCTATACTCATTATTTCATGTGTGGATCTTTGACCTATTGATACTTTCACATAAACAACATGTTGAATTTGTGTCATTAAGAAGTTAATTTTCAAGCACACCATGCATATTCAACCTTTTGGTGGATGATAATGGTAGTAGTGGTCTCATGCTTCAAATATAAACCAAATATAGTGTTTTCCAAGCCAAATGTGAAGGGAAATAATCCTTAGTCCAACTTGAGGAATGGTGCACCTATAATAAAGTAGAACAAGTGGTATTGAGAAATGAGATTAGCCAATCTTTTTGAAGGTGAACAATGATGATTACTAGGTGATGGAAAAACCATTGGAGATTAATTATCCCTTTGCACAAGTGGAATAATTATGAAAAAGGAATTAAACAATGATGGCCTAATGTTTGTGTGTCATTGAGTAGAATGATACTAGAATGAAAAAGAAAAATACGAATAGTGATAATGGAATTTTAATTTTTGTGTTGATGATTTAAGAATAATTGTGCAACCAAAAATATCTTAATGATAAATTTCACTAAATTTCATTGAGAAAGAAGAATACATGGCTAGAATTTAAGGATCATTTAAAATTTAATGATGTACTTAAAATGAGTATACTTGTGGTGTAAATGGTCAACTTCCTAGTTGAAAGAAGTGGAAATGATTATCTAAAAGTAATAGGTAACTTGGTGAAAATATGGCACTAATAATATTGGTGAGATAACCTAAATCATAGAGGGATGTTGAATAATGTTATTTCATAGTTGCTATTCATTGTTTATACAAACAAATGAAATTGATTTTTTTGATGAACCATGGTAAGAATGGTTATAGTGTATTATTGTTCTATATCTAATAAGTATTGAGATGATTCTCATATTAATGATGTTTCATGATATGATGGTATGTGGTAAATGAATATAGTTCTAATAAGGATAATGATGCACATGTAGTTCTTATTTAGTTGTTATGACAATGACGTTGTATGCTCATGATGAATATGATATGCATAGGGATCATGATGTTATGATATGATGTATATTGAGATTTTGTTCATTTATTATGTGATTTCATGGTTCATATATGTTGAAGTTATAATTTATGACGGTATTTCATGATGTGAAGCATGTGGAATCGATACGGATTTTGTGATATACATGAGGATGTAGTTCTTTACTATTTAGAATGTGGTTATTAACAAGATGTTGTATTATCATGATGAAATGCAAGAGTTAGGATGCGAATTATTTTCTATGATGTTATGATTATAACTAATGCATTGGATTCATGTTGAGATGAGGCGATTGGCAGGAAATCCACAAATGGGCCAAGAGGGCCGGTTTATTTGATGATCTCATGGGAGCCCATACCTACGAGGGAGAATATGTAATACCATATGGGTTGGGGAAAAAATCAATCAACACTACATATGCCAGTGGTTCCTTTGTCTTGTATAACTCTTGATGAATAGTTCTTGAAGGGTTGTGGGACCATCTTGAGGAGGCCAAGAGCCTGATATTGTGGGCCAAGTGGCTGGTATTGGATTGGGCGACGAAGTTTGGAAGGGGGTGTAATAACTTCGATGCCTGGGGTTGTGCACCTTAGTGAGTGTGGAGGGAGTGGTCCAGCCTTGCAAGATGCCCGGAGTCATTGAGTACTGGGACCGGATGCCTGCCTCAGGGCAGATGAGGTCTGAGTTGGGAGTGAGCCTTGGGGCCAACCTTGGATATGGTACAGACCGGGGAGGCTTATGCCTAGTTCCAAAAGTGGGAAAAAGGACAGAGATTCCTTGAGATTTCCCGGGTGTTGTGGGAACTTTCAATGCCTTCTAGTTATACCAGTTCAACAGAGGGTGTTGGTCAAACATGAAGTAATAAATAACTAAATAAATGATATAATATAATTAAATACTTAACTTCGGCATGAAGTTCCTTGAAGAGGGGGAGTATGTAAAGTCCCCTAATAATTATAAAGTAATAAATAATATAATATAATTAAATAAATAAGTAAATAAATAATAAGTCAAGAGAATAATCAAAATAATAAATAAAATAGTAAACAATAACTAGAGTTCTAAATAAAATAGTAAATAATAAACTGGAGTCCTAAACAGTAAATAAATAAGTGAAGTTAATAGTTAATTAAGAAAGAATTAATTAAAAAAAGTAAAAGAAAGAAATAAATTAAGAAAGAGTTAAACTAAGAAACTATAAAAATAAGTAAAGTTAACAAAATCAAGTTAAACTAAGAGAAACACTAAATTAAGTAAAACTTAAAATAAAGAAATAAAAGTTGCATGTTGACACAGTGAAAGTGTGTGTGTGGTTCCCATTCCATTGTTTGTTATATTTAATAAACATTGAGGAAGATTCATAGATCATTCTTTCATCCATTCTATGGAGAGAAAGGTATTGTGAGGCAAATGATTCCTTGGTAGTAGTACGTTGATTGAGGGATCAGGGGTGGCGAGCGGTGGAAATATTGTGTGCAGCTGAGCCTACGGTTGGGTGGAGAGTTGTCCCCAAAACTTTGTTGTGGTTAACGGGATTCAAATAGTGTTCAACTTTGGAGTCTCAAGGAAGGAATATTGTCATTAAAGGTAAGTCGTCTTTTCTCGTATTTCTGAAATTTCTATGATGATTAGTTAAAAAGTTTTTGTGTTGATAATTAATTGCATGTTAAATTTGGGGTTGTTACAGGGACAATCTTTTTCACAATGTGTCCTTGGACCATGGTTGACCATGATTGAATTTCATATTAGGACAATATTTCTCATAGTTCAACGTTGGACCATGGTTAACATGGTTGAGCATAAATGACCATGGTAAACCATGGTCAACCATGGTTGCTTTCCATATTGAGGCAATCTTTGTCACAATGTGACGTTGGATACTAAAATCCGAAGGGATTATAAACCCAAGGAAATAATATCAAACCCAACAGATCAATATTATAAAACAAAGGTGTATAAACTCTAAGATAAATATTATAAACCCTAAAATAAACATAGTTGACCATGGTTGACCATGATTTATTTTCATATTGACATGACATTGGACTATGATTGATCATGATTGATATTCATATTGAGACAACCTTTTTCATAATTGGACGTTGTACAATGGTTGACCATGGTAGATTTTCATATTGAGACGATCTTTGTTAGAATGCAACGTTGGACCATGGTTGACCATGGGTGACTATGGTTGTCACATTGTGACATTGGACCAAGAGGCAATCTTTGTGACAATGTGACTATGGTTGATCATGATTGACCATGGTTGACCATGGTTGATTTTCATATTGAGACAATATTTGTCACAATGTGACTACTTACCCCGAATGGTGGGAAATTTATTTCCTATAGTTCAAATTCTTTTGGGTTGATTTATTGTTTCCAAGGTGATGTTGAATTCAGAGATGCAAGAGTCGAGGAGTTTAGTGTTGAAGAAAGATTTATATTTTCTGACTAAACCCCAAGAGAAATATTATAAACCCTAAAATAAACATGGTTGACTAATGTTGACCATGGATGATTTTCATATTGATAAAATATTTCTCACAATGCGATGTTGGACCATAGTTGACCATGATTGATTTTCATATTGACACAATCCCAATTAATAAACCCAAGGGATTATTAATATTGATTTTTATTTTTGTGGGGATGACCATGACAAATTTTCATATTGAGACAATCTTTCTCATAATGCGACGATGGACCATAGTTCACCATGTTTGATTTTTATATTTTGACAATCTTTGTCAAAATGTGACATTGAAACATGGTTGCCGATGGTTGTCAATGGTTGTCCATGGTTCATTTTTATATTGAGACAATCTTTGTCACAATGTGACGTTGGACCATGGTTGACCATGCTTATAAACCTAAGGGATTTATATTACACCCAAGGATTAATATTATAAATTGTATGAATCATATTATGCCCTAGGAATATGAACCCTTAGATTAAAATCCCAAGGGATGATATTATAAACCCAACAGATTGATACTAAAAACCGAAGGGATTGTAATCCCAAGGGAATAATATTAAACCCAAGGAATTAATACTATAAACCCAAGGATTAATACTATAAACCCAAGTTATATAAACCCGAAGACAAATATTATAAACCCTAAAATAAGCACGGTTGACGATGGTTTGTTTTTATATTGGTACAATCTTTGTAACAATGTGACGTTGGACCATTGTTGACCATGGTTGTCACAATGTGAAATTGGACCATGAGACAATCCTTGTGACAATGTGACCATGGTTGGCCATGATTGATTTTCATATTGAGACAATATTTCTCACAATGTGACATTGGATCATGGTTGACCATAAACCCAAGTGATTGATATTTGAAACATAAGGGAATAATAAACTCAAGGGATTAATATTATAAACCCAAGGTATATAAACCCTAAAATAAATATTATAAACTGTAAAATTAACATGGTTGTCCATGGTTTATTTTCATATTGACACAATCATTGTCACAGTATGATGTTGGACAATGTTTGACCATGATTGATTTTTATATTGAGACAATATTTATTACAATGGGATGTTGGAACATGGTTGATTTCCATATTGAGACAATATTTGTCACAATGTGACACTTGACCATGGTTGACCATGATTGACAATGGTTGACAATGATTGATCATGGTTAATTTTCATATGGATACAATCTTTGTCACAATGTGACATTGGACCATGGTTGACTATGATTATAAACCCAAATGATCTACATTTATCCCTAGGATTAGTATTATAAACCATATTAATAATATTATACCCTAAGAATTTGAACCCTTAGATTAATAAACCTATAGGATTGATATTATAAACCCAAGGTATATAAACCTAAAGATAAATATTATAAACCCTAAAATACACATAGTTGAGCATGCTTTTCCAAGCTTGATTTTCATATTGAGACAATCTTTGTCACAATGCGACGTTGGACGATGATTGACCATGGTTGATTTACATATTGAGACAATCTTTCTCACAATGCAACATTGGACCAAGGTTGACCATAAACCTAAGGGATTGATATTATAAACCCATGGGATTAATACTAAAACCCCAAGGGATTATAAACCCAAGGGAATAATATTAAACCCATGGTTAATCATGGTTGACCATAACTGACCATGGTCAACCATGGTTGATTTCCGTATTGAGCCAATCTTTATCACAGTGAGACGTTGGACTATGGTTGACCATGATTGGCCATGGTTTACAATGGTTGTCCATGGTTCATTTTCATATTGAGACAATCTTTGTCACAATGTGACAACCATGGTCAACGATGGTCCAATGTCGCATCGTTACAAAGATTGTGTCAATATGAAAATCAACCATGGTAAGTCATGGTCAACCATGTTTATTTTAGGCTTTATAATATTTATCTTAGGGCTTATATATCTTGGGTTTATAATATTAAATATTAATTCCTTGGGTTTAATATTATTCCCTTGAGTTTATAATCCCTTAGGTTTTTAGTATTAATACCTTGGGTTTTTAATATTGATCCCTTGGTTTAATATTAATAACCCCTTGGGTTTATTAATTCCTAGTGTTTATAATATCAATAATACCTTTATAATATTAATCCCAAGGGTTTATTAATATTAATCCATTTGGTTTACAATATTTTTTTGTTTGTCAAGTTGTCTATGATCCCCCACGCTTGACCTGTGGCTTGAGGAACCATAACCTAGGGGCATGTAAGCCATTAAATTCACCCAGGGATCACACCTCGCCTGATTCACACTAGCCCTTAGGTCAATCTATTTTTAAGAATGTCTCCTTCCCCTAGCACAGGGCATAACCATCCCTTGTGACGTTTGATCCTGGCTCGCGTTCCCGATGAGGACCATCCTCAACTAGTTGTGCTAGTGAGACTTGAACCTTGGGTTTACAATATTAATCCCATGCATTGATCAATATTAATATTCCCTTCAGTTTATATTATTAACCCCTTAGGGCTATAATATTAAAATTCTCTTGGGTTTATTAATCCCTTGACTTTATTAATATTAATATCAATCCCTCAAATTTTATAATATTAATATTTTTCGTTATAATAGTAATCCCTTCGATTTATAATATTAATAATCCCTTGAATTTATCAATCTCTTTGGTTCAAAATATTAAATACTTTAAATGAATTATAAATCTATATAAACAATTAAATATTTTTAATTTTATATCGTTAATTATAAATTCTATTTTCATTTTATATAATTATATTTAAATATTTTTTAAAAATTAAATATATTGTTTTTCATTTTATATAACTATAATTAAATATTTTAAAATATATTTCTAATTAAATAATTAGATATATTTTTTATTAAATAATTAAAAATAAATATAATAATATAATAATAATTAAAATCAAAATAAGTCATAACTAATTTTTAGTAAATTTTAAATATATATATTTTTTTCTAAAACATAAATAATTAAACTAACTAAAACTATAAATTCATTAATATAAATTAATGTAAATTTACTTTGATTTTAAAATTCATTAATCTCACGTGTTCCAAACTTTTTCTAGAAAAGATTTACATTACACTCCATACCTTCAAATCCAAATAAAATGACTCTAACCTGATTAATCATTAACATACGAATTCCTAACTACTTGTATAATACAATTGTATTATGAATGTATTTAACGTACAACTTCAAGAAGAAATGCGATAATGACTTAATATTATAACTACAACTGCTTCATTTACAATTCATTCCGTCCATTTTAGCTTTCTCTCATGCAACTAAAGTATTTTATGGAAATACACTATCGACGAGAGCGCAAGATTATTTTTAAAATCGCTGATATTATTAGTGGTGCCAGGCTAAGGGATATCATTTCATTATTTCTTCCCTTTAAACTTTTACTATTTTGTTTAGTGAAAATAATTATCCCCATACTATATACTATATACAATCAAGCTACACACCAAAACATATAAAACAAAACACACACCAAGATAAAACATATAAATCAAGATACACACACCAAAACATATAAAACTTATCAACTTCCAGAGAGTTAATACCAACAAAAGATGTAAAAAAAAGTAATCAAAGAACGTACTCCGACCACCAAAACATATAAAAAAGTAATCGAAGAAAGTACCGATTTTTAAGCAAGAAAAAAACCTCGCTTATCTAATGTGTCACTGCATGTATCATTATCAGTGTTTTAAACTGTTATCTGTACATGCCATATTCATAAATAAAATCCTGCAGTACCCACTATACATATAGTAGTTAATGGACATAATCAGAAGACATTCTAAAATCATAAGTATCATCATGAGCCCCAGCCAATAAAAGTAGATCACCCAAATTATGAGCACTGAAGAAAAAACCAGAGAAAGAGAGCCGATTGCATGTGACCCCTGTTTTGTTGCCGTCCCGTCCTCCAGCCTGTGGGTTGTTGTAAAGGATCCGGACCAGCAATTCCGACCCCATCGAGTCTCATAGATTTGCATAATGCGTATCAGTAGTAGATGGTCATTACATATAACATGGACAAACCTGCAAAAAAAAGGATGGCAGGGTCCGGGGCGATGTCCGATGTGTGGACAAGATGGGGAAGACAATGTTCATAGCTGTCCTTTTGCCCTTGAGACTTTAAATTTGCTTTGTCAGTTACTTAAAATTCCTGCTCCAGTTTATAAGACGACCACCGATTGCATGAGCTGGTGGTTCAAGCGAGGAAAAAAAAACAGAGCCATACCCATTATACTACATTGGCACTTATGGTGTGGGAGAAACAAATGTATTTTTGAAGGGAAACAAAGCACACCGGGGAAAATCTGTGCAAAGGTATATTGCAATGTGGAAAAGCTAAAAGTAATACAAAAACCCCCAAGGGACTTGTCCAGAAAGATGAGACCTGTTGAATTACAATACCCAGCCGGTTTCTTTGATGGGGCTTCACAAAACCAAAACTGTGGATGTGGGGCATGGTTAAGGCTGTCCACAGAGTGCCACTATAAAATATATTGGAATGGAGGCAGAGGGACAAATATGAGGGCCGAGACCATAGCACTCTGGGGCTTGCTCTGGTTTGCCAGCCATCTTTACATTGAGGAGTTACGGGTTTTTGGTGATTCGAAGGTTATAATAGAACATCTAAACAAAGGTACACAGCTAAATCCGGTTTCTCTTATACATTGGTTGGAGAGAATAAATTCTTTGAAGCAATCTTTCTCTGCTATCTTTTTCAGCCATGTCTACAGGGAAAAAAACACTGAAGCAGACAGCCTTTCAAAAAGGGGATTAAACTGGTGTTTTGGTGATATGTACTATGAACTTCACAATGCAAATGGGCAGGAAGTGAAAGGTAAGCTTAATTTTAGCTAGGAAGTGATATGTACTTTCTTCCAACTGTCAGGCTGGTTTCGTTGCGTTCTTTTCAGATTTAGAACTCATTCAGATATAGATTTAAGGATGAGTGTTAATCTGTTTTTTGGAAAGCCTGCTAAAGGCATGAACCAATATGATGGTATGTGAACTTTGATTTCAGACCTCTTTGTTATTTGACTGAAGGTAATTTGGTAAACAAGAAACAGGAGTTAGTTTGTGATGCTTTTTTTGATGCTATAAAACTGAGAAATTCTGTACTGTGGATTTGAAAACAGTGAATATTGTAAAACCAAAGATGGTTTTTTGTTTTTGCATAGTTTTGTGCCCTGGTACACTTATATAAACCAGAAGTATTTTTTCTTGCTGAAAAAAAAAAAGGATGATGATCCAGTTTAATAGGCCGGTTTTTAGAAATTTCTATCGCAATTACAAATATATAATTTCAAAAACGTACGAAATAGTGAAACCAAAAATAACAAAAATGTATATGTATGTACTATCAGATAAGTTGTATTGTCCCCTGTGCCTGTATGTGATCCGGCTCCGACAGAATGTAATGCATTTGGCAGTCCCTTCTTTGATAATCCGTCCGCCATCTGGCTCTGTTTCCGGCAAATGTGTAAAGCTTATGTTCTAAAAAGGCGCTCTAAGTACTCTGATATGCTCAACCAATGTGACAAAAGTGAGGGGTTAAAACAGTTTTTATTATTGTTCATGTGACAAAAGTGAGGGGTTAAAACAGTTTTTATTATTGTTCATGTGATCAATAATAACTTTTGAATCACGGAATATGTTGATGTTATCAATAGAGAGTAGTCTAGTGATCCATAATAGTCCCCATAGGCGGCTATTTCCGCTTTTATGTTAATGCCACTCCCACAAATCCAGGAAAAATTCGTATTGAGTATTACAGTTAGCTCTTAACCATACACCGCAAACACATATTTGTTGTTGAGTTGTGCCATCAAAATATCCAGCAGGAAGGCAGTATTTGTGAGAGTGATCCCGAGGTGGTGTAGTGAGAACATTTGATCTCTAAGAGGATATCATAATATGACGGGCAACCAAAAGAGTCCCAGTCTGTCTCCCTTCAAATATGATTTGGTTTTGGATTTTCCAAATGTGCCAAAGAAACCTGAATGGAATAAGAGTGCCCCATTTTTGGGGCACCACTGAATGTTGTCAAATGGAATGTAAAGGACCCTCAAGAGTAGACAAATACTTTGCGGCCAGACAGCCACCGAGAATGGACAGCTATTGTTTTCCTCTGCTGAGTGACACATAAGGCAGTTCCTCGGTCCATACCAGCCTCTTTTTATGAGATTCTCCCATGTCAAATTTCGATTACGCCAGATAAGCCATATCAGTATGGTCACCTTATGAGAGAGTTTCATGTTCCACACCCGCATAAACCAACAATTTTCCATCATATTTTGATCTGTATGTGTCCCTGAACTGAATACCATCACCTGAGTATATGCCCGCCCATATAATTTTGTCCGGAACCCCCCTACCATGAATGCCCATATTATGTAAACGAGACTTAAAAGAGTTGTCGATGGACCTCTAAAACCCAATGCTACTTCCGATTTCCAGATGGGAGTGCCATGTGAATATCCAGATATGACCTGTGAGATCAGAAAGATCCCACGAGAGTGTAGAGTATGAACAATCTACTGATGAAAGTGTAAGAGAAAGTACTCCTCTTATATTGTAGTGATTAAAACTTTTCGCATTACAGAGAATCCCAAATCAAATAAAAGCACCTCTATAAATTATAATTCTCTAAATGAAAAAAATAACAAAATTTACCCAAAACCACTGCTAATCACATTTTCAGTGCCTTTCTTTTATTTCGCTAGTTTACAAAAACTTCAATGGTTGGAACCCTAGTTTGTCATCTGTCTTTTCCCTTATAAATTGTTTCAATCAGGCATCCTAATCCCTATGAATTGAAGGAAGATGACAACTCCTATCAAATCCAGAGTCGTCCAAAACTAAAATACAGTGGGTGCTATGAAGGAGGGCCATCGACTATGTATTCCCCTACCATATCTATCGCCTGCAAAATTTAAAAAAAACCCAAAAATGAAAGGTAGAGCTGGAAATGTTACCTCCTGCCCGATAAAGTTTCAGTCGCGACAGTAGAACCAACGACTCTTCAAGTTGTCATTCAAATCTCGGTGGACTGAAGCGACGCCCTTCCACGGCTGCAAACGAATGACGAGCCACTGAGTTTCATTTTAAAAAAAAATAAACATCAAACACTTCACACTCCAGGTAATTGCAACGGTATATAGGATGTTCAAAGCATATTACCTTCAAACTCGATCGCACTGGTTTATATATTGAAAAATAAAAACTCAATGTGGGTTCATCCACCTGGAGTCTAAATAGAAATGTCTTCTGCAAATTAATTATTTGTAATAAATTGAAGATAGGAAATTGAAAAACTATTCATATATTTTTTATATTATCTGTTATAATTATGTATTAAACCAACCAAGAATAGTTACAGATTATCACATTTTAACCATTTATAATTTTGGATTATATATTAAACCAACAAAAATTAAATTTTAAAATCTTAATCCTTCACAATTTAAAATTTTGAAATTCCTCGAACTCGAACTCAATTCCAATATAAACTAAGCTTTAAAAGATTTTCATTCAAAACCCTTGTGGCTGGATTTACTTTGTCGAGCATTTTCGCAAGGGATTCACCTCGTTCCACTCCAATTCCTCATGCCTAAGTGTTCCACTCTAATTGCACATGCCTAACTGTTCAACACAAGTCAAGTCACATAAGTGGGTCTTCTTGCTTAGAGAGTGATGTCATGTGTATGTTAAACTCTGTTGTGGTATCAATCAAAATTCTGCTTATGATTTTTTTAGTTTTAAGTGTAAATTTTATTTTAAAATTTCACTAAGCTAAATTTTTTTTTGTTTATTTTAAAGAGCCTTTTATTCTTAATTAATGGAGCTTATGAATTTCTGGTCTTAGGTGTAAATTTTATTCCAAAATTTTATTAAGGTGATGGAAACAGTTTTTTGCTTTAGAATTTATATTCCTACTCAAATTAATCTCTCGTTTATTTGTATAACTTTTTATTATAGTTATTGGAGCATAAACATTGGTATTTATATTCACACACATTGTCCATCTTTACATGAAAGACAGTTGTTAGCCTCCTGAAATTCGAAGAAGAACAAAGTTTCCATAACTTAATGATAATTTCAACATTTCCACTATTTTAAAAATGAGAGCCAAGTTTGCCCTCAATTAAAACAAGGCATTTCATTAAATTAACTTAATTTTCCCCGAGTGTTATGTGAGTGGACCTTCTTGGTGGAGCATTTTCACAAGGGACTCACCATGTTCCACTCCGATTACTCATGTCCAAATGTTCAACACAAGTCATGCAAGTGGACTCAAAGAGTGATTTCAAATATATATGTTAAACTTTGACCTCAATTAGAAACCTGGTTCCTAATTAAAGGAGTTTATGAATTTCTCACCTCACATGTAAATTTTATTCCAAAATTTCACAATGTCCTCCTTTATATAAAAGATAATTACTAGCCTTAAAAGATAATTGCTAGCCATAAGTAATTATAGGAAGGAGGAAAAAACAAATTTTCCATAATTTTAGGGTAATTTCAAGTTTTCCACTAATTTAGGGATGGGAACTAAGTGTTCACTTTATTAAATTAAATGGATGAAAATCTTAAAAATATTTTTCATGTTGATATTGCAATATTCAAAACTAGTAAAACTTATGTTTTTACTTTGATTAAAAATAAGGAAACTAAATGAGGGAGAATGAATGGATGTCTCACATAACAAAAATATTCAATCCATCTCTACACATAAATGAGGGGAAAATTTTAATGTCAAACTAATATTTATCTAAATTAAAGCATATAACCATATATATGAACATCCAACTTCCTAGTTCAGCTAAAAATTATTTGCATCTTCATGTTCATCTATTCCAAAAATTTAATAGAAATATCATAGAAGACTAAATCTCATAAACACTTATTTGATTAATTTGTATTTGTTTGCAATTGATGAAAGATGATATTTTTTCCACCAAATTGTAAATTCAATTGTTTCATTAACTCTTTTGCAATTTGTCAAACCCTAGCCAAATTATAATTACATGAGGGGAACTCTTCTAGGCATCATTGGAGTATGGAAACATAAAGGAGACCCTCCTTCATAATTGCAATCAACAAATTTTTCCTTCAACTCATTAATCCTAGAGCCTACATAAAGTCATAGGTGGTCTCTCAATTGGCTTACATAACACAATCTAGTCCCTTAATTTACCCATTATTCCCTCAGTGGTCTTCCCTCTCAACGTGATATAGGTGGATATTGGTGGCCACCCACCTATTCCATTTGGACTCCCACCATCGGTTCTTTCAGTTTTTCAGCTTGAGCACAACTTACTATTTTTAGCAGTTTTTCGGGTCCTGACTTCCAAAGCTTTTTTGAGGCCCTAAACGATGTTTTTTGGGAAAACCGGGAGCAACATGGAAGTTCCTATGATGTTTCTAATGTCAAAAGTTGTAGGACTCAGATAAATATTCTAATGAGGTATTGAGCACATCAAACGGAGATCATATGGTAAATTTATGTCCCCGAGAAGTTGATGTACGAATTTACCCAAACAAGGCCCTTAGTTTTGGTGTTTCATCTCCTAGGGTTAGGTTTTTGGATGTTTAGGATTTTTCATTGTTTCTCAACAATAAATAGTCCTTTGAGCCTCATTGTAACACAGTTCAGAGACTTGTAGCCGCCACATCCCTTCTCAGAGATAAGCTACCAGGGCCCTAGCTAGTTTATTTTCATTATGTTTGTAAGCATATTTCTACTATTTGATATTAATGAAATGACGTATTATTTCTGCTGCATCTCTGTTTTTATACATATTTATGTATTTTATTGCATTCTTGCATAAATCTGGATCAGTGGTATCAGAGCGGTCTGCTCTTTCTTTGTTTTTCTATGCATGTCCCAACGAGGTCAGGATATAAGGAGTTAAGGCTTGATCTGGTTGAAATCTTGCAAGATCAACCTCGCAAACCCCAATGACCTCCCATGGCAGAAGAAAAGAAAGAAAAGGGAGCAGGATATCCTATCAAATTATTGCTCGAGGAGGTCCTCAAGAAATAAAGGAACGCAATGATGGATAACTTTGCCTAGATCCTTCAATGGCTATCCACCGGCAGCGCATATGCATCTAGCGGCCACTCTGGAGGTGCCACTCCAGTCAAGGTATAGGTCAACTTTGACATTACTGTATTTGAAGTTCAAATAGATGCATACGCTGTATATAGATGGTTGAATTTGCTGGAAGGGTATTTCTCAGTCCATGATTTCTCCGACCGAGAAAAGATTAATTTTACACTCCTCAAAGCTTCCCCCCATGTCAAAGACTACTAGGAAACCTATTGTGAGCAAAAGGACGAGAGGGAACCCTATATATTCTCGATCGCACCCACTTGGAATTCGTTCCGAGACGGTATCAAGGAACAATATTACCCTATGGGGAGATATGAGGACAAGTACATCCAAAGGACCACGTTGTGGCAGCAAAGGGATCAAGATGTACACGAACTAACGAATTTGTTCCATAACCTGTGCACAAAGTTGGGTATTAAAGATTCAGAGAGATATTTGGTGCTCAAGTACCGCAGTTGTTTGCACATATACATTCAGGAGGAAATGGAGTTCCTCAATATTACCTCGTTTGGCACAACATATAGCTATGCCACCAAGATCGAGCATAAATTTAAGAAGAAGAAGTGAGACTTTGGATCTGTGAATTTGAAGCCAGGGAAAGGCGCCCCCGAACCGCAGAACAAGGGGCAAAGCCAAAGCTGAGCAACTCAGAACAACATCACAAATCCAAAGAAGTACACGAGGAAGTGGTATGAATTTCATAATATCCCCACTCACAAAACAAATGAGTGTCGGGCCAAAAATTCGCTGGTGGCCGAACTAAAGGCACCCGAATCAAATGCATGTTCTGATCCTGAGTCAGAACTAGAAAAGGGAGATGAAAAAGGGAAGAAGATCATTGATGTGGATCCTAGTGCCATTTTTGCCACCACCAAGCTCCAAAGGGAGGATCCTGAGGATCCAGAGGAGGGGGAGCGCCTCTTCCATTCACAGATGTGGGTGAAGGGTTCATCGCTGCAATTCCTTGTCGATATCGGAAGCCAAAAGAACCTAATTTCAGCAGAGGTTGTGAAGCGGCTCTACTTACCAACCATAACACACCCACAACCGTATACCATTGGGTGGATTCACTAAGGAAGAGATCTCCGCATCTGCTAGTAGTGCCGCCTTCCGTACAACATCAAGCCATTCACGGATGAGGTGTTGTGTGATGTTGCTCCTCTTGATGTGTCTAATGTATTATTGGGCCAACCATACTTGTGGAAACGACGTGCTGTGTATCGGTCTAGGCCTTGTTCTATTGTTATTACTTTGGGAAATGAATTGTACAGGATACTAGAGGTAGTACTGGCTCCTGTCATCTCTTTGAATACTACAAAACAACGCAGTAAGATTGTTTCCCAAACCAGGAAATTTATTTTGATTACAATTCGCCCACATGAAAAGAATAATATTATGGCCAAAACCTCAAAATAGGGCTCCCTTGCACAAAAA
The DNA here is from genome assembly GCA_034641835.2 of Pinus albicaulis. Taxonomy (NCBI): domain Eukaryota; kingdom Viridiplantae; phylum Streptophyta; class Pinopsida; order Pinales; family Pinaceae; genus Pinus; species Pinus albicaulis. The sequence goes on along the minus strand of CM076581.1, from coordinate 408,227,437 downwards.
CATCAGATGGAAAAATTCGTGGAGGAATACGAGGACATTTTCTCCTCACCCACAGAGGTTCCTCTACACCGTCAGGTCAAGAACTCCATTGATCTGACCCCAGGTGCGCCACCGCGTGATGTTGATATACCTCATGCACCCCCACAAACATAATACACACATGTAGTGTTTAAGGATGCTAAAGAAACCAAATTTATTAAATGCATCTAGCATGTCTGCTAGCAAGTCCATGACATCTTCAACAAATTCAATACCAACTTTAGCAAAATTTGCCTCATCTCATGGGGGAACTCAACGCAATGGGGACCGTTGTTTCCTAAGGGGGTATGAATGATCCAGATAAATATTGGTGGCCACCTAGATATTCCATTTGGACCCCCACCATCAGTTCTTTTAGTTTTTAGTTTCAGCACAACTTACTATTTTTAGCAGTTTTTCGGTCCCTGAACTTCCAGAGTCGCTTTGAGGCCCTAAATGTCGTTTTTTTGGAAAACCAGGAGAAAAATGGAATTTCATTCTATGCTTATCACATCAAAAGTTTTAGTCATCAGATAGATATTTCTAACGAGGTATTGAGCGTGTCAAACAAAGATCATATGCCAAATTTACATCCCCGGGAAGTTGATGTACCAATTTACCGAAACGGGGCCCGTAGTTTTGGTGCTTTATCTCCTAGGGTTATATTTTTGGATGTTTAGGGTTTTCCATTGTTTCTCGATAATAAATATGCCTTCGAGCCTCATTGTAACAAATTTTAGAGGCATGTCTTTGCCACATCCCTTCTCAGAGATAAGCTACTAGCACCCTAGCTAGTTTATTTTCATTATGTCTGTAAGCATATTTCTGTTTTTTGATATTAATGAAATGAAGTATTATTTACACTGCATCTCTATGTTTATGTCTATTTCTTTATTTTATTGCGTTCCTGCATAAATCCGGATCATAATGCCGCTATTCTTTCCTAGCAAGCACCATAAAATGTAGCTTTCTTTTATAGCTTGAGTTAAGGACACATTTTCTTGGTTCCCTTAGTGGAAAAACAATACTAACAGTCCCTCACTATTTTTCAACCAACCATAACATTTTTGACACATATTTTTCACTCATATATTTTCCAGGCCCTTTTGTGTGCATCCCACACTCTCTCTACCCAGCAATTAACTTTTTTCTATCCATTTTAGTATAAAATTTCATGAGTTAATTCAACAATTTCATGGGACATGTGAAAATTTTCTAAGGGATTAGTTCCCCATACCTCCAAGGGATAGTTTTGTTAAGGTGTAGTACTATTTGTAGGTAATCCCATTTGATTGGAGCTCACCCAATATATGCCTTAGGAAAGAAAAACGAATAGGAATGAAGCTCAAAAACTCTAGTCAAGACAATATACTATGGAAAACAAGTCAATCATAAGTCAAGAGGTCAATAGTTAAGTTGGAAGAGTAGTTACCTTAGTCAAATTTAATAGGAAGTATAACAATTGACAAAAGATGTTAGTTAATTAGAGCAATCAATGGGATCATAGATAGGTGCACATGTATAACTAACTTAGAATGGTGGTTGATAGGTAGAAAACACGAAATTAGATACAATTAAGAAATGCTTATGAATCTTAATATTCTTGAAATATTATCCAATAATCCTTTTCAACCTATACTAATTCGAAATGCTTCGAATTAGGTTTTTTTGTATGCCTTAAAATAAGTCATGATGTAAGGCTAGTGAAAGATGATGAATGCATTGGTATTAAATGTGGACTAAGTTCTACATTCATTGTAATTATTCGAATTAGGATTTTTTGTATGCCTTAAAATAATTCATGATGTAAGGCTAATGAAATATTATGAATTCATTGGTATTAAATGTGGAATAATTTCTACATTCATTGTAATTAACTATAATATTGGGTTGATGATATAAGAGTGGTGGAGCTCAAAGGTTACTCGATTTTCCTAGTTAAGGGTTTTCGGGGTAAACTCTTTGTGTGTTGTGTAATTATTTATGGTGTTCCATTTTATTTATTTTCTAATATTTATGTTTTCTCGTGGTCTTTAAAGTCTTATGGTAATTAAATTTATAGTCTATTTTAGATGTATATTCGACTCTGTATTTGGACTTTTTGCATCTACATTGGTAAGTTAACCACATTAAGCACATCGTCTGGTATCAAATAAATTGCTTCTGGTAACAAATCACATTTTGGCTATAGAGGAGAATCAATAGCATCAAAGATTAATGATATTTAACTAGTCCTATTCAAGAACAACATTCTTGCTCAATATCATAGGCAAGTCTATTTGAGTGGGAGTTTTAAGACAAAAATTAAGTTAAAGAAGGATGGATAGTAGTATAGGAATTGAGATGGATCATTTCAATGACTAGAATTTAGAGTTTTGGAAACTAAAAATGGAGGATATCCTCATAGATTGAGATTGGTGGATCATTGTGCATCCTAGAGCACTTCCAATTAGAACGTCGATTGAGAATTGAGAGAAAATCGAAAGAAAAGTGGGGAGTAAAATATGATGTTATATTGTAGATTCAGTGTTGTTTAATATCTCAAGGGAAAACACTACCAAAAAAATTATGGGATAAGTTGGGAAACTCATACCAATCGAAATCACTAGTAAATACGTTGTTTCTTTACAAGAAACTTTACCTTCTAAGGATGAGAGATGGTGATTTGGTCATAAAAAATCTTCTTACATTTAATATTATGATAGATAAATTATTAAGTGTGTAAAATTGATCACAAAAGAGGAAAAATGTATCATATTGATATGTTCTTTTCCAAAATCTTGGGATAGTCTAGTCATGGCTATAAGGAAAGATATGACGACATTGACTCTTGATCATGTGGTGACATATCTATTATTAGAGGAGATGAGGAAAAATAACATAAAAGGATTGAAAAATGATGCTTTTTTGTGAGAGGTCAACTAGTAGACAGAGGTAAAGGTAAACTCTCATAAGGAAGATCTAGATCAAAACGAAAATATAAGCATCCTACTAAGTCAACAAGAAGATGTTTGAAATGTATTAAATTAAGACATTATAAAATATATTTCAAGTTGAGGATTTCTAAACAAAGCAAAGGATTTGAAAATAAGTTGATGGAAGGGAGAACATTTTCGAATGAGGAGGAGACATGTATTTACTTTCAAGTACTCAATCAAATCATGAGGCATGGTTGATCGAATCATGAGCATCCTATCATACAACACCCCATAGGAAATGGTTTTGAAAGTATGAAGACTATGAAGAATAAGATTTCTACTTGGGGATGATTTTAGAATTAGGATAGTTAGTCAAGGTCGAGTTCAACTAGTGCTAAAATATAGTCAGATTGGGACATTGCCAAGAGTACTACATATTCTAGTCTCCACTAGAAAGTTGATATCTATATTTCGAATGGTAGTGTAGGTTTGCACACCATATTTGAGAAGGATTCATGAAAAAATGGTTTGTGGAGCAATGGTATCAATGATATGTGTTTGGATTAGGACATTGTATAAGATTTCAGGGCATAGTGACCTTAGTGGATGTAGTAGTGTAGTTGTATCTGAAGCTATCGGGATAGTCTCTTGTTTGGTCAATGAAAAAATGTTGTGGAATCAAAGAATGCGACACATTGGAGAACAAGGAATTCGAGATATAAAAAGAAAATTTATGGTAAAAGGTTTCCATGGTAATTCTTTAGAAGAAAAATTATATGAACATTTTGTTTACGGGAAACATAATTGTGTTAGGTTTCCATCTAGTGCTATATGAAAAAAACTAAATCTAGAGTTGATTCACTGTGATGTATTTGGGCCAATAACAATGTAGTCACTACGTGAATCCACATATTATGTATACTTAATTGATGATTTATCCAAGATGAAATGGTAATATTTCTTGAAGAAGAAATAAAAGGTTTTCAAGAAGTTTTAGGAATTCAAATTTCTTGTGGAGAAATAGAAAAATAGGAAGATAAATGTGTTGAAAACTGGAAATGAAGGTGAATTATATGGTAAATAATTTGAGTATTTCTTCAATCAATATGGGATAGTATTCAATATGAATAATCCATATGCTTCTCAATATAATGGAGGTACAAAAACATTGAAAACAATGTTGATGGGCAAAGCAAGGAGCATGCTCAATAGTGCAGGATTGGTACGAGAGTTTTAAGTGAAGGAAATCAACAATATGTGTTAGTGAATAGATCTCCATCATTGGGATTTTTCAAAATAAATCCATATGAGGTATGGTTTGTTAAATATCCATCACTAACATATCTCATGGTCTTTGGATATGAGGCTTATGTACATATCCTATAGGGGAAGAGGAAAAATATGAATAGAAAGGAAGCCAAGTGTATTTTCATTGAATTCAAGGATGGAATGAAAGGAATTAATTTGTAGGATCCAATGAGAAGGAAAAAAATTATAGTTGTGATGTTTTCTTCAAGGAAGTTAGGTGTACTTCCATGTCTCAAGAGAATCTAGAAAAGGATAAAGGGAAACAAATTTGGTGTTCGACTTTGGAAAGACAAGCTCTATTTATAAGGAAATATGGTTTAATAAGGAAAAATCCTAAATTATATGCTCCACTTGCAGTATAATTTTTACTATCTTCTTTTGATGATGAATGTAGGTTCGTTGCAGAGATAATTGACTCAATAAAGGATCAAATCTGGCTGAAATCCATGAAGGAAGAAATGGATTCCTTACATAAGAATGAGACATGGGATTTGGTAAAATAACCTGATGGAAGGAATCCTATTGGTTGCAAGTGGGTGTTCATTAAAAGTTTGAATGCAATAAGTCAAGTTGATAAGTTTAAGGATCGACTAGTGGTGAATGATTATTTCCAAGTTGAGGGAGTTGTCTTCAGTGAGATATTTTTCCCTATTGAATAATTTATTTTCATTAGAGTATTTGATGTCTGTCATGACACCATTTGATATAGAAACAAAGAAAATGGATATAAGGACAACATTTTTGGGTGGGGATTTAGAAGAAAAAATGTACATAAAACAACCTCAAATATTTGTACTAAAGGATAAGGAGAAGCTTGCTTGCAAGCTAAATAGTTCCATTGATGGTTTAAAGCAGACACCTAGGACGCGGTACCAAAATTTTGACACATACACCCATGAATTGGGATTTGTGAAAATTCGAGCCGATTACTGTGTATATCTCAATTTGGGAGGAAAGTGTTTTATATATGTAGTGTTGTATGTTAATGATGTGTTGCTAATTTGGAACAAAATGGGAGTAATCAAGGAGATGAAGATGCAACTATCCTTCAAATTCAACACAAAAGATATTAGTGTTGTACATTTCATTCCTGGCATGGATATCAAGAGAGACCATGCAGTCAGGAAACTCTATATAAGTTAGAGGACGTAAGTTGAAACAATTATGAAATGTTTCAAAATGTAGGATTGTAAATTAGTGAAGGTACCTAATCCTATTGGGGAAATATTGGTTGCTGAACAATTTCCAAAGACATAGGACGAAATAGAGGACATGCCCCATATTCCATATGTACGAATTATAGGGAGTTTGATGTAAACAGAATTAGCCTATTGTCAAAAGAGTACTTAGGTATTTGTGTGGGATAATTTATCATGCGATATAATAACATTAAGAACCTAAGGATGGAAATGAAGCACCTATACATGGATTTTTCGATGTCCAATGGGATGGTGATTTGGAAAGAAGAAGGTCAACAGGTGGAGTTGAAGATATTCAGTGAAGAAATTATTTGGATGAGTAAGTGAAAATTAGTTAATGCAAATTTAACAAAATATGTTAAATACATGGAAACCATTTAATGGAAGTAATCTAGTTGCTACAGTTGTGTTCATAGATTGGGTTTTCTCAACAAGTGATAAGGATAGGTTGTCATAGTCAAATTATTATCTTTCTATCAAATAACCCAAATTATTGTTCAAGGACAAATAATATTGATGTATAGTACCATTTCATTAGTGAAATGTTGGAAAGAAAGAAGGTGTTAGTAGTAAAAGTAGACATGATAAATAGTGGTGCATACTTTCTAACAAAGTTGGTGAGTGTTGGTAAATTGTTTTGGTAAAGAAAGGAGTTGGGTTTGGAACTCATAGTTTAATAAAATCATTGTATTAATAGTTCATGCAAAGAAGAAAAAATGTTGGATAATTCTAAGGTGTTGTAATATTTATAAGTAATCTTAGTTGACTCAATGTTAGTCAACTAGTTGTTTGGTCGGGGAAGACAACAAGGAATGAGCATCAACAAGTATATTCATGACAATCAATTAGGGACAAAAAGTTGACGATTGAGTCAAGAGGTTAACAGTCAAGTAAAAAGAACAATTACCTCAGTTGAGTAATTGGGCAGTTCAACGTTAGATGAAAGTCAATATTCGAATGGAGTAATTGAGGGTATCACAGTTGGGTGCACGCACATAGTTGAATTAAACTAGTGGTAAATTGGTGGTTGAAAGGGAATTAACTATAGTTAAGAAAGAACTATGAATATCAAGATTCCCATTCCTTAGCCAATAATATTTAGCCATCTATATTGATTTGAGATGCTTCAAATTAGGGTTTCTTTGTTTAAATAAAAAATGATGTAAGGTTGATGAAGGATAATTATGTACAATGAAATCACTGTAACTTACTATAGTGTTCATTTGAGAATATAAGAGAAATGGAGCTTAAATTTTAGTTGGTTTTCCTAGTTAAGGGTTTCCAAGGCCAAAATTTTTTGTGTTGTGTAATTCTTTAAGTTGTGGCATTTTTTTTTTCTAATATTTAAGTTCTCTCATAATATCTATTTTTTTTATAATGTTAATTCATCTTCTAGTTTTGTTCAGATCCTAGTGAACTTTGTATTTCAACATTTTGTATTTGTGTTGGTAAATTAGGTGTCTTAAACCCAACAAGTTTGGTATAATTTTCAATTTCCTCTCATAATCATAGGAAGTTCGTAGTTAAACTACCAACTCCCTCATTAACTCCCTAATTAACTTAAAATCTATAGTAATGATATTATAAATGCATGTCATAGGGAAATATATTGATATTCCTTCATAGGTTGCCAGGAAAACTACACACCATTATTGTAGTCCAATCCATACTTTTTATGAATGTAAAGAGAACACTTCTTAATATAAATTGTAGGAAAGTAAATTCACACTTGAGAAAGTAATTGGCACAAGCATCAAAGATGACTTACTCTAGTATTAATTTCAATAGAATATCCAAACTAAACCAAATCGAAAATAGAGTAATTTCAATTGTAGGAAAAAACATATTCTAGCATAGTGTAGTGTTGCAACAATAGGAGTTCCAATATCATATGTCACAAATTTCTATATAAATCTCACGAAAATGATTAGTTAAACATTAATAACAAAACTATTGATTGAGTGTTATAAATAAACCTATGATATAGAGTTGCAATAATAAACCTACATTATATAGTTGCAACAATATGAAATATAAGAGTTCCAACAGCTAGAATTGATATTTGTAGCAATAGGAAAAAATGAGTAATTGTAGAGTAATTTGAATTATAAATAGTGCTACAACTACAACATGAGTACATAAATTTCTTGGATAAGGAGGTGCGCTTACCACATTTGGTGAGGAAATAATTTATGAAAGTAGTAGAATTCTAGATACTTGTTGGAACAGGGTCCCCTAAAAGCTGCGGATTTTGTATATTTTTTCTAGTAATTAGTCTAACACAGGGGTTTTGGGGTGGGTCAAAGCCCCGAATGCATTATAATGGGTCAAGGGTAGACCAAGAGTCTGCAAACCACGGTTTGTGGACCATTGGAAGCGTAGGCTAAGTCGATATAAATAGATGAGAATTTTGAGTCTTAAGGTAGGAAAGGATTAAGTCTGATGCTAAGTGCGGATTGTTAGATGTGTTGTTGGGTCATTTGGGTAAGGACTCCTGCTGGTTTTGTGTGCGGAGATCCTCAGTCCTACTGTGTGCGGACCCTGTTGGATGTGTGCGCAGAGATCCTCAATCCTGTTGTGTGCCGACCCTGCTGGCTGTGTGCACAGGATGTGTTTGGATTGTACTGGGTTTTGATGCTAATATATGTAGATATAGTTAAAGTAGCTCTGTGTTATCAGACCTGATGTGTTACTATTGATGCGAATATTTGGGATCTGTTAGAACTAAGAATACAATTGTGTTATCTGTTACCTGTTATGCTGTGAATCTGTCTATGTTATGGTGTATCTGTAATCTGTTAATGATGCGTTATGATATTGTGTACTGATAACTGCTGATACACACATGGATGCGAAGGTATTGACTAGATCTGTAGCTCTATTATATTGTGGATTATACTGTTAACAAACCTACGAACTGATCTATCTTGTGCGAACCTGATAAGATGCGAACATAGATCCGCTTGAATTACCTACTCTCTCTTAGGGTGCAGAAACTTGGTTCTGACACCCTCCCATACTGCTTCGAGTGAGACTTTGGCCCCCATACTGCTTCGAGTGAGACTTTGGCCTGCACAAGCGGGTCACTGCCGAGAGGGCCAGTAGTATAGGGGTTTGTTGGCAAACCTTAACCTCTGAACCTGGGTCAGGACCCCTCGAGCCAACAAATGGTTCCGTTGCCGGGACTAGGAGCATTTTGAGAGAGGGATCGGGTAATGCCCAAAGAACATTGGAGACCTGAGAAGAAAGAAATTGAATAGTGGTTTGAAAAATAGGTTCAGGAATTTGTGGTAAAATAAAATCGCAGCACAAAGTTAACAACAGAGAAGTGGAAGAATAAGTACATTTTTACAGAGGTCTACGAAATTTTCTTTGTGACATTTGCGACCGAGCTTTAGGAGTGGCTCGCAAGGCTCGTAGATTTCCAAAAGTGTTGGAAGGACGAATGGGTCACGCAGTGGACTCTAGACTTGATCCAGCAGTTAGAAAAGACTGATAACACCATCACTCGTACAATAGATCATTGGGTGGATACTGTGCTAGGAGGATTTGTGACAAAGTTTGTAATCGATCAATTCGTATCCTATTTTGAGGCAGAGCGGAGGTTCTTCAAGGGTTTCCAAGTAAGTTTATGAAAACCTTTCCATTACTGATTAAGATATTATTGTGCGAAAAGAGCATTCTGTGCAGCCATATAGAGTGAATGAGCTCCGATCAGAGCGAGGGGACAACACAGAGTGGTAAATACTACAGAACTAATCAAGAAGGAAATAGATATGTCTACATTCCAGTAAGAGACTTGACTGTGCATAGCCCTCCTACTACACCACCTTCAAATCAGCATAGGGGTAAGAACTCACCCGTACCTCCACCACAAGAAGACGAGATAGCCTCGCACATGAAGCTACCTACCTTTAAGGGTGTAGTGGACGAAGATATGGATCGGTTCTAGTTTGTCGCAGAGTCGACATGGACTACGCAGAATGTGGAAAACGATGCCGTGAAAAGGGCGCAACTGTTCCTTTCCTTTGAAGGAAGAGCCCTGGATTGTTATATGGGATACGTAGCTCAACATGCGAATGCGACTATTCAAGAGGTTAAGAATGCCCTAAAATAGCAGTTTCAGAAGCCTAAATCATACTCCTAGATAGTGAATGATCTAAAAGATTTTAAACAAGGGCCCTCTGAGTCTGCATGGGAGGCCAACCAGTGGCTAAAGAAGGTAATAAGGGAAGGGGAATTTATGTATGATGACAGAAAACACAAGGAATGGTTCATTTCTATGTTACTACCTCACCTACGCGTACCTATGGTTCAGCAAGCCATTGAATCATAGAAAAAATCCTTGGAGATTGCTATGAAGTTGGAAGCTGCACCAAGAGATGATACCCAGTTGGGAGTACAACAAATCCAACAACATCTGGGGGCGATGCACATGGAGATTCAGAACCTGCGAAAGGACCGAGGAAAAGAAGCTAGCCCAAATGTATGGTGCATACGATGTAGGGTATTTGGGCATACCAAGGATCAGTGCTCACTGCTGGCAGACTACCTATAGGTGGGGGGACCCTGTCTGTTGCACCCGGGACAAAGTGGACCAGCGTTGTGGTGCGATGATTGTCGCATAGTAGGTCTGCATGATACTAACCATTGCCCCCATCTAGGTGCGTATGTCCCATAACTGAAGCAACAATGGTGCAGGTTTTGCTGATCAGTAGGACATGATGAGTAGAATTTCCAAACTTATGATCTAATTATAGACCGGGGAAACCTATATAGGGTACAATCGGACCCTTCTTCACCAAGATCCCCCTCAAGCATAGGTGGCTCTCCAGCTAGGGGCAGGGGAGGAGGTGGAAGTGCAGGTAGGGGAAGAGGACAAATGATGTTCTATAACTGTGGAGAGGTAGGGCACTTTGAGAGGGATTTCCCAAACCCTGCAAGAAAATCCTATCGATACTGTAGACAATTGGACCATGTGATTGAATATTGCCCGATTCTGATAGCCAAAATGTAGGAAAATTAGCAGACACCTACGCAGAATGTAGAGAGGGTTAAGGCAGAACCTCGAGACGAAGGACCAAACGTTAATGTCATAACACATAGCAGCATGGCCACCGGGGGAGCTGAGGAGAAAGCTACGATTGGGCCTCTTATCCATAAAGAAACCATCAAACAAGAAGGGTTGGAGCTACGGAAGGAAAATGAAACCTTTGTCACAGCTTGCCAAGACTTTGCTAAGGCTGAGGCGTCTACTACTAAAGCCCCCGCGAACCTCAAAGCAAATGATGAGGTCAAACTATTTTTGTAGGCATGTATGAAGCTGCAGTGTAACCAACAGGTCGTAGAAAACCTCCAAGCTTTAATAGAAAGCTGCGCAGAAAGGACTACTCCACCCCTGGAAGTTAAGGATGTGCAAAAACTATACAAGTATAAGAAATGCACTAGTATGGAAATGAGGCTAACAGTGCAAATTGGCGATTATGAAATGGATTAGGTTATTTTGGACCTAGGATCCGATGCGAACGTACTACCCAAGAAAACTTGGCAGCGAATGGGAGAACCCAAGTTGGAATGGTCCACTATCCAGTTGTGCATGGCCAATCAACATAAGATCACACAATTGGGGAGATTATCAAAGATCGTGGTAGATATCCCAGGAGTTAAGGTCTGGGCCAACTTTGAGGTCATTCTGATCGTAGAAGATGCGGACCCCTATCCTGCACTCCTAGGATTGGACTAGGCCATAGATATGGGAGGTATCATCAATCTCAAGAAAAGAAGCATGGTGTTTGAAAATGAAGGTACGAGAGCGATAGTACCATTAGAACCTACGGAGGGAGAACAGTATATAGAGCCGGTGCGTGAAGAAGAGGATGTGGATCATATTTATAAGATAACTGCTTGGGATGAAGATTGGATCAATCCCACAGTCGATGGTGTACTCCGCTGGGAAAAGGATAGCGAGTGTTTTTTTAAATTCGACGGAGAGATGGAAAATTGGCAGAATTTGTTACATGATGTATCTACGCTGCGATGCCTTAGGATCACTAAGGACTTCCAATGCATCTCCTCCGAGGTAAAAGAACTTCCCTACTTTGATGGATCTGGTAGTATTAAGGAGTTTTTGTAAGCATTTGAAGGTGAGGTTCCAAGAGATCGAAGGTTATGGGCCCTTAATTTAGCTATGCGCGCAACACCTGCCAGGTGGTGGGACATGCATAAAGGGGCATTCCAGGATTGGGAAGAATGTAGGCATATGATGATCCTGCGATTTGAACCTTCGGTTCACTTGCGCTTAAAGACATTCCTTGGGCCAAGGGACCCGCGTGAGCATTTGTTCGCTTGGATGGAGAAATGGTGTGACCAAACTACAGAAAAATGGGTTCACCTATTTATTCATCCCTTGGGACCAATTCCCACCTCATGGTACTTAGATGCGGAGCTACATCATCGCACCCGCCATTGGGAAACATTAAAAGAGGAATTCGTAGGAACATTTGGGTTAACAGGGGAAACAGAAGCGCCTGACGAAGCTTTGCAGGATATAGATACCTTCGTATTTGATGAATCAAGCCCTTACGCAGCACTTGGGGCACCAACATGGGAAATGTAGATGCAGGATATTGTCAGATGCTACAATATAGCCATCGAAGAGTACACTAAAGATCCGCGCAATGTCTCTATCGCGGAATCAGAGGGAGAGAGCGCAGTTGCGGGACCCCCACTACAAAATGTTGATGTTACTAAACCTCTTAAGTAGCAAGAAGTCAACATTGGCACAGAAGAACAAACTAATTTGGCTAAGATTGGGGATTAATGGGATGATGATACAGTAGGTAAAGTTGCAGAAATGCTCACTGAATATCAGGACTTATTCTCGATGAAGTTTTCGGAGCTTAAGGGGATCACAGGGGACCTAGGAGTCATGTGGATCATGTTAAAACCAGATGCACGCCCTGTGAAGCAGTACCCTTATCGGCTGAATCCTAAGTATAAGCAAAAGGTTAAAGAAGAAATTGATAAAATTCTCAACACCAGTATTCTCGAACCAGTCAAATAGTCAACTGGGTAATTTCGATGGTGGTTCAGGAGAAAAAGATGAAGGGGGAAATACGAATCTGTGTGGAACTACGCAAATTAAATGATGCCTACGTGCATGATCCATTTCCCACATCGTTCTTAGATGAAATCCTTGATAGAGTAGGAGGGCAAGAAGCGTACTCATTTACTGACGGGTTCTCGAGCTGCCATCAAATCAGAATCGCACCTAAAGATCGCAAAAAAAATACGTTTGCCACTGAATGGGGATCCTTTCAATATTATGTCATGCCATTTGGGCTTAAGAACGCCCCTGCCATCTTTTCAAGGGTGGTGGTCGCAGTGTTCAAGGAGTTCATCCACAAGTTTTTGGAAGTGTACTTTGACGACTATACTGTCTTCGGCTTGGTGAAGAAGCATGTATCAAACCTGCGCATGATTCCGGATTCCTGTAGGAAGCACCATATTTCCCTGAATATCAAGAAGTGCATATTCTGTGTACCCTTTGGAATCTTGCTCGGACATATAGTTTGCTTACAGGGATTGATGGTTGACCCTGCGAAAGTCACAGTTATCATAAATATGGAAGTACATACAGCTAATAAACAACTGGGTTTGATCCTCGGACATATAGGCTACTATAGGAAGTTTATTCAAGGATACGCGCTAATCACAATGCCTATGGAAAAACTACTTAAGAAATATGCTTTGTTTTTTTGGGATGAAGAATGTCATAAAAGCCTCGAGCTACTCAAAGAGAAGATGGAATATGCACCTATTCTCATCTTTCCTGATTGGGTAAAATAATTCCATGTTCACGTAGATGCATCAGGAATTTCCCTGGGAGCGGTCCTTACGCAGCCTAGAGACGGAGACATTGATCACTCGGTTGCATTTTCTAGTAGGAAACTCTTTGGTGCAAAGCGCAACTACTCCACCATGGAACATGAAGGTTTGGCCATGGTCTATGCATTACAGAAGTACCAGAACTATCTGTTAGGAGGACATTTCAAAATGTTTACAGATCACTCGGATTTGAAGTACCTGGTGAATAAGCCTATGTTGGGGGGGGAATCTGCCGATGGCTTCTGTTGTTTCAGGAATATGACTTTGAGATCATTTTCAAGCTTGAGAAGTTGAATGTCAGGCCGGATCACTTGTTCCGAATTGAGAATGGTGAGGAACCGACCAACCTGGAAGAAAGATTGCCTGACGTGCAGCTGTTTGCTATTAAGATAGTTGATGCGCACTTTGCCGACATCATTCAGTTCCTGACTACAGGCATGGTGCCTGCAGAGTATTCGGTACAACAGAAGAAAGAGGTGGTAACTCGTGCTGAAGATTTTACAATCATCGCAGGTCATCTATATAAGATGGGAGTTGATGAAGTGCTACGAAGGTACGTTCTCGAGCATGAACAACATGCTATCTTGGCAAAAGCCCGCGACAGCATAGCAGGAGGTCACTACATAGGGAAAGCAATGAAACTTAAGATATTGAGAGCTGTATTATGGTGGCCTACCCTGCATAGTGACTCTCACGACTATTGTAAGGCCTGCGATACATGCTAACAAACTGGAAGGCCATCACGCAGAGATGAAATTCCCCTTCAACAGCAAATGGCCCTGCAAACATTTGAAAAATTGGCCATCGATTTTGTAGGACCTATCAACCCACCTGGAAAGAAGACAGGTGTGTGTTAAATTATAACTTCCACTGATTATGTAACCAGGTGGGTCGAAGCACAAGCGGTGAAGGATTGAACTGTAGATACCGCTGCGCACTTCATCTTTGAGCAGATTCTGACCATATTTGGATGTCCGAAGATCTTGATGAATGATAGAGGTACACATTTTGTTAATGAAACAATACTGGAATTAATGAAAGAATTTCGGATCCATCATACGAAAATCACTCTGTATCATCCCCAGGAAAATAAGCGGTTGAAGCTTTTAATAAATTCTTGGAGCACGCACTAACTAAGTTCTATAACGCTGATCGCAGTGACTGGGATGTGTGCATTCCATCTGTTATTTGGGCCTACCGAACCACCTGTAAGACGTTGATTAGGAAAACACTGTTTAGGATGGTTTATGGTAAGGTGGCCATTATGCCCATGGAATACATTGTTCCTAGCCTGCGCATCGTATCCTTTATGAATATGGCAGAGCCTGATATCATGGAGGAGTAGTTAGCGCAGCTTGTGGCTTTGGAGGAAGATCATTTCATTGCTAATTTCCATTAGCAGGTTCAGAAGGCTCGGGATAAGGCATGGCATGATTGAGATATTCGACAAAAGACCTTTGCAGAGGGAGAATTAGTCCTACTGTATGATATCTAGTTTGCAAAACACCTGGGGAAGTTCCGACAGCACTTGCCAGGGCCCTATGTAGTTAAAGAAATCATGGATGGTGGAGTTGTTCAGTTAGCCACTCTGCGTGGAAATATGCTACCCGACTATGTCAATGGTATCCGACTCAAATCGTATCATATCAAATGACTATATGGCCGGAGTAGCTATATGAAGTGGGTTATGCCCACCAAGGAAGGTAAGAACGAAAGGTACCATGGTATGCACAGGAAGTGGCCGCAGGTTTGGAAGCCTGGAGGGGTGCGCCAAAGGTGTAGGCATATGTTCAAAATGCCACAGGTGCGTTGGATGTGCAGAAGTGCGTTGGGTGCATAGAAGGTGCGCTGGGAGCACAGGGGTGCACTGGGCGCACAGGAGGTGCGAAAACTAGCCATTGGAACAGTAAAATCGGGTAAAAAGTAAAATTTTCCGTTGAAAGGAGCGGGCGACCGACATTTAATGCGGCGATTTTGGTAGATTTTTTACCGTTTACTTGATGGTAAGTTCCAGATAAGGTTTACCCAACCGTTGGTCGATCGAAAAGGCTATAAAAGGAGAAGGATAGATTGGAAAAGGGTTTTGTATCAATTGAATAGTTTCTACTTGGCGAATTTGTCCTTGAAAAGTTTGTGCTGTAAAAATTTCTATGCCTATTGCATCCCTTTCATGTCTGAGAAACATACACCCTCTAACAGTAGCAACACGGAGTTCATCTTCTACGCTATAATGACAACCACTAATCCTGTTGAAGCCTCAAAACTAGTGACCTCGACGGAACAAGAATTTGAGGAAGTAGTGGAAGTTGAACCAGAAGCTGAGGAAGTTATATCTACGCCGAGTCAAGAAAATAAGAAAGGGAAAGAAAAAGCATAAGGGTCGGGGAAACTCGTGAAATGGGTTGGGGTGAAGCCTCGTACTTCTCCATGAAATGTAAAATCCCTGCAAACGACACCCGAGGCACGCTTGCCCAACCCAGCAAAGTGACCTCAATCTGCTCAGGAGGAGGCCCAGGTAGCCGACCCTATCAATCGAATACCGCCCTTTGTTCGGCCCCGCAGGCCCTACACACACGCACAACGAAGAGTATCGATGGCCTGCACACCTACCTACAGATGCCACTGATCCCGGGTGAGGTCCCCATCATTGGCGGGCCCTTTGGAAGGCTCCATGAAGTGAAATTTGATGATCATGACTTGGCCAATTTGGAGGCCTTCCCTTAGTTGGCACCTGAATTATATCTTGACAGAATACAGGAAGACGATGGGATCAAGATTGTCCCCATGCGCTGGGTATGCAGATTGGCAGGGTCCGAGCTCTTGAACCTGCTCAGGATGCCGCACTTTGGCCACTACAATATCACAGATTGTCTAGGACGTCAGTTGCTCGCCCTGGTCCACGATGGCTACTTATGGATATAGGATCGAATCCCCATCAATGTTGTGCTCATTCATTGAATTTCTAGTCTTCCCATGGAAGGGCCAGACCGTCTGCTGCACACTGGTAAGAAGTACGAGGGGAAGATCACTGACCATGTGCGCGAAACCTACCATGTGGAGCAGAACACTCGAGGTTTCAAGATCAAATCCATCAGTGACCCTGGTACGCAGTTGGGTACCCTATTATTGGCATGCAAGATGATGTGAAAATGCTAGGTGGCCTCTGTCCCTGCATATGTAATTCATTTAGCAGGCCGATGCGAGAAAGGGGTCTACTTCAATTGGTCCCAGTACTTGTGCAATGAGTTTTTTGCCATTGTTCGTGAATCCCAGGAGTAGAGACATGCATTTTGTTATTCTTGGTTGATGCTTCTCATTGTGTTGGTCACCTTGGAAGCACCTGAGGAGTCAGTCCACCCTGAGCTCACCCCAGACATGTGTGAGGGGGCTCGATATACGAACTTGTGGGATTCTAAGGATGCGCAGCACATCGAGGACAACCAAGTCTTCTAGGTATTTTTTCAGAGTGGACTCGCAACAATTATCAACTCCCAGCCGCGTCTGTCGCCATCCATCTATGTTAAGTATAAAAGCATCACTGTATTCCAGGTAACTACACATGATGCAAAATTCGAGGCCTCAAGGATCCTGCATGGGTTTTGCTCCCCTATATGGCTGCTGATGAAGAGATTGACTGTTTAATTGCGTAATGGCCTCCTCACCGAAAGCTTAGCTTCAAAACAGGTGCGAAGGGCACTGAAGGAACAAGCACCATGAAGGTTACCCCACCTTACATCACCAAAGACACTGGGGGAATGAGAAAAAGCATGGGGAAGGCACCGAAGCTGCATCGAAGAAGGGTTTGCAGCCTGGTAAGTACCGGGAAGGGCGCGGAAGCAACAGTGTAGAAGGATGCATAGCAGGACCTCGGTATCAAAGGACAGGAGACGGGAGGTGCTGACTCCCCTCAGGGGACAAAGTGAACAAGTGACCCTGCTAAGGGGCCATGGAAGAAGCAGCGCTCCCAATGATCAGAATGTGATGAAGTGGTTACACTGACTGAAGGGGACCTCGAGCAAATTGCATATGCGATTACTTTGGTTGTCGAAGAAAAATGGTTGGCTTTGGAAGAGCAGTAGAAAGCCGCGGTCGACACACTTCAGGTCGAGCTCTGAGCTCTGCAGTTGAAGATGGGCACGCTGCAAACCAGTATGATTCAAGTACGAACAGCCTCAACAACTAGCAATGCAGTGCTGGTTACAATAGAAAGCCACCTCTATTCCTTGCCAGGCGCAACCCTCACAATAATTCCACCCAACTTGGGAGCGCAAGTCCAGGCCTATGCAGAGGTACAGTTGGATCTGGCTCGATTGCCGCATGAATCATTGCAGATTCTCCACACCTCCTTGTTCGAAGAAATAAAACACTGGGACCATCGAGCGCACCAGCAGCTTAGTGTAGCTGAACAGACCATTGAGGAAAAAAATGTTGAAGTTTCCCAGGTACTGGTTGTGTGTACCCTCGCCATTGCACAACAGACGAAGCTGGAACACCTCATTAGTAGGCTCTGGGTGGATGTTTCCGACGATATCCTAGCTTCTGCCACCCCATAGGCTAAGATTGAGGGGTTGGTCGCAACTTCAAAGGCCTCGAAAACAGAGATCAAATTGGTTAAAACACAGATGGAGCAACAGATTGCGGATTTACAGGCCAAGTTGTAGCCAGAAACACCACCAGAGGTAAGGGCACATTGGGTTGTGCTCGTTATAGAGGCTACAAATTTTGTCACAGGAAAAATCGCTCAAGGTTCCCAGCTGTTGGAAACTGCAATGTAGCTATGGAACAAAGTGCAGCACAATCCTCTCCTGCATGAGATCAATCAGGCGCTGCGACAGAAGGAAGAACAGTTCGAACAACTAGAAGATATAATGCCTACTCTAATCGCTGCTCAACGGTTGGCAGGGCTGCGTACCAGCCACACCTTGTGAGACAAAATTGATGAGCTCTATTAGAAGAAGAAGACTGTTGGTGACCGTCTCAAGCCTTGGGCTGATGAATCCCTCAAGCACTCACATGACATTGATGTCACAGTAAAAAAACTTAACCAGAGTTTGGAAAGTGTCACAGTGGCCACAAAGGACCAACTTCACAAAAATTGGTAGATATAGCTCAGAATGCTGTTGTGCAAAGTGAAAGAGTGCTGCTCGAAATGGCTGATGTGATCAAGCTGCTGCAAGCAAAGGTGGAGAACCCACCACTGTAGTGACTCGGGATGAGTCACAAGATTGTGTTGGGGGACTGTTGGAACAGGGTCCCATAAAAGCTGCGAATTTTGTATATTTTTGGTAGTAATTAGTCTAATGCAGGGGTTTTGGGGTGGGTCAAAGCCCCGAATGCATTGTAATGGGTCAAGGGTAGACCAAGAGTCTGCAAACCACGGTTTGCAGACTATTGGAAGCGTAGGCTAAGTCGATATAAATAGATGAACATTTTGAATCTTAAGGTAGGAAAGGATTAAGTATGATGCTAAGTGCAGATTGTTAGATCCGTTGTTGGGTCGTTTGGGTAAGGACTCCTGCTAGATGTGTGTATGGAGATCCTCAGTCCTGCTGTGTGCGCGGAGATCCTTAGTCCTGCTGTGTGCAGACCCTGCTGACAATGTTTTATCATCTATTAAAGTAGATATCGTAATCAAGGTAGGAATGTTCTATTTGGATAACCACTTCTTTAGTTTCTCTTTTATAGTTGTTGGTTGTCTATCTTGTTTAAAGGATAGGTTACCCTATTATAAGGAGATGTTCATGGGAAAGGAAATATATTTTCTCAAAATATCATCCTCCCATAAGTTCATCTCTCAACAATTTAATGGAGGCCCGAAGTTATCTATCATTTAACATATTATTCTTCCTTAAAGGGGATGCACATAAAGGAATGAGACAAGGAGTACTTACTACTCTTTTCCTTTTTATTTTTGAAGTTCTCGTCAATTTTGGGGTGGAAGTGGCCTCTTTTGTGGGCATGCTAGGAGTGTTAGCTTCTTCTTATTCTTCTTGTTCTTGTTCTTTGTAGACCTTTAAAATTGAAACAAGGCCTTCTCCTAGATTTCCCTTGTTATTTATTTTGTTACAACAAGAATTTATGTCTCCATTTATTCATTAAGTGCAAGCCCAAAAAAATATTCGCCATCACCCATAACTTTTTCTATTTCTTATGTATCAGTAGGGTGTCTTTTTTCAATACCGTTGTTGATTCTTAAGGAGTAGCAAGGGGCTCTCTTTGTGTTGCAACTCCTCCTTCTTATTTTTCCACCCTTGCTGGTTCTTGTGTAACAATAGGGGTTTATTATTATATTTTTTGAGTAAAAAAAACAAAGTTATGCATGTTACTTTTCATCTCTAGAATGGATGCATATGATGGAGTCTTTGTTATTCTTCTCAATCTCTTAGTTGGGGTTTTCTCCTTTTTATCTTGACATCACTATCATGGCTATCCTCATATTTATGTAGAGTTTCCATAGAACCCTCAAATATTTCTTCCTCAATTGGAAAAATAGGGTATTATGTAGCTAGTGGAGTTGTAGCAATATATTCTTCGGTTGTGGATCATAGAGTTGCAACACCTACGATCTCTAAAGCTACAAAAATATTGTGTCAGGGTGAAGTTGTAGTAGTTTCATCTCTTCGAGATGGGGTTGTAGAAAATATGATTTTTGTTGGTGCTCTTGCTACTTCAACACCCACTTGACCTTATTTGTGTAGTGGATTCTTAGCTAAAAAGTTTATGATCCCATGATGTGAGAGGGAATCCCTAGGTCATTTATATTTATGCACAATGGATGTCATAGTTTATAATTCCATCAAAAGGAAAAATTTCATGTTAGGAAACCTTCCATGCTATAGGTGGTATAGTAAGTTGAGATGTTGTAAATACACAACCTCTTGGTGACCTTCACAAGTTATATATATTTGTAGTACTAGAGAAACGTCTCCCCATGGAGCTAGTAGTGATCATATATTAAACTTGGTCCCTCTACCAACCAAGGTTTATTCCTTTTTTAGAAACTCTTCCATAATATCAGGTTTTTGCCTTAGGAAACAATACCATCACTCTCTCATCTAAATGAGTCTTGTTACATCGATCAAAACATCCTATGTCACCTACACCATATTTCCTGCTACTATATATTCATCCTCCCTGAAATTAATGGTAAATTCAATGGCCACCTAATCATCATACCCTTGTATTTTGTGTACATATACTATCTAGCCTCCCTGTTGAAAGATACACCATATATGGTCATATGCTTACAATAGCAAGGTCTATGTAGGTTCTCTGTGGATCAATGAGCCACCTATTTTTCCTTCTTATGATAGGTTAAACAAAATACAATTGCAAACAAAATGAAATGGTTTTGTGGTTGGGTATCTCCAATTATGGAAGGGGATGGTTTTCTAACAACATGACCATTCATTTGGTAATGCCAGTGGTGAGGGATGTAAGTGAATTCAAATTGAAAGTCAAGTGGATAAATTTTAATAAATATTATTCATCATGTGAATTTTTGGAAATGTACCTTTATAACTGTGTAACATACCCCCATCCACCAACTACAAGGAAAATACCCTCTAGTGGAGGTTATAATGGAGGTTTTTAGTGTTATAAAATTGGCCAAAATTGTCAGAAATTTTTTTTCTACAACATCCGTTTTCGGTAAGGGAGGTTTTGGCGGAGCTTCTAACGGAATTTCAACACAAATAAAAAAACTGGGTGGCTAGAGGTTAGTACAGATTTTTTTTCATTGGTGCGCTATTCAGGTGTCAACACACTGGTGCATGTCATCCATACAGTCGACCTAGGGCGGTCAAAGGTGCATGCACCGGGTCGTAAAGGTCTAAAACTACACCAGGTACACTGTAGGTGATACAATGCATCGGGTCATTCTAATTGGTATTGGGATTTATGCGGTGCCCATAGGTCATATCAACGTATGGTTCGTAGTATTATAGAAACACACCGGTGCGTAGTATCACATAAACACACTGATTGTTCTAATTCGTATTGGTATTTGTGCGATGCCCATAGGTTGCACAAATGCACTGGTGAGTAGTCTCACATAAACGCACCAGTGCATAGTATCACACAAACGCACCGAGAGTTATAATTGGTATTGGTATTTGTGTGGTGCCCATAGGTCGTAGAAATGCATCGGTGCACTTTATAATACAAATGCACTAGTGTACAGTAACTGACGGCACCGATGTTAATTTTGTATTTTTTAGAAACATCGACCTGTGACAGTGCAATTATTGTGATTTTTTAAAATTTATTATTCATCAAAAGTCGACACATATATTATAACAATATCCATATCAATTAAGTTTTTATTAGTGCATTTGAATGTGATGTTTGGATTAATTTTTATATCATATCATAATTATTGTGATTTTTTAAAATTTTCTATTCATCAAAAGACGACACATATCTTATAACGGTATTAATATCTATTAAATTTTTATTAGTGCATTTGAATGTGATGCTTGGATTAATTTGTTATATCATATCATCAGATTTCACATCTCTTCATTATAATATTTAATCATCCATAGATTTAATCAGTAGTGTTACATTTCACAGCGACAATGGAGAACACAATAGAATAAATTAAAACATATTTATTATATATATATATATATATATATATATATATATATATATATATATATATATATATATATATATATATATATATATATATATATATATATGAATAAGACAGTCTTTTTCATACAAAATGGGACCGTTATTGGTATCCCTTTGTCTTTCAATTGGGACACTATGTCCATTACATTAAACAAAATTTCTGATTTCACAGACAAATATTTCAAAAAATACAACACCTTGCTTTGATATCCAGACATAATGATCATCATTCTTCGCTTGAAATATTGTCACTGCTCGAGTTACTTCCATGACTTGGGTTATTTTGAGGAATGTTTTGTTCACGTTGTTGATTGTTTTCTTCTTCACCTTCCATCTACAAACATAAAAATAAACTGTAATGAGTGTATATACATTGGAAAGAATAATGAAAATTGAAATATTAAATAATATACATCAATGTAAATCGAAAATAAATGACGTACCATAGCAAAAATTGAGTCATGAACTATACATATTCTTTCAAAACCAAATTTCATGCCATCTTTCAAGATTTCATCTATTGGCGTAGTTCCATACTTTGTTTCTTGCAAGTTTTATACCCCATAAAAAATCATATATTTAATATAAAATATTTTTTTCCCTATTAATTATATATGGAGCTAAGTAAAACAAGATCGATAGATGATTACAAATTCCAAAATTAATTTATGATATGCCAACATATACTCACAACTCATATTTAACCCAATGTCAATCAATTCATCTGATGGTTCTTCTTTGTATGTTAGCACCTGTTCGAAGACATTCAATGATGATTGTTGTAAAACAACTTAAAATATACAAAAAATAAATCTACTTAAGTTGTTATAAGGAAGTAACAAATACTCACAAAATTAGATATCAACCCTTTTCTTCCTTGTCGTCTTGCTTTATGTGTTGAATGGGTTCCATTTTCTTTTATTTTCTGCAAGGAAATACTTGAAAATTAATATTTAATGCTAAATTGTTTATTTATTGTACCTAATGATCGAAAAGTTCAATGATTAAATATTACATTTGAAGCACGTTGTTGTTGATATTCCTCTTCCTGCGATGCAATTTTGTCCATTTCTTTAACCATCTACTTGTACACCTTTTTGGACATTCCTACTGGCATATTTCTAATATCAACTCATTCATCTTTTAAGATTTTCATAATCTTCCTGAAAATGTAATATGACAATAAACTATTTAATTTTTATATCGATATATGAAAAATAAATATAACAAAAGTGATATTTATAAATAATTCTAGAAAAACTTTTAAAGGAATATTAATTTTTCATTTCTTATTTTTTGTTGTTGTACGTTTTTTCTATTAAAATTTTGGCATGTCTCATTGATCAATTCTCTGCAAACTCTTCCTGTAGTTTAGGTAAAATTTGGTTCTTGGAATCATTGGATCAATTTTTGTATTGTAAGTGGAAAGAACATCTATACATTCGTTCCACTAGATCCCTCAAACTTTTGTAAAATTTTTTCCCCCTTTCTTTAACCTCCAGCACCACTCCAAATGAGCTAAGGAGCAATTCATTTTCATTTGCATGTTCTATTTTTTTTTCTTTTCTTGGAACATTATTCCTTTTCTGAGTTGTTGGTTCCTGTAGAACATTAAAAACATGTGAATTAATATATTTCTTAAAACATGTTATCTACTAATTTTAAGTATATTATTAATGAAAATTAAAAAAAGATACTCATATTGGATAGATAGTATTTTTTCAGTCACCTCATTCATCCTTTTGTAATTTTTCCATCAAGATTTTACGCTCTTCTGGTCCTAGATCAGAAATAATCTTATCGAGCTTCGTCATTTTGTGGCTCTGCATGATACACAATAAACAATACATATTAGTTAAACTTACATATAGTTCAAAAATAATATTTTTTGTAAAGAATTTACAAAGAACTTGCCTTTTTTGCTTTTCTTGATGTGCTATCAGTATCTTTGGTACTTGATCTCTTGTCAACCATTTCTTTATCAATATGAAACCTATACCATATCATTCATTAATATATTTTATAAATAAATCATCGAATTTTCGGGGAAACAAAAAAATATCAAGAAACTAGTGCGCTTTTAAATTTGTATGCACCGACGTCAGTGTGTCGTGCTCTTATAAACGCACCACCAAAACAGTATAAAACACTGTACGATGATTTATGTCAACAAGGAGCACCGGTGCGTTATATTTTACTATCACACCGATTGACACATACAAAATAATAAAAATAGTTTAGTGTTAGTTTTTGTAGCATATGGCCTTGTGGAGGGGGTGATGCGGCCTATTCTTATAAACGCCCCACGTAAACAAGGGACCACCATACGATGCTCTCTGTCAACAAGGAGACCCGGTGCATTATACGTTACATGGTGCACTGATTAACACAAAATAGAAATTGTTTTTGCTAAACAGTACATGTGCGGTGAACTATAATGAAATAGTGCACCAGTGCCCTATTTTACATATGGCGCACGGATTAAAAAAAATATGTTTTTATTTTTTTTTATCAAACATACGTGCGTTGTGTGCTGTGATAAGACAATGCACTAGTGCGCTAGGTTATGCAGGGCGCACCGTGTTGGGTCCCTGTAATTTAGTAGAATGGCAGGACTAAATGCTGTAGAGACTACATCAAAAACCACTTTGGGATTCTAGGATCTAGCCCTCCTGAATCTAGAGAGGGATCTCTCTATAAGTGCAAAGATTTGATTTATCTTTTAAGGTTTTAGTATGATATTAGGATAGTTATTAATAACAAGGGTTTTTTGTTTGTTTGGTTGGTCGGGTATGATTTTTAATTGGATGGAATATTGTAGAATAAAAGAGTTTCAAAGGGTGAAGATGCAAGTGTATTGAGAAGTGCTCAACAGATAGGATTAGTGTGGAGCAGCTTTAATCCATTGGGCAATGGAGTCACAAAAGGGTTTAATTGTACAACAATTTCAAGAGTGGTCCAAGGGGCAAGTCATCTATATCAAAAGATCCTTTAAATTAAATGATGGAATGGAACATTAAAAGTGTTGAGAAAGTGGAAAAAGCCAATAATTTCAACAAGGATTTATCAACTTTCCATACAAGAAAAGCCTTTTTAAGCAACTGTTTAAAACCAACCAAAGGTTAGGGCTAACCATAGACTTCTTTGGACAAGCTTGTATTAAAGCTAACTTATCAGACAACAATCCAGTAATCTCACTAGAGTACTTTTAGAAGGGATGAAAACAGATAAGAAAACAAAGTGCAGCTTAAGATCAGGTAAGTAATTTGAAACTACCCTGCTTTTGGCATACTCTTAGGGAAACTTTCAAACAACCTTTGGAGAAAGAACTAGAAGACAGGGCAAACCATAAAATTTTCTAGTTTAACTCTACTTAGCATGTAATGAAAATATCATTCAAGAACTTCTTTTCAAGTTTTGCAATTCAAGACATGAACTAACCAACATTCCTTGATAATGTTTACACTTAATTTAAGTCATTCCTAAATATCACAAGTAGCAGAAAACATATAGATAAAGCTTATCAGTAAGAGTAGGGTACTTTAGAAGTAAATCCTATCTCTATGCTTGCTGTTCTTTATCAGAGAAAAGTGAACACAATGACATACATGAAATGAAAACAATAATAGTAAGAGGTACTTCACCAATGATATAGACCAGGATCCCAAGAATCAACTTGTATATTGATGTCAATCCAGTTAGAAACTACATGTCCAATGTTTCATCACAGCTTCAAACATATCTTCTTAGCCTATCTTCTTCAATAATTTAATAGAGCTTCAGAGCCTCAGAACTTATTTACATTAAAAAATGATTCGATACAACTATTACATCAAAGTCCAACAACCAACCACATCTCATCTTCTACAGAAGTATTTATAGAAGAAAGAGGAGGTGGGATGAAAAATAAGATCTCTAGTTCAATTAATACAAGTAGTAATGCTTCTCTGTCTTTGAGGGGTTCAATAGAGAAGTTTTCGGATATTTTCTCTGTATTAATTGGTTTTCACTTAAGTATTAAGCTACTTGACAGATTTTTTTGACTTTAAAACTCTTTAGTTAGGCTGGAAATAACTTTGGCTTTTTTTTAACAAAATATCACTGACTAGGCAATAAATATGCCTTCTTCAATTTATGAAAGCTTGTAGGTGGCACTTTTAGTAGCTGAAAGGATATTTGGCCTCTGATGTGGCAGTGGAGACCTCTTTTACTGATATAACTCTTTTTTTTTCCTTACAACACCTTTAATTTTCTTTTGGTATGTGTTTAGGCTAAATTAGCCTTAATCTTCGTCTTCGAGACTTTGTTCTTTAACACTGTCTTTATCTCTTTATTTGGTGGATTAAAAACCCTGATCTTCAGGCTCTAGCTTTAATCCCTTTATCGTCAATCTCTTCACTCTGATACACTTTGTTTGTTTTTTTTATACAGGTGACTTTCTGCTATTGAAGGGTCTCTGTTAAACCCTGAATCGTGATCCAATTGATTTAAACTTGGATTTCAGAACCCGTAGCTCCTTTTCTTCTTTGATAAAAACCACAGAATCATCATTCTGGGCTGAAAATGTCACCTTTCTGTGACTATAGAAATTCCCAGAACAACCACCATTAAACCCTACAAAACACAACAAATTATTTAAGAAACCCTGCGTATGTGGTTAAGACTTCTTCAAAGGCTCATGAGGGTAGAGGAGCAGTGAGGAAAAAATGTGGATGCAGTGGAAAAAGGGAGAAAAACCTTGGCAGAGTAGCTAACCAGGTGAAAATGGAGGTTTGGGCACGACGACGAATAGGAGCCGTTGGATTGGGACAATCAACGGTGGAGATCTTTCGATGAAGTCTCTTGGGAGAATAGATGAAGGGCAAACGAATGGGGCTGCGATATAACACAAGCCGTTAAATCTCAGAGATCGAAGACTAAGATTTAAAGCGAAAATGATGTTGAGGAGGGCAGCGGTATGGTGGAAAACCGACAGCGGTTTTCTCAAAATATTTTGGGGGGTAGGTGGTATTGCTCGAAAAAATGCGATTCCATACATCACTTGACACCTATCCCTCCCAATACCACCATTTTCGCAAAATATTTTTATGTTAAAGCTCTGGCGCAAAGATTTTGCGATATGCATTGTCAACCATCGGATCATCGAAGGTAGATGGGACGGTGCGGAAAGAGCGTGACGGGGGTAAGATGCACGGGCATGGGTGGTGGGACCAGAATTTACGTTAGGCCCTTTGTCGCGTAGTGGACGGGTTTACTGGGTTATTGGGGTTCATCGGGTTAAGTCCCGATCGTTGGATCTTCGAGATGAATGGTGGAGATTTAAAGGGAGAGGCAGAAAGCGGAGGGGAAAAGGGAAAAGTTGCGATGTGATGGTGTACTGACCATTGGATTAGAGGGATGATTGACGGTCCAGATAAAATCGGGGATTGCATCAGCAGAGGGCAACCTGATGGATGGGCGCGATGCGATGAGATCCAGAACGTCGGATGAAGGTGGATCAACGGCTGAGGTTTTCTCGGAGGGATCGCATCGGAACTTTGAAAGAGATGAAAAAGGAAGGACCCATGCGGACTTGCGATGCAATGAGCTGAGGGCTGGTCACCATGCCCGTTCTCATGCGGAAAAGGGGTTGGGGCTTAAGACTTAAGGGGCTTAAGGCCTTATAGCTAGAAAATGGGTTTTTAGGCCAAAATGAAGGTTTTTCAAGGCTTTTTTGGTTTTCAGTAGAGGGGGGTGTTGTACTATACAACAACCCTCCCTTTTTCTAAATTTTAGAAATAAAATTTAGAAATAGGGTCCCTTTCTTTTTAGAAATAAAACACTTAGGAATAAAATTCATTGTTTTGAAATTTCATATTCAATATTCAAAAAACTTATGGTCCCATCTAATATACAAGGCTTTATCATAAAAACAAATCAAAGTTAAAAGCTCAATCGCAATCGGAGAATCGGAGATAACACTCAAAAGAAATATCATATGCCCATTTCAAATCTTCCGATGTGATTAGTCCAATCGGAAAATTCTAAACGCTAAGAGTTTAAAACAATTAAATAAAGCTTCCGATGCGATGCGGTCAATCGCAATCGATCAATCGGGACAATCTTTAAAAAACTCTTTACGCTTAGTTGAAATTCCCCGATCCGATGTACATTTGATAATAAGCGCTTTTAAAAGAAAATCGAACATTTGTTTAAAAAATATGGTAGACCCCACCATCAGAGATCGGAAAGATCTGCAATCGCAATCGATCAATCGGGATAAACGTATTGTGATACTCATTTGCCATTCGAAAACTTCCGATGCGATTCATCTATTTTGCATACGAAGATTTTTGTTGAATATATTAATATATCACAAGCGCAAAATCTTTATTGGTACGAAAGGCATTCAATAACGAATCAAATGAATATGGTTTGTGATTTGGTTTTAAATACTTAAGTGTGACCCAAAAGGAGCATTTACGCAATATACGAAACAAATGAATGAAAACCATAAATTCATAAATCATTCCGTTTGAATGACTTGTTGAGCACGACTGAGAGTTTATTGTCTTGTAGAGCCAAAGAACACCAAGTTATTTCATTCACAGACAAAGAGAAGCGGTAGCAGACGTAGAAATGTCAAAAAGAGGAAGAAGAAATAAGACTGTTCTACCAGTGAAGTTTGCCGAGACTCCTACAGTCTCAAAAGAAAAGCCCGTAAAGCTAAGGCTAGTCACAGATACATCATTCCAAGGTCTTGGAAAAATGACATGGGACACAGTCTACAACCTGTTGGAAAAATTAGACCCCAAGGTCACAGTGGAGAAGGCATCAGTTCCAGACGAGGATAGCTCGGATTCCGATTCTGACATCAACGAAAGAACACTTGCAAATTCATTTCTGCATCGAATTGCAGCTAGAGCAAGCATCATGCCTTACTATGATGCAGTTCGATGGATTATTGACAGTGTAAAGATAAAAGATAGAATGTTTATTTCAGCATCCGGAGTGCCTTTCGGCTCATTTAAAGCAGAAGAATTGAAAGCAATGTACCATCTTCCAGACCCACAGAAGGTGTATAACAAGGAATTTATCAAAGAATTTGCTGATGATAACAAAGTCCAATCCGACCCTATCAGAAATTGGAGGAAAAACCCAGAGAAGCACCGAAATGAAGCATCCGGTATGTATTCTGTAGATTCTCTTCTGCCTCCATATTGCTATGCAGCTGCCATGATGTGTAGGTTATTTGGCAATGATAATTCAACTAGGTTTTCTATACAAATGGTCCCATTAATCCTAGCAGCTGTGAATTCCGACATTATGGATTGGGCTGTTATTCTTTCTGATAGAATGGCCAATAGGATCCTTGAATACAGACAAGAAAAAGATGCTGGAAATTCTACTCCCTTTTTATTTTGTGCCTATATTCTTGATGCTATTTGTTTCAATTCTGAATTTCCCTTATTTGGATGGAAATGGACTCCCAAAGACCCTCTTCCAATCCATATTTATCATAAATTGCTTTGGAAGATTCATTTCCAAGCTAATGTATATAGAATCTGTCATGGTTTCCTCATTCCTGTTTTCCAAACCATTTTTAATCGCTTTCCTCCTAGGATTTCTGATAAAGCTAAAGCCAACCTGTCTGCAATCGGAGATTGGTTTGGGGAGGAAAAATTTACTTACATCAGGGTTTTTGGTAGTATAGTGGAGCCGCATGTTCTTCCGCTTTTTGTTCCAGACAAACTTCTCGCTCAAGAAGTTTCTTATCACTTGACAATTGAAGGTATATCCAGGTCTTTGAACAACAGTAAGAAGAAAATGTGGCCTCAATTCCCACTCAATTGTGGTCATTTCACTCTAAATGATTTCAAGCATGCAGAAAAGGAAGTCTTCAAGATAGGAGGTTGTAAATTTGCAACCATTCCTGGAAGACAGTATGATCCAAAAAAGATAGCATTTGATGTCACTGCTTCAGTTTCAATTGCTCGTTTTGAGCATGAACCAGATATGTTCGATGATTTGTTTATTTCATTAGATAATTTTCCTCAGATTTTTGACTTGATCAAGTCTACATTTCAACAGGAGGAAGTAAATAAATTTCTCTTATTTAGAAGCCAGAGATTGTTGAGAGTACCTCTAGACCAGCTGAGAACTCAAATCCAAAAATCAGAGACAGAAGGTACATCCGGCCAAATGCTAGTAGAAACATCTACCAGCAAAATCATTACACAATCGGCTGTCAACCAGCCGATTGTACATTCTCAAAAAATGGTCACTATTGACAAACCTGATGCCCCAAAAGGGAATACTGCTCAAATGATAGACAAATGTACAAATATCAATGATGAGGTGCATAATCAAAAGGATGGATCAGATGACAAAAGCACCAAGCAGAGCATAGATAAAGAGAAAGAAAATGAAATAACTAAGGAGATTACGGTTTCCACTAATCTTGATATTTCTTCTCAGCTATTAAATCAATATGATCAGTTTGCTCAACAGCTTGGATTGCAGGATAAAGGTTCAGAACAAATAGAGTAGGAGGTTGAAATCATTCCTGAACATCCTACAGGTCATATTGTATTAAAATGTGAGGAAATCCCTCCTTTGGATGTATTCTACAGCCCTAAACATAAGGCTGTTGTCAAGAGACAAAGAAAGAAAAGAAAAGCAGAACAGGGCATATTCTCTACTCCATCAGAGGAGTTTATGAATATTGTTTATAAAAACAGTGAAATGAATCCATTTGAAGACCTTACGAAATTGTCACAATATACAGGAGCCTATAGTGCTGCAACAGTTGATAAAGTTGTAGAAGTTTCTCAACTAATAACTCAGAAAGATCTTCACATAACTTCACTGGAAGAAAAAGCTAAGGAGAATCAGCAGCTGATCAGCCAATTGCAGCAACAACTACAGGATCAGATATTCAGGTCTAAAGAATTGGAGAAACAACTGGCTGAAGAAAAGAAGAAGGTCGATGAAAAGCTTTTAAGCAAACAAAAGCAGCTAAATGAAGAAATTTTTAAGTTGCAGAGTCTGTTACAAAATGAGGAAAAGGAAAAAATGACTCAAGAAAAGGAATTCCAAGCAACTTTGGATAAGTTTAAAGATTATCCAAAGTTAAATGAATTCAAATCGGAAGCCCTTGAAGCTAATAAATTATTGACTCAGCAGTTAATAGAATTTTGCTCAAAACTGTCACAAGCAGAACCCTTTTGTGAGATTACTTCATCTTTGATCCAAACTATCATAACTCTTAGACAAGAAATAGATGATGCCGATGAAAATATTTCTGAGTGTCTCAACTGGCAGGATACAGAAAAGGGAAAAGAAGAAAATCTTCCTAGGATAGAGGAAAAACACAAAGAAATCCTGTTTACAGAATGGGAACATCAATTAATGAAATCTGATAGAGCAATATCAAGAGCCAGAAATATAATGAACAATCTCCCGCAATTCATAAATGACAGCCTATATTCAATTAATCTCATTTCAGACTGTGTTCCTGGCAGTTTGCCAAAGATAAAAGAAACTGAAGACAGATGGAGAGAAGAAATGGAAAGGAAAAGTCAACAAATCGGCAAACTTCAAACTATATCCTGGGATAGTATGTGGACTCATGTGATCAAGCCAAACAATCAACAGACAGCTATCAAACTTCTATCAAACACTGTCGATTGTCTAATTCCATAATTTTCTGATGCCACCTATGCTGGACAGTTGCATACTGAGATGAGTCATCCACCAAGACTCCGAGATATGTTGAACATTTGCAACTTGGCTTCATCAAGCGAAGGAGAAAAACAATGAATGAGTTTTATTCAAAATAGCATTTCAGTTTTAAATTGATAGATTGTAGCAGTAGTATTAGGATTTTGTTATGTAATTTTATTATTTAAATCCCTCTCATGCATTTAGAGAGGGATCGGAAGTTGTAATATTTTGGAGGATTTGGAGCTAACATTTCTGTACTTCATTCCTTATTATATTTCTTTTTGAAAGATCACATCTGGTGATTTTTGTGCTCAAATTATCTTTGAAGTGTTGCATTTTTGTGCCTTTGGAGTTAATTTTACATCGGAGTTACTAGATCAGAGTATCATACTTCGTTTGACAGTTTGCAATATGAATGAGGTATTTTTATCTGTTCATTGTTAATTGTCTCTGTTATATGGTATTCATTTGAAGAATTTGCTATCATTTATATATTTGATTTTCATAATATTTCGTCTTTATATTATCATTTCTGAGTATAATTGGAATATTATCATTTATAGACATATATGAATGGTATATGATGATGAATGGAATATGCTAATATAACTCTGTTTAATTTATTAAACAGAGTTATCTTTATTCGTTTCTGCATATTTCAATTTAGTTAATAATACATTTCCATGGTTATTATTAGATTGAAACAATCTTAAGTTGTATTCACATATAATCACCCGGGTTAAAATTAGAATTTCCTTATCAGCATTTAGTTTAGTTTAGATAGTTTTATTTTCTGTTAATTTAGTCCCATTTTCACCCATTCAATTCAATCCACTTAGTTATAAGGAAACTGGTCCTTTAAATCCAGTCGGAGCCACCATCCCAAACGGAAAAGGAGCTGTCTTAAGGTCCCGACCGGGTGGTTTTCCCCCAATGTTTGAAGCAGAGATTTTCTAGGCTTCAACATTTTTGGCGTTAGAAGGAGGGCATCCTACTGTGAATGGCAAGCAAACCCAAATCTACAAACCATTCTAAGAGTAATTCTCCCTCCGCATCACCTCGTACTTCCAAATTGTCTGCTGAGTCCTCAGCATCCAAGCAAGAAGAAGAGGTATCCACTATCACTGCTCAAACTCACCATACTTCAGAACAATTAAGTCTTGAATCTCCTGAAGTTCAGTCTCTCATCCAGAAACTTCAGAGCTTCTCGATTTCACCACAGAAATCTGAACTATCTCAAAGCAGTGAGACTTCGCAATTCAATCTACCTCACCCTCTTACTAGACTTCAGAGTGAAAAGCTCGGTATTGAACCTACTGAATTTCCTTTACCTAAAAGGAAAAAGGCAAAGAAAAATACTGAAGATTCTGACAGTGAAGCATTTTCATCCACATCTTCCATCTCATCTTCCCCAGTGCGAAGTCAACCATCCACTCCCTCATTACATATCGTTGTTAATCAGGAATTGGGAACTTCAACATCTCAACCTGTTCACTCCTCAATATCAATTCCTTCCCATACATCTGAAATCTCAACAGCAGTATCATCC
This sequence comes from Pinus albicaulis, assembly GCA_034641835.2. Classification (NCBI taxonomy): domain Eukaryota; kingdom Viridiplantae; phylum Streptophyta; class Pinopsida; order Pinales; family Pinaceae; genus Pinus; species Pinus albicaulis. Next base: position 408,194,213 of record CM076581.1, on the reverse strand, counting down.
ACCACTGGTATTACAATGGCAGATCCATGGACCAGACCTGGTGCAGTCAATATGCCCGCACCATTACATGCATTACCTGATGCTCCTGAAAAATGGCTACCCAAGTTTAATCCAGAAAATGGAACCCAAGCTGAGGAACATATCAATAGCTTCATGTTAGCAGTTAATTTGAAGGGAGTAACTGAGCAAGATGTCGTTGTTAGGCTTTTTCCTTATACATTGCAAGGATCAGCAGGATCCTGGTATTTTTCCCTGCCTTCTGATTCTATTACCAGTTGGGACATTTGCCAAGAACGGTTTCTCACTAAGTATGGAGACGATAGATCTTTAGCTACACTAATAAATGATCTCTCCAATCTTAGGATAGAGCATAGGGAACCCATTAAAGAATTTAATGCTCGTTTCAATAAACTTTTGAATAAAATCCCAACGACTTCCAAACCAAGTGAACAAATCAGAAGTGAGTAGTATATTACTGCCCTACCTGCCAATATAGCTATTTTTGTAGACAGGGCCGCAAAACCAACACTTGCTGAAAACATGAAAGAAGCACTTGCTGTGGAAAAACGTATTAATGCTCTAGAAAAGAAAGCAGCTCTTGAGGAAAGAAAAACCAAAAAAGTTTCATTCAAAGAAGACTCAAAGAAGAAAATCTCAAAAGATCCATATGATATGGAAGGCCTCCAAAAGGTTCTCAAGACTATGTCAAATGAAATGATTGAAATTAAGAAACAAGTAGCTGAAACTTCAACCAAGAGGCCCTTCAAGAATTATAAGAAAACCGAATCAAAACCGCCAAATATTGTATCTTATGCAGAATCAGATCAAGAAGAGGAAGAAGAGGAAACAATCTCATCAACTGATAATGAAGAGGAAATTGTTGAATGTCATGGCATGTGGGATTTCATACTACCCAACTCCGATACAGATAATGATGAAGAAGCTTTACCTGTCTCTACTAGGAGTAAAGGTACTTCCGAACCTGTTCAGACAACTTCAAAGAAATGGAGTGCAGGTGCTGCTACAACAAAAGAAAAAGTACCTACAAAGAAATCACCCGCAGCAGTTCCCCAAAACCCACCTTCAACTTCAAATACTCTTCCAACATCCAAAACATTAGTAGTATCCGATTCAATGGATTACAATATTGTTGATGATATTAAGAAAACTAAGGCAAACATTACTATGTTTGAACTTAGCAAATTAAAACATCAGCAGAAATTGCTTCTCAAAGAATTGAATGCTGTTCCCTGTTCACCTCTTCCCAGTGCTAAAGCTGCAAATGATTCTGGTCAACCACCTTCTGGAATGATAGAAGCTACTGATTCAGTCCTGATTGGGGATAGATCAAATTCTCATACTCCACCCTTCCTTTTGACTTTTGAGATCTATAACAGAAACCTACACAATTGTTTGATTGACTCAGGGGCATCATCCAATATAATGCCAGCTTCAGTTTGTTCCAAGCTGAACATAGAACCCCAAAAGTCTTCCATACATATTGTACAATTAGACAGAAGCAAGGTCCAGGTTTTAGGAGAGATTAACTCTATAACTATCAGGTTAGCAGCTGATCCACGGGTAGTTCAACGAATTGATATCTTAATAGCTGATATACCTGAATTTTATGGGTTGATTTTAAGTAGAGATTGGTCTGAAAAGCTCCACGGATATATTTCTACCGATTGGTCTCACATGTGATTACCTTATGGAGGAAAGCCAAATCAAATAAAAATCAATCGAGAGAAACACATGACCCATACTGTAACAGATTTTGAACAGGAAAATCAACCAATTGCATTTAATAACAACATCTTGGGAAATTATTCATCAGATTCATTTTTTGGAAATCTCACTGCCCAACCATCCCCTTTCTCAGTAAACAATTTAACATCACAGATTGAAAAATATTCACAAACTGATAGGTCAAGATGTTTTAGTGATACTGGGGAAATTGTAAATAATCTTGTTAATACTTCTTTATTTTGGTCTTTATATTTTGATGGCTCTAAATCTAACGAAGGTTCAGGAGCAGGGTGTATCTTGGTTAGCCCGCAAGGTGAAAGAACAATGCTGTCCTGTAGGTTAGAATTTGAATGCACAAACAATACAGCCGAGTATGAAGCTTTAGTCCAAGGTCTGTATAAAGCAATTGGCCTTAAAGTGCAATATTTGAAAGTATTCGGCGATTCTGAAATTATTGTCAAACAGGTGAGAAATACAATTCACTGTCTTTCAAATCACCTCAAACATTATCAATCGCTGGTTCAAGAACTCACCACACACTTTTATGCATTCAATATTTCTTCCATCCCTAGGTCTCAAAATTCAGCAGCAGACTTGCTAGCCAATGTTGCTTCCAGACTCATACCTTCTGAAGATTTTAGCCCAGATAGATTTTCAATAGAATTACTTTTTAGACCATCTGTCCCAGACAATGTCACAAATTGGAGAGTTTTTACCATGATCAAGATATCTTGAACTTCATGACTTCAGAGAAATCATATGATGATCAAATTATCGACGAAGAAGAGCATGATTTACAAATTTCTTCAAAAAGTAATGAAAATCCCATTCCGAAATCTGTTGTTAGATTGGAGGACTTGTATGATATTAGAGACAGATTCAAGAAAGTCACTAATACCAAGCTTCAAAGTTCTACTTTGAAATTTGAATTAGTGAATCTTGGTTCTGATTCAAAACCTCAAAATGTTAATTTAGGACTTAATTTAACATCAGAGGAAAGGGATGCCTTCATTAAACTATTGAGCAAGTACAAAAATGTCTTCGCTTGGAGTTATGATGATTTAAAAACATATGATACTTCAATTATTCAGCACACAATTCCAATGCTTCCTGATATTAAACCTGTTCAACAGAAGCTAAGGAAAGTTCATCCAAATCTTGAAGATCAAATCAAATCAGAACTTAATAAACTTTTGAAAGCCAAAATCATTTTCCCTGTCAGGCATTCCAATTGGGTTTCCAATATGGTACCTGTAAGGAAGAAAAATGGTGATATAAGAATCTGTATTGATTTCAGAAATTTAAACAAGGCATCTTTGAAAGACAATTTCCCATTGCCAACCATGGAGCAGATACTCCAAAAAGTAGCTGGTTCTGAAATTATGTCCTTTCTTGATGGATTATCAGGCTATAATCAAGTCTTAGTTCATCCAGATGACAGATTGAAAACAACTTTCAGAACGAAATGGGGAACTTATGCTTATCAAAAAATTCCTTTTGGATTAATAAATGCAGGAGCAACTTTCCAAAGAGCCATGGACATAGCATTTAAAGGTCTGATCAATAAATCAGTTGTTTTTTATCTCGATGATATAACAGTATTCTCTAAAAACAGAACCAATCATCTACATGATCTTAAACAAATATTTGAAAGATGTAGAAGGTTTGGTATTTCATTAAATCCGAAAAAATCTTTCTTTGCTTTAGGTGAAGGAAAACTTTTAGGATTTGTTGTATCAAAAGATGGTATATACATTGATCCAGACGGAGTTAAAGAAATCTCTGATATTTCTTTACCTCATAACAAAAAATCCATGCAATCATTTCTTGAATTTGAATCAATATTTGTAAGATTCATTAGATTTTCTTTAATTGTTTTACCTATCTCACGAAATATGATCAAATTAGGTATTTAAGTAGAACATAAGAGAAAAAGCCTTTGGGTAATCAACCAGAATAATCATTAATGCATGACATTAAGAACTCCAGTTTTTCTAAAGCTTTTATTTTGTATACTTTAGCCACAGAGACATCTTATGCAGTTGTTTTAACACAACTCAATGATCAGAAAATTGAAGCACCAATTTCATTCTTCAGTTCAAATCTGCAAGGAGCTGAACTGAATTATTCCGATGTTGAAAAACAAGCCTTTGCTGTGTTCAAATCAATCAAGCATTTTAGACCTTTTCTCTTAAAAACTCATACAAAAATTATTGTCCCATTCTCTACAGTGAGGCAATTATTAATTCAGAGAGAAGTAGGAGAAAAACGAGCTAACTGGGTGACAGCCCTACAAGAATATGATGTTGATATTAAACCAGCTAAGATTGTTAGAGGACAAGGTTTTTGCAGATTATTAGCAGGAGCTCATAACATACCAGAGAATGATCATTCAAATCAAGATATTGAAGTAAATCAGATAAGTGTTACGGATTCTGAGTCTCAGTATTCTGATCTCATCTATTACTTAAAAAATGGGTATGCTCCTTCTGATCTCAGTTATAAGAAAAAACGTGCTTTAAGATTAAAAGCTGTTAAATATGAGATCATTGATAATGTGTTGTTTAGAAAAAAATATGATTCAATTTTGTTGAGATGTCTAGAAAAGACTGAGGCTGAAAAGGTTTTGCAGGAGTTGCATGATGGACCAGCAGGAGGTCATTTTGGAGGTGACACCACAGCTCACAAAATAATTCGTGCTGGCTATTATTGGCCTACCCTTTTTAAAGATACACATGAATATGTAAGAAAGTGCAGAATCTGCCAAACTGCAAGTGGAAGACAAAGGAAACCAGCTTTTCCTTTGCAACCAGTAAATATTGAGCAACAATTTGAACAATGGGGACTTGACATTATTGGTGAGATAGTACCTCATTCTTCCAAGCAGCACAAGTACATTCTTACTGCAACCGATTATTTTACAAAATGGGTAGAAGCAATCCCTTTGAAGGTAGCCAATTCTGATGCAATTATTGATTTCATAGATCAATTTATCATAACCAGGTTTGGTGTACCTCAAGCTCTTGTCTTTGATAATGCATCTTATTTCTCAGGAAACAGTTTAATTGAATTTGCAGTTAAAAGATGTTTTAAACTCAAATATTCAGCAAATTATTACCCACAAGGTAATGGATTAGCTGAATCCACTAATAAAAATCTCATCAAGATTATTAAAAGGACTATCGATCAAAATCAAAAGAATTGGCATAAATCTTTAATATTTGCACTATGGGCTGATCGTATTACAGAGAAAGCTTCAATCGGAACTTCACCTTTTAATTTAGTTTATGGAAAAGAAGCTGTGATACCATCAAATTTAACTCTTCCATCATTAGCCCTGGTACAATTTATTGAAGAAAATCCTTCTTCATCCGTTCAATTGAGGTATGATCAAATCCTTAAACTAGAAGAAGAGAGAGAAAAATCTAGAATTGTTCATGAAAAACATCAACAACTTGTGAAATCTTCTTTTGATGCAAGTTCTACCGGCTCAAAAAATTTGTCAATTGGTGATCTTGTTCTAAAATGGGATAAGGCACATGAAGAAAAAGGTAAACATACCAAATTTCAAAAGATGTGGCTTGGACCATTTCAGATAGTTGAAAAGATAGGCTCAAATACATTCATGCTCCAAGATCTAACAGGTAAGAGAGAATCTCTTCCTGTAAATGGGCTTATCTTAAAGAAATTCTTCTCATAAGAAGGTAACCCCTTCTTAAATTGTACATATTCCTTTTTGCAAAAGTCTTTTATTGTTTTTATAAATAAAGGTTGTTAATAAGTCTCTAATTGACTGTTTACTTGATAGAAAATTCTTAAGGAAAATATTATAAATATTTATTTTAGTGTAAATAAGAATTTTTTAAAAAAATGATTATATTCCCTTGATAGTTTTAAATAAGATGTTAAACTTTGAAAGATTATACCAATTATTTGCATAATCTTTTTGGAAAAACTTGAGGAAAATGTAAATCATTACAAGTTTATTAAGCAGAGAGAAGTTATCTATAAAAGTAAAAATTATTCAAGTCTTGGTACTCAAAAACTCAGAAAATTGTCATCCATTGATTCTTAAGGATAAGACTAGTTCACCCCATTCATTTAGGTTGTGATTTTTTTTAGAATATAATTCTAAGAAATTATTGAAAAACATTTTTTAAGAGATAAGAGGTCTCATCACGAGCCGACTTACCATATTCATAAGAAATAATAAAGCTGACATTACCAATACTGCCTATCAAAACAGGGTAATGGCTTATTAATATAAGACAAGGGGTCTCATCACGAGCCAGCTTGTTCAGTTTTAATTATAACTATTGAATGGCATTGTTAACAACTGGTTACCAAACCAGAACAATGGCTCTTAAAAAAGAAAAAAAATAAAAATAAAAAATAAATAAAAGACAAAAACATGAGATAACATATCTTATGAATTTATCTTTTAAAAAGTCATAATCTTAGTTGAATGGGACAATGAACAGTTAATGGTTAAAAGGTAACCCTGTCGAGACTATGAACGTTTGCGGGCAGCAGAGGTAATGCCTATGACAATAGAGTATATTATCAAAACCAAACTTGAAGAAATCCACTTACTTCATTATTAATACCAATCAAAGCTTAAGACAACTCAAAATGTTTTTATTCTCAAGAAACTAGAAAGAGATTGTTAATAATTTTTATTCTTTTTCACAAGTTAGATTTTATTTTTGATTATATTAGGATAATTTTTATTTACCTTTAAATATCTTTACTTACTTAAGATATAGTATTTATTCTATTTTTCAGAGATAACTGGTTCTTTCAAGTGAATCGCCAATTGTTGTACTATACAACAACCCTCCCTTTTTCTAAATTTTAGAACTAAAATTTAGAAATAGGGTCCCTTTCTTTTTAGAAATAAAACACTTAGGAATAAAATTCATTGTTTTGAAATTTCATATTCAATATTCAAAAAACTTATAGTCCGATCTAATATACAAGGCTTTATCATAAAAACAAATCAAAGTTAAAAGCTCAATCGCAATCGGAGAATCGGAGATAACACTCAAAAGAAATATCATATGCCCATTTCAAATCTTCCGATGCGATTAGTCCAATCGGAAAATTCTAAACGCTAAGAGTTTAAAACAATTAAATAAGGCTTCCGATGCGATGCGGTCAATCGCAATCGATCAATCGGGACAATCTTTAAAAAAAAACTCTTTACGCTTAGTTGAAATTCCCCGATCCGATGTACATTTGATAATAAGCACTTTTAAAAGAAAATCGAACATTTGTTTAAAAAATATGGTAGACCCCACCATCAGAGATCGGAAAGATCTGCAATCGCAATCGATCAATCAGGATAAACGTATTGTGATACTCATTTGCCATTCGAAAACTTCCGATGCGATTCATCTATTTTGCATACGAAGATTTTTGTTGAATATATTAATATATCACAAGCGCCAAATCTTTATTGGTACGAAGGCATTCAATAACGAATCAAATGAATATGGTTTATGATTTGGTTTTAAATACTTAAGTGTGACCCAAAAGGAACATTTACGCAATATACGAAACAAATAAATGAAAACCATAAGTTCATAAATCATTCCGTTTGAGTGGCTTGTTGATCACGACTGAGAGTTTATTGTCTTGCAGAGCCAAAGAACACCAAGTTCTTTCATTCACAGACAAAGGGAAGCGGTAGCAGACGTAGAAATGTCAAAGAGAGGAAGAAGAAATAAGACTGTTCTACCAGTGAAATTTGCCGAGACTCCTACAGTCTCAAAAGAAAAGCCCATAAAGCTAAGGCTAGTCACAGATACATCATGCCAAGGTCTTGGGAAAATGACATGGGACACAGTCTACAACCTGTTGGAAAAATTAGACCCCAAGGTCACAGTGGAGAAGGCATCAGTTCCAGACGAGGATAGCTCGGATTCCGATTCTGACATCAATGAAAGAACACTTGCAAATTCATTTCTGCATCGAATTGCAGCCAGAGCAAGCATCATGCCTTACTATGATGTAGTTCGATGGATTATTGACAGTGTAAAGATAAAAGATAGAATGTTTATTTCAGCATCCGGAGTGCCTTTCGGCTCATTTAAAGCAAAAGACTTGAAAGCAATGTACCATCTTCCAGACCCACAGAAGGTGTATAACAAGGAATTTATCAAAGAATTTGCTGATGATAACAAAGTCCAATCCGACCCTATCAGAAATTGGAGGAAAAACCCAGAGAAGCACCGAAATGAAGCATCCGGTATGTATTCTGTAGATTCTCTTCTGCCTCCATATTGCTATGCAGCTGCCATGATGTGTAGGTTATTTGGCAATAATAATTCAGCTAGGTTTTCTATACAAATGGTCCCATTAATCCTAGCAGTTGTGAATTCCGACATTATGGATTGGGCTGTTATTCTTTCTGATAGAATGGCCAATAGGATCCTTGAGTACAGACAAGAAAAAGATGCTGGAAATTCTACCCCCTTTTTCTTTTGTGCCTATATTCTTGATGCTATTTGTTTCAATTCCGAATTTCCCTTATTTGGATGGAAATGAACTCCCAATAACCCCCTTCCAATCCATATTTATCATAAATTGCTTTGGAAGATTCATTTCCAAGATAATGTATATAGAATCTGTCATGGCTTCCTCATTCCCGTTTTCCAAACCATTTTTAATCGCTTTCCCCCTAGGATTTCTGATAAAGCTAAAGCCGACCTGTCTGCAATCGGAGATTGGTTTGGGAAGGAAAAATTTACTTACATCAGGGTTTTTGGTAGTATAGTGGAGCCGCATGTTCTTCCGCTTTTTGTTCCAGACAAACTTCTCGCTCAAGAAGTTTCTTATCAATTGACAATTGAAGGTATATCCAGGTCTTGGAACAACAGTAAGAAGAAAATGTGGCCTCAATTCCCACTCAATTGTGGTCATTTCACTCTAAATGATTTCAAGCATGCAGAAAAGGAAGTCTTCAAGATAAGAGGTTGTAAATTTGCAACCATTCCTGGAAGACAGTATGATCCAAAAAAAATAGCATTTGATGTCACTGCTTCAGTTTCAATTGCTCGTTTTGAGCATGAACCAGATATGTTCGATGATTTGTTTATTTCATTAGATAATTTTCCTCAGATTTTTGACTTGATCAAGTCTACATTTCAACAGGAGGAAATAAATAAATTTCTCTTATTTAGAAGCCAGAGATTGTTGAGAGTACCTCTGGATCAGTTGAGGACTCAAATACAAAAATCAGAGACAGAAGGTACATCCGGCCAAACGCTAGTAGAAACATCTACCAGCAAAATCATTACACAATCGGCTGTCAACCAGCCGATTGTACATTCTCAAAAAGTGGTCACTATTGACAAACCTGATGCCCCAAAAGGGAATACTGCTCAAATGATAGACAAATGCACAAATATCAATGATTAGGTGCATAATCAAAAGGATGGATCAGATGACAAAAGCACCAAGCAGAGCATAGATAAAGAGAAAGAAAAAGAAATAACGAAGGAGATTACGGTTTCCACTAATCTTGATATTTCTTCTCAGCTATTAAATCAATATGATTAGTTTGCTCAACAGCTTGGATTGCAGGATAAAGGTTCAGAACAAATAGAGCAGGATGTTGAAATCATTCCTGAACATCCTACAGGTCATATTGTATTAAAATGTGAGGAAATCCCTCCTTTGGATGTATTTTACAGCCCTAAACATAAGGCTGTTGTCAAGAGACAAAGAAAGAAAAGAAAAGCAGAACAGGGCATATTCTCTACTCCATCAGAGGAGTTGATGAATATTGTTTATAAGAACAGTGAAATGAATCCATTTGAAGACCTTACGAAATTGTCACAGTATACAGGAGCTTATAGTGCTGCAACAGTTGATAAAGTTGTAGAAGTTTCTCAACTAATAACTCAGAAAGATCTTCACATAGCTTCACTGGAAGAAAAAGCTAAAGAGAATCAGCAGCTGATCAGCCAATTGCAGCAACAACTACAGGATCAGATATTCAGGTCTAAAGAATTGGAGAAATAGCTGGCTGAAGAAAAGAAGAAGGTCGATGAAAAGCTTTTAAGCAAACAAAAGCAGCTAAATGAAGAAATTTTTAAGTTGCAGAGTCTGTTACAAAATGAGGAAAAGGCAAAAATGACTCAAGAAAAGGAATTCCAAGCAACTTTGAATAAGTTTAAAGATTATCCAAAGTTAAATGAATTCAAATCGGAAGCCCTTGAGGCTAATAAATTATTGACTCAGCAGTTAATTGAATTTTGCTCAAAACTGTCACAAGCAGAACCTTTTTGTGAGATTACTTCATCTTTGATCCAAACTATCATAACACTTAGACAAGAAATAGATGATGCTGATGAAAAGATTTCTGAGTTTCTCAACTGGCAGGATACAGAAAAGGGAAAAGAAGCAAATCTTCCTAGGATAGAGGAAAAACACAAAGAAATCCTGTTTACAGAATGGGAACATCAATTAATGAAATCTGATAGAGCAATATCAAGAGCCAGAAATATAATGAACAATCTCACGCAATTCATAAATGATAGCCTATATTCAATTAATCTCATTTCAGACTGTGTTCCTGGCAGTTTGCCAAAGATAAAAGAAACTGAAGACAGGTGGAGAGAAGAAATGGAAAAGAAAAGTCAACAAATCGGCAGACTTCAAACTATATCCTGGGATAGTATGTGGACTTATGTGATCAAGCCAAACAATCAACAGACAGCTATCAAACTTCTATCAAACGTTGTTGATTGTCTAATTCCAGAATTTTCTGATGCCACCTATGCTGGACAGTTGCATACTGAGATGAGTCATCCACCAAGACTCCGAGATATGTTGAACATTTGCAACTTGGCTTCATCAAGCGAAGGAGAAAAACAATGAATCAGTTTTATTCAAAATAGCATTTCGGTTTTAAATTGATAGATTGTAGCAGTAGTATTAGGATTTTGTTATGTAATTTTATTATTTAAATCCCTCTCATGCATTTAGAGAAGGATCGGAAGTTGTAATATTTTGAGGATTTGGAGCTAACATTTCTGTACTTCATTCCTTATTATATTTCTATGAAAGATCACATCTGGTGATTTTTGTGCTCAAATTATCTTTGAAGTGTTGCATTTTTGTGCCGTTGGAGTTAATTTTACATCGGAGTTACTAGATCAGAGTATCATACTTCGTTTGACAGTCTGCAATATGAATGAGGTATTTTTATCTGTTCATTGTTAATTGTCTATGTTATATGGTATTCGTTTGAAGAATTTGCTATCATTTATATATTTGATTTTCATAATATTTCCTCTTTATATTATCATTTATGAGTATAATTGGAATATTATCATTTATATACATATATGAATGGTATATGATGATGAATGCAATATGCTAATATAACTCTGTTTAATTTATTAAACAGAGTTATCTTTATTCGTTTCTGCACATTTCAATTTAACTAATAATACATTTTCATGGTTATTATTAGATTGAAACAATCCTAAGTTGTATTCACATATTACTACCCGGGTTAAAATTAGAATTTCTTTATCAGCATTTAGTTTAGATTAGATAGTTTTATTATTCTGTCAATTTAGTCCCATTTTCACCCATTCAATTCTATCCACTTAGTTATAAGGAAACTGGTCCTTTAAATCCAGTCGGAGCCACCATCCCAAACGGAAAAGGAGCTGTCTTAAGGTCCCGACCGGGTGGTTTTCCCCCAATGTTTGAAGCAGAGATTTTCTAGGCTTCAACAGGGGGAAAAGGGGTGTTTTAAACCTATAAAAGGGATTTTCATAGGTTTAAAGGGATTTTGGAGGCCTTTGAAGGGAAATGGGTGTTAAGGATGAAAATAAATCTTTATGAAAGTGGATAAAAATGAGTGAAAGGGGGAGTGAAATGATGGAAAGTGGAGTTTTATAAGCAGTTTTCTCTTGGTGAATAGAAGGTACTTTAGGACTAATAGTGAAACAGCAGTGAAGATTAACTCAAGGGGTAAAGAACATCATAAGACTTCAAAAGATGATAGGTTTTCAAAGGAAACTATCTCTTGAAGGCTAACAAAGATTTAGCCACCATTTGGTATGACAAATTTTTATAGGTGGCTAACAATGGCTCCACATGGGCATGGCACCTTCTTGAAGGTTTCAAGAAATTCAGCTATTGATCTCTGGATTTTCAGTAAACCAGTGCCTTATCCATTGGGTAACAACTTTTCTTCCCTTTAGCCGACCTTTATTTGATCTGATAATCTTTGAAACAATCTGAAACAATGGAATTCTATCAAAAAAACATCTCTACCTACCCATTCCTAATGATTGTAACATTTTTTTCTCTTCAGAGTGCATTTGGATTGGAAAAATATTTTCATAAACTTTTTATTCTTTTTGAAAACAGAAAAATAATCAAAGTCTACTCTTATTTCTCTATGAGTTCAGATTAAGCAGTTGAACTCATAAGTTTCTCTACCTAACTACTATCTGTCAGGATTAGACTGTCTGACAAACCTTTATTCTCTAAATTCTAAAATAGGAAATTTAAAAGTAGCCAAACCAAGATTAAGCAGTCTGACTTGCTTCAGATCTATGGCATAAAAACAAGCTGCACATAGACTAAAATTTGCAGAAAACTTAAACAAAAATAGTGAAGGCTTAAGATCTAAAAATTTAAAAACATCCTTCATTATTTCTTCAGCTCTGGTTTTAGTCTTGTTTGAGCTGTTTCCTTTTTCTAGGACGTCAGTTGCTCGCCCTGGTCCACGATGGCTACTTATGGATCTAGGATCGAATCCCCATCAATGTTGTGCTCATTCATTGAATTGCTGGTCTTCCCATGGAAGGGCCAGACCCTCTGCTGCACACTGGTAAGAAGTACGAGGGGAAGATCATTGACCATGTGCGCGAAACTACCATGTGGAGCAGAACACTCGAGGTTTCAATATCAAATCCATCAGTGACCCTGGTACGCAGTTGGGTACCCTATTATTGGCATGCAAGATGATGTGAAAATGCTAGGTGGCCTCCGTCCCTGCATATGTAATTCATTTAGCAGGCCGATGCGAGAAAGGGGTCTACTTCAATTGGTCCCAGTACTTGTGCAATGAGTTTTTTTCCATTGTCCGTGAATCCCAGGAGTAGAGACACACATTTTGTTATTCTTGGTTGATGCTTCTCATTGTGTTGGTCACCTTGGAAGCACCTGAGGAGTCAGTCCACCCTGAGCTCACCCCAGACATGTGTGAGGGGGCTCGATATACGAACTTGTGGGATTCTAAGGATGCACAGCACATCAAGGACAACCAAGTCTTCTAGGTATTGTTTCAGAGTGGACTCGCAACAATTATCAACTCCCAGCCGCGTCTGTCGCCATCCATCTATGTTAAGTTTAAAAGCATCGCTGTATTCTAGGTAACTACACATGATGCAAAATTTGAGGCCTCAAGGATCCTGCGTGGGTTTTTCTCCCCTATATGGCTGCTGATGAAGAGATTGACTGTTTAATTGCGTAATGGCCTCCTCACCGAAAGCTTGGCTTCAAAACAGGTGCGAAGGGCACTGAAGGAACAAGCACCATGAAGGTTACCCCACCTTCCATCACCAAAGACACTGGGGGAATGAGAAAAAGCACGGGGAAGGCGCCGAAGCTGCATCGAAGAAGGGTTCGCAGCCTGGTAAGTACCGGGAAGGGCGCGGAAGCAACAGTGTAGAAGGATGCACAGCAGGACCTCGGTATCAAAGGACAGGAGACGGGAGGTGCTAACTCCCTTCAGGGGACAATGTGAACAAGTGACCCTGCTAAGGGGCCATGGAAGAAGCAGCGCTCCCAATGATCAGAATGTGACGAAGTGGTTACACTGACTGAAGGGGACCTTGAGCAAATTGCAGATGCAATTACTTTGGTTGTCAAAGAAAAATGGTTGGCTTTGGAAGAGCAGTAGAAAGCCTCGGTCGACACACTTCAGGTCGAGCTCTGATCTCTGCAGTTGAAGATGGACACGCTGCAAACCAGTATGATTCAGGTACGAACGGCCTCAACAACTAGCAACGCAGTGCTGGTTACAATAGAAAGCCACCTCTATTCCTTGCCAGGCGCAACCCTCACAGTAATTCCACCCAACTTGGGAGCGCAAGTCCAGGCCTATGCAGAGGTACAGTTGGATCTGGCTCGATTGCCACATGAATCATTGCAGATTCTCCACACCTCCTTGTTCGAAGAAATAAAAGGCTTAGTGTAGCTGAACAGACCATTGAGGAAAAAAATGTTGAAGTTTCCTAGGTACTGGTTGTGTGTACCCTCGCCATTGCACAACAGACGAAGCTGGAACACCTCATTAGTAGGCTCTGGGTGGATGTTTCCGACAATATTCTAGCTTCTGCCACCCCATAGGCTAAGATTGAGGGGTTGGTCGCAACTTCAAAGGCCTCGAAAACAGAGATAAAAGTGGTTAAAACGCAGATGGAGCAACAGATTGCGGATTTACAGGCCAAGTTGTAGCCAGAAACACCACCAGAGGTAAGGGCACATTGGGATGTGCTCATTATAGAGGCTACAAATTTTGTCACAGGAAAAATCGCTCAAGGTTCCCAGCTGTTGGAAACTGCAATGTAGCTATGGACCAAAGTGCAACACAATCCTCTCCTGCATGAGATCAATAAGGCACTGCGACAGAAGGAAGAACAGTTCGAACAACTGGAAGATATGATGCCTACTCTAATCGCTGCTCAATGGTTGGCAGGGCTGCGTACCAGCCACACCTTGCGAGACAAAATTGAAGAGCTCTATCAGAAGAAGAAGATTGTTGGTGACCGTATCAAGCCTTGGGCTGATGAATCCCTCAAGCACTCACATGACATTGATGTCGCAGTAAAACAACTTAACCAGAGTTTGGAAAGTGTCACAGTGGCCACAAAGGACCAACTTCACAAAAATTGGTAGATATAGCTCAGAATGCTGCTGCGCAAAGTGAAAGAGTACTGCCCGAAATGGATGATGTGATCAAGCTGCTGCAAGCAAAGGTGGAGAACCGACCACTGCAGTGACTCGGGATGAGTCACAAGATTGTGTTGGGGGGCTGTTGGAACAGGGTCCCATAAAAGCTGTGAATTTTGTATATTTTTGGTAGTAATTAGTCTAATGTAGGGGTTTTGGGGTGGGTAAAATCCCCGAATGCATTGTAATGGGTCAAGGGTAGACCAAGAGTCTGCAAACCACGGTTTGCAGACTATTGGAAGCGTAGGCTAAGTCGATATAAATAGATGAACATTTTGAATCTTAAGGTAGGAAAGGATTAAGTATGATGCTAAGTGCAGATTGTTAGATCCGTTGATGGGTCGTTTGGGTAAGGACTCCTGCTAGATGTGTGTATGGAGATCCTCAGTCTTGCTGTGTGCGCGGAGATCCTCAGTCCTGTTGTGTGCAGACCCTGCTAACAATGTTTTATCATCTATTAAAGTAGATATCGTAATCAAGGTAGGAATGTTCTATTTGGATAACCACTTCTTTAGTTTCTCTTTTATAGTTGTTGGTTGTCTATCTTGTTTAAAGGATAGGTTACCCTGTTATAAGGAAATGTTCATGGGAAAGGAAATATAGTTTCTCGAAATATCATCCTCCCATAAGTTCATCTCTCAACAATTTAATGGTGGCCCGAAGTTATCTATCATTTAACATATTATTCTTCCTTAAAGGGGATGCACATAAAGGAATGAGACAAGGAGTACTTACTACTCTTTTCCTTTTGATTTTTGAAGTTCTTGTCAATTTTGGGGTGGAAGTGGCCTCTTTTGTGGGCATGCTAGGAATGTTAGCTTCTTCTTATTCTTCTTGTTCTTGTTCTTTGTATACCTTTAAAATTGAAACAAGGCCTTCTCCTAGATTTCCCTTGTTATTTCTTGTGTTACAACAAGAATTTATGTCTCCATTTATTCATTAAGTGCAAGCCCAAAAAAATATTCGCCATCACCCATAACTTTTTCTATTTCTTATGTATCAGTAGGGTGTCTTTTTTCAATACCGTTGTTGATTCTTATGGAGTAGCAAGGGGCTCTCTTTGTGTTGCAACTCCTCCTTCTTATTTTTCCACCCTTGCTGGTTCTTGTGTAACAATAGGGGTTTATTATTATATTTTTTGAGTAAAAAAAACAGAGTTATGCATGTTACTTTTCATCTCTAGAATGGATGCATATGATGGCATCTTTGTTATTCTTCTCAATCTCTTAGTTGGGGTTTTCTCCTTTTTATCTTGACATCACTATCATGGCTATCCTCATATTTATGTAGAGTATCCATAGAACCCTCAAATATTTCTTCCTCAATTGGAAAAATAGGGTATTATGTAGCTAGTGGAGTTGTAGCAATATATTCTTCGGTTGTGGATCACAGAGTTGCAACACCTACGATCTCTAAAGCTACAAAAATATTGTGTCAGGGTGAAGTTGTAGTAGTTTCATCTCTTCGAGATGGGGTTGTAGAAAATATGATTTTTGTTGGTGCTCTTGCTACTTCAACACCCACTTGACCTTATTTGTGTAGTGGATTCTCAGCTAAAAAGTTTATGATCCCATGATGTGAGAGGGAATCCCCAGGTCATTTATATTTATGCACAATGGATGTCATAGTATATAATTCCATCACAAGGAAAAATTTCATGTTAGGAAACCTTCCATGCTAGAGGTGGTATAGTAAGTTGAGATGTTGTAAATACACAACCTATTGGTGACCTTCACAAGTTATATATATTTGTAGTACTAGAGAAACGTCTCCCCATGGAGCTAGTAGTGATCATATATTAAACTTGGTCCCTCTACCAACCAAGGTTTATTCCTTTTTTAGAAACTCTTCCATAATATCAGGTTTTTGTCTTAGGAAACAATACCATCACTCTCTCATCTAAATGAGTCTTGTTACATCGATCAAAACATCCTATGTCACCTACACCATATTTCCTGCTACTATATATTCATCCTCCCTGAAATTAATGGTAAATAATACCATCACTCTCTCATCTAAATGAGTCTTGTTACATCGATCAAAACATCCTATGTCACCTACACCATATTTCCTGCTACTATATATTCATCCTCCCTGAAATTAATGGTAAATTCAATGGCCACCTAATCATCATACCCTTGTATTTTGTGTACATATACTATCTAGCCTCCCTGTTGAAAGATACACCATATATGGTCATATGCTTACAATAGCAAGGTCTATGTAGGTTCTATGTGGATCAATGAGCCACCTATTTTTCCTTCTTATGATAGGTTAAAAAAAATACAATTGCAAACAAAATGAAATGGTTTTGTGGTTGGGTATCTCCAATTATGGAAGGGGATGGTTTTCTAACAACATGACCATTCATTTGGTAATGCCAGTGGTGAGGGATGTAAGTGAATTCAAATTGAAAGTCAAGTGGATAAATTTTAATAAATATTATTCATCATGTGAATTTTTGGAAATGTACCTT
This sequence comes from Pinus albicaulis, assembly GCA_034641835.2. NCBI lineage: Eukaryota > Viridiplantae > Streptophyta > Pinopsida > Pinales > Pinaceae > Pinus > Pinus albicaulis. The sequence goes on along the minus strand of CM076581.1, from coordinate 408,177,004 downwards.
TATAACTATGTAAGATACCCCCATCCACCAACTACAAGGAAAAGAACCTCTAGTGGAGGTTATAATGGCGGTTTTTAGTGTTATAAAATTGGCCAAAATTGTCAGAATTTTTTTTTCTACAACATCCGTTTTCGGTAACGGAGGTTTTGGCGGAGCTTCTAACAGAATTTCAACACAAATAAAAAAACTGGGCGGCTAGAGGTTATTAATTTTTTTTTTTCATTGGTGCACTATTCAGGTGTCAACACACTGGTGCATGTCATCCATACAGTCGACCTAGGGCAGTCAAAGGTGCATGCACCGGGTCGTAAAGGTCTAAAACTACACCGGGTACACTGTAGGTGATACAATGCATCGGGTCATTCTAATTGGTATTGGGATTTGTGCGGTGCCCATAGGTCATATCAACGTATGGTTCGTAGTATTATAGAAACACACCGGTGCGTAGTATCACATAAACACACTGATTGTTCTAATTCGTATTGGTATTTGTGCGATGCCCATAGGTTGCACAAATGCACTGGTGAGTAGTCTCACATAAACGCACCAGTGCATAGTATCACACAAACGCACCGAGAGTTATAATTGGTATTGGTATTTGTGCGGTTCCCATAGGTTGTAGAAACACACCGGTGCACTTTATCATACAAACGCACCGGTACAGTAACTGACACACATCATTGTTCATTTTGTATTTTTTAGAAATATTGACCCATGACAGTGCAATTATTGTGATTTTTAAAAATTCATTATTCATAAAAAGTAGACACATGTCTTATAACAACATTCATATCAATTAAATTTTTATTAGTGCATTTGAATGTGATTGGATTAATTTGTTATATCATATCATAATTATTGTGATTTTTTAAAATTCATTATTCATCAAAAGACGACACATATCTTATAACAGTATTCATATCAATTAAATTTTTATTAGTGCATTTGAATGTGATGTTTGGATTAATTTTTTATATCATATCATCATATTTCACATCTCTTCATTATAATATTTAATCATCCATAAATTTAATCAGTGGTGTTACATTTCACAGCGACAATGGAGAACACAATAGAATAAATTAAAACATATTATATATATATATATATAAGACAGTCTTTGTCATACAAAATGGGACCGTTATTGGTATCCCTTTGTCTTTCAATTGGGACACTATGTCCATTACATTAAACAAAATGTCTGATTTCACAGACAAATATTTCAAAAAATACAACGCCTTGCTTTGATATCTAGACATAATGATCATCATTCTTCGCTTGAAATATTGTCACTGCTTGAGTTACTTCCATGACTTGGGCTATTTTGAGGAATGTTTTGTTCACGTTGTTGATTGTTTTCTTCTTCTTCACCTTCCATCTGCAAACATAAAAATAAACTGTAATGAGTGTATATACATTGGAAAGAATAATGAAAATTGAAATATTAAATAATATACATCAATGTAAATCGAAAATAAATGACGTACCATAGCAAAAATTGAGTCATGAACTATACATATTCTTTCAAAACCAAATTTCATGCCATCTTTCAAGATTTCATCTATTGGCGCAGTTCCATACTTTGTTTCTTGCAAGTTTTATACCCCATAACAAATCATATATTTAATATAAAATATTTTTTTCCCTATTAATTATATATGGAGCTAAGTAAAACAAGATCGATAGATGATTACAAATTCCAAAATTAATTTATGATATGCCAACATATACTCACAACTCATATTTAACCCAATGTCACTCAATTCGTCTGATGGTTCTTCTTTGTATGTTAGCACCTGTTCGAAGACATTCAATGATGATTGTTGTAAAAAAAATTAAAATATACAAAAAATAAATCTAGTTAAGTTGTTATAAGGAAGTAACAAATACTCACAAAATTAGATATCAACCCTTTTCTTCCTTTTCGTCTTGCTTTATGTGTTGAATGGGTTCCATTTTCTTTTATTTTCTACAAGGAAATACTTGAAAATTAATATTTAATGCTAAATTGTTTATTTATTGTACCTAATGATCGAAAAGTTCAATGATTACATATTACATTTGAAGCACATTTTTGTTGATATTCCTCCTCCTGCGATGCAATTTTGTCCATTTCTTTAACCATCTACTTGTACACCTTTTTGGACATTCCTACTGGCATATTTCTAATATCAACTCGTTCATCTTTTGAGATTTTCATAATCTTCCTGAAAATGTAATATGACAATAAACTATTTAATTTTTATATTGATATATGAAAAATAAATATAACAAAAGTGATATTTATAAATAATTCTAGAAAAACTTTTAAAGGAATATTAATTTTTCATTTCTTATTTTTTGTTGTTGTACATTTTTTCTATTAAAAGTTTGGCATGTCTCATTGATCAATTCTCTGCAAACTCTTCCTGTAGTTTAGGTAAAATTTGGTTCTTGGAATCACTGGATCGATTTTTGCATTATAAGTGGAAAGAACATCTATACATTTGTTCCACTAGATCCCTCGAACTTTTGTAAAAGTTTTCCCCCCTTTCTTTAACCTCCAGCACCACTCCAAATGAGCTAAGGAGCAATTCATTTTCATTTGCATGTTCTATTTTTTTTCTTTTCTTAGAACAACATTCCTTTTCTGAGTTGTTGGTTCCTGTAGAACATTAAAAACATGTGAATTAATATATTTCTTAAAACATGTTATCTACTAATTTTAAGTATATTATTAATGAAAATTAAAAAAAGATACTCATATTGGATAGATAGTATTTTTTCAGTCACCTCATTCATCCTTTTGTAATTTTTCCATCAAGATTTTACGCTCTTCTGGTCCTAGATCAGAAATAATCTTATCGAGCTTCGTCATTTTGTGGCTCTGCATGATACACAATAAACAATACATATTAGTTAAACTTACATATAGTTCAAAAATAATATTTTTTGTAAAGAATTTACAAAGAACTTGCCTTTTTTTCTTTTCTTGATGTGCTATCAGTATTTTTGGTACTTGATCTCTTGTCAACCATTTCTTTATCAATATGAAACCTGTACCATATCATTCATTAATATATTTTATAAATAAATCATCGACTTTTCAGGGAAACAAAAAAATATCAAGAAACTGGTGTGCTTTTAAATTTGTATGCACCGACGTCAGTGTATTGTGCTCTTATAAACGCACCACCAAAATAGTATAAAACACTGTACGATGATCTATGTCAACAAGGAGCACCGGTGCGTTATATTTTAACCATCACATCGATTGACACATACAAAATAATAAAAATAGTTTAGTGTTAGTTTTTGTAGCATATGGCGTTGTGGAGGGGGTGATGCGACCTATTCTTATAAACACCCCACGTAAACAAGGGACCACCGTACGATGCTCTCTGTCAACAAGGAGACTCGATGCATTATACGTTACATGGTGCACTGATTAACACAAAATAGAAATTGTTTTTGCTAAACAGTACATGTGCGGTGCACTATAATGAAATAGTGCACCAGTGCCCTATTTTACATATGGCGCACGGATTAAAAAAAATATGTTTTTATTTTTTTTAATCAAACATACGTGCGTTGTGTGCTGTGATAAGACAATGCACTAGTGCGCTAGGTTATGCAGGGCGCACCGTGTTGGGTCCCTGTAATTTAGTAGAATGGCAGGACTAAATGCTGTAGAGACTACATCAAAAACCACTTTGGGATTCTAGGATCTAGCCCTCCTGAATCTAGAGAGGGATCTCTCTATAAGTGCAAAGATTTGATTTATCTGTTAAGGTTTTAGTATGATATTAAGATAGTTATTAAGAACAAGGGTTTTTTGTTTGTTTGGTTGGTCGGGTATGATTTTTAATTGGATGGAATATTGTAGAATGAAAGAGTTTCAAAGGGTGAAGATGCAAGTGTATTGAGAAGTGCTCAGCAGATAGGATTAGTGTGGAGTAGCTTTAATCCATTGGGCAATGGAGTCACAAAAGGGTTTAATTGTACAACAATTTCAAGAGTGGTCCAAGGGGCAAGTCATCTATATCAAAAGATCCTTTAAATTAAATGATGGAATGGAACATTAAAAGTGTTGAGAAAGTGGAAAAATCCAATAATTTCAACAAGAATTTATCAAATTTCAATACAAGAAAAGCTTTTTTAAGAAACTGTTTAAAACCAACCAAAGGATAGGGCTAACCATAGACTTCTTTGGACAAGCTTGTATTAAAGCTAACTTATCAGACAACAATCCAGTAATCTCACTAGAGTACTTTCAGAAGGGATGAAAACAGATAAGAAAACAAAGTGCAGCTTAAGATCAGGTAAGTAATTTGAAACTACCCTACTTTTGGCATACTCTTAGGGAAACTTTCAAACAACCTTTGGAGAAAGAACTAGAAGACAGGGCAAACCATAAAATTTTCTAGTTTAACTCTACTTAGCATGTAATGAAAATATCATTCAAGAACTTCTTTTCAGGTTTTTCACTTTAAGACATGAACTAACCAACATTCCCTGATAATGTTTACACTTAATTTAAGTCATTCCTAAATATCACAATTAGCAGAAAAAATATAGATAAAGCTTATCAATGAGAGTAGGGTACTTTAGAAGTAAATCCTAGCTCTATGCTTGCTGTTCTTTATCAGAGAAAAGTGAACACAATGACATACATGAAATGAAAACAATAATAGTAAGAGGTACTTCACCAATGATATAGACCAGGATCCCAAGAATCAACTTGTATATTGATGTCAATCCAGTTAGAAACTACATGTCCAATGTTTCATCACAGCTTCAAACATCTCTTCTTAGCCTATCTTCTTCAATAATTTAATAGAGCTTCAGAGCCTCAGAACTTATTTACATTCAAAAATGATTCGATACAACTATTACATCAAAGTCCAACAACCAACCACATCTCATCTTCTTCAGAAGTATTTATAGAAGAAAGAGGAGGTGGGATGAAAAATAAGATCTCTAGTTCAATTAATACAAGTTTTAATGCTTCTCTGTCTTTGAGGGGTTCAATAGAGAATTTTTCGGATATTTTCTCTGTATTAATTGGTTTTCACTTAAGTATTAAGCTACTTGACAGATTTTGTTGACTTTAAAACTCTTTAGTTAGGCTGGAAATAACTTTGGCTTGTTTTTAACAAAATATCACTGACTAGGCAATAACTATGACTTCTTCAATTTATGAAAGCTTGTAGGTGGCACTTTTAGTAGCTGAAAGGATATTTAGCCTCTGATGTGGCAGTGGAGACCTCTTTTACTGATATAACTCTTTGCTTTTCCTTAAAACACCTTTAATTTGCTTTTGTTATGTGTTTAGGCTAAATTAGCCTTAATCTTCGTCTTCGAGACTTTGTTCTTTAACACTGTCTTTATCTCTTTATTTGGTGGATTAAAAACCCTGATCTTCAGGCTCTAGCTTTAATCCCTTTATCGTCAATCTCTTCACTCTGATACACTTTGTTTCTTTTTTTTATACAGGTGGCTTTCTACTATTGAAGGGTCTCTGTTAAACCCTGAATCGTGATCCAATTGATTTAAACTTGGATTTCAGAACCCGCAGCTCCTTTTCTTCTTTGATAAAAACCACAGAATCGTCATTCTGGGCCGAAAATGTCACCTTTCTGTGACTATAGAAATTCCCAGAACAACCACCATTAAACCCTACAAAACACAAAAAAATATTTAAGAAACCCTGCGGATGTGGTAAAGACTGCTTCAGAGGCTCATGAGGGAAGAGGAGCAGTGAGGAAAAAATGTGGATGCAGCGGAAAAAGGGAGAAAAACCTTGGCAGAGTAGCTAACCAGGTGAAAATGGAGGTTTGGGCACGACGACGAATAGGAGCCGTTGGATTGGGCCAATCAACGGTGGAGATCTTTCAATGAAGTCGCTTGGGAGAATAGATGAAGGGCAAACGAATGGGGCTGCGATATAACACAAGCCGTTAAATCCCAGAGATCGAAGACTAATATTTAAAGCGAAAATGATGTTGAGGAGGGCAGCGGTATGGTAGAAAACCGACAGCGGTTTTCTCAAAATATTTTGGGGGGTAGGTGGTATTGCTCGAAAAAACGCGATTCCATACATCACTTGACACCTATCCTTCCCAATACCACCATTTTCGCAAAATATTTTTATGTTAAAGCTCTGGCGCAAAGATTTTTCGATATGCATTGTCAACCGTCGAATCATCGAAGGTAGATCGGACGGTGCGGAAAGAGCGCGACGGTGGTAAGATGCACGGGCATGGGTGGTGGGACCAGAAGTTACGTTAGCACCTTTGTCGCGTAGTGGACAGGTTTACTGGGTTATCAGGGTTCATCGGGTTAAGTCCCGATCGTTGGATCTTCGAGACGAATGGTGGAGATTTAAAGGGAGAGGCGGAAAGCGGAGGGGAAAAGGGAAAAGTTGCGATGTGATGGTGTACTGACCCTTGGATCAGAGGGATGATTGTCGGTCTAGATAAAATCGGGGATTGCATCAGCAGAGGGCAACATGATGGATGGGCGCGATGCGATGAGATCTGGAACGTCGGATGAAGGTGGATCAACGACTGAGGTTTTCTTGGAGGGATCGCATCGAAACTTTGAAAGAGATGAAAAAGGAAGGACCCATGCAGACTTGCGATGCGATGAGCTGAGGGCTAGTCACCGCGCCCAGTCTCATGTGGAAAAGGGGTTGGGGCGTAAGACTTAAGGGGCTTAAGGCCTTATAGCTAGAAAATGGGTTTTTAGGCCAAAATGAAGGTTTTTCAAGGCTTTTTTGGTTTTCAGTAGAGGGGGGAAAAGGGGTGTTTTAAACCTATAAAAGGGATTTTCATAGGTTTAAAGGGATTTTGGAGGCCTTTGAAGGGAAATGGGTGTTAAGGATGAAAAGAAAGCTTTATGAAAGTGGATAAAAATGAGTGAAAGGGGGAGTGAAATGATGGAAAGTGGAGTTTTATAAGCAGTTTTCTCTTGGTGAATAGAAGGTGCTTTAGGACTAATAGTGAAACAACAGTGAAGATTAAATCAAGGGGTAAAGAACATCATAAGACTTCAAAAGATGATAGGTTTTCAAAGGAAACTATCTCTTGAAGGCTAACAAAGATTTAGCCACCATTTGGTATGAAATTTTTTTATAGGTGGCTAACAGTGGCTCCACATGGGCATGGCACCTTCTTGAAGGTGTCAAGAAATTCAGCTATTGATCTTTGGCTTTTTAGTAAACCAGTGCCTTATCCATTGGGTAACAACTTTTCTTCCCTTTAGCTGACCTTTCTTTGATCTGATAATCTTTGAAACAATCTGAAACAATGGAATTCTATCAAAAAAACATCTCTACCTACCCATTCCTAATGATTCTAACATTTGTTTCTCTTCAGAGTGCATTTGGATTGGCAAAATATTTTCATAAACTTTTTATTCATTTTGAAAACATAAAAATAATCTAAGTCTACTCTTATTTCTCTATGAGTTCAGATTAAGAAGTTGAACTCATAAGTTTCTCTACCTAACTACTATCTGTCAGGATTAGACTGTCTGACAAACCTTTATTCTCTAAATTATAAAATAAGAAATTTAAAAGTAGCCAAACCAGGATTAAGCAGTCTGACTTGCTTCAGATCTATGGCATAAAAACAAGCTGCACATAGACTAAAATTTGCAGAAAATTTAAAACAAAAATAGTGAAGGCTTAAGATCTAAAAATTTAAAAACATCCTTCATTATTTCTTCAACTCTGGTTTTAGTCTTGTTTGAGCTGTTTCCTTTTTCTTTTCTGGTTCAAGTTTTGAGCTTTTTAGAACGAGTTCTTCATCAATCTCATAGGTTCAAGATTTGTGCTTGTTTGAACCTTTGTTTTTCTATCCTAGTCTACCTTACTGATAAGCCAAGATTAAGTTGTTTGGCTGATCTAATTCACTAACCTATCAGCAGTAAATTGAAAAGCTAATTAGTCATGATTAGGCTGTATGACTAACTAGAAATGTGTTTTTTAGGAGTGGAATTTGAGCTTGCACACTTTCATATTTTATCTCTCTTTTTTGGTATGGGGCTATACCTTTCTTATTTTCATTTCTGCCCTCTTTTCTTTTTCTATTGTTTTTTGTATTTTTATTTTTCTAGCTTTGAATGCAATGTTCAGACAATGATAATTTACAATGGAAAGTAAAACCTTTGAAACTCATGATTCTTGAAGGAAATAATGCTTGAGCATCTTACCATTGACAGGAACTCCAAGAAGTTCAGTTCCATTTAGTTCCTACAAGAAATAAGCATTGTTATTAGTAGTAGAATGAATGAGATAAGGGCCTAGCCATAAGTTATCAAATTTTCCATTTTTTCCCTTATCCTCTTTCTTGGAATCCCACTTCAAAACTTTGTCACCAATGCTAAAATCACTGGCCTTTGTCCTTTTATCAAACAACTTCTTGATGTTTTCTTTTTTATGTAGTGCTCTGTTGTAGACTTCCTCTCTGGTTTGTTGAAGATGTATAGTCTGATTGATTCTTCTTGTCATATCATTATCTTCAGACTGTACTTCTTGGATCAGCTTCATGACTAGCACTCCTAAACTGGTTGGAAAAATTGCATCTGCACCATAAACTAGCTGGTAGGGAGACATTCCAATTGATTTCGTAAGTGTTAATCTGTCAGCCCATAGTGCATGTACTAGCTTTGTGTGCCATGATTTCCTATTGTATTCTAGCAACTTTTTGATTATATTTACCAAACTCTTGTTTGAGGACTCTGCCAATGCATTACCTTGAGGGTAATAAGCAGTACAATGGCCCAATGTAATATGTTATTTATGACAGAATTCAACCATATTTTTGGATCCAAATGCAACAACATTGTTAGTGATAATCTTCCTAGGACAGTCAAATCTAGATAGGATATGATTTTAAAGGAATTTTATGATGACAAATTCAGTGGCTTGTCTAGAAGGGATGGCTTCTATCCATTTGGTAAAGTAGTCTGTTGCAATGAGGATCCATCTATATTGGGCAGATGAGGCTGGATGGATTTCCCCAATGAAGTCTAGACCCCACTATTGAAAATGAGCTTCAACAGTGATTGGTTGCAGAGGTAAGGGAAGCAATTTTCTTTTGCCTTCAAAAATTTGGCATTTGTGATAGACAATAATCATTTTTTGGACATCTTGAAAGAGGGTGGGCCAGTAGTAACCATCTCTAAGGATTTTATTGGCAGTTGTCTTCCAATAGAGGTGGCCTCCACATTCTCCTTCATGTAATTCATGCTTGATCTTATCTACATCATTCTCAGGCAAACATTTAAGCAATAATCCACTAGCATTTTTCCAATATAGACATTTATCCAAAATGCAGTAATTAACAGATTTCAACTTTAAAAATCTTGCCTTCGTTTTAGACCAACCAGGAGGTGTATTTAAATTGAGCAAAACATATAAAATATCAACATACCAAGATGAAAACAGAAAATGATCTTCCATAATAAGAGTTGACAACTCCTCCTGTTCATCTAGTGCATCTAACATGTTTATATCAAGAGCTTCAAAATTAGACTCAACCATTAATCTTGCCAGTCCTTGGCCTTTTATGAGCTTAGTGGGCTTGATTTATAAATCATATTCAAGTACCACAGCAGTCCACTTTCCTCTTTTTCCATCTGGATCCTGGGTTAAAATGTCTTTTACAACTGAATTTGGCACAAATGCAATTATGTGGGAATGTAAAATGTAAACTCTGAAGTCCTTTAAGGCTTTGACTAAGGCAAAGGCTTGTTTTTCAATAATATTGCACTTCAGAGGTGCATCTCTTAATGCCTTACTAAAGAATGCAATTGGTTTCTCTTGTGCCTTCAAGTTTTTCTGTAATAGGACAACAACCACTGTGTGTTCTGATGCAAATGAAAAAATGAAGAAATCCTTAGTAAAATCAGGACTAATGAGAACTAGTGTTTTGGTGAGTGCTTGTTTTACCAGTTCAAATGACTTCTTTGATTCTAAGGTCCATTTAACTCCTTCTTCTATTTTAAGCATATTGGTCATGTTTCTAAGGAGTTCAGCTAGATTGGGTATGAACCTTCTCAAGAAATTAATCTTCCCAATGAAAGATTGAAGTTCCTTGATGTTTCTAGGATGTTTGATTTGCAATATACCATCAATCCTTTTTGGATCTATCTTTATCCCTTCTTCTGATATGATGTGTCTAAGAAGTTTGCCTTCTTGAAGACCAAACATTTTTTCCTTTGGATTTAAAGATAACCCATATTTTCTGCATTTCTCAAAGATTTTTCTCAAGTGTTCTAGGTGTTCTTCATCTGTTTTAGAAAAAATAGTGATATCATCAAGGTAAATAATGATGAAGAAGCCTAATTCTTCTGAGAATGCAATATCCATGGCTCTCTGAAATGTAGCACCAGCATTCATTAAACCAAAGGGAATTTTCACATACATGAAAGTACCCCAAGGTGTGGTAAAGGATGTTTTGATTTGATCATCAGGATGTACTAATATCTGATTGTAATTCGAGAAGCCATCTAACAAAGAAATCCTTTTAGAACCAACTACCTTTTGTAAAATATGATCCATCTTGGGTAAAGAGTAGTTGTCCTTTAGAGAGGCTTTGTTTAAGTTTCTAAAATCAATAAAAAGCCTAATCTCTCCTGTTTTCTTCCTAACTGACACAAGATTAGACACCCACTCTGAGTATCTAATAGGGACAATAATTTCAGCTTGATAAATTTTCTTAATTCCTTTTTCTACCAGAGGTAATTGAACAGGGTTAATTCTGCACAATTTTTATTTAAAAGGTTTCTGGTTTTCGTTAAGGGGTATCTTATACTAAATTATCTTTGTATCATAGGATTTTAGATCCTCATAAATCCATGCAAATACATCAGAAAATTCCTTAAAGAGCTCAATGTATTTCAGTTTTATGTAAGCTAGTAAGGTTTTAGACAGTTTGATCATTTTTGGTTTTTGTTCACTGCCTATGTTACATTCTTCTACTTCAGTTTCAATGGGTTCTAGTTTTGGTTTTTTGGCAACATCATTGAAATCAAACAATTCTTCTAATGGTACCAGTCCGTTTGGCAAGTTTTGATTGTTAGATTGCAGCATTTGTAAGTCTTATTTTTCTAAATATGCACTAATTTTTGTTGTATGTTCAAGTTTAGTAGATAACAGATTTATATCAGCAATCTTTGGAGATTTTAATTCTTCATCAAGTGGGTTTTCTTCAATAGGACAGTAATTTTCATAATCTGAATCCGAACTTGGTAGCTCAAATTCATTTTTGGACTGCAGGAAGTCTTCTATTTGTTTATCTCCATCAAAAACTTGCCAGTATTTTTCATTGTCTGGAATGGATGGTCTAAATTTGACCTGGGTGGTGCATTGCTTGGTTTCATAAGGTGTTAGAGAAGTTCTAGCAGAAAAGGCTAAACCATTGGCAAGGACATTTTGGTTCCTTAGGACAAAAATAAGTTGGAATTCATCAAATGTTTTTAATAAGTCCATGAAATCATTTCTATAGGCTTTAAGTCTGGGGTGTTTGGCACTATATTCCCCATTCACTTACCTAATAATCAACTCTGAATCCCCATAAAATTTGATCCTTTTGGCCCCTAATTTATTCAATAAGTGTAGGCCTAAAAGGAGGGCTTCGTACTCAGCTATGTTATTTGTGCATTGAAAATTTAATTTGTTTGAGTGTCCTTCAGCATGATTTTTCATTGTGTTGTGAAGCCATACTCGTGCACCTGCATCATTCTTAGTACAAGATCCATCAAAACTCATACTCCAAAGAGGACTAGTTTCAGATTTACTAGTTTGGCTACTACCCTCTTTATCTTGTGTGCTTTTAGATTGCTCTTGTAAATCAGCACTATGTTGAATTTCGTTTAGTTCCTCATGTTATTCATTATGTTTAGGATTCTTCTGTTGACTCTCAAATTTGACAACCAAAGGATGACTGTTTTGTAGCTCTAGATCTGTGATTTGTTTGCTGTAATTTTCTGATTTGGAAAACTGTCTTGATGCTTTTGTCTTGTCTTCCTCCTTTTCTGTGTTTACCACTATGTTACAATGAGGGGTGGCCATTAAGTCAGCTAAGGTTTCTTGCTCATTAAATGTTTCATGATTGAAGAGAATAAATGAGTCAAGGCTTGTATGTACAGAATAAAGAGGAGAGTTTTCAGGTCTCTTTTGGCTACTGACCATGTATTGCATGTGAGATTCCCTATAAAGTCTTATAGTTTGATTACAAATAGGGATAGTAGCATATGTCATATCCATTTGCATTGTTCCTTGTAACTTAGCTCCCCATGATCTTGATAAAATAATACCATACTTGGGGGGTGCATCAGTCACTACAATATCCAGCACTAAACACTTGGCTGGAATTTGAGCTAATTTTACACAGAGGTCTTTGATAAAACCTAAAAATTTCACTTTACTGGAGTCAAAGGAGTATAGATATTTTTATGGTCTGGTGATTTCAAGGCCTAGACTCTCCATTATTGCTTTGGGAATTAAGTTATGAGAGGCCCCTGAGTCATGCATAACATTGTGCAAAATTTTTTCATGAATTTTCAAACTAACATAAAATGGAGGAACTGGCCCTTCTTGGTATTTTCCCTCAATCTTAGGACCAAATAAGAGCTCTGGTTGGTCATCATTGAGGGTGGATGTGTCATTATTTTCTGCTACGTTAAAGGGTTTTAAAATTTGTGATCTACAGACATCTTGGGTGACTAATTCAATGAGGGGAACAAAGATTTTACTATTGGTAATTTCCTGTTCCAAACTAAAAGGCAGCTGATTTTTTACAATGTTTATTTCAGCCTTGTTAATCACCACTTTATCAGCAAAATCAGTTTTCTGATTTCCTCTATTTACATTGGTCAAATTTTTTTTAATAGGAGCACTAGCTGAAGTACTAATGCTTCTAAGATATGCACTCTGTTTTTCATTAATTTGAGTGCCTTTCTCTTTGTTTTGATCAGAATTTACAACGACTGTTTTGTCCTTTTGTTTAATGTTTTTGGGTTTGCTCACAGGGCTGTTTTTTGTAGAATTGTCAAAGGTTTTGTTCTTGGGAGTTTCCTGATTCTTTTTACTCCTAAGGTCATATTATTTTGGGGTCTCTATGATGACATTTTCTAGCTCTTGATAGTAATGTTCATCATCTTCTCTTTTATCATCATAGGGTGTGTATAGACCTTGTTTTCTATTAATAGGAACATTAAAATGGTCACTACCTACTCCCAACATATTTATGTCATCTTCCTTTGTTTCTTAAATTGTTTCTTCCACCTCACTTACATAGTTTTCTTGGAAAGGAGGTCTGATCTATTGATCATCTTCTCTTTGTCTGTTTTGAGGTTGATTTCTTCTAAAGTTCTGATTTTGATTTTGAGATTGATTTCTGTTTTGGGGAGCTGATTGGTTTTCTCTAGCTTGTGCTTTCTCAAGTATGCTCATATTTTTCATCATCCTTTCCATTTTTGAGCTAGATGTGGAGGGTGCAGATTCCTCCCTAACTGATACTTTCTTTTCATTCCTCATCTTCGCTCTTTTCTCTATTAGATTTACTTCCACAACTATAGCTCCCTTCTGCATGTCTTCTAAAGTCAAGGGGTCTCTTTCTCTTAGCTGATAGGCCATTTCAGGATGAAATCCTTCAAGAAATTTGGCCAAGGCTGAACCTTGTGGAGGTTTAAAGTTTGGGGGCAGTGCATTATAAACACTATTGAATCTAGTGCAATAATTTTGAACACTTTCCCCAACATTTCTTTTGAGGTTGTTATAGTCTGAAAGTATTTGGAGAGGGTTTTTTATAACTTCCTACTTGTTTATGAATAACTGATCGAAGGCTTGAAGGTCATTAATACTATTAGGGGTTAATATTTTGAACCATTTTCTTGCTTCTCCCCCTAAGTTTTGAGAAAACAATCTGAGTTTGACAGTTTCATCATCAATCTCATTTCTGTCAAAATAGTCATTCATCTTTTCCACATGTTGTGAAGCAGTAGTAGCACCACTGGCATCATATAAGGGTATCTTGGACTGATAGTCCTGTGGCAGATTGACTAGAGGTAAAGGAAGGACTAGGGGAGCATACCATGTTGCCATGATAGGAGGTTGTGGAAAAAGTGGGGGGTTTACAGGTGGAGGATGTAAGATAGGAGGGTGTTGATGGAATGGTGTAGTTTGAACAGTGGGTGTATGGATAACAAAAGTGGATGGACCAGCAAAATATTGTTGAGAAAATCTTGGATGAGAGAAACCAAAATTATGAAGGATATACAAATTAGGTGGGGTTGTTTCTCTGCTACCAGGATGTTCACTTCTATCTTGGGATGAAGTTGGAGACTCAAAATATATCTAATCTATATCATCAAGTGACCTAGTTCTAAATGGGTTTCTTAAGTCAACTTGTGAATCTCGTAGAGCTGTAAGGTTTTCAGGAACAAAATTAGCTCTTTGGATTGGTCTAACAATAGTTGAAGCTTGAGCCTGAGGAGACTTCCTAAGTATGCTTTCAGAATTATCAACTATCTTAAGAGAGTTTGGGTCAGGGTAGGCTCTAGTATGAACTCTTCTAGAAGACACTATGCTATGTTTTCAGACCCAATAATAAGAAAAATTTTAGCCAAATATGACAATCTTTAATTAGCTAACTAATCTTTTAGCAAGAAAACTTTAATCCTCAAAGTTTTCTGTACTGAGTTTAAATGATATTATGATAAAGGGTTTCCCAGTGGAGTCTTTGGAAAACCAAGGAAAATCAGCAAGCCTACTGATGTTCAGTGGAGTCACCATGTGGAAATTTTTAGCTCTTTTGGAGGTAAAATGCTTTATGGTCCACCACCAAATACCAATCTAATTTTTTTTTTGGGTTTTCTGAGTTTTTTCAGTGCTATGGGTTAAGAGAGTGTCCTAAATTTGTTTCACCACTTAGCTATGGTGATGAGACAAACAGAGTTTACTCTTATGGCTTAGCTAGCTGATTCCTTCAAGGTTTGATAAGGTTCTATGAGAATCCTAAGGGCTAATTAATTTGTCACTGATTCAAATAAGTCCTATCATGATCATCATTGGCTTTGGTAGTGCTTGAAGAGAGCTACTTATACCATACTAAATAATGAGTGTTTTGTTTTAAGGATTTCACTCAGATAGTACCCAGTATGGTCGCCAGGAATGTTGTGTCCCTGTAATTTAGTAGAATGGCAAGACTAAATGCTGCAGAGACTACATCAAAAACCACTTTGGGATTCTAGGATCTAGCCCTCCTGAATCCAGAGAGGGATCTCTCTATAAGTGCAAAGATTTGATTTATCTTTTAAGGTTTTAGTATAATATTAGGCTAGTTATTAAGAACAAGGGTTTTTTGTTTGTTTGGTTGGTCAGGTATGATTTTTAATTGGATGGAATATCGCAGAATGAAAGAGTTTCAAAGGGTGAAGATGCAAGTGTATTGAGAAGTGCTCAGCAGATAGGATTAGTGTGAAGCAGCTTTAATCCATTGGGCAATGGAGTCACAAAAGGGTTTAATTGTACAAAAATTTCAAGAGTGGTCCAAGGGGCAAGTCATCTATATCAAAATATCCTTTAGATTAAATGATGGAATGGAACATTAAAAGTGTTGAGAAAGTGGAAAAAACCAATAATTTCAACAAGGATTGATCAACTTTCCATACAAGAAAAGCCTTTTTAAGCAACTGTTTAAAACCAACAAAAGGGCAGGGATAACCATAGACTTCTTTGGACAAGCTTGTATTAAAGCTAACTTATCAGACAACAATCCAGTAATCTCACTAGACTACTTTCATAAGGGATGAAAATAGATAAGAAAACAAAGTGCAGCTTAAGATCAGGTAAGTACTTTGAAACTACCCTGCTTTTGGCATGCTCTTAGGGAAACTTTCAAACAACCTTTGGAGAAAGAACTAGAAGACAGGGCAAACCATAAAATTTTCTAGTTTAACTCTACTTAGCATGTAATGAAAATATCATTCAAGAACTTCCATTCAAGTTTTGCACTTCAAGATATGGAATAACCAACATTCCTTGATAATGTTTACACTTAATTTAAGTCATTCCTAAATATCACAATTAGCAGAAAACATATAGATAAAGCTTATCAGTGAGAGTAGGGTACTTTAGAAGTAAATCCTAGCTCTATGCTTGTTGCTATTTATCAAAGAAAAGTGAACAAAATGACATACATGAAAGGAAAACAATAACAGTAAGAGGTACTTCACCAATGATATAGACCAGGATCCCAAGAATCAACTTGTATATTGATGTCAATCCAGTTACAAACTACATGTCCAATGTTTCATCACAGCTTCAAACATATCTTCTCAACCTATCTTCTTCAATAACTTAACAAAGCTTCAGAGCCTCAGAACTTATTTACGTTAAATAATGATTCGATACAACAAATATTACATCAAAATCCAACAACCAACCACATCTCATCTTCTTCAGAAGTATTTATAGAAGAAAGAGGAGGTGGGATGAAAAATAAGATCTCTAGTTCAATTAATATAATTTTTAATGCTTCTCTGTCTTTGAGGGGTTCAATAGAGAAGTTTTCATATATTTTCTCTGTATTAATTGGTTTTCACTTAAGTATTAAGCTACTTGGAAGATTTTGTTGACTTTAAAACTCTTTAGGTAGGCTGGCAATAACTCTGGCTTGCTTTTAACAAAATGTCACTGACTAGGCAATAACTATGCCTTCTTCAATTTATGAAAGCTTGTAGGTTGCACTTTTAGTAGCTGAAAGGATATTTAGTCTCTGATGTGGCAGTGGAGACCTATTTTACTGATATAACTCTTTGTTTTTCCTTAAAACACCTTTAATTCACTTTTGGTCTGTGTTTAGGCTGAATTAGCCTTAATCTTCGTCTTCGAGACTTTGTTCTTTAACACTGCCTTTATCTCTTTATTTGCTGGATTAAAAACCCTGATCTTCAGGCTTTGGCTTTAATCCCTTTATCCTTAATCTCTTCACTTTGATACACTTTGTTTGTTTTGTTTATACAGGTGGCTTTCTACTATTGAAGGGTCTCTGTTAAACCCTGGATCGTGATCCAATTGATTTAAACTTGGATTTCAGAACTCGCAACTCCTTTTATTCTTTGATAAAAACCACAGAATTGTCATTCTGGGCCGAAAATGTCACTTGTCTGTGACTGTAGAAATTCTCAGAACAACCACCATTAAACCCTGCAAAACACAACAAATTGTTTAAGAAACCCTGTGGATGTGGTAAAGACTTCTTCAGAGGCTCGTGAGGGTAGAGGAGAAGTGAGGAAAAATTGTGGATGCAGCGGAAAAGGGGAGAAAAAACTTGGCAGAGTAGCTAACCAGGTGCAAATGGAGGTTTGTGCGCGATGGAAAATAGGAGCCATTGGATTGGGACAACCAACGGTGGAGATCTTTCAATGAAGTCTCTTGGGAGAATAGATGAAGGGAAAATGAATGGGGTTGTGATATAACACAAGCCGTTCGATCTTAGAGATCGACGGCTGTGATTTAAAGTGAAAATGATGTTGAGGAGGGCAGTGGTATGGCGGAAAACCAGTGGCGGTTTTCACAAAATATTTTGGGGGGTAGGCAGTATTGCTCGAAAAAACGCGATTCCATACATTGCTTGACACCAGTCCCTCCGAATACCACCCTTTTCACAAAATATTTTTGTGTTAAAGCTCTAGCGCAAAGATTTTTCGATATGCATTGTCAATTGTCGGATCATCGAAGGTAGATCGGACAGTGTGGAAAGTGCGCGACGGGGGTAAGATGCACGGGCATGGGTGGTGGGACCAACAGTTACGTCAGCGCCTTTTTCGCGTAGCGGACGGGTTTACTAGGTTATCGGGGTTCATCGAGTAAGTCCCGATCATTGGATCTTCGAGACGAACGGTGGATGGGCGCGATGCGATGAGATCCGGAACGTCGGACGAAGGTGGATCAATGGCTAATGTTTTCTTGGAGGGATAGCATCAAAACTTTGAAAGAGACGGAAAAGGAAGGACCCATGCGGACTTGCGATGCGATGAGCCGAGGGCTGGTCACCGCACCCAGTCTCATGCAGAAAAGGGGTTGGGGCTTAAGACCGAAGGGGCTTAAGGCCTTATAGTTGGAAAATGGGTTTTTAGGCCAAAATGAAGGTTTTTCAAGTCTTTTCTGGTTTTCGGTAGAGGGGGAAAAAGGGGTTTTTTAAACCTATAAAAGGGATTTTCAGAGGTTTAAAGGGATTTTGGATGCCTTTGAAGAGAAATGGAGGGTTAAGGATGAAAAGAAAGCTTTATGAAAGTGGATAAAAATGAGTGAAAGGGGGAGTGAAATGATGGAAAGTGGAGTTTTATAAGCAGTTTTCTCTTGGTGAATAGCAGGTACTTTAGGACTAACAGTGAAACAGCAGTGAAGATTAACTCAAAGGGTAAAGAACATCATAAGACTTCAAAAGATGATAGGTTTTCAAAGGAAACTATCTCTTGAAGGCTAAAAAATATTTAGCCACCATTTGGTATGAAATTTTTTTATAGGTGGCTAACACACCGATTAAAAAAATTCATGCAAGGGCCCACATGGATTGGGATCCGACTATGCAACTCATCCTGTGGGTTAGATGTCATAGGCATATATATATATATAGCAATACAAACCCTATAAATCTAAAATGACAAACCCTAATTCTGAAATCATAGAAATAGGAAGAAGCAAGGGCAGAAACAAAAATAATGAATGGTTTAGGGTAAAATGGATTTTTTTTGTTTTTTTGTATTTTTGTTTTTGTTTTTTTTGTATTTTGTTTTCTTTGTTTTTTGTTTTGTTTTGTTTTTTTTTTTATTGTTTTTTGTTTTTCCTGAAAATGAATAGTAAATTTAAATTTTTTACTTATTGCATAAAAAATATTGTAGAAAATGTAAAAAAAACAATAATATTTAATCATGATTTCTTTTGAAATTCTATGCTACAGGGTTTGAATCACCAGAGGTTTGGAATTCTGATTGCCTGAATAGTTCTGTTCGAAAGTATTTCGCTGCTCCACAGTGCTCTCGTGCTCTCTTGCTCTAGGTTTGTCTCGTGCAAATTTCTTTCTAGAATCATTAAAGGTCGGCCTCCCATTTTCCATCCGTTCATTTCATTCTCCTTCATTTATACCTGATGATGAGATCTGACAGAGCTCATTGATCTATCCTGATGATGAACCACAGAGGATTGGTTTGAAACGTTGATTCAAAAAAAAATGTATGTGATAAATCTGGAAGATTCTACACACAACACAAGTCGCAGAAGCCTCAAATCAACAATAATGAAAAGTGTTCAGTATTTAAAGAATTTTTTTATGAAATTAGATTTTTGAAAATATTTTTCCGCCCAATTTTCAATTTACCGCTTTTTATTTCACTTAAAAAAAATAAATTTTCGCTTTTTTTTATTTGTGGCTTTTCGTCGCCGATGCGTTAATTAATAACACCACACTAGTGCGTCAGTTAATAACATGACACCGATGCGCAGTAACTAAAACGCACCGGTGTGGTTATTTATACTTAAGCACCAATAACAATAAGTCCATTTTGAAGGCACCGAAATTACTTTTAGGTGTGTACACTAAAATTTATTGTTAATTTTTCTCAAATGCAAGGAGAAAATATCATAATTATATCGAATGGAAAATTCTTCAAAATCCAGCTCATTCCATAATATCTCTCAAAGTCCATCGTGGAGTTCTCCCTATCCATCACAAGATTTAATATTTACTTCATATTTTATTTATATTTTCATTATCTAATTGAATTTGTTTTTTTTATCCATGTCAATCAGCGTAATAAAATTTATAATATATAGAAATTTTTAGGTTCATGCAGATTCAGAATCGAGTTCATATGCACACAATATTCAAACAACTCCAAAACATCAGAATCTTTTATCAGGAGCAGCATACCGCAAGGCACATTTGGTAGATGAAAATGGACAGCCGCTACCAATTGTAACAATATTGCATCTTCTAGCCACAATCCCGGGACAATGATGGTAATAATAATTGTTTGGTATATTAATGTAATTATTTCAATGTTAAACAAATTAATCATGCATTGTCAACGTTCTTACTAATTCATATCATATATTTTGTACTAATCATGTCCAATTTTTTTTTTTGAAATTATTAGGATTCTAGGGATGATGACCGACCTACCTACCATCTTCCGTTGCACCCCATGATAATCTCAAATTGAGAGAAGGCTGAATTAAGAGAAAAAATCAGAGAGGAATGATACCAAGAATGGTTGAATCAACCACCGATTCAATTCCCACTACATCCATATTCACCAATTAGGAATGACTACAAAAATAGTAGTTCTTCACAAGCTGACAATGGAGGAAATCAAATAGAGGTTGGTATGGATGATTACTTAAGGGATATGACTGCCAGAGAGACAATGTTATTATATGCATTCCAAAACGATGATCAACTAGGGGATGATGCTCATATCGCTGACACCTTTTTCGAAAGCCTTAAATTTGCTTCCACCACCCCTCTCTTTGGACCTGGAAGTCAATCAAAGTCTACCCAGTTGGGGACAACGATGTTACCGTACAACTTGAAATCAAAGTTTGGCTTGTCGATTGCATGTTTCTCAGAAATTTTGAGGTAAGTTAGCATAAAGTACTCCCTTATATAAATGTGAGAAATATAATCACACAATGAACATTACAAATGGTCAATTTTATGAATGTTAATAATTATATCGGCAATAATTTACATTTAATATTTTCCATGATCACTAACTACATGTTATTCAAAGATAAGGCTCTTATGAGTGATAATGTCTTGCCTGGTAGCTGCGAAGAGGCAAAGAAATTGTTGAAAATGTTGGGTGTTGAGTACATATCATATCATGCATGTAAAAATGATTGTATTCTATATGGAGGAGAATATGCAGACAAAGAGATATGTCCAAAATATGGGCATGATAAGTATGATAAATTAAAAAATAAGGGTAAATCATGTGGTCCTTCTTTTAAGATAATGAGGCACATGCCTAATATCCCAAGGATTCAAAGGCTCTTTCGTTGCAAAGAATTAGCTATGTTGCAGGGATGCCATGCCTCACACAGAAGTGAGTTGGGAGTTATGTGAATCCCAACTAATTCAATAGCCATGAAGAATATAGAGGATACATGGCCCGAAAAATTCAAGGATGAAGTATGATGTCTACGACTCAACATAGCCATGGATGACATTAACCAATATTCCCTCCAGAACACCAACTATTTTGTTCGGCTTGTAGTAGTGATCAATAACAATACCCGCCCATGGTTGTCCATGAAGAATGAACATCTTATGTTGGCTCTCATAGTCCCTAGTAGAAGACAAGTGAAGAATATGGATGTCTACTTACAACTAGTGGTAGATGAATTTAAGGAATTAATGGATGGGATAAATGTATACGATGTATCAATAACCATCGCAGTAGAGAGCAGTTTTACGTTGTATGGCATATGTGCTTACACGACACATGATTATCCATGCTTAGGAGTTTTCTCTGGTAAATTACATGTTTATTGATTTTTTTATATATGTAACAATATTTTTTCACATATTGGTCATTTAATTCATTGTAATTGATCTGATCTTCATGATATCCTTTAACGTGCCATGCATATAAATTGTATACAATAATCTCACAGGTATTGTAATAAAAGGGTATTTTGGATGTAAGTGTTGTGGAACTTCTTTGAAAATTAGAAGGTCCAACAACCTATGAAAGCTAGTGTATGACTACTCCAGGGTATTCCTCCCAGAAGAACACCCTTATAGAAGAGCAGCATCTGCTTTAAATGGTAAACGAGAGAGAACCAAAAGGCCTCCAATAACGACACCAACTGAATGGCTTAGAGAATATGAGAGAGAGAAGGAGAAGGAGTTCATATAAATATTCGATTCAAATGGGGAGCCTATGTTTGATAATCTAGAATTCTTCGACACCTATGTTGAGAAATTTCCCATTGGGATGAAAAGGAAGTCTATCTTTTATAACCTCGCACATTGGGAGCATCTTAAGATTACCTACTTATTATATCCCATGCATATATTTAAAAAAGAATTCATCTTCTTTATGGAGGCACATATCATTAGAAAAAAGTGACACATTGGTTGTTAGGAAATATATTATTACTTCAAAAACTAAAAAGAAACATTGGCCAGATGATTAGAAAGTACAGGATCAGAGGCAGGTGTTGGTCCCTCTAATTCATGGTATTTCAAAGAAGGTGATGTCTCATGGATTTAAAAAAAATATGATCTTTCTTTGGCAAAGGAACTTATAATGGGTGTGAGGGTGCCATCTTCATACGGGTCTTCACTACGGCGTTGATTCACTGTGGATGACCATTTTTCAGGGTTGAAATCGCATGACCATTTGAATATTCTAAGAGTAGGTATAATGTCAAAAGCATGATTTTATTATTTGTTATATTAATAAATTTTATCCCATGCACGGATCATAAAACATAACTAATTTTGTATATTATTGCACATGTTTATAGCTTTGCAATGTCATTATCCTTTGTTCATGCATGGGTGTGTGAAACATGAATTCCCTCAAGACCTAGGACGTGCCATATCTAAATTATCTCCATTTATACATTGGATCATGTCAAAGGAGATTCATGTGGCTAGCATTCCACGGTGGCGTCAAGAGATAGTTTAGATTGTTTGTATGTTTGAGAAGGAACTGCCGATGAGTTTCATGGACTTGCAGATTCATATTCTAATCCACCTAGTAGATGAGGTTGAATTAGTTGGGGTGGTTTCTTGTCGTTGGATGTTCTTCTTTGAAAGGTACATGAATAAATTGAAAGGTTTTGTTCAAAAAAGGGAAAAACCCGAGGGGTCTATGGCAGAGGGGTACATATCATATGAGTCTTTCTATTATTCTAGTGATTACATCAAGCAAATCGACAACAGACCAGGTGCGGTGATTTGGGACGATGAAAGGGATGAAGACAAAAGAGAAGGGGAGATGCTCCAAATGAATGGAAAAAAATGCTTGATAAAGAGTAAGCGACTTATAATTTTTCTAATTTACACAAAGTAAATATTCATGTTGAACTTCGATATAATGTCTATTTTCATCTCTATGTACTATATAATGTCGGTTTGATTTCATTAGCGAATGCAGAAATTGAAGCAATCAATAATTTCGTTCTTTACAATTCTGAAGCGACACAACCGTGGGTCGCATTGTACGAACAAAAGAGGATGAAATGGGATAGTGACATGAAATAATTTAGACGGTTGAATGGTAGAAGTGTGCCTTATCCCAAAAATTTAAAAGAAAATATGCCAAAAGTATGCCCCAAAAGTTGGGTTGTTGACCAAGTCAGAGAGAAATACGGTGCAACCGATCATTACCCGTGTACTGAAGAGGATGCGCTAAACATAGGGATTGGGTGCAGCAACTCGGTAATAATCTATTTAATTTATATGTACATTTGAAACTTAATAATGCACCTTTCAAATGTAATTACATCTATATTTCATATTTTAACTGTTGGTTTATTATAGGACACACGACACTATGTTTTTTTAACTTTTTTATAGGTGCATTTTTTCCCATCTATGTGGGCATATGGACACCATTTTCACACAGAAAATGTCGATGATGGACATATGACACAAGACTGTGGAGTGAAAGTCAAGTTCGATCAATCTAGTCGATATAGCCACCATGATCAAAACCTAGTACGAGGGACATTAGGTTACGTCGGAAAGATATAGGAGATCATTGAAGTGGATTTCTCTTATTTCCAATGTGTTATTTTTAGGTGCAAGTGGTGGGACACCTTTGATCAGAATAATGTAAAGGAAGATCGCGATAGTAGGCTAATATGTATCAACTCTACAAAGATGTGGGATGAAGCTAAGGAGCCCTATGTTTTCCCCAGGCACTGCAACGAGGTGTTTTTTTACCCAGATGTGTTGGAAAGGGATTGGTGGTTCGTATTGAGACATGAACCTAGATCAAAACATATTTTTAAGAATAATAATTTTATCATGCTAAGCGAGCTGGAAGATAATGAGGGTGATCATGAGAACCGAGAATGATATGGTACAAGTGTTATTTCATCAATATTTACACTTTTTAAGATGGGTTTTTATAAATACGAGGACTTAATTACCTTATAACTTATAAGACTCTCTTTTTTCGAAACATTATAATATGTATTTGGAATTAATTGGTAATTTGCATTGTGTTAATGTTAAAATCAATATTTCACTTGATAATTTTCAATTATGTTGATCTAAAAAACAACGGCTTAATATATAAAGTTATTTTTTTTGGTATGTAAGATCATAATAAAATAATGATAAGTATAAAGTACATGAATTTATCTGCATTATTTTCTAAACTTTATTATGTTACAAAAATTCATATTATTCTAGATTTATTATTTTACAATTATTTCCAATTTTACAAATTTAAAAATTTAAAATTTTAATAAAATCATTTCACATTAATAAAATTAAAATTTTCACATTAATACAATTAAAATTTTACACATATTTTACATACAATCACAATTAAAATTAGAATTAGAATTTTACAATTTCACATACAATTACAATTATAATTACAATTACAATTTTAGAATTTTACCTACAATTACAATTACAATTACAATTTTATAATTACAATCATTTTACGGTAATACAATTAAAATTTTACAAATATTTTACATACAATTAGAATTAGTATTAGAATTAGAATTAGAATTAGAATTAGAATTTTAGAATTTTACATATAATTACAATTACAGTTTTAGAATTTTACATAAAATTTACAATTACAATTACAATTTTACAATTTTACATATATACCATTACAATTACAATTTTAGAATTTTACATACAAATACAATTACAATTACAATCATTTCACATTAATACAAACAAAATTTTACAAATATTTTACATACAATTACAATCAAAATTACAATTACAATTACAAATACAAATACAATTACAATTTTACAATTACAATTAAAATTACAATTACAATTACAATTACAACTTTAGGATTTTACATACAATTAGAATTAGAATTAGAATTTTACAATTTTACATATATACAATTACAATTAAAATCATTTCACAATAAATTAAATATTACAATTACAATTAAAATTTCACAAATATTTTACATACAATTACAATTGAAATTACAATTACAATTTTACAATTTTACATACAATTAAAATTAAAATTTTAATTACAATCATGGCATAATATTTAATAAATATCATGATTTAATATTAAATTAAATAAACATCACGATCATGATAACCATCGTATAAACATCATATTCAACGAAAAAATGCATTCAAATTCGCTAACACCATCTAATCATCGTGATCATGATCATCTAACAAAACACAATTAGCATTGTATAACATCATCAAAACACAAACATCAAATATACATCTCATGTCAAATAACTTCTATCACATACACATCTATCTACAAGCTGCACAATAAATGAACATATCTAACATGACCTAACAATATACACATCATGATGATCACCAACATGTAAATTAAGTACAATTGCAACATGAACATAAAATACATGGACCATATATATATATATATATCTATATATATATATATATATATATATATATATATATAATGTCAAAAATATACAACTGTAATATAAATGTCAAATATCAGATGGTGGTACATCATCAATAGTAATACTAGACGAGGCTTGCTCAGTCAATGGTGCAGCCTCGACAAGCTCAGATAGATGTCAATTAGCACGTGTCTGTTGATCTGGTGGTGCCTCATGCTGATTAGGATCAACTGTCGGCTTCTCATGATGACTGGACATGGATGGTCCAACCTGCTTATGATCATGAGTACTGCTGGATGCTGCAGGCTGTTGATCATGATGAATCGATGTGGATGGTCCAGGCTGCTCATGATCATGACTACTGGTCAATGCTGCAAGCTGCTCATCTGCGACGTGAGGTGAACGATGATCACTCCCCTCGTTATCAATATATGATGCGTCACTGCTCAATTATCAATGTACTGCGTCTCGACCATGCCTACGTTGAAGGGCGCTCCTCAAACGTGTCACTAAGCTGGTAGCTCCTATGACATGCTGCATCAGGGTGAAAAATTCACGTGGCATGCCTCTCATCGGTCTGTATCTCTCTCATAGTGGCAGGCCTGACTCCCCCCTCTACAAGCAGTGCATAAAGTTGGTCGTCCAAATCCATCCTAAATCTACCGTCAGGCCTATGCCTCGCAAAAGTCGGTACCGGCGTAACATGAGGACTAGGTCTGTCTACATCGGCCCGATCCTTGACATCTTCCATCTCTTGATCGCCATCAGGATCTACACCTGGATCATTTGGTGGTGGTGGAATCTCATCACCATCAAATGACCCAATGCCTGCAAAATATATATAAGTACACAACAATAATTAGACAATTTCATTAAACAGTTTAATAAAAACAAGTTAAGAACATGCTCGAATAAATTTAAATAAAACAGTAATATTACCTTTATCATCCAGCGGCTCATCATCTGTGAAGAGGATGTTGGCACACCCTCGCCAATCCAAACCAGAATATGGACAGGGGACCAGAACAAAGGGATGCTCATCAACACTAGCTAGAAACTCCAATGCATCAGGCGATATCCTCGCGGAAAAATCTGACTCGCCCCTCTTGGGCATCATCTGTTGTAATAGATCTGATAAGAAAATGTATAGAAATGGAAAATATACCCAAGAAATAACACCATAGAAGATAAAACTTCAGATCTTCATTAATATCAAAACCCTTGAGGTAGGGCAACACCATACATTTACTCCTTAAGGAAGGAGATTACTCCACAAGCCATGTGCTTGCCAATACAATAATACTTGACCTCCCTCAATGCAAAGTCTCTAGCCTCTATATAGGTTTCATACATGCAATACCATGGGTAGTTACCATGGGTCTCTCAATACCATACATCCAATATAATGGGCTTATCCCTTTATTCCCTAGCTACATGTTGTCCCTTGCATAATGTGGGTTAACCACTTTATTTATTAACTATGGCCATTTATTTATCATTCTTACATTATTACATCATATTATTCCCTTGGGTACATCTCTCTGTACCCTATATTATCTTGCCTAGGTATACTACATCTATCCCCACATCTGCATCCGTACACGCAGCATCGACCTACGAGGTTGCCGAACAAAAGTAGGCCTCGTCTCTAGAAACCTCTCAAAAAATAAACAAAATAGCTCTGAAGCAAAAGGGAAGTTCACTCTCCCTTGTGCCTAAGCACGACATCTATCTAAAGCTGTACAGAACTGCCGCAAAAAAATGGTAGACCACCTCACAAGTCATGACGCTTGTAATAAAGAATCAACATAAAATAGAAGCAGGAAAATAATGTGTTGCTCGTCGCTGGTATGGTGTGAAATGGTCATAATTTTTAGTGAGAGGCACCTCACCTCCTCTCCACCAAATGAAGCAATACGCAACTGACCTTCGAAGACTTGAAAATCTACAGTAGATAATATATCTATGCTAATGTATCTCTGGGAGTACACCAACTAACTCCCTGCTGCATAGCCAACAGGGAGCTCTAGGAAGGAGGGAAAATCCACCCCTCTCCTCGATAGGCTAGTAATGAAATAAATTTCCTCCTCAGTGGGCACATACCATTGGTTAGGACCAATCTAGAAAGCTTGTCGGTGGGAATTCCACATATGGATAAGTTGTCACAAAAACCCACCATGGCCCTTTAGGGATTTAGCCTCCTCATATAACTTTAGGAGGTCTATCTCCCTTAGGAGCCCTTGGGTGGCTACTGTAATAGGGCGAGGGTACATATCTCTCTCACTCTCTCGTGCCTCCCACAGGCGAACCACGTTATACTGGTCCGCCTGTTGTTGCTGTCGTTCCCTCTCTTCTCTCCCTTGACGTTGTTGAATGATTGACATATTAAATACAATTTTTTTATTAAATAAGACATGTGTTTAGGAATATACATATATACATTTTTTTGAAAAAAAAAAAAACAGTCGTTGCACCAAGAAAAATAGGCATGCACCGGTAACAATGTGGATTTTTTTGTTGTGCATTGGAGGCAATGCACCTGGAAATTTTTAGCGCACCATGCTCCTGGCATTGTTACAAGGTCAACAGTGCGGTGGTATAACAGACCACACCGTTGACTATGTACCAATGTCGAGAGGGCAGTGCGTTGACCAAACTATACGCCCCGGGTCATATAGTTTAGGAAGTGCATCGCCCTCCTGATATCACTACATAGTCAACTGTGTAGTCATTTACATAACCGCACCATTGAATATGTCCAGTTTGGGAGGGTAGTGACCTAAAAAAATTACCTGCCCCGAGGAAGATATTTCCATCAATGCACCACATTCCCGCAATTAGACATGGTCAATGGTGCGGCTAGGTAACCGAACACACTACAATTTTTTTAATTTTAAAAAAGCACAGTGCGTCATTTCAGTACCACCCCAGAACAGGTGCGGATACTGTTAGCACCAGTCGCGGTGCGAGCTGAACGACTCGAGCTCACCACGTAGGAATTTTTATTTATTTTTAAATAAGGTGAATTTTAAGTTATTTTAGAAAACTAATCTGCTAAAAGGTTTAATTATGGAAAAACAAGTAAAATAACTATACATTTGGTCTTCGAGGAGGCATATTGGCTGTAGAATTTGCAAAAATAAATTTTCCCACCGTTTTTCAAAATTCGAAATTGAATGGTGGGAAATGGACAGCAGTAGTGCGTGCAATGGGAGCACCGATGGCAGGGTGCCTCACACAAGGTAAATTTGCACCGGTGCTTGAGAGCTCTGGAGCACTGAAAAGTGAAATATGTGGATTTTTTGCCGTAAATATTTTTTATTTAACCCTGTTTCGGTGCGTGGGTTTTATAGGCGCACTGGGTGGTTTATTAAAACTGCACCAAGATGTTTCAGTTTTGGCGTGAGGTTTTAGGATGCATTGATGTAGAATATTTGTAGAGCACTAGTGAGCTACATTAATGAGACACACCAGGCGGGTTTGTACCGAGCGCACGGTGTCCCGGTGTGCCAATTTTTTGTACACACTGGTGCTTTCTCTAGTGGAATGCACTGGTGCAGTTTAGGATGATAAACACACTGAAAAAAAAAATCCGCAAAAACCTCCACCCACCAACCTCCTCTAGTAACCTCCGTTACAAATAGATGTATGGGCTATTTTTATAAGGGGTTCCTAAAAAACATCCACTACAGGGTCTTTTCCTTGTAGTGACCACATAACCCTTTCTAGGGGTGACATAGGGTGTTAATATCATTGACCCGACCTCCATATCATTTCCATGGAAATGGGGTCAGATAATTGATTCCATTCTCCAATACCTCTAAACCTAATGTAAATGTCACCATTTTATTTGGATCATTGTGAGCCTTCTGACGATATAATTTTAGCCCAATCCAACTTACAAGTCAAGAGTTATGGCCATTTTAGCACTCACATGGTGCCCTTGCAATCACTCGACAACTCTTGTATGAGCCCATATGGAATGGTGAATCACACACACATATATTTTAGTGTATTCAAGGTTGGTTCCCATGGCCACAACTAGCGAGCCACCTTACCAGGTTTCGACTGCTGACCCTCAACTTTGTTGAATCCCGTCTTGCCCTGTTCCTGACCAGATCAAATCCGAAAATTAAATATATTCCACTACTAGGACTACTCATCCGACCATCGACCAAGTAAACCTTTGACCTGGATGACTCCCAATTCAAGCTTGGCTATGATTTTGGGAATTTCTTAGAGTTATAATTTTTCATGGAATTCTTTTAGGCCATGCAAACTTGCTCACTTTCACCTTGAATAACAGTTACATGAATTTACCTCATCCTTATGAGTTCATAGATTGTAAATCCAAGTTCATCCAGACCACTCATCCATATCCACATAGACAATTCCATATTCCTCCTAGACACCTCATAATATTCTCAAGCTCTCCCGACGAAATCATCTTTTCAGGGTTAATGAAGGACACCGTGGGCATGAACGTTTGTGCAAGATAGACACCTGAGGGGTTCTAAGCTTGGAAAAAGGCCCCACACATCCTTCATCAACCCTCATCCACCTTCCTCCACCTTTAAAACACCACCTTACCCTTAGAAAGCTCTCGTACCCACTCTTGTAGAAAAACATGGCACTCTTATAGAAAAACATAGTTTCCTGTAGCATAATGGAATTTCTTGTAACACCCTTTAACAATCCTTTAGCACCATTTAGATTCAACCAAATTTTCCATAAGACCTTGAATTTTTCATTCTGAAGTTGAATGATGATCCCTAGGGTTTGATCTCATGATTAGGGAGATTCTAGAACCGCTCCAAACCTATCCTTCCTCTACTACAAACAAAAAACAACACATATATTAGACTTAGATTTCTTGAATTCCCTATTTATGTGTTGTAGATTGAATTGCTTCTTCTTAAGAAATTTATAATTAGATTAATGATTCTTGCAAGTAGAACATTGATTTGATTAGTTTTCACATAGAGTAGCATGGTTTTCCTTTCCTGCAGTTCCAAGTAGTCTCTACATTTAATGAATGGTGCTTTCATTTATGCAATTAGGCTAATACTCATTTCCTTGCAAATTAGGGCATGTTTTTTTTGTCTTTCTAAAAAAAACCTCTTTATAGATTAGCCAAAGGAGTGGTCTCTGCTTGCCTTGATCTGATCCAATGAATAAGGGTGACATTAGTAGAACTTAACCTACTGTGCATATAACACTGTCACCTCTAAGTTTATACGAATCTTGAGTTCATAATTTAAGTTGAGAACCTTGGGAGTTACAAAATCCTCAATGCAATACCAAGGCCCATAAGAAGGAAAGGACATTGGGCTCAGAGGTATCCAAGGGAATCCTAGTAAAGTGATAATCTACAATATAATGACAAAATTACTAAAAACACCAAGATGTAGTTGCACATTTGTGCTCATTAGATGTTTAAACATCTATATCCTTTGCTCTAGTGGATCATCAAAAATTTATCAGCAATGATGATAAGGTTTGGAGAAATCACTAAGGGTATTCCACCTATCTTAGATGACGAACATACTCTTCATTTGTACCCTAGAAGTGTAACACCTAACATATAAGCCTTATAGATATGCACATTCACAAATGAGTGAGATTTAGCATATGTTTCAATAAATGTTAGAGGTGGGCATCATTCAACCTAGCCATAGTGCTTTCTCTTCACCAGTAGTGATGGTTATAAAAAATTATGGGTTGTGACATATGTATCGAGACTAAAAACACCTCAACAAAATGAAATTCAAAGGTAAGTTTCCTATTCTTTTTATTGATGAATTACATGGAGAAATTTTCTTTTCTAAGTTATATCTTCATTTTGGATATCATCAAATTAGAATGAGGTAAGAAGACATTCCCAAAAAAATTCTTATAACACATGAAGGTCATTATGATTTTTTGGTTATGCCATTTGGACTTACAAATGCACCTTCAACATTTTAAAGATTTATGAATTCTATTTTCAAACCGTAAAAAAATTGTGCTAGTATTTTTTTATGGCATACTAATTTACAAACAAATAGGGAAGAACATGTACAACATGTTGACAGGGTCTTGACACTATTAGAGGAACGCTAAATATATGCAAAATTTTCCAAGTGTGCCTTTGGGGTTCAATAAGTGTAATATTTGGTTCATATTGTATCACATGATGGTGTCAAGGTGGATCTAAACACAATCAAAGGTATGAGGGAATGAACAATACAAAATACCTGGAATAAAATCAAGGGATTCTTAGGATTGATAGGATATTATCGCCAATTTGTCAATAATTATGGTCAAATGGTAGCACCTCTAAAAAAATTACTTAAGAATGAAGCATTTTATTGGACTAAAGAATCAACCAATTCATTTGAAGAACTTATGGAGGTTATGTGTACAACTACTGTATTGGTGACACCTCACTTCAAAAAAATATTGATTGTTGAGTGTGATGTCTCATGCCATGGCATTGGTTCAATTTTTATGCAAGAAGGAAGGTCCCTTAACTTTTAAAGTAGAAAATGTAAAGGAAATAACTTACTCAGACCCACATATGCCAAATAATCTTTGGCCATACTACATGTAGTTAATAACTTGCATCCATACCTAATACGAAGAAATTTCAAATTAAAAGCGTATCATGATTGTATGAAGTATGACTTAGAGAAAATATTATATTATTTAGAAGAGAAATAAAAATGGGTCAAAAAGATGTTGGTTTCTGACTTTGAAATTATCTACAAAAGGGGAAAAAATATCATATCAAATGCAATCTCAAGGAAAGAGGAAGACACAAACGGTTCACTATGTGTTATTTCCTTTCCAAAATTTGATTGGGTTGAAGAAGAAAGGATATAATGGTAGCAATATTAGAATATATGCAATATCATTCAATAACTTCAGGAGAAAATTGATGCAGTAGAAAAAATTTACATGGAAAAATGATTGTTATGGTATCAAAATCGCTTATATTTATGTAAGAATTTTCAACATAAACAAAATGTCCTGTTGGAATTTCACACTTCTCCTATATGAGGAAATTCAGGGTTCTTGAAGACATATCATAAGATCAAGTTTTTTTTTATGGGAAGGTATTAAAGAAGTTGTGCAAACATTTGTGGCAGAATGTGGGGTATGCCAATAAAATAAACAAGAGAATATCAACACCCCAGGTCTCCTTCATCCATTTTCCATACCAAGTCAAAAATGGGAATAAGTTTCAATGGATTTTATTACAGGTTTTCCCAAATCAGGAAAAAATTTTAAGGATGAAAATTTATCTTAAAGTTTAGAAACCTTGAAAAATTTCACTAGTCTATAATATGAAAACTATAAATTGTTTGTTGATATATTGGTAAAAATATTCAAGTTTCTAATGATTTTATATATAGTCTATATATAATTTTGGCAATTTTTAAGTTAAAATAATTTGATATTGTAAAAATTGGGCAAATAAATTTTAGAGAAAAAGGGAAATTGGCGAATCTTTTTTTTCAAAAAACCATGGAAAATTAGCCCACCTATGAGTATTAGCCCCTAAAATTTTCTATGGCCCAAATCTGAAGGAAAGATTCTGATTATGATAATGGTAGATAAAATAAAATAGTATGCCTTTCTCTCTCTCTCTCTCTCTCTCTAATCGTTTTAAAGCAAGTACCATGGCAAAATCATTCATGGAAATAGTCCAAAAGTTACATGGAATACCAAATATTATTGTAAGTGACAAAGACCCAATTATGACTAAATATTTTTGGATTGAATTAGTTTCTTGTTTCGGTACTCAATTGGATCACAACAATTCCTTATTATCCTCAATCTAATGGAAAAAATGAGACTGTGAATAAATGTTTAGAAGGATATCTATGTTTCTTTGCATTTTATAAACATACACAATGGGTCAAAGGTTTCCCTTGGGAGAATGGTGGTACAACACATCCTTCCATACTTCATAAAAAAATTCACCTTTTATGGAACTTTATGGATATCATCCTCCATCCATGACATCACCCTTGAAAGGGACTATAAAGGATCAAGCAATAGAGGATGACATCCACACCAACAAGAGGTTCTCAACAAAGAAAATTTTAAGGATGGAAATTTATATGAAAGTTTAGAAATATCGGTGAATCTTACTAGTCCTTAACATGAAAAACTTAAAATGTTTGGTGATGTGTTTGTAAAAATACTCAAATTTCTAATGATTTTACCTATAGTGTCTATAAATTTTTGGCGATACTTAGGTAAAAAAAATTATGCTATTAAATTTGGGTGAATCATGTTTAGAAAAAATGGAAATTGGTGAATATTTTCTTGTTTGTAAAAATCACGAAAAATTAGGCCACCTACGAATATTATCCCCTAAAAATTTCCCTAGTTCTCAAACAATGGAAGGAAAGTTGGGTTATGGAACAAACTATCATGCAACAACAATCATACCAACATCACAATGAAAGAGAACTTGGAGTGGGGGATTGGATATTTGTAAGATCACAACCATATAAAAATATGTCCCTCAAGCAATAAAAAAAGGGAAATAGATTATGTCCAAGGTATTATGGCCCTTATAAGGTATTGCCGAGGATTGGAAGTATGGCCTACTTATTGCAGTTGCCTCCATTTTCATGTGTACATCTATTATTCTATATTTATTACTTAAAGAAGGTAATCAATGATAAGATCCCAATCCAAAATCTTCTACCATATATTAATGAAGAAGGGAATATAATACTAGAACCAGAAACAATTTTAGAAACAAGGGCTAAGTAGTTGAGTTACCAAGTGTTGTGGTCCTAATATCGGTTTATAGATTTAGTCACTTTTTAAATTTATTGTTAACTTGGGGTCTGTATAGTTATTTCAAGTTTATCATGCAAGGTCTATGTAGGCTACAGGTTCCCTATCTAGCATTAATCAATTATGAAATACAAGGTCGTTGGCCCAAAAGAATTCTAAATCAATCTAGCAGAAATTAAAAAATAGAATAAGAAAGATCTTAAATAACATCAATTACGAGTAACAAATATCAAGAGTAACATCAATTATGATTAACAACATGGAAATAAATAGTAATCATAAAACATTAACGATACTAGTAAAAGACATACCTAAACCACACGAACTATATTCCAACAACACCTGATCAAAAGAGTGGGCCCAACTCTTCGATCAGGGTCATGTCTGAAGATTATAGATCACACCAAGTTAACGATATGTTGGTACTTGTATCAATTCATAAAAATATTACAAATGAATTTATGTTATTACAACATAAAAGAAGATCCTTCAATATCTCATTTTCTCTATATGTGTTCTCCTTTTCTCACCGGTTTGTGTCTTTTAAATGCACAAACAGAAAAGGGAAATTTATAACAAAATGGTTACAAAATTATTTCCATTACAATTTAGTTTGATTACAAAATTTCAATAAGCAAGATGAGATCTCAGATATCTTTCCAAAAGAACAAGTCAAATTTGGGATTGCAATTGGGGCAATTTGGAAAATGGCCACAAGATAAAATATATGTCCTTCGAAGAACCTTGATTTTCTCTCAATCCAGACCGAATTTTGCAAAAATGAAAATTGAGAAATTAATTTGGTCTTTTCTACACAAAACTCATGTCTCAGGTTTTCAAGTTTCATCTTCATTTTCCCCAAACGACCAATGCACAACTATCACTTTTTATCCCAAAAAATTCTGAGTTGGAATATTTGATTATGAGCTAAAGATCAAATTTGCAATCTTGAAGAGATATTGTAGGATAAAATCGTGAGTGATGTTATAAAAAATTAATTAATAAACCATCATTGGAAAAATCATGCATAATAATCATCAATTTATTAAAAATAAAGGATAAGAAGTATTACTTATCCACAAGAGCATAAATAATTATGAAATGGAATTATATGATAAATAATGTGATAAATAATGGTAGAAATGGATGAAAAATGTGTCAAGAAATGGTAATAATAATGATAAATTAGTGTCCCAACATCTCCCCCAAACTGAACATGTTGCATGTCCTCATGCAACCTATTGACCTGTGACAGTAAATAACATGGAGAAGTGGTTCCTATAAGGAAATCACAAGGCAGAGGCGTGAATGTTTAAGGGGAAGGCCTAGCTATTCAAGCATGGACCGAAAGGAAGCTCTGCAGTTTAAAAGAACAGTTCAAGAGTCAGAACAATGGACACGTTCAGAACATTGCACATAGGTCAGGGTCGAGTTGGGTTTATTCATAAGCTCAGGAGAGACTAGTGCTACAGAATACTATTTAATGTTAAGATGTCTTGAAGTTAAAATTAAAAAAGATTATCATTCTTCCAAGTTCAAGTACAACGAAGGTTCGTATTCATCACACCCAGATCCAACAGCAACCCGGAAGCACAAATTGCACGATATGTATACCAAGGAGTGCCCCCGAAAATCAGTCTCGTTAAATCCACTCACTTGCAAATCGACAGTTGACATTAACTGCGGGAACACCCTCTTTAAATTCCAAAAAACCACTTAAGTGCCCCTGCAAGTGGTTTCAGGTTTCGATAAAGGAAATTACGTGGTGATATCTAGAGCCCACGCCATTTACTTTTAAATTAGAAAAAGCAGAGAAATGGCGTATTTTCCTTAAAAGAACTTAAGGGTTTTGGAGGAGGCGCAAAGGGGAAAATACGCGGTCAGGATCAAAGCGCAGAATTGAAGTGTAGAGATGGACGACGGAGATTAAATCGCAAATAAAAAATCGCAAGTTTCAAAGGAGAGGCGCGGGAGGTAAATGTTAAAATTTCTGAAGTGCGATATGCGATGCAGTGGGGCTCGATCACAAATCACAAGTTTTAAACAGTAAGTGCGGAGGTAAATGTTAAATTCACCAAAGTGCGATATGCGATGACGTGGTAGTGATGTGGCAAGGTGATGTGGCAGTGACCCCACAGATCACAGTTGATTTATGATGATGTGGCAAGGTGATGTGGAAGATGACATGGCCCTGGCCTGCATACTGAACATTGCAAGTTTTAAAAGTTAAGTGCAAAGGGTAAGTGTTATAATCACCGAAGTGCGATATGCGATGTGGTGGGGCCTGATCACAAATAAAAAATTGCAATTTTTAAAGGATAACTGCGGAGGGTTCATGTTAAAATCACTGAAGTGCCATGTGCAATGCGGTGGGGCCCGATCGCAAATCATAAATCGAAATTTTTAAAGGATAACTGAGGGATGTAAGTGATAAAGTCATAGAAGTGTGATGTACGATGCTAGGTGGGACCAGATCGCATAGCACACATCGTAAGTTTTAAGAGACAAGTGCTAAGGAAAAATTAAAGACAACAAAATGTGAAGCATAATGTTGGCACGGACGCGATGTGGTTCAAAGATGTAATATAAAGTATTTCAAGTCTGGGCTTATGAGGTTTGTGTGCCATTTTATGAAGAAATAGGCAAAACACAATAGTAATACTTGTGGTAGAATATGACCTGGAAAGGAGGAAAAGGGCAGAGCTAGGCCCGTGTAGTACGACTAGCCACTTCACAACGGACTGAGTGGAAATCATGAGAATGAGGGAGTGGAGGCATTCAAAAAGCATGTGAAATTAAGTAATGGAAGATGGACTGCCTACCTGTTCATGGCCACTCCTCACTATACCATTTGAAGGCTCCCATAATTGGCCTCCTTTGGTCAACTTTATCTTTTCTTTTTAGTGTTTGATTTTGATGTTTTGCGAGTGAAATCTCAATTTCACCCATTCCTGTTTTAATTCTATCCATACAGAAGTAATTGCTTGATGTATGCTCTACAAGTTAGGTAGGATATTTTGATTTCATAGGTATGGGTCGATCATAAATTATTAGGATCGTAAACCCTCAAGGATAACTCTATATGTAGTGGGTTCTAAGATGAAAGAAGGGATTCAGGGGTTCTGGAATTTTGAAGAATTTTGCTATAGTTTTGTATGATTGTGCTCCCTATGCTCTGAGATACATATTTGGGAGAGATGTTTAAACTTAATATGATACATAATTGTTATTTGGATTCCAAAAGGAGAAATGAGTAGTATGTATGTGTTTCCTTATGTTATCAGTAATATCCTTTTTATGTATAATAATGTTTCATTCACTGTTGTTTTGATGGTTCGTGTAATGTAGTTGCCAATAGTATGCAATTTTATTCATGAATTCATGTTCGTATAATGCTCATGTGTTAATCTTGTCGTGCTCCCTTAATTCACGCTCCACGAACCTCTATTGTTGTCCATGTCTCATTCATATCCGCTTCCTCTGAGTTCACGGGGGAAATATTCTTAATCCTCTTAATCTTGTCTCTTGTGGGTTCTTTCTCAGTTCTTTCTCAACGCCTCTGCATACTTTTAAATCTTATGATCATTGTTTTATACTTGGCCCACTTGAAATCCGTCAAGTTTCACAGCCTCTTGAGCCCTCTCACAGTATAGGGAATTCACATGAATCAGGCTCAAATGGTCTTCTCCATTCTTGAACCACAAAAACCATTATTATCTTGACCTATATTCTGTCAGAGGAATTTATACAATTTTCCACATTTAACCTCTGATTTTAAGATGTCCTAGGAACTGGTCTTTTGCAACTCAAGGCTGTCTCTAAGAGCTACACCATCTTTTCGGCATCGTTGAAAAAGATTTTGTAGCTCCTAGAGACAGCCTTGAGTTGCAAAAGACTAGTTCCTAGGACATCTTAAAATCATAGGTTAAATGTGGACAATTATATAAATTCATCTGGCAGAATATAGATAGAGATAATAACGGTTTTGGTGGTTCAAGAATGGAGAAGACCATTTGAGCCTAATTCATGTGAATTCTCTATACTGTGAGAGGGATTAGGAGGTTGTG
The DNA here is from genome assembly GCA_034641835.2 of Pinus albicaulis. Taxonomy (NCBI): domain Eukaryota; kingdom Viridiplantae; phylum Streptophyta; class Pinopsida; order Pinales; family Pinaceae; genus Pinus; species Pinus albicaulis. The sequence continues at coordinate 408,138,518 of CM076581.1, read as the reverse complement.
AAGCTTGATGGCTTTCAAGTGGGCCAAGTATAAAACAATGAGCAGAAGCTTTAAAAGTATGCAGAGGCATTGAGAAATAATGGAGAAGGAACCCACAAGAGACAGGCTTAAAAGGATTAAGAATATTTCCCCTGCGAACTCACAAGAAGCGGATATGAATGAGAAATGGACAACAACAGAGGTTTGTGGAGCACGAATTAAGAGAGCACAACAAGCTTAATACATTAGCGTTATACAGACACGAATTCATGAATAAAATTGCAGACTACTGGTAGCTACATTACACGAACCATCAAAACTTCAGAGAATGAAATATGATTACACATAAAAAGGAGATTACTGATAACAAAAGGAAACAGATACATACTACTCATTGCTCCATCTGGAATCAAAATAAAAACTATGTATCAAATTAAGTTTAAACATCTCTCCCAAATATGTATCCCAGAGCACATGGAGCACAATCATACAAAACTACAGCAAAATTCTTCAAAATTCCAGAACCCCCGAACCCCTCCTTTCATCTTAGAACCCACTACATATATAGTTCTCCTTGAGGGTTTACAATCCTAATCATTTATGACTAACCCATACCTATGAAATCAAAATATCCTACCTAACTTGCAGAGCGTACATCGAACAATTAATTATGTATGGAGAGAATTAAAATAGGTATGGGTGAAATTGAGATTTCACTCGCAAAACATCAAAATCAAACAGTAAAAAGAAAAGACAAAGTTAACTAGAGGAGGAAAATTATGGGAGCCTTCAAATGGTATGGAGAGGAGTGTTCGTGAACAGGTAGGCGGTTCGTCTTCCATTACTTAATTCCACCTGCTTTTTTAATGCCTCCACTCCCTCATTCTCATGATTTCCACTCAATCTGTTGTGAAGTGGCCATTCATACTACACGTGCCTGGCTCTACCCTTTCGCTCCTTGTCAGATCATATTCTACCACAAGTCTTACTTCCATGTTTTGCCTATTTCTTCTTAAAATGGCACACAAACCTCATAAGCTCGGACTTGAAATCCTTTATATTTCGTCTTGGAACCACATCGCGTCTGTGCCAACATCACGCTTCGTATTTTTTTGTCTTTAAATTTTCCTTAGCACTTATCTTTTAAAACTTGTGATGTGCACTATGCGATTGAGTCCCACCTAGCATCGCACATCACACTTCGGCGACTTTATCGCTTACCTCCTGTGGTTATCCCTTAAAAATTGTGATTTGCGATTTGCAATCGGGCCTCATCGCATCGCACATTTCACTTCGGTGATTTTAACATGAATCCTCCGCGGTTATCCTTTAAAACTTGCGATTTACAATTTGCGATCGGACCCCACCGCATTGCATATCACACTTCGGCGATTATAACAGTTACCCTTTGCACTTAACTTTTAAAACTTACGATGTGCAGTATGTGGGCCAGGGCCACATCATCTGCCACGTCAACTTGCCACATCACCTTGACACATCATCATAAATAAACTGCGATCTGTGGGGTCACTGCCACGTCACTACCACGTCATCTTGGCACATCACCTTTCCATGTCATCGCATATTGCACTTTGGCGAATTTAACGTTTACCTTTTCACTTGTTCTTTAAAACTTGTGATTTGCAATCGTGCCCCACCACATCACATATCGCACTTCGACAATTTTAACATTTACCTCCCATGTCTATCCTTTGAAACTTGCGATTTGCGATTTTTGATTTAATTTCCTTCGTCCATCTCTCTGCTTCAATTATGCGCTTTGATCCTAACCGCATATTTTCCCCTTTGCACCTCCTCCAAAACCCTTATGTTATTTTAAGGAAAATACGCTATTTCTCTGCTTTCTCTGATTTAAAAGTAAAGGGTGTGGGCTCTAGCTATCACCACATAATGTCCTTTATCGAAACCTGAAACCACTTGCAGGGGCACTTAAGAATTTTTTTGGAATTTGAAGAGGGTGTTCCCTCATTTAATGTCAACCATCAGTTTGCGGCTAAGTGGATTTAACAAGACTACTTTGCGAGGGCACTCCTTGGTATAAATTTCGTGCAATTTTTTCTTTCGGATTGCCATTGGATCTCGTCGTGATGATTATAAGCCTTCGTTGTACTAGAACTTGGAAGAATGATAATCTTGTTTAATTTTAACTTCAAGACATCTTAGCATTAAACGGTATTCTATAGCGCTAGTCTCTCCTGAGCTTGCGGATAAGCCTGACTCGACCATGAACTGTGTGTAATGTTCTAAATGTGTCCATCGGTTCGACTCTTTAACTGTTATTTTGACTTCGGGGCGTCCTTCTGGCTCGTGCTTGAATAACTTTGCCTTCCCCTTAACCATTCACGTTGTTGCCCTGTGATTTCCTTATAGGGACCACTTCTGCATGTTATGTATAGTCGCAGGCCAACACAACCCAATACCTTTGTATTAACCAAGTTATAACACAATAATAAAAATTGTCACCCCATCTCATGATAGTGATGGAACAAAAGGATTCTTCCCCAATTTCTTCTTTATAACAATAGTTGTTCAATACTAGTAATGTTGGTGAAGTTGTAACAAATTTCACATTTACTTTCAACCATATGTATATGAAGTTGTGGCAAAATATGATACAAGTAACAACAAACTTCATTAACCATTTTCTCAGAAACTACAAATCAGATCTTGCTGAAATTTTGCTGGAAGATTTCAACTATATTAATGCCTCTCCACTGCAAAAATCGAAGCTATATGATCCATAGATCCCAAGATATAATAAAAATGGTTGTAGGTGACAATGCATGATTTATGGAGTCTTACAACTGGTTTAGCTTGAAAATTTCTTAGTTTTTGTATTTTAATTATGCCTTCTTTCTATCCTAAAATAACAAGAATCCAGTTGATAGTTTTAAAGATATACAAAAATAAATTTACGCACTATATAAAAATGAAATTGTATGCCTTAAATGAGGAATAAATGAGAAAAAATCCATCATGCATAACAACTCATCCCCCAAACTGGAAAATTAGCATGCCCTCATGCTACACTAGAAAAAAAATTAAGGTGGTTGCTATAATCGTTGTTGAAATCTTTGCTTAGTGTATAAAAACGTGGAATAAGGTAGGTTTTGAGAATTAATAAGGAGATCGATGGATGATAAAGAATATTAATGGCATGGTCATGATAAATAAATTAATGAAAGTAACACTCCCCCAAACTAAAATATTTTGTCTCTCTAAAAAAATGGGAAGTGGTAAAGAAGGGGAAATAATGGTTGAAAAGTGAATAATGCTTAGTGGTTTTTCATGAAATTCTCCTAAAATTTAATAAATCAAAAAATTATGTTATTTTACCTCAAGTTTTAGCTTTGTAAAAATGTGGAATGGCATGTATGGACTGACATTTGTTGAAGCTGATGTAGGTTGACTTGATGTTGAAAGTAAAATGGAAGGTGGAAGCCATGCAAGCTGAAAGAAAGTAATCAGAAAGTGTAGCAGGGTTTCCTTCCCCCAAACTGATTAGTTTCCTTTTCATCAATATTTCTATAACACATCTCATGAGTAGCCTCAATCAGTAATTCATCACCTCAATTACCTCATTATATATAAAAGTGGCATAATCATGTTTTGAATGTCGTGGGATAATAATGGATAAGAAGGGAATATAAAATAGGGTAAAATGATGAGAAAAAGATGCATTCCCTAGACTCATAAGCTTTCATTATTATAAGGAAAAAATTGTGAGGATTAGTTATCTCCTCGACAACGACGCCAAAATTTTGGGGTCTTAATATCAATTTATAGATTCAGTGCCTCTTTAAATTTATAATCAACTCGGGGTCCATCTAGTTATTTCAAGGTTATCATGCAAGGTCTATGCAGGCTACAGGTTCCATACCCAACATTAATCAATTATGAAATACAAGGTCATTGACCCAAAATAATTCTAAATCAATCCAACAGAAATTAAAAAATCAAATAACAACAATCTTAAATATCACCAACTCAGAGTAACAACGATCAGGAGTAACAACAAATCTGAGTAACAACATGGAAATAAATAGTAATCATAAAACATTAATGATACAATTAAAAGACATACCAAAACCACACAAACTATATTCCAACAACACTTGATCAAAGAGTGGGCCCAACTCTTTGATCAGGGTCGTGGCTAAAGATTATAGATCACACCAAGATAATGATATGTCAGTACTCGTATTAATTCATAAAAGTATTACAAATGAAGTTATGTTGTTACAACGTAAAATAAGATCCTTCAATATCTCATGTGATCTCTACATGTGTTCTCCTTTTCTACCCGATTTGTGTCTTTTAAATAGACAAACAACAAAGGGAAATTTACAAAAAGCTGATTACAAAATAATTTTCCTTACAATTTAGATTGATTATAAAATCTCAATAAGCAAGATGAGATCTCATAGATCTTCCCATCATGATTCAGCTAGAAAAAAGTCGAATCTGGTATTGCTATTGGGGCAATTTGGAAAACGACCAGAATAGAAAATCAACGAAAATGTCCTTCGAAGAACCTTGATTTTCTCTCAATCCAGACCAAATTTTGGAAAAATGCATCTTGGAAAATGATTTGGTTGTATTCTGTATAAAACCCATGTCTCTTATTTTCAAGATTCATTTTCATTTGCCCCAAACGTCCAACGCAAAACTGTCACTTTTTATCCCATCGAATTTTTGATTTGGAATATTTGATTATGAGATGAAGACCAAATTTGCAATCTTGGAGATCTTGGAGGATAAAATCGCGAGTTATAAAAAATTCATGAATAAACAATCATTGGAAAAATCATGCATAATAATCATCAATTTATTAAAAATAAAGGAGAAAAATTATTACTTATCTGCAATAACATAAATAATTATGAAATGGGGTTATATGATAAATAATGTGATAAAGAATGGTAGAAATGGATGAAATATGTGTCCAGAAATGTAAATAATAATTATGAATTAGTGGCCCAACACCAGGAAATTATTGAGTACCTCGTCAAATGGAAGAACATTCCAAAGGAAGAAGTAACACAGGAATATGATTTTTTCATGTAGAAACACACATATATAGTCAAGTGTTTAGGATAACACTTCTTTGAATTGGAGGGGCATACTAAGCCCTTTATAAGCCCCATGTTAACCCATAATACCTTATTAAGCCCTAGGTATTGAGTTATTACATTTCTATTGTTATATTGTTACAAAGGCTAGAAACCATCATGTTCCCATTTTATTATAATCGTACCCTTTTTTTCCCTATATATATATATATATATATATATATATATATATACTAAGGAGACCTAGTCTTAGGATCATCAAATAATGTCTTGTTCATTGTATTTATTGTAAAATGAGGTTTCCCCTTGAAGTGGACTGTAATTATTGGTTTCTTATCATTTTTAAGATGAAAGGATTATAAAAAAGGTAGATATAACATGTGATGAATGTGTAAAGGCTATCATAAATCAAATTCAACCATGAGTCAGGATCTAAACATATAAATTGTAGAGACATTTAGAATATCTAAGAAAAAACCTCTAGAAATCCTTAAAATAGAGACATCAATTCTTTGTTTGTGATCATATAGAGAATTAAATCCATTTAATAACATTATCAAGAAGCATTGGACAAGGTATCAACACTCTATCTTTATTGTGTAGGAGCATTGATCGAGGAACTTGGATGAGATCTTCAACTTTTAAACAAGATCACGATACCTAGTTGCTACAATGACCCTAAACACTACCTAGAAACAATGGAAAACAAGAATTACTTGAAAAAAGGAATCAAAGTGCTAAATTAAAAAACTAAAGGTATAAATTTTTGAATATTTTCTCCCTAGTGGAGTAACCAATTTATTTTTCTAAAATTCCCCTCTATCACTAGAAAGAATTTCCTACAGATCTAGCCATCGATATGTGACAAAAATGTATCCACCTTTATTTCCGTAATGAACTACATACACATGCACTTGAAAAATTGAAAGAGTATGTAAAGGTGCATATACTTTATTCGAAGGTTGATATATGAGAAAAATAACAGATAGTTTTCAAGAGGATGAATAGATATTTCACAAGTGATCAACAAAATTTCACAACCTTGCTCTGATCCTTCCTGGACTCATCCCCTCTATCTAATTTCTTAGGGGGAAATGTAGATTTGACTCAATCCTTTTTCTTGTTTAAAGGTCTTACCAAGAATTTATTATGGCTAGTCTATCCCAATGGCTAAATATAGTGTTTCAAGTCCTAGCATCATTGGAACTGCCTATGTGGAAACTTCCATACCATCAACTAGTAGTGTAGGTCCCATCTCCACCATGGCCATACCCCTTATTTTTTCTTTTTTGGGAAGTAATCTAACTTCAATATTTCCATCTTAAAGCATATCTAGTGTAGGCACCTCTACAATGTCACCATCTGTCCATTCATTCAAATTTGACAGAGAGTTTAGTACCACTACTAGTATCATAATGATGTCCACTTTTGGAGGATCGACCCTGTATCCTCATCAAATTCTGGGGCACCTTCCCTTGGTACTAGAATATTAGTAGGTCAAAGTTCATGTATGCCCGAGTATAGATTCCCCTTGGGTGGAATTGTACCAGTAGGTACATGCCATACCCTAGCAATGTTGGGGGCATAAATGTTTTCATAGGATTTACTAATCATTAGGGAAATCAATATATAAAAGGGTGATATTTTTTTGGGGCATTCATTTTACTTAGAATGTCCAAGGGGGTAGGGGAAATGTTCTAAACAATGTGTTCTACCTTGGGGTGCTAATATTTATAGTAACCATTTTGGCCTAGGAGGTTTTCCTCTTAACACACCCTTTGGTCTTGGAAATAGTCAAACTTCTAAGAGTACGTTTGCCACTAGGGGGCCACCCCTTGGAGCCAATATTCTTTATGATGCTACTATGGGTACCAGAGCTAATCCCTCTAAGAATATTACTCCCTTGAGAAGCTTATGATATTTTAAAATTCAAGCTATCATTATATCACAAAATTCATTTGGGTCATAGGGGGCACAATGTTATGTAACCAGATCATAAAACATAAGAAAAGATAGATCAATTAATTTAAAATAAGCCTCTTCGAGGGGGAAACCTCATTTTACATCACATGAATGAAAAATTCTTGGATGATTCAAATGGCACGATCTCCTTGGTATATATAGGAGTCTAAAGGGTTAAAATATAATTAGGGAATACATAACAATAATAATTTAAGGGCTTCTACAATAACAATAGTGGGTTTCTATGGGGCACAAAAATAATAATATGGGGGTTTTATGGTGCACAACAATAACAATATGGGGGATATACTAGTATTATAGGGACCTAACATGCCCCTCTCCTTCAAAAAAGTGTTGCCCTCAATGCTTGAGTAGTTATGGATGTTTATGTATGAAACACTCATCCTCCCATGTGGAATCCTCACAGGTAAGATCTTCCATTTAATGAGATACTATGAAAATAATCAATTTTGTAGCTATCTGATTTTTGTTTCTCTGATTTCTTTAGGTTCGAATATGAATTTTATTTCCTCTTCAAGTTATGGAAATACAGTTTGAACTAGGAGATTGTCACCTATAACTTTCTTTAAGCATGAAACATGGAAAACTGGGTGTACTTGCTGTTAGAGTCGGTATCTTCATCCCTCCATCAGAGATCAAATTTTCTCTTGTTGCATTTCATTTTAGGTGTCTCATTCAGTTCGGTCAGTTGCATTCCATTAGGATCATGGATCATCTGAAGGAAGGGTCTTGTCACTCATATCCCTCATGTCATGTACCTGCTGGCCTAGGTCTGTTCATCAAAGTTCATCGAAATCATTGACAGTCATTCACAGTCATGTTTGGTCTCTTGGTCAACCAAGCGTCATTTTAGGGTTTTTAGTCTCATTAGGTCTAGGGTTTTGTTAATTTAGTCTTCAGAATGTATAATAATGTCAACATGCACATGAGGAAGTTTCAAATAAGGTCTCAGTGCAAAAATTTTCATCATCATAATGTTTGATAATGATTCTTCTTCAAAACTCTATTTTGAATAAAAATCTTCTATTTCATCTTTTGTAATAAATGCAATGTAATTTTCAAAGTTTCTTCAGTTGCAAAGTACTCCATGCACAGCCCTAGTCACCTTTTCTAAAATCCCATGCCAGCTATCCCTGCAAAGACAGACAAGAGATTCATCATTCAGCTCAAAAATCAAAGGAAACAAAAACAGAGTTTATGTGAAAAGTGCCAAAGTTTTCAGACTTTACAAAGTGGGTTTTCAAAATCAAAAATCAAAATCCTTTGTATATATAAGATCTTTCCAAATGCAAAACTTTATTTGCACGCCAAAGTCATCAAAGAGACAAAGACAAATCGTGGAGGGAGAAACAGTGTTTGAAGGGCGGACTGTGGGTGAAGTTTACTGTCGCGGCACATTGGACATTGGTCGCGGCGCACTGGTTGAGCGCGGCAAATAAGGCCGCTCCCACTGTGCATTTTTGAACTGGCGCGACGCATACAACGGTCGCGGCGCACTGGGCCACTGTCGCGGCGCACTGGGCCGACAACTAAAATTTTGTCATTGCCTCCAAAAATTCCAAATCGCTCGGTCTAATTTGTCCAAGTAAGTTCATGTGAGACTGTAGTTTTCATTTACAAGTATTTGAAAATGCATTTTGGAAAATTTGAATGCCAAGACTATAAACCCTATCCTCTTGTTGAAGTGCCTCCTTAGGGTTTTGAAGTTGAAGTTTTAAAATTTGTTTTGGTGCCAAACTTGTTCATTCCTCCACTGTTTATTCCTCCCTCTCACTGTTATACTATCAATACAAGTCCATTCCCTATCCCCTTACATCCCTAAAGCCCACTCATACCATATCATTCCCATTATCCCTATCCCTAAGTCATTTCATTTCCTATCACTCTCCCTTTCCCATTTCACTTATAAAAATTCCCAAACCCCAACTTTCCCAAACAGTTAATTGGTTGTCCCTACACTTCAATTATCACTTGATTAAACCCCATTATCCTCACTACCCTATTTCTCCTACAGTCTCTCCCCTTTGACATATATTTGGAAATCGAAATAAAACACCAAATTCTCATTTTCATCTCATACGAGCCAACATATACGTTGCATGGACATCATGGAGACAGACACTGATACATCATATGACAGAGATAGTGATTCTACCACTGAGCTACATGCACCTAGAAGGCCTCGTAAAGGTGGAAAACATGTGAGAGAAGAGCCCACCTCATTGACTCAATTGCAGGCTTGCCCACTTGCCATGGCATGTTTTCTAGAAAAGTCATGCTATCAGTATTGTGAGATGATTGCTACGATTCATCATCATCAGGAGTTAGCTCGTTTGTTTGTATTGCATTTACATGATGGTCAGGTAACTCTTGCTGGTGTAAATTTCACTTTGACACCGGAAACCATCTCTCAAGCAACTAGAATACCAAATGTGGGTGAACAGTGGAACAAAAGACAACAGGTGGATAGAGTGCATTATGAACCATACATCAGGCCTAGCTTTGTGAGGCAACTCAGAAGAGTGTTCCTAGATACTTCAGTTGTGAGGGCCAATTTTCACGCCTCTATGCCTACCATATAAGGTTATTGATGCATTTCACCAGAGTAAAGATGATGAACATACCTTATTTCATGTGCTGGAATATCGAGAGAATGACCACTCTTGTGCAAAAGAAAACTCCCGAGCAGCAGTACAACAGTATTTATCACTATGCACTCATTAAAATTGTAGTGTTGCATCAACTTGGATTGCAGGGTATTTCATGGGAGGATTTAATTTCCCATGAATTCTTCACAGCCCATCAGGTTCCTCCGGAGGTTTTTCATGAGCCAGGTGAACCTTCACATTAGTATTAAGGTCGCGAGATAGAGACTACTAGTGCGCCAGTGTATGCTACTTATCAGAAAGGCACTAGAGGATTATTCGCAGCAACCCGACGAGTACTATCTCCACCCGGGGTGGAAGGGGTCTCGTTTCCGTCATCAGCAACACAGGTACAGGTATAGGACAGAGGTAAGAGGCCCATGAAGGATGAGGGCCCTTCAGGACACCAAGATACTGATTTCATACTTATTGATGAGGATTTGAGCTCTCCAACCTCAAAGTTGAGAGAGACCATTCAGGAGCAGAAGGCGGAGATTGATACCTTGATCGTCAAATTGTAGAGAGCCCAATGGATCATAAATTACCTGGAGTAGTGAAACAAATAGTTGGAGGATCAGAAAACAATCATGGAGTTGCAAAACATCCGTGAGAACCGGCAAGCTGCCCGAAGGAACCCAACAGAGATGACACCCATTGAGCGGGAGATTAAGGCTGATAGAGAGACTTGGCTTGAGAGGGTCAATATTCATCTTGAGAAGCTATTGGAGAAGGAAAAAAAAAATAAAATAACATGCTCAGGCACATGAAGAACCATTATTGGGCACGAAATCATGTTTGCAAAGCGAGGATCAAGATCCTGAAAGCAAGGCTAAGGAGGGCACTAAAGCATCGTAAAAGGCATGATAGAATCCAAATTTTGGCTAAAGATTATTTGGCCCATCATAGTGCTTGATGGTGGACATTCAGCCCAAATTTCAAGAAATTTTGGAAACTTTTTTTCAATTTTGAATTTTTTGGCCTAAACACAAATTTTTCTGCCCGACGCGTAGCGCCACTTGGCGCGCGCTTACGATTGGGAGCTCCTCTTGAAGAAAAAATTGTATTTATGGATTTTTAATCAAAATGTATGCATGCCTACCCATTACCTAAGGATTTTGACAAGTTTTGGGTTGCCTAAAGGGTCAAAAACACCTCAAAAATGACCTTTCTGCCACTTTTTGGACACACAGGAAGCAGTGTTGGAAGATTGGATTTGTGGAGAATAAAATGGAAACCAAATTTAGAAATTCCACTTGGGTTGGAAAGTAGATAGGCAGAGCTTTCCAACGAGCTATCTTGCACTCAATTTGGACTTCAGGAAGGCCCTCAAAATCAGCCTCAAAGTTGTGTTACGCATAGAGATTTCAGGCGCGACGCATTGGGAAATTTGGCCTATTTTTCACTCAACAGCTCAGTTTTTCGCCTAGTTTTGGCTAGTTTTAATTTTTCATGTAAATATTGATGTAAATTGATGTAATTTCATGACTATGATGTAATTTTTCCACATTTTTACTCATCTTAGTAGATTCATTCACCAAAAATTGAAATGTAAGTGAATGAATCAGTTTCCTATCATATAGAGGCAAGTTGTTTCATTGCCTATTTTCCAGTTCTTAGTTTAGATATGGTTGAAACAGCTCCTAGAATGATGAGCTCGACCCCTAGAGGCATGGGGATGAGTTAGGCTTGTCTATATCTTGTAATTCTTCAGTCATTTTCAGGGTTGGACTCTTGGGATTGTTTGGCACTTCATTGTACATTTCATCTCTGCAATTTTGGCAAAGGAATAGACCAGGGTTTGCAGCACTCTTTGGGATCCATGTGGCTCTGTGTTTTGATGGTGTGTTTCTCTTTGTGACTGTAAGTTCACTAATGTTTTATGTGTATCATTTCCCTTCTCCTTTCTTCTTAAATTAAACAAATGAGTGATAAAGGTGGAATTCATTAAACTGCTTTGCTCTGCCTTGAGTTTTGTTTAATTTTCCATGTTTTCATATGTTTGAAGAGGATTCTTGAAAGCTTCTTTCCCTCTTTAGCTCCTCACTGGTCTGAGCTATCCATTTAGTCAATTCAAAGCATCAAAATAATTTCCTTCTTTGCCCCATTCATAACTCTGCAAAAACTAGGCCTCATCCCCGGAGCCAAAATTGCCTTTCCCTTTGATTCCATCAAAAACCCCCAAAATCAAAATCAGACTCTTTTACTTATATACCTAGCATTAAATCAGCCTTTATTTCAAGTCATCTTAAGCCCCATTGATTATTTTTGCTAAGATTGACCCGGGGAGAGCCCTCTCCTGATCTGGTAGGGCTAGCTACCAGACTGAGCGTGGTTTGATGTTACCCTGAACTCTGCCTTCCTTCAACCTGAGGTAAATTTAGGCAATAACACTTGCGATGATGCAAGAAACTGTAATTTGTATGCCATAATTCCAATCAATTGTAATACCTTATAATCCATAGCACTTGGGTGATAATTTATTATCCTTATTGGATTGGTTGACGGACATTTTTTTGTATCGTTGTAGCTGTAAAAATATCCAATCACCCACATCTAAACTTATTTCACTATGATTTTTATCTTCCTGTTGTTTCATTTAATTCTGTGCTATATTCAGGTTATCATTTAAGAGTTGGAGAACTTGTTGTTGATTCTTGATGTGATATTCCATTGCATGAACCTTAGAATTGTCTCTTAAAGATGATGTGAGGTGTTAAATCCACTCCAGTTTCCCAAGGTTAAGATAGGAAGCTAAAGGGGTAAGAAAAAACCAACTTTAGACTCAATTTCTATCCCTACCAAGTCAGAGAGGGCTCTCTCAAAATCAGTCTAACAGCCAATGAAAATGACTAGAGAATACGTATTTTAGGCTACTTATAGGCTCAGTAAAATTGATTAGGGTTTTTTATTTAAGTTTGTTGGATCAAGATCATAGATCTAGGAACTAGGTGAGGGTATCGAATGATCAATTGTAGGGATAAAAATGAGGAAAATTAGGTATGTTTACTGACATATTTGGGTTTTCATTATGGTATAGCACTGAAAAATGAAGGATAAAAATGAGCATATGGCTATGAATTCATTCATCAGAAGAAATGGAACACAAACATGAAGATCTCATCAAAACAGAGCATAAAACTTATGAATTATGCTTAAAAACTAATGAGATGATCACATGAAAGCATACATATAGTTGTAAGGAGAAAAAAACATTCAAATTAATGACAAAACTAAGAAGCAATGCTTTCAATAAGCATACCATAAGAATCTCAAGATTATGTTGCATTTGTCTTCAATATCACAGTAAAATGGTGTACACTAGCTCCACACTATGATTACCAAGTATCCAACCTTCACAATGAGTTTAGTTTGATTACATATAGAAAAATAAACAAGATTCCACATTTATGGGTTGAAACCTGATCCAAAACAACTAATCAATGGACCTAATGACTCATAACGTAATTTCTAGGGGAGTTAGAAACAACTCCCCATTTTTTAGCTAACAAGTTGAGTCTTTGTCTCAAGACATTAAAGGCAATATCCTTTAACAAATATGACCATAAATATGCTCATTAACCATCAAACGAATCATGAGACAACTGTTACATAGAACAATTTCGACCTTTGACCTCCACGTGTCTAGAAAAGTCCTCAAACCCATAAGCCCAACGAAATCTCTCCAAAATGCAATGAAATTTAGCAGAAGTGTAGCGAATTTTGAAGGAGAGTTTCGATGACTTTGAGGGATCTTTAAGCTGAACTGAATAATGGTACTAGTATTTTGGAATGTCCTCTATATCACTGAAGCTTTAAACCATAAAAAAATCATCTCCAAGACACCTCGAAACTCATTCTACCACAGCTACTCCAGAAACACAATGTGTGCCTCCAAACAGTGGCTGAAGTGTGAAAAAATTATGTTTTTTGTCCTTTTCCTGCAAATTTATGAGTTGAAAATAGACAAAAAGTGGGTTTCTTAGATGTCCAAGTCAAGAGACACGTGCACATGCTTACCATTTTTCATTTGAAGCCTCTGCGAAAAAGCGTAGCATGGGCACATTGTGTTTCTGTGCACCTATTTTTCCTGTATTACCAAACACTAAAAAATGATCAAAATTTTCCCAAACTTCTGTTCTTTTGCATTTTTCAGTCATGGATTCAAGAAAATAAGGATACAACATCCAAGATGTTAAGGCTATCCTTCTTCTTGATCTTTCTTAGGGTCTTCTTGAGCTTTTTCTTCATGTTCTTAACCTTAATCTTGCAAATAATATTTCTTGTGTAATAGTGCCTTGTCATGTGCCTCTACATGGAAGTGTTTCTGTTTTCCTTCTCTAGTAGCTTTTCCAAATACACATTCACTTTCTCAAGAAAATACTCTCTACCTTTCTTATCCTCAGCACTTATGGGGTCAAATATAGTATCTTGAGCTTGAGCAACAACTATTGTGTAATGAGCTTGAGGAGGAGATGGCTCCTTGTCTTTCTCTTTCTTCTTTGCCAATGTTCTTGTGGTAGGTCTCCTTGGTTGGCTCTGAATATCCCTATCTTCAATATTATCTACATCTATCACTGCCTTACCTTTTTCTTCAACTGCTTTCATGGATGATTGAGGCTCTTGTGAGGTAATTTTTTGCATCAAGCGTATTTTCAAGCGCCTATTTTCCTGTTTCAAGAAGGCCACCATAAAGTTTTCCCTTGAGAGATCATCCTGTAGTTTCTTGATTGGTGCTTGCTGCTCCTTGATAATTTCTACGGTTGATTTATCTCTATGGCTAAGTGTTTCTTCTTCATAAGGCATCTCTTCATCATTATTCTATATGGGTGACTCATTTCCGAGCCTAGATGATTTCTCCCTAGATTCTCCCAGAACTTATTCAATTGTAGCTTCCTTAGGTTGTCTTCTAGCTTGTGACCTAGTCAGAGGTTTAGGTGTAGGCATGTATTTAGCTCTCTCACGAGAAAAAACCGATATTTTCCCCTTCGTGTAGGTTTGAGAAACCTCTTCCCTAGGATGTCTTTTGGTCACTAAAGGTATGCTAAACGACTCAAATCTTTATGGCCTACATGATGTAGGAGTGTTGATGCTTTTGGACTGAGAAGACATAGGAAAAAGAGTTTTTGCCTCCAAAAATGCCTCCCAAGGCATATTATCTTGTGTGAAATGATGAAGAACTATGAATTTGACCAAGGAAAGATGGAATAAGCTAGTTGAATGGTCTCTCCCATTAGTCTGCACTTTCTTTGTCATCTTTGGAATACTTCTAAACAAGTAGTTAGGAAGATTTAATGGTTTAATAAAGGTGAAATGCATCAACAATCTAATGTGGTACTGATACAACCTACTAAACCTACCTTCACAAGTGAAATATTTCATTATCATCGTCATCAAAGGAATGCATTTATCTAATAGATTTCTACTAGGGAAGACATGAGAGGGAGCTTCTCTGTACTGTGGCTTGAGAAAAACTATGTAGTTTTGAATGTCCAAATCCATTCCCTTAAACCATATTTTTCCTTCATTAGAGATCCCTATGTCTGATGTTATGACCTTTGCTGAGACCAAGAATTCCATCCCTACTATGGTGGTATTTTTCCTCTTAGAATTGATGGAAAATAGACTAGTCAACTTACAATGATGGCCCACCTCTTGTATTTTATCAGAACACGCTGGGCAGCTTACCTTTTCAAATAACCTTTTGATGAATTCTGAAGCATTTATAACCTGCATATTAGTTGGTTGATATCTGGAAACATTTCCTACCTTGTTGTATTTCTTCTTTTACTAGCCATGGTGTTGGTTTTTCTTATTAGGAAACCCTATTTTGATAAGAGGGAAGGGTAGGGTTTAGGATTGGAAAACAGGGGAAAAATAGCAACTAGTTTAGGGAAGGTAGTGGAGGGGATAGGATTTGGGGGGGAATCTGAGAAAAATAGGGGGGATAGGCATAGGTGGTAGGGACACATGGGTAGTGAAATTTTACTGAATGGATGAGGGAAGAAGGGAAAAAAGTGAAAAACACAGTCAAAACCTAGAAACACAGGAGAAGCGCAATGTGGGCTTGCTTTTTTGGGGAAAATTGTGGGATGAATGAAATTAGTGTGAGAAATGGTTGGGGAAGGTTTGATAAGTGTATAAAAGGGTAGTTGGGAAGAAAAAACTAGTGAAATTCTCTTTGAGATGAAGCAAAAACCATGAAAACTAAAAGTGCAACGAAAACCTGGGAGAGGGATTCTATTCACTTTTGTGAGGAATGTTAGCATGAAAGAGGTGATGAATGGCTTAATTAATTTCTCAAGAGTCCCCGAAGCTTGTATAATGATAAATGAAACCATTTTTTTCTTTCTTTGACCTCCAAACCCAAAAACGCAACGTGTTTTCCAAAAGTGCAACATGCTAATGTAGAAACACAACATGCTTGATGGCAAGGGTTTGGTGATGAAAAATTCAGGGTTATGATGGTTGAGATGAAGCACAATGGTGGAGAAGTGTTCTTGAAGGATGGAATGAAGCTTTTGAATGCTTGGATGGTCATTGTATTTCTTGAAAGTCATTTTTTTTGCTTTGGTGATGGTGTGACATCACATGTCCTTTTTAGAAGTCACTTGATGAGGTAGTGTACTGTAGCTTGATTTCTTTTTTTGGAAAGGTTACATCTCCATGTAGACTGAATGTACCTTTGATTCCTTTTTTAACAAAATTATCCCTAATTACTAACTCCCATGATGGTGACAATGGTGATGACATGAGTCCCATGTAGATTTTGATGACATGAGAAAGAGATGGAACCTAATGCATATCTTAACCATGATTTGGAACTTTGAACCCATTAAGTATGCATGTGAATGATTTAATGACCAAAATGATCACTAATACACTCATTTGATGAATTTGAAAATGGAGGGAGTAGTAATGATACCTAGGACATGACTCAAGACTCTTTGACAATAAAAAGACATGTCAAATTTTATTTGAAAATTTTAAAAAATTGACCAAAGACATACAATAATACTAAAAGAGAAAATTTGATCACTGGTGACTCATAGACACTAACATTGGCTCTAGTTGGGGATGGAAACTCCATTAGGAGGTGTCAAGAACACCGTAGACCAGGTAGTCGTATCCATTGAGCGATGGAGTCAGAATAAAAGACTTGACATTCAAATGGTTAGATGAAACTGAGAAAAATAAAAACTCACATGACTTGACTCAAAAACTGATTTGAATTTTTAACTTTAAACAAAAAACAATAGTTTATCATAGAAGCCTGATTACCTTCTCCTCAAGCTTCAAACTTCTTTGAAAACTTCCTTATTCTTTGGCAGCAAAATAAACTGTTATTTACAATGGAAGTGGACCTTTTCTTCAAGATCAAGTAAGATAGTGTTTGAGGAGCCTACCATTCACCAGTCCTCTTGGAAGTGCTTTCCCATTAAGATATTCTAATAAATAAGCATTGTTCCCTCTGAATGCGGAAATCATGTAGGGTCATTTCCATAAGTTCTCAAACTTACCATGTTTACTTTTATCCTCATTTCGGTCATCCCAATGGAGAACAACATCTCCCAAGTTGAAATCATCGGCCTTATTTTTCTTATCATAGATCTTCTTGATATTCTCCTGGAGCTTTGAGGTGTTATTGAAAAATTCTTCCCTATACTGCTTCAAATGGATCATTTGATTAGTTCTTCGTTGAATGTCGTTTGGTTCACTTTCAATCTCTTGTAGTATTTTCATCATTGACGCTGCTAGAGAAGTTAGAAACATTGTATCTACACCATAGACGAGCTAAAAAGGTCACATTCCGATAGATTTATTTGTGCTAATTTTGTCTCCCCATAGAGCATTAATAAAATTTTTGTTCCAATTCCTTTTGTTCTCTTGCAACAACTTTTTAATGATGTTCACCAATGACTTGTTTTATGATTTAGCTAACCCATTGCCTTGAGGATAATATGATGTCGAATAACTGAGTCTTATGTGATATTTATCACAAAATTCTATCATATTTTTGGATTTGAAGGTTGTTGCATTGTCAATAATGATTTTCTGTGGGAAGCCAAAACGAGACAGAATATTTCTCTCCAAAAACTGAATAATTACCGTTTTTGTAGCTTGTCTCATGGGGATGGCCTCAATACAATTTGAGAAGTATTCGGTGGAAGTGAGTATCCATTTATGTTGAGCTGATGATAATGGATGAATCTAACTGATGAAGTCAAGCCCCCACAACTACAAGGGTGCTTGAACTGCAATTGGTTGCAAGGGTAGTGGTAAAAAAATTCTCTTTCCTTGGAAAAATTAGCACTCATGACAACTCATGACTATTTTATACACATATGAAAACAAGCTTGGCTAATAGAATCAAACCCTCAATATATTTCTTGTTGTAGTTTTCCAGAAAATATGACCACCACAATCACCTTTATGGAGATAATTCATCACCTGCACTACTTCACTTTCTACCAAACAGTTTAATAAAACTCCTCTTGGATCTTTCCAATATAAAGCATTGTTAAGAATGAAGTATTTAAGAGCCTTAAATTTCAAAGATCTACATTTACTGTTGGGAAAACCTGGTGAAGGATTCAAATGTTGGAGCACATGAACTCTATCAGAATACCAAGGCGATGAAGTAAAAATTTGAGATACCTGAGGTAATGAATCAGCTTCCTGCTCCTCAGAAAGTGCAGCAATATATTTGATGTCCAAGGCATGTAAGTTAGAGTCTGCCATGAGCTTAACTAAGCATTTTCCTTTGATCAAATTTGTAGGTTTGATTTCTAAATCATATTCCAGCATAGGAGGTATACAC
Source organism: Pinus albicaulis (assembly GCA_034641835.2). NCBI lineage: Eukaryota > Viridiplantae > Streptophyta > Pinopsida > Pinales > Pinaceae > Pinus > Pinus albicaulis. Next base: position 408,120,000 of record CM076581.1, on the reverse strand, counting down.
TTACCACGACTAACTTCAAGATCATTGTGTTTTAACACATATTTGATAGCAGCATTCAGAACATAGGAAATGACATGAGAATGAAGGATATAAACCCAAAATTCCTTCAAAGATTTAACTAGTGCCAATGCATGTTTTTCAATTATATTATATTTCAAAGCCACATCCCTTATGGTCCTACTAAATAAATCAATTGGCTGCTCTGGTTTCTGATCTTTCTTATGCATGAGGACAACAACTAATGTATATTCAGAAGAAAATGAAAACATGATAAAATCAAGTGTATAATACGGGCTGATTAAATGATTTTCTAGCCTCATCGGACCATTTCACCTCATTGTATTTCTTCAACATATCAGTAATTTCCCTTAAGTGTTTAGCAAGGTTAGGAATAAAACTTCTCAAGAAATTAATCTTACCATTGAATGATTGAATTTCCTTCTTACTCCTCGGATATTCCAAATTCTAAATTGCTTCAATCCTTGAAGGATATATTCAGATCCCATCTTTAGATATGATATGACCAAGCAATTTCCACTCCTCCATAGCAAACAAAATCTTCTTCGGATTCAGTGATATGCCAAATTTTCTGCACCTTTGGAAAATTGTCTTTAAGTTCTACAAGTGTTCTTCATTCGTCTTGGAAAAAATTGTTATGTCATCAAGATAAATGGAAAAAAACACATCCTTCTCATTAGAAAATGCAATATCCATCGCTCGATGAAAATTTTATCTTGTGTTCTTCAAACCAAAGGGAATTTTAGCATACATAAAATTACCCCAAGGCATCGTGAAGGTTGTCTGGATGAACCAAGCTCTGATTGTATTCAGAATATCCATCCAACAATGAAAGCCTGGAAGAGCCAACCACCTTTTGAAGGATATGATCCATCTTTAGAAGCGGATAGTATCCCATCAATGAAACTTTATTAAAATTATGGAAATCAATAAAGAAGCAGATCTCACCTGTCTTCTTTCTTACTGGTACTAAATTTGACATCCAATTTGAGAAACAGAGAGGGTCAGTAATACATGTAGTATACAATAAGTTCACTTCTTTTTCAATGGAGGGCAACAAATTTGGATTCATCCTTTCGAGTTTTTGATGGAAAGGATTCTGATCGGGCTTTAGAGGAATGATATCATGAATTATGCACTTATCATAGACCTTTAGATCAGTATATTCCCATGAAAAAAATCAGCAAATTTAGTCATAAGCGTTGTATATTTACCTGTCATCTCTAGACTGAAAGACTTTCATATCTTAACCATTTTGTGCTTCTTAGGAGTGCCAATATTGAGGTATTCCACTCCTACCTTAGCTGACAGCATTGTTGGTTTCCATGCAAATTCATCATGATCAAAAAGCTCCTCCAAGGGTACTAGACCTCTTCGAAATTAATTATCTTTCAAATACCATACCTTCATTTCTGTTGCAAGTATTTCTTGATAATCTTCATAAAATTGAACATCATTTTGTGAACTCACAAACTCTTATTCCATCTGCAAGAATTTGTCAATTTGTTTATCATCCTCAAAATATTTCCAATATCGAACATTGTTCGAAATAGTAGGGCGATGTTTGACATTAATCTCATAATTCTTGTTGGGATAAATTGGAATTTTGAACATATTGGATGAAGTGGCAAGGGAATCAGAAATGACATTGCTATTCCTTGGAATCAATGCTAAAGTATATTTAGTGAAGGTCTTAATAATGTCTAATGCTGCATTATGGTATGCTCGCATTCTAGGATGCTTGGACTGGTATTCCCCTTTGACTTGATTTATTACCAACTCAGATTCTCCATATACATAAATCTTCTTAGCACCTAGTTTCTTGAGTATTTTAAGACAGGCTATCAAAGCCTCATATTCTGCTTAATTGTTTGAACAATCAAGTGCCAATTTTTAAGAAGACATTTGAACATTAGGAGGAAGGTAAGATGACTAATTCATGGGACTATGAATCCAAATTCCAATTCTAGCTCTTTCCTTACCTAAGGCTCCATCAAAATCCATGGTCCATAGGCCATTTTCTTTATATGCAAGCTCAATTTTAGATGATTGATCTTGATTAACTGTTTGAAAATAGTTTGTTGCCCCAATAGGCTTTATCTCTTTCACTGTTTCAACTATCTTTTTGACTAATGCACTTGGATGCAAGCTTCTTGTCATATTTTCTTGTTTTTCTGCACTTGGAATTTCTTGAACACAATCTGAAATCTCTGAATTTTCTACTTTTTCTTCCATCAAATCTTCTAACAATTCTGAAAAATCATCATTGCATAAAATAAAGGACTCTAAATCTATATGAACACCATGAATTGGGTAATTATTGGGTTTCTCGTTGCTACTAGTCATGTACTTCATCTTGTTCTCCTTGTATAATTTTCTAAGTTGTCCAAAAACTGGTATAGTAGCATAGGAAAAGTCTAACTGCAAAGTGACTCGAAGTTTGGCTCCCCATGATCGGGAGAGAATCATTCCATATCTCAGAATGTTAGCTACAACAATGTCCATAAGAACATTCTTAGCTAGAATTTGATCTAAGGACACCACTAAATCTTTGATGAGATCGAGACACTTAACCCTTCTCGAGTCAAAAGAGTAAAGATCATGGTATGGTATGGTAATATCCAATCCTAGTTTGTCCATTATGGCTTTAGGCATGAGATTATGGGATGCCCTAGAGTCTAGCATAGCATTATGGAGGATAAAATCATGAATTTTGAGACTGAGGTAAAAATGCGGAACCTCACTTTCCTCTAAGTTACCATATACAACAGGGCCAAACAAAAACTCGGCGTGGTCATCACTAACATTCACCATATTAGACATTTGGTCAACCTTAAGAAATTTGGCTAACTAGAACTTATATTGGTCATTCTTGATTATTTAAGTCAATGGAATTGATACTTTAAGCTTTTAAATTTCATTCTCAATCCTAAATAAAGTAGAATGATTTTCTACCTCTTTAGATGGCATGTCCTTCTTTTCATGTTGATCTCTTATTAGAATCTCCTTTCTTTGTCCTCCAACTTGAATATCTTTGTCTTTCTTCAGATTGCTAGTAGAAGCTTCATTAATTTTTACCTGATTGATAACATCAGGTCCTTTATCCCTGGTTTGTAGAAGTCATCTCTTTGTTATGAACATCTTCTTGGGAATCCCGCTTTTTCAAATTTTAAGTTATGGGCACATTTATGTTTCTCATACCATATTTCCTTTGCACTTGGCTAAGGGAATTTTGATAGCCTCTTTGATAATATTTTTTCTGAACTACCAACATATCATCATTAGAAAAAAATACTTTTGATCATCGGGTACATAAATTTCTTTAGAAAATTCAAGCTCCTCAATCCAGAAAATAGGTTGTTGATTTTCCTCAAAAAGGTAATTTTCACCTGAAATTTCTTCTTCTTCTTCATCAGGGCCCTCTATATAATTTTGCTGAAAAGGAGCATGAGTTTTCTATTGACCTTGTTGATCTTGACCCCTCCACTCCCTTTGCTTAATTATGTATTGAGTTTTCTTTTGTTGACCTCTGAAGTTGGGATTTTTGATTTGTTGTTCTGCTTGTCTATCTATGATGGTCATCTTGTCCATTGTCTTTATCAAAGAATCAAGTTTGCCCTCCGATGAATTTGATGCCTCCTCCTTTATGGTAACCCTCTTTTCTGATTTCATATTTGAATTTTTAATAAGTATATTTTCCTCAACTCTTATTTCATTCCTTTGCATTTATTCAAGGGTAGTAGGATTTATGTCCCTCAATTGGTAAGCCATATCTAGATCAAAAGCATCTGAATAATGAAGAAGTGCCAGGCCAGGAGGAGGCTTATTGTTTTCTGCAATAGAATCATATATCCTATTAAATATGGTTGTAAAATCTTTCCCATATTCATTAGGATTTCTCTTCAAAGCATTGTACTCGGCTAGAATTTGGAGAGGGTTCTTTTTATCTTCCCACTTAGCTAGGTATAGGTCTAATAACTATTGTGAATTGGCTACAAAAGCAGTTTTGAATGAACGAAACCATTTTTTAACTTCACCCAAAAAAAATTGTGCTATTATGCGCATCTTGGCAGCACCATTATCAATTTCTTCAAGATCAATGAAATCAATCACTTTAACTATATGTTGTTGAGCAGTGACATCTGTTGTCCCATCAAAGAAAGGAAATATTTGACCATAATTCTGAGGCAATGCAGTAATTTGTGGTGGTAAAATTAAAGGATAAAATCTTACCATGACTGCTATAGAAGGTGGCATGGAAATCACAAAAGGAGGTGTTGAAAGAGGAAATGATTACAGAGGAAGTGATGGATTAACAGTAGAGGATGATGGAGAAAATGTATGAGGTGTAACAGTAGGTATAGTAGTAGAAAAATTCTCTTGTTGGTACTGGATATAGGCCTTTTCAGATGTTATTTGGAACTAATCAACCAAGCACTAAAGTTTGTAAAAATCTGACCAGACCTTACTATCACCCTCAAAAGATGAAGACTCAGAAAATGGAAAATATGTTTCAACTTTAATGGGATAAAAAACTTCTTCTGAGAGGAAATATTATAACATAGACTTGATCAAAGATGACTCAAATTTGAGGTCAAAAGATAAATCTTCAGGAGCAACCAACCTGGTAGGCAAAACTGTGGATCTTACAAGTGGATGAGTATCCTTTTTTACTTTTTGAGATGTGACTTATTATTCCTCAAAATCCTCTCAGGGTAATGAAATATTGGTGATGGATTAGGATCAGTATTTGACCTCGCATGCCTTTTGGGAGCCAATGTTCTTCTGATTCTACACTTTGGCTCGAAATGACTAAATCAGCCTTTTCTGAATGCTAGCACCTATCACCCACAATTATAGCCTTCAATGAAATTTAATAAATATCCCCAGGGAATATTTGACACTCGTTCCTTGGTAACAACACCAAAATGTTAACTCCACTCCAGCTTCCCAAGGCTTAGAAACAAAGCTAAAGGGGCAACCACAGACCAGCTTTAGACTTAGTATCTAGACTTACCAAGTCAAAGAGGGCTCTCTCAAAATCAGTCTCAAAACCAATGGAAATGACTGGAGTATAAGGATTTTAGGCTAGTTATAGGCTCAGTAAAATTTGATTAGGGTTTTGTATTTAAGTTTGCTTGATCAAGATCATAGATCTAGGAACTAGGTGAGGGTTTCGAATGATCAATTGCAGGGATAAAAATGAGGCGAAGTAGGTATGTTTAGTGACATATTTGGGTTTTCATTATGGTGTAGGGTTTAAAAATGAAGGATCAAAATGAGCATATGACTATGAATTCATTCATCAGAAGAAATGGAACACAAACATGAAGATCTCATCAAAACATAGCATACAAATTGTGAATTTTGTTTAAAAAATAATTAGATGATCACATAAAGGCATGAATATGGTTTTAAGGAGAAATAAACATTAAAATTGATGATAAAACTAATAAGAAACGTTTTCAATAAGAATGCCATAAGAATCTCAAGATTATGTTGCAACTGTCCTCAATATCACTGTAAAATGGTGTACACTAGCTCCAAACTATGATTACCAAGTATACAACCTTAAAAATAAGTTGAGGTTGAGTACATATAGAAAAATAAACAATATTCCACCTCTATGGGTCGAAACCTGATCCAAAACAACTATTTAATGCACCTAACGGCTCATAACCTAATTTCTAGGGGAGTTAGAAACAACTTCCCCCTTTTTAACTAACAGGTTGAGTCTTTGTCTTAAGTCAGTAAACACAAGATCCTTTAACAAATATGACCATAAATATGATCATTAACCATCAAAAAACTCATGAGACAACTGTTACAAAGACCAATTTCTACCTTTGACCTCCATGTGTCCAGAAAAGTCCTCAAACCTAGAAGCGCAGCCAAATATCTCAGAAACATAGTGAAATTTTGCAGAAGTGTAGCAAATTTTTAAGGAGAGTTTGGATGACTTTGATGGATATTTAAGATGAAATGAAGACTGCTACTGGTAGCTGGGGATGTTCTCTATATCACTAAAGCTTGAAAATAGCAAAAACTCATCTCCACGACACATCAAAACTCATTCTACCACAGCTACTCCAGAAATGCAACATGTACCTCCAAACAATGGCAGAAGTGTGAAAAATGATGGGTTTTTACCTTTTCCTGCAATTTTATGAGATGAAAAGAGACACAAAGTGGATTTATGAGATGTAAAAGTCAATGCAAACCTGCACATGCTTACCATTTTCATTTGAAGCCACTAAGAAAAACCACAGCGTGGCCATGCTACGTTTCTATGTGCCTATTTTTCCTGTATTACCAAAAACTCAAAAATGATCAAAATTTTCCCAAACTTCTCTCCTTTTCCATTTTTTAGTCATAGCTTCAAGCAGCTAAGGATGTATCAGCCAAGATGTTAAGTCTATCCTTATTCTTGAGCTTGCTTAGGGTCTTCTTGAGATTTTTCTTCATGTTCTTAACCCTAATCTTGAAAATTAGATTTCTTATGTAATAGTGCCTTGCAATGTGCCTCTACATGGCAGTGTTCCTATTTTCCTTCTCCAATAGATTTTCCAAATACAGATTCACATTTTCAAGAAAATTCTCTCTACCTTTCTCATTCTGAGCACTTATGGGGTCAAATATAGTATCTTGAGCTTGAGCAGTAACTATGGTGTCATGAGCTTGAGGAGGAGATGGTTCTTTGTCTTTATCTTTCTTCTTTGCCAATGCTCTTGTGGTAGGTCTCCTTGGTTGCCTTTGAATATCTCTATATTCAATATTCTCTACATCTATCACTGCCTTACCATTTTATTCAACTACTTTGCTGGATGATGGAGACTCTTGTGAGGTACTTTGCTGAATCAAGTTCATTTTCAAGTGCCTATTTTCCCATTTCAAAAGGCCACAAGAAAGTTTTACTTTGAGAGATCATCTTGTAGTTGCTTGATTTGTTCTTGTTGCCTCTTGATACTTTATGTAGTTGATTTATCTCTATGGTCAATATTTATTCTTCATGAGTCATCTCTTCATCATTATGCTGCATGAGTGACTCATTTCCATGCCTAGGTGATTGATCCATAACTTCTCCCTGGAATTCTTCAATTGTATATTCCTTAGGCAGTCTTCTAGCTTGTGACCTAGTCATAGGTTTAGGTGTAGGCATGTCTTTAGCTACATCTGAGGAAAAAATCAATATTTTCCACTTCTTGTAGGTGTGAGAAACCTCTGACCTAGGCTATATTTTGGTCATTGAAGGTATTCTAGATGATTTTTCTCTTTGTGGTCCAGATGATGTAGGAGTGTTGATGCTTTTGGACTGAGAAGACATAGGAAAAATAGTTGTTGCCTCTAAAAATGCCTCCCAAGACATATTATACTATGTAGCTGATGTAGAACTATGATTTTAACCAAGGCATGATGGAATAATCTAGTTGAATGGAATTTCCGTTTAGTCTGCACTTTATCAGTTATATTTGCTAGACTTGTAAATAGTCAGTTAGGAAGATTTAGTGGTTTAATAGAGGTGAAATGCATCAACAATATAATGTGGTACTGATGCAACCTACTAAAATTACCTTCACAAGTGAAATATTTCATTATCATATTCATCAAAGGAATGTATTTATCTAACAACTTTCTACTAAGGAGGACATGAGAAGGAGCTTCTCTGTATTGCGACTTGAGAAAAAATATGTAGTTTTGAATGTCCAAATTCATTCCCTTAAGCCATATTTCTACTTGATTGGGGATCCCTGTGGTTGATGCTATGACTTCTGCTAAGACCAAGAAGTCCATCCCTGCTATGGTGGTCTTGTTCCTCTTAAAATTGGTGGAAAATAGAATACTCAGCTTCCAATGGTGTCCCACCTCTTCTATTTTCTCACAAAACCCTAGGAAGCTTACCGTTTCAAATGACCTTTTGATGAATTCTGAAGAATTTATCTCAATATTCCAATCATGAACAACCAACCCAATTAATATTGTTAGAAACAGATCAAAAATATAGAGACATCATCAATAGACAACAACAATCCAAAAAGAACTAATCAAATGTCATCATTAAGCCAAACTAAAAAACCATAGTATATATACATGACCTCCAAAAAACATATAATCATATGTAGATGACTATCATGCATAACACCTGCATACAGATATCGGGATATAGAATAAATTCACAGAATTTATACGCAACTTAGTTGAATTAGTTCAACGTATGTATGTGACTATTCAGAAACAAACCAACATACAAATATGAAATTACCGAGTTATACCTTCACTTAAAATTACACCACTTGTTAAACCCATTTCTTGACATGCATCATTATGTTTAGATCAAATCATCATCATAGAAATATATCCAACATTATAAGAATAAATATATGAAGCAAGTATTTGCATTAGTATTCAAAACCCTTTCATCTCTGTCAGATCTGTACTATCTCTTTGCTTCCTTGGTGCACAATTGTTTCAAATCAAATCATTCATAGATAACTCAATGCTTACACACACAACACCATGATCTCCATCTATTTATATAGCTTTAGCCTTCACCAATAACTTAGGCCAATCCCTTAATAATTTCATTGGTATTATTTGATGGGATCAAATAAACGTTGTCACACCCATTACTATGGATCAATACCATGGTAATGACCCTTGGTATCTATATTTCCATGGTGCAGATTTTGTATGCGACTTTTCTTCACAATAAATGCGCATGTACGTGACCTTGCTTCTGAGGACCCAATTCTGAATGAAAAATTCCCCCTTTCTAGAGAGGATCACTATAGATTTTATATGTTGCATACGAAAATTGCATACTGATCATGCTCCCATGAGCATATGCTAAACCTTCTGAAGATATTTAATAGAGTACAATACTTTATGACTCAACCAAAAATGACGTTTCCTATGACCAATGACTCATGATTACATCTATTACCCAACACAGTGGGGTTATAGATTTGGCCCAATACCACAATAATGGGATTACATAAAAATCATGACTTGATTCCAATGGCCCATAAATGACTAGATATTAAAATGACTATATTGTGGGTATTTACATGACCTTTACATCAAGGGACGTATATGAAATTTATAACCAAAACTAGGACCTCAACGATGAGGTTGTAATATCATGATAGTCATTAGAAACTACCATATACCATATAGGAACCTGTAACATGAATATTTCATAGCACCAACATAGAAGCAATATGAAAATTCTCATCATCAAGAAGTAAGATATGGAAATAGAACATCAAGCTCTTTAGCATTATCCACATGGTAATAAGTATGCAAAGTGTTGATCGTGTCAGGCCCCTATTAAATTATGACAAATAATCCTCGTAAAACCCCTTTTTTTGGCCTAAAAAATCCTTTTTCGCCTATCGTTCCCCTCCTCTAAACTCAAAATTGCATAAAAAGGGCCAAAATTACACATTTTAACATATTTAAGGCCTACCACCTTTTGGCCCTAGCCCCTTCAATCTTCTTCTCCACGTGACCTGGGTGCTAGACCAAGCATTAGCCCGGAGAGCGCTTATCGCAGGGGGATATCGAGCACAGTATTATCCGTCAATCTGTACAGATCAGACGGCCTTCATAGATCGGCGTCGCGCCCGTGGCCCAACCTGTTCGCCGCTCTGATCACCTGTCCACCGTCCGATCAACCTGCAAATCAACGGTCAGCAGCTGACCCGCCCTTGTGGTCCCCGCGCCTCGCACTGTTCAAAAACCGGTGGTATCCATCACACTGCGTTTGGAGGATGGGCGGTAATTTTATTTTCGGAGTGATTCCACTCACCGCCTGACACGTGGCTCCGTCACTATTTCAAAATCGCCCCCCCATCGCGCGTTATCGTTCGTCATTTGACCTGGCGCAATATGCATATCAACCGTCCGATCTGGGGCTCTCCATCCAACGGTCATCGCACCCTGAAGATGCGCGAAAATTAACCCAAGGTATCCTTACCCCTGGCCCGCCATCCGTCGCCCTCCGATATGTTTTCCACCGTCGATCTTCCCCTGAGATCGGACGGTACAGATTTATTCGCATGCCCGCCGTTGGTCGGTCCCGCCAAATCACGATTCCATGTGTTTCATCACATCTTTCGCCTATCCCTGTATATATATCCATTCAAAGGTCAAATGTTAATGTTTTACATTAAAATTTCCATTCTCGCCACCCTCCAACTGCATTTTCCCACTGCGCCACCATTCTGCATTCCTCCAACCTTTACCAGGCCATTTTTCCACCATTTCACCATGCTGCGCCGTCATCCTCGCTATCCCTGCTACATCCAGTTTCCCATGCATTTGTTTTCTTGACGATTTTGTGTGTTTTGCAGGGTACGAGCGGCAGTAAACCGCCATGATTCACAGTCTCAATTACAATAACAGAGAACACCGGAAAGGACCATTTTTCAGAGGCTAGAATTATGGAGAAAGGCCTGGGAAGTTGTTACGACATGACCTCCATTAAAGAAGTAGGGTTAAACTCTGTCAAACCCTCCAAAGTCATTCAAAGCGCAGATTTCGTGATCAGAGACATTAATATTGCAGACAGAAAGTATCAGTGAAAGGCAGAGAGTTAAAGGCACATAATTGAAGATTTTTGAGCCTTAACCTAACCATTTGAAGAAAGAATACCAGATCGAAGACCCCGTAGATCACTCAGAAGGTCCATGAACAGAAAAAAATACCATCCAGGTTTCATTTCAGTAGAATTTTCTTTCCAGGGAAGGACGGACTACCCATGTGGTTTTTATTTCTCTACCGTGTTCCTGAAGAGACTTCCACCCAGTGCAGTTATTTCAGAAAGCAGGCCACAGAGTACATACAGCACTACAGATTCATCAAGTAGTATGTGCGTGCACGTTTCCGCCATCCTTTCTTAATGAGGCAAACTAAATTTTCATCATCCATTTCCTTTACTAAGTTTTCTTTTTCTTCTATAAAACGCCCCAAGAGAAGATTATTGAGGGTTCCAGATTTATCAGAAAATTATGAGGTGAGAGAATTTTTGTATGCATTTTGTAAAAACTCTTATATGAATGTTCAGAGCCTGTTGGGTTTCAGTGAGGAGGAGTTCCGTCTTTAAAGAGGATTCTGGTCTTTGGTGTCTCACATTGTGTAACTTTCTCTTATATGTGCTAATTTAATTGTTCATTTCGTTCCATCCGCCTTTCTTGTGTCATGTTTCTGGAATGTGAGTGGCTCACTGGTTTTTGGTATGGATTTATCCTAGTTGATACCCATGCTCGAATTATTCAAGTGCTTTAAATATGGCTCAGGCATGATATAATATTTCACTTTTCATTTCAACCATATTTCTGCTATATTAGCTTCTTTGGGAGGTTATTTTTAAAACGCTATTTTCATGTATGGATTCTTAAATTGGTAAGCCCATTAAATGGTGATATTGTGTATCTGGATATCCATCTCAATGATAGTTAGTATCATCTTACATCTTGCTTACGCAGTAAACACCATTTGATTATCTATCTCTATGGGACATTTTTGAATCGACCCTCTTTACAGTAAGCTGCCTCTGAATTGTCTGATGCATTTGTATCAGAGTTCCTCACATATTGCCTCTACAGTATTCCTTTCCCTGTGTCAAGTTTCTGAATGTTTTTGTCCCATTCAAATTAATATTTATTGTTTTCAGGAGATAGCATGAGATCCATTTGTTGATAACTCCCCCTGTTATATCACACGCTCCTTGCTATATAAATATGTCCTAGGCACTGGTCTTTCACAACTCAAGGTTGTCTCTAGGAACGACAACATCTTTTTGGCACCTTTTTCGGGGAACGAAGTTGAGAAAATTTAAATCCCTGGGCCTCGAAAAAACCCAATTCACTCTTCAAGTAGGTGAGTATGGAGAGTTGAGAGTTCTAGATCCCTCATCTTGGCGACTCCACATTCGTTTATGAGATAACTTTACTTGTAGTCCTGGCTCCCCGTAAGCCACACCTGAGGTTAGATACATCCCAGCCAAAGACGCCTTCTGTGTCTGACCCAGAGAATATCCTACATAGGAGGAATTGGAGGGGAAGACAATCAGCCCATACTGAGATTCCTGAATTCTCTCAAGAAGACTCTCCGTCCTCCTCCTCTCAATTTTCTCAATTGTAAGGTCCCGACTCCACTGTGGGAGATATTGATTACTATTCAGATTTTCCACCCCGAATAAGAGTCCAAGTCAAAGATGACTTTCACCCTACTCCTGAGGTCAAAGAGGTCAAGGAAGTCACCGAAGTAACTACTATTAAGAGACCGTTGTTCCCCTCAACACCTCAAGATGTAGTCCATTACATTCGTATTGTCATTCATAATCCACTTCCACCTCTGCCTCCTCCTTTTACACATCAAACTCGTGCACTACCTCCACCTCCTCCAATGGCCAATGTTCCAGGCTTCTTTTTAAATAAATATGCCCCCCTTGCATTACCTCAAGTGTTGAACGATATGCCACGGGACTATCTGAATATTTTACCTCGATTCAATGGGGAAAATGAGATTGATGCTCAAAAACATCTTGAGGTCTTCTGCTCTTTTGCAGAGAACTTTAACGTGGAACATTTAGATGTAGTCTTAAGGATTTTTGTCCAATCTCTTGATGGTGAAGCCCGAAAATGGTTTAAGACATTGGGAGACCATTCTGTCACCACTTGGGAAGGAATGGAAGATACTTTTCTCAGGAAATGGGGAGAGAAGAAAGATCATGGAAATTGTCTTACTGAGTTCAATACATTCAAGAAAAGACATAACGAAGGGATTTCAGAGTTCATCAAGAGATTTAATCAATTGTATTTGAGTCTTCCTGCTGATATGAAACCTCATCAAACTGTTGCTAAAGTTGTTTTCGTAGCAGCCTTCGACTCAGAATTCGGTTTCTCTTTGAGAGAAAGAAAGCCTGCCACACTGGATGATGCTTAGATAGATGCACTAGAGTTGGAGGAAAATTTCGCCTCCACCGGTAAATCAAAGGGATAATCTGAACAAGATACTAGAAGAAGGGGAAAAGAGGAGGTATATACCTCTATCCAAGACAGAGACTCAGCTAATGACAGAATTGAAGAAATGAACAAAATGATTAAGAACCTTTATGGTAAGCTGGTCAAGCTTGAATTGGAGGCCAAGAATTCAGCCTCCAAGAATTTCTAGAATGCTCCAAACAGGGGTTACAATCCTCAGTATAGGAAACCACCCCTGCAAATATTGCAAAGGGAACTAAAGGAACAACAAGATCAGGTACCACACCCATTGTATTTGGAAGGTCCAGTGGATGGTCCTACTGAAGACACTGCCTATGAACTGGAGGATGCAAATCTTGCTTTCTCGAATAGTGATGGAGAAGAATTCCCCTTGCAAGGGAGTGATGGAACCGAGTTCTCATTGCAAGAAGAAGAGAAGGCTAGAGACACGGAAGACTCAGAGATTAATCACTATTGCAAGAAATTTGTTGATTTCATGCAAGCATAGTTCAATATAAGATATGATCTCAGATCTTCTAGGAAGAGGACTCGTACTCAAGATCAAGAAGAAGAGCCACCCCAGAAGGAAGCACCTGCGCAGAAGGAGTCAACAATGCAGAAAGTCATAGACAAAGGTAAGGGGCCTTCAAAAAAACCTTTGCAGTCTAATGATCAAATTCCTTCCTCTTCAAAAGTAGTCATTCCCCCTAATGCGAATTCTGTGTCAAAAGAAGTCAAACCCTCAGCTGAAAATAAAGAGTCAAAGGAGGTTGTAATAGAGAAGTCCTCTCCTGCTTTCAGTCTGCAAAAGGAACTTGAGAAGGTCAAAATCCCAGTTCCCTTGACTGAACTGTTGAAGCAACCTGCATATCAATCCCAAGTCACCTCTTTCATGGTCCCTCCAGAAGCAACACTCATCCCAGATAGTCTCAACCTTCAAGAAGAAAGACCCTTGGTCATATTTAGCCCACATGTTGAGGAATTCGATGCTTCTACTCCTCCCTTATATGTGTCTCTAGTGATTCATGACCTGCTATTACATAACTTTATGTTAGATTTTGGAGCTTCCCATAATCTACTACCTCTGTCAGTCATGGAACAACTAGGATTACAAATCACCCGTCCATACAAGGACCTCTATTCATTTGATTCCAAAAGAGTTAAATGCCTGGGGATGATCAAGGATTTGGTGGTCAATTTGGCCCAAATCCCAGAAAAAAGTGTGGTGATGGACATCGTGGTGGCTGATATCCCAGCTTGATTTGGCATGTTGCTGTCAAGGTCCTGGGGGACAAAAATCGATGGGTCAATCAAGTTGGACTTAACATATGCCACTATCCCAGTTTTTGGTGGCCAGGAGAGGAGGTTGTACAGGGAAACTAGATTTTTCAAGATGGTTACTAAGGACGATAACTCGTTTAATTCACCAGTCTACAGTAAAGAAGGTGATTTCTCATGTTTAATGCTGGAGGAAGACCAGTATTATGCTCAAGAACCATCATTCTGCCAGGTCAAGACTGAGCAGCCCTCAGAGAGCCAGGAAGCAGGAATTTGGACACTTCATTTTGACGGAGCAAATTCAAGAGAAGGTAATGGAGCTAGAATACTATTGATTTCTCCTATAGGAAAATGGGTCCCATTGTCTTTCAAGCTAGAATATGAAGCCACTAATAATGTGGCTAAATACGAAGCACTTTTGTTAGGGTTACAGACAGCCAGGAGCATGAATATACAAAGTTTAAAAGTTTTGGGAGATTCAGAACTGGTGGTTAGACAAGTCAGGAATCAGTGTCAAACCAAACATCCTCGGCTGAGGGCTTATAGGAATGAAGTTTGGGACATGGTAGATAATTTTTTCTTGGCATTTAATATCCAGTTCATGCCCCGAGAATAGAATAGGATGGCCGATTCCCTTGCTATGGCTGCTAGTACATTTCGTCCACCTCAGAACCCTTTCTTAAGGTATGAAATTGAGGTACGTTATCGACCATCAATCCCAGATAACATCAAGCACTGGCAGGTATTTGAGGATGAAGAACAGTTTAAGATATTCCTGGAAACAGTAGGGGAATTCTCCAATATGGAGATTAATGCTTGTGAAGAAGAAGGGACTGAAGATACTTCAGAAAGCAATTGGGAGGAGAAAATGGTAGGTAATAAAGTGTTTCAATTGAAGGGAAACGTTATACCTAGAGGGCTGGTGCCTTTAGAAAAATTATTTAACAAGAACGATGTCCCACTGCAGCCAAGCAAAGTGGTAGAAGAAAATCAGGTAGAAGACCTGAATCTTGGTACTGATGCTGACCCAAAAATTGTAAAACTATCCAAGAAGGTCCCAGAAGAATATAAAAAGCTATACCAGAAATTATTCCAGTCTTACAAAGATGTGTTTGCATGGTCTTATCAGGACCTAAAAACTTTTGACATCAGTATAATGCAGCATAAAATTCCACTAAAGGGAGATGCGAAACCTCATAAGCAGAAGCTTAGACAGATAAATCCCCTGCTGCTTCCCTCCATTGAGAAAGAAATTAAGAAGTTGTTAAAGGCCAAAATAATTGTGCCATTGAGGTACTCTGAATGGGTGGCAAACCTAGTCCCTGTCCGAAAGAAGAATGGGGAAATAAGGCTATGTGTTGATTTCCGAAATTTAAATCGAGCATCCTTAAAAGATAATTATCCCCTGCCTAAGATGGATCACATCATGCAGAAAGTGGTTGGAGCTTCTAGGATGTCAATGATGGATGGATTCTCTGGTTATAATCAGGTGGTTGTACTTCTAGAAGATCAAAAGAAGACTGCTTTCACCACACCATGGGGTACATTTATGTATGCCAGGATGCCTTTCGGGTTGATTAATGCAGGGGCCAATTTTCAAAGGGCCATGGACATTGCCTTTGTTGGGGAGCAAGATAAATTTTTGGTAGTCTACCTCGATGATATCACTGTGTTTTCGAAGGATGATACTGAGCACATTGAGCATTTGCGTAGAACTTTTGAGAAATGCAGAAGGTATGGTCACTCTCTTAGTCCTCAGAATTCATTATTTGCATTAGAAGAGGGTAGGCTTTTGGGACATATTGTAACCAAAGATGGGGTAAAAATAGATCCTAAGAGGGTAGAGGTTATAAATGGCATCTCCCTTCCTAGAAATAAGAAGGAGGTGCAGGTGTTCCTAGGGCACATTAATTTTCTAAGGAGGTTTATCCCTAACTATGCTGAGATAGTTAGACATATAACTGATATGCTGAAGAAAAATAATGAGGTAAAGTGGTCCCAGGAATCACGAGAGGCATTTTCCAGGATAAAAAATGATTTTGCAGAAGCCCCTATGCTAGCTGGACTGAATTATGCTAAACCGTTCATGATATTTTCTTTTGCATCACCTCATACAGTAGTAAGAGTTTTATTGTAGAAAAATGAAAAAGGGTACGAGCAGCCCATCGCCTTCTTTAGTCAGGTGCTCCATGATGCAGAACTGAAATACAACATATTAGAAAAGCAAGCATACGCCCTGGTGAAATCCCTTAAATCATTCTGCATGTATGTCTTGCAGTCCCATATCACTGCATTTATGCCTACAACAACTGTAAAAGATATTCTTATCCAAGGGGATAGTGAAGGAAAAAGGGGGAAGTGGATTGCCAAAATATAGGAGTATGAGCTAGACATCCACCCTACCAAACTGATCAAAGGACAAGGGCTAGCCAAAATCTTATCCGAATCAAACTATCAGGCTCTGGGTATAAACCTGTCCATAATAGCAAGTGAGGAATCTAAGGAGAAATAAGAGCGACAGGGAGTAGAGATAACTACTCCGGAAACACATATAAAGTACCTCACCAGTCAGTGTTACAAAGAGATAGTAGAATATCTCCTCACACTTAGCTGCCCTCCAAGATGTGATAAAGCTAAATACAGAACGCTAAGGTTGAGATCACAGAAGTACATAGTCGCCAATGGCTGGCTATACTGGCAAGATCCCTTAGGCATTCTACTCCTGTGTCTCATAGAGGATGAGGTAGAGAGTATAATGGCCGAATTTCATGAAGGAATATGTGGGGGTCATTACAGCTGGAGGGCCACTGCTCACAAAATCCTGAAGGCTGGTTTCTATTGGCCCAAGCTCTTTGGAGATGTTTTTGCCCAGGCTAGAGCTTCTGAGAAATGTCAGAGATTTGCTGAAAGACAGAAGTCAGCACCTCTGCTCATGATTCCCGTTCACGTGGACGAACCATTCCGGCAATGGGGAATTGGCTTTATAGGTGAAATACATCCTCCATCGAGTGGTCAGCATAAGTGGATATTAACTGCCACTGATTATTTCACAAAATGGGTGGAAGCCATACCTGTGAGGAATGCAACAGATGTTGTGATAATAAAGTTCATGGAAGAAAACATCATATCCAGGTTTGGCTGCCCTGTCCAAATAGTAACTAATAATGCCCAGGCCTTGAAGTATGCAAATTTTTTGAGCTTCTACCAGCAGTATAACATCACACTAAGTCACTCTAAATCCTATTACCCACAAGGAAATGGCTTGGCATAGTCTTCAAATAAAACCCTAGTGAGGGCACTGAAGAAGGCTATCAACGAAAATCAGAAAAATTGGGATTCCCAGTTGAAATTTTCTCTGTGGGCCAATAGAATTACCAGCAAGAGAGCAACTAGGAAATCCCCATATGAATTAGTATATGGGAGGGCAGCAGTATTCCCTATTCAGTTAGCCTTACCAGTAGCCCGATTCATGCAAGAAAGTCAAGAAGAGCCTGATGATGTGACCAGGAGAATAAATCAGTTGGTGGAGTTAAAAGAAACACGAAACCAGGTAAGTCAAAGGCTGATTGAATATCAAGAGAAGATGAAGTACCTTTTTGATCAGCATGCCAAGGACAGGAAGTTGCATATTGGTGATTTAGTGCTCAGATGGGACATCAGGAGAGCTGAAAAGGAGAAACATGGTAAATTCGACCCACTCTGGTTTGGCCCTTATAAAATCGTGGAACAAGGGGGTAAAAACATTTTCAGGTTGGAGAATTTACAAGGAGACTTGCTTCACACCCCTGTAAATGGTCAGTTCCTTAAACCCTACTTAAAGTTCTGATTTAGGCATAGATAGCCTGGTGTATCATACCATACATTAGTTTCTTGTTTTCACCCTTGTTTGAATAATGTGGGTGTTGTGATGAATTATGAAAAGAAAAGTAGAAGTGTTGAAGAATAGTGTCCGCATAGAAGATTATGTAAAAATTTGCTGAATAATGAAGATTCAAGCACTGAGATTATCCCGATCATACACAAATTCGATTTGCTGCATAACACATAATCTCTTCTACAAATTAAATCATCACATACGGAAAATAAAACAAGCGACAGAACATCAATTCACACACATAGAACACAACATGTATGGGGAAAGCTTATAGCTGAAAACCCCCAGCTATATGTATCATATAATGGATGAGAAACATGTAACTTTACACAATACAATACTCCTCACAAGTACTCAGTACTGTCTCCAAAAGCTACACACAAACTAGCTCAGTTTTGAACAGGTTATGGGTTCAAAACTCCTCCACAAGTCTGCCTGCCTCTACTGCGCAATCCAAAGTGTGAATGTAGCTGAACCAAGTTTGAATTCACCTTGATTGAACAGCGCAATCATCACTGGCACTCTCATCCCACTGATTGTGCAAATCTCATGCACAACTAATATACAACTGTTGTCGATCTCACCCTTTCATCTACCTCTTTCACTGATCTCCACTGAACTGTCCATGCACTGAGTTAACTGATGTGTTCTTTAGTTGAATAATGAGTTAATATTAGTGAATTAAATAATATTTAATTCACCCAACTCATCTCTAGTGTAATCGCCAGTTAAACTGATCACAACTAGTTCAACTAGTTAACCGGAACACAATCTCCATTAACTCCTCAATCAACTCCACCAAAACTCTACCACATGAGTCTAACTGAAGTCTATCATGCATGAGCTCACCAAACCCATGGGAATAGCATAAATCCTCATGTCAGCTGCATGCCCCACCTCCGGGGGTCAAACTGAAGTGCTCCAAGAGAGTAAACTGAAGTTTAGAGTCCAAATATTATTAAGGGTAAATAATATTTGACTGTTCTATTTTTAGCTCGGCAGTCTAAAAATAGAAACCACCTGAATGTCTAAAAATAGAGGTCCATCTATTTTTACCAACTCGACCAATCATCCAAGAATAGCATACTGCAACTCCTAGACCATGCTCCATATGTCTAAAAATAGACATAGTCTAAAAATAGACTTTGCGCGAAAAATAGCCTGCGGGCCCACTTAGTGAAGGCGACTTCATTTCACTAAGCTCCATCATCTTGTTGCATTTTCAACACTCCCTCTCAAAAAGATATGGATTATCTGCAACCCCTATCCTGCCTCTGTGGAACTCGAATTTTCTCCTGGTGAGCGCCTTCGTCAAGATATCAGCATCCTGATCCTCCGTCGGAATGTATGAAAGTAACATGATTCTCCGCTGCACACAATCTCTGATATGATGGTACCTTATGTCGATGTGTTTGGATCTATCATGAAATACTGGATTAGCCGAGAGTTTAATGCAACTCTGGTTATCACAATAAATCACAGTAGGCTCCAAGTGCGACCCAAACAATCCGACGAGGATCTTCCTCGCATGCAGCCAAACTTGCTGCCATATACTCGGCCTCTGCTGAACTGAGTGCCACATATCTCTGCTTCCTGCTGTACCAGGAAACTGTTGTCGATCCAATGCTGAAGATACCTCCAGATGTGCTCTTCCGGTCCATTGGGCTCCCTGCCCAATCTGCATCCATGAAGCCAGAAAGCTTCACTCCATCCTCCTGTCTCTACCACAGTCCATATCCCGATGTGCCACTGAGATAATGCAATACATGATTTCCTGCCTTCTAGTAGAGCTTGGTAGGCTTAACCATAGCTTGCGAAAGCTGGTTAACAACATAGCATATATCGGGTCGTGTATTGACCAGATACATAAGCGACCCCACAACCTGTCGATAGACAGTGGCATCCACTACCTCCGCTGAAGTAGCATCCTCCTTCCTCCAACCTCCAGGAAGAGAAGTGTCAACAGGCTTGTAGCCATGCATGTTGAACCTCTCCAGAATCTCTGATAGCATGCTTGCTCACGAAAAAAGCAGTCCTCCACTTGCCTTTGCCAAATCTCCAATCCGAAATAATGAAGGAGCCCGAGTCAGCTATACGAAACTCTCGTCTGATCCTCCTTGCATGAAAGTATCAACGGCTCATCTCTCGTCAAAATCAGATCATCTACATACAGTACGATGATCAACAGCTTCCCCTCCACCACAATCTGTTACAGGTTAGGATCCATCTCACTCTTGGAGAATCCAAGCCCGGTGAAGTAGCTGTCTATCCGTGTGTACCAAGCACGAGGTGCTTCATTATCGGTGCACTCTTGATGCACACATGCGAAACACGCTGCGTCTCGAAGCCTTGGTACTTTCTGTCTTGCCTCCTCCTCAATGACTCCGTTGAGGAACACAGTCTTCACATCCATCTGATGGATGTGCCATCCCATCTGCGCTGAGAGAGCTAGGATCTTCCGTATGGAAGAGTACCTTGCGACAGGTGCAAAGGTCTCCTCATAATCGATCCCCTCTATCTGAGAAAAGCCTCGAGCAACAAATCTTGCCTTGTACTTTTCCACACTCCCGTCAGCCGCCTGCTTCACTTTGTAGATCCATCTCGAACCTACCACTGATTTCCCCTTCGGTCTTGGGACAATCTCCCATGCACTATTTCTAACGATCGAATCATACTCTTTGATCATGGCGTCTACCCATGCGGGCTCCTCCACAGCTTCCTCGAAAGAGGATGGCTCTGTCACGACACATTGACTCATAAGAGCCATGTATCCAGTGTACCGATCCGGTGACTGTCTCTGTCTGCGCTGTGCTGTAGGTGGTCCTAAAACCTTCTCTGCATCTTGAGCCAGTCTCTCAGCTTCTGTAGTGCACTTGCGCCCTCTAATGGTTGGCGCTGCATGAGTGGTTTCTTCCACTCCATGAATCTCATCTTGTGGCTGATCCACATCCTGAGACTCATCCTTGGGAGCTAACAGCTCCTCATCTGCATGCAAGTGTGGCTCCCTCTCAAGCGAACACTGCATGGCTTTCTCCTCCTAAAATTTGATATCCCGTCGCACAACAGTCTTGCGACTGTCTGGCACATACACCCAATAGTTGTGGGGTGTATCAGTGTACCCCACAAATATTCCAACCTTTGCGGTTGGAGCCAGCTTCTTTCTGGCATCCTTCGTCACATGCATGTAGATAGGAGAACCAAAAATCCGCAAATGGGAAATGTCAGGCCTCTTGCCAGAATAAGCCTCCTCCGGTGTACTCATGCCAAGAATATTGTGAGGACAACAGTTCTGCACATATACTGCTGTATTGCATGCCTCAGCCCACAAATGAAGGGGTAGGCCCTGATCATGCAACATCGCCCGTGCAACACCCACAATAGTTCTATTCTTCCGCTCAGCCACCCCGTTCTGCTGTGGGTTATGGGTTGCAATGAGCTCTCTCCGAATCCCTTCTGCACTACAAAAGTCCTTGAATTCAGCCGAGATGAATTCACCACCATTGTCGCTCCTAAGAGCCTTCACCTTCTTCCCCGATTCCTTCTTGACCAGTGCTTTGAACTCATAGAACTTAGAGTATGTCTCGCTCTTCTTCTGCATGAAGAAGATCCAGCACTTTCGAGAGAAATCATCAACAAAGATCACGTAGTACTTGTACTTTTCTGTCGAAGCTACTGAGAAAGGACCACACACGTCTGTGTGAACTCTCTCAAGGATCATCGTGGCACGACTATCCTTCTCGTGAAAGGTGGCTTTCACAAACTTCCCTAAAATACACCCGTTGCATTGATCTGACTGCGCAAGGGTGCCCTTAGGAAGCCCAGTAGAAATCTGCTGCAGGATCTTCAAAGCTCCATGGTGAAGGTGGCCCAATCTCCGATGCCACAGTTCGCCCTCATCATCTCGGCTCACCACTTCTCCCGCTTTGCATGCCATTGCTGCGCAGCCATCTACTTGCAACTGATAAAGGTTCTTGAATTGAACCCCTATCTTCTGGGTCTCTCCAGTAGTCTTACTGTGCAGGAAATCCTTTCCTTCACTGAAGACCACATCATACCCCTTGTCTTCCAACATCGCCACAGAGATCAAGTTTTTCTTCAATCCAGGCACATGCATCACTTCCTTCAATACGAAGGGTTTACTAGACTCCCTCTGAAAGGATATGGTACCGATACCGGTCGCACTGTATCTACCATCATCGCCCATCTCGATGTGCATGCCCAGATCTTTGTCCTCCAGATCTGAAAACAAATCTCGATCTCCCGTCATGTGGAATGATGCATCACTATCCAAGAACCACACTGATCCCATCACACTTGATACCAAGCATGCGATCAGCGAAAATTCAAGCTCGAACTACGAGGCCAAAGCCTCTCCATCTGCAGATCTTCCCGCTTGCTTGTTTTTCTTATTCTGCGGACAATTTGTGGCATAATGTCTGTGTTGGTGACAGTGAAAACACCCCACCTTAGACATGTCTTGCTTCTTTCCCTTAGCACCGGAATGACAAGTTTTCTTGCTCTTCCCCTTCTTTTATTTGGTAGCCAAAGCACAGTTTTCTTCATCAGCTCCCTTTGATGAAGATCCATCTCTTGTATTTCGCCGGATCTCCTCTTGCACGAGATCAGACCATAGTCTCTCCCATCCCGGCAATTTCTCCCGACCATTGACACTATCCTGATATTCATGCCAACTCTTTGGAAGACCAAGGAGAGGCAAGCTCACCAAGTCCTCATCCTCCACCGTCACCCCCACACTTCCCAGCTCATCCCTGCATTGGGTGAACCTCATGAGGTACTTCGGCATACTTTCTCCCTTCTCACACTTGATGTTCCTGAGTTTATCCTTGAGCGCCAGCTTCCTCTGGTCACTCTTGCTTTGGTATAGATCCGTCAAGGATTTCCACATCAAATATGGAGAAGCCTTCCCATGTAGGCTGGACACAATGTGATCCTTTACGCCCTCCAACAGGATCCTTTGACATTTTGCTTGTTTCTTTTGCCATGCTTCCACAACAGTAGCATCAGTAGAAATAGGCTTTGGAATCTCTTTCTCCATGAATTTCAACAGCCCATTATCATCTAATACATCCTCCATGCATTCTTTCCATGCAACATAATTCGAACTTCCTTCCAAGGCATATTCTAGTCGCAATCCGTTGAAAGACATTTTCGCCGCGGCACCAAGAACACAAATCTACAAATTCGAATTTCACCACTAGCTGATAACTCAATCGCTTCTGATCTACACTTGAGAGCAAATTATTTCCAAATCAGAGATTGAATGCATGGGCAGTTACTAGACCTTTCACTTTACGAAGAAAGATGAATCCGGAGGCTACCTGGCCCGTATGTAGGCTCTGTCGGAGGAAATAAGTTTGCAATCACCGTAATAGATCTTTGATGATTAATATCGCTCTGATACCATGTATAAATTTGCTGAATAATGAAGATTCAAGCACTGATATTATCCCGATCATACACAAATTCGATTTGCTGCATAACACATAATCTCTTCTACAAATTAAATCATCACATGCGGAAAATAAAACAAGCGACAGAACATCAATTCACACACATAGAACGCAGCATGTATGGGGAAATATTTTAGCTGAAAACCCCCAGATATATGTATCATATAATGGATGAGAAACATGTAACTTTACACAATAAAATACTCCTCACAAGTACTCAGTACTGTCTCCAAAAGCTACACACAAACTAGCTCAGTTTTGAACAGTTTACGGGTTCAAAACTCCTCCACAAGTCTGCCTGCCTCTACTGCACAATCCAAAGTGTGAACGTAGCTAAAAAAAGTTTGAATTCGCCTTGATTGAACAGCACAATCATCACTGGCATTCTCATCCCACTGATTGTGCAAATCTCATGCACAACTAATATACAACTGCTGTCGATCTCACCCTTTCATCTACCTCTTTCACTGATCTCCAGTGAACTGTCCATGCAATGAGTTAACTGATGTGTTCTTTAGTTGAATAATGAGTTAATATCAGTGAATTAAATAATATTTAATTCACCCAACTCATCTCTAGTGTAATCACCAGTTAAACTGATCACAACTAGTTCAACTAGTTAACCGGAACACAATCTCCATTAACTCCTCAATCAACTCCACCAAAACTCTGCCACATGAGTCTAACTGAAGTCTATCATGCATGAGCTCACCAAACCCATGGGAATAGCGTAAATCCTCATGTCAGCTGCATGCCCCACCTCCGGGGGTCAAACTGAAGTGCTCCAAGAGAGTAAACTGAAGTTTAGAGTCCAAATATTATTAAGGGTAAATAATATTTGACTGTTCTATTTTTAGCCTGGCAGTCTAAAAATAGAAACCACCTAATGTATAAAAATAGAGGTCCATCTATTTTTACCAACATGAACAATCCTCCAAGAATAGCATACTGCAACTCCCAGTACATGATCCATATGTCTAAAAATAGACATAGTCTAAAAATAGACTTTGCGCCAAAAATAGCCTGCGGGCCCACCTAGTGAAGGCGACTTCATTTCACTAGGCTCCATCATCTTGCTGCATTTTCAACAGATTAATTCGTGGTCTACGAAGTTATAGACACACCCAGGGATGAACGTGCCGTCCCCAGGTGGAGCCAATGTTGATCGTATCAGCCCCCTATTAAATTCTGACAAACAATCCCCTTTAAACCCCTTTGTTTGGCCTAAAAAATCCTTTTCCGCCTATCGTTCCCCTCCTCTAAAATCAAAATCGCATAAAAAGTGTCGAAATTACACATTTTAACATATTTAAGGCCTAGCACCTTTCGGCCCTAGCCCCTTCAATCTTCTTCTCCACGTGACCTGGGCGCTAGACCAAGCGTTAGCCCGGAGAGTGCTTATCACAGGGGGATATCGGGCACAGTATTATCTGTCGATATGTACAGATCAGACGGCCTTCATAGATCAGCGTTGTGCCCGTGGCCCAACCCGTTCACCACTCCGATCACCTGTCCATCGTCTGATCAACCTGCAAATCAACGGTTAGCAGCTCACCCGCCCTTGTGGTCCCCACGCCTCACACTGTTCAAAAACTGGTGGTATCCATCGCACCGCGTTTGGAGGATGGGCGATAATTTTATTTTCGGAGCGATTCCACTCACCGCCTAATATGTGGCTCCGTCACTATTTCAAAACTGCCCCCCCATCGCGCGTTATACTTCGGCATTTGAACCGGCACGATATGCATATCAACCGTCCAATCTGGGGCTCTCCATCCAACGGTCATCGCACCCCGAAGATGCGCAGAAATTAACCCAAGGTATCCGTACCCCTGGCCCGCCATCCATCGCCCTCCGATATGTTTTCCACCATCGATCTTCCCCTGAGATCGGATGGTCTAGATTTATTCGCACGCCCACCATTGGCCGGTCCCGCCACATCACCATTCCAAGTGTTTCATCACATCTTTCGCCCGTCCCTGTATATATATCCATTCAAAGGTCAAATGTTAATGTTTTACATTAAAATTTCTGTTCTCGCCACCCTCCAACTGCATTTTCCCACTGCGCCACCATTCTGCATTCCTTCAACCTTTACCAGGACATTTTTCCACCATTTCACCATGCTGCGCCGTCATCCTCGCTATCCCCGCTACGTCTAGTTTCCCATGCATTTGTTTTCTTGACGATTTTGTGTGTTTTGCAGGGTACGATCGGCGGTAAACTGCCATGATTCATAGTCTCAATTACAGTAACAGAGAACACCAGAAAGGACCATTTTTTCAGAGGCTAGAATTATGGATAAAGGCCTGGGAAGTTGTTACGACATGACCTCCATTAAATAAGTAGGGTTAAACTCTGTCAAACCCTCTAGAGTCATTCAAAGTGCATATTTCATGATCAGAGACATTAATATTGCAGACAGAAAGTATTAGTGAAAGGCAGAGAGTTAAAGGCGCATAATTGAAGATTTTCGAGCCTTAACCTAACCATTTGAAGGCAGAATACCAGATCGAAGACCCCGTAGATCACTCAGAAGGTCCATGCACAGAAAACAATACCCTCCAAGTTTCATTTCAGCAGAATTTTCTTTCCAGGGAAGGACGGACTGCCCATGTGGTTTTTATTTCTCTACTGTGTTCCTGAAGAGACTTCCACCCAGTGCATTTATTTCAGAAAGTAGGCCACAGAGTACATACAACACTATAGAGTCATCAAGCAGTATGTGTGTGCACGTTTCCGCCATCCTGTCTTAATGAGGCAACTAAATGTTCATCATCCATTTCCTTTACTAAGTTTTCTTTTTCTTCTATAAAACGCCCCAAGAGCAGATTATTGAGGGTTCCAAATTTATCAGAAAATTATGCGGTGAGAGAATTTTTGTATGCATTTTGTAAAAACTCTTATATGAATGTTCAGAGCCCGTTGGGTTTCAGTGAGGAGGAGTTTCATCTTTAAAGAGGATTCTGGTCTTTGGTGTCTCACAGTGTGTAACTTTCTCTTATATGTGCTAATTTAATTTTTCATTTCGTTCCATCCGCCTTTCTTGTGTCATGTTTCTGGAATGCGAGTGGCTCACTGGTTTTTGGTATGGATTTATCCTAGTTGATACCCATGCTTGAATTATTCAAGCGCTTTAAATATGGCTCACGCATGATATATTGTTTCACTTTTCATTTCAACCATATTTCTGCTATATTAGCTTCTTTGGGAGGTTATTTTTAAAACGCTATTGTCATGTATGGATTCTTAAATTGGTAAGCCCATTACATGGTGATATTGTGTATCTGGATATCCATCTCAATGACAGTTAGTATCATCTTACATCTTTCTTACGCAGTAAACACTGTTTGATTATCTATTTCTGTGGGACATTTTTGAATCAGCCTTCTTTACAGTAAGCTGCCTCCGAATTGTCTAATGCATTTGTATCAAAGTTCCTCACATATTGCCTCTACAAATTCCTTTCCTTGTGTCAAGTTTCTGTAGGTTTTGGTCCCATTCAAATTAATATTTATTGTTTTTAAGAGATAGCATGAGAGCCATTTTTTGATAACTCCCCCTATTATATCACACACTCCTTGCTATATAAAGATGTCCTAGGCACTGGTCTTTCACAACTCAAGGCTGTCTCTAGGAACGACAACACAATGCTTCCAAGCACTACAAAGTAACTTTAAAAATTGACAACCAATCATCAGTACCAACCGTAGAAGACACATCCTCCTCATCAAGCATCTCAATAGTTAAAATTTTTCATTTGGAATCCATGCAACATTGATAACTAGTGATAGAATTGTAAGGGATCCTTAGTTTCCGAAGGTTGAGAAAGGAAACCAAAGAGGTAACCATAAATCTACTTTTGACTTGGTATCTAGCCCTACCAAATCATTAAGGGCTCTCTCAAAATCAACCTCAGAGCTAATGGAAGTGACTGGAGAATATTAGGGTTTTAGGCTAGTTATTATCTCAATAGGGTTTTGATTAAGGTTTGTTGGATAAAGAAATCATCGAGGTTAGGAACTATACCAAATGGTCCAAAATATTAACTAAAGTTATAGAATGAGGCAAAATAAATGTAACTAGTGACACAATTTGAGTTTTTCATTGTAGTGTGGTGAGGAAGAAATCATGTATAAGGAGTAAAATGAGCATACATGTATGAATTCATGTACTTAGAAGATAAAAAAATTTACATGAAAATCTCTGATAAAACAGAGCATATGAGGCAATGTATCTTGTTTAAAACTTGTGATATTAACACAAGAAAAAGATAGATGGTTTCTTGAACAAATTGATCATCAGATGCATAAGAAAAATGGAGAAAAACACTGTCACTGACCACATCACAAGAATTGCATAAAAATAGTTGCAACTTCCTGTAAATTACTTTTGCAAATAGTCAAGTACACTAGTGCCAAAAGAGTGTCAACTTCAAATATCCAACCCTCTCAATGACTTGATTTTGAGTAAATATAGAAAATAGAACAATATTCCCCCTCTAGGGGTCAAATATTGATCCATAGCAACTAATTAATGAACCTAATGACTCATAGCCTAATATTGGGGAAGTTAAAAACAACTTTCCACTTTTTTAGCTAACTAGTTGAGATTTTCTCTCGAGTCATTAAACATAAGTTTATTTTACAAAGATGACCATAAATAGGCCTATAAACCATCAAAAAACTCATGAGCTAGCTTTTACCTTGACCATTTTGACCTTTGACCTCCATGTGTCAAGAAAAATCTTCAAACCTATAAACGCAACAAAATTTCTAAGAAACGCAACAACATTAGCATAAGCGCAACAAAACTTTGGAGGATGATTTGGAGGCCTTCCCAGATGTGTTTTTGTCTACAAAAGGTATGGTTGGAAATTTTAATATGTATACTACACAATGGATTCATCAAGCACTGCACACACTAGCTCCAAACCCTTGAAAAATTGACTTGCAATCAAACTTTCCAAAAGGTCAGTGAGTGGTATGAAAAGGTGGGAGAAAGGTCAAAAATAGGAATTATTTGTTCAATTACCAAAAATTTATGAACCTTCAAGCCTTCCCATGTACGTTTATGACATCCTTGCATCATTAGTCATATTTAAATGCTTGAAATTAGGAAATTGGACCTTCTGAGAAAAAGCGCAGCAAGAACTTGTTGCGTTTTTGTGGGCTAGTTTTCCTGTGTACACAAAAAAATCCAAAATCTTCAAAATTTGCCTAATTTCCTTGCGTTTAGTTAAGCCTTCAAACAACTAAGGATGAATCAGCAAGAGGTCAAGGTTATCTTTCTTCTTAAGCTTCCTTAGGGTTATTTTGAGCTTCTTTTTGATGTTCTTAACCCTAATTTTACAAATAGGGTTTTTAGTGTGGTAGTGCCTTGACATGTGTCTATGCATGGAAATGTCTATGTTTTCCTTCTTTAGTAGAATATCTAGGTGTTCATTTACTACCCCAAGCCATTATTTCATGTCTTCTTCAATTTTAGCTGCTATGGTGTCATTGATGTCTTTCTTGGATTGAGGAGGAGATGGCTATTTTTCATGTTTTTCTTCTCTTGTCACTGCTCTAGTTTTAGGCCTTCTTGGCTGTAACTGAATTTATTCATCCACCAACTGCTCCACATAAATGATGGCCTTACCCTTATCCATTTTTACCACGGCATCTACCTTGCTAGATGATGGATGGCCCCCTTGTGGTTTGCTTTGCAATAGTAGGTTTAGTTTCAGTTGCCTATTTTCTTGTTGCAAAAAAGACACCATGAAGTTTGCCTTGGAAAGATCATCTTTGAGCTCCCTGATTTATGCCTCTTTCTCTTTGATTGTGTCTTCAGCTAGCTTATCTTCATGGTTCTTTTCTACGTCATCCATCTCTAAATCAGTAGGTGCTTGTTCTTCACTCTACAATGGTGTATCATGTTTTCCTCTTGACGATTCTTGTCTCATAGTTCCAAGTTGAGTTCCCTCTTCACTGACAGTATTCCTAGGAAACATCTTTTATTGAACCCTAGTTCCAAGTCCAGGAATATTTTCTATTTCAGGGGAAAACATCAACCGCTTACCTCTATTATACGTCTTTGAAATTTCTTCTCTAGGTTGTGTCTTTGTCATTGATGGCTTGTTTGATGAGCCAACTTCTTGTGGCCTAGATGATGCTAAGGGAGTGCTCTAACTCTTTGGATAATTTGAGGCAGGAAGAAGAGAATTTGCCTCCAATTTCTCCCATGGAATTTTGATTTGTTCCAGCTGGTGGAGGACTATATGTCTGATCAAGGCATGATGAAATAAACTAGTTGAATGATCCTTTCCCTTTGACTGCACATCCTCTGTCATTTTAACCAAACTTTTGAACAGGTAATAAGGTAATTTGAGGGACTTCTGAGAAGTGAAATGCCTCAACAACCTGATGTGGTACTGATACAACCTGTTTCCATGACAAGTGAAGTATTTCATGATAGTTATCATCAAGGTGGTCTACTTGTCCAACAGTTTCCTGCTAGGAAAGGTATGAGAAGGGGAGTCTTTTTACTGTGGTTTGAAGAAAGAATTATAGTGTTCAATGTCTAAAACAATCCCCTTGAACCAAATCTCTCCTTCATTAGGGATTGTAGTAGTTGAAGATATAATCTATGCTGACACCATAAAGTTTACCCTTGCAATTGTGACATGATCTCTTCTAAAATTGGTAGAAAATAAACTTGTTAAGTCATGGTTATAACCTACCTCTTGCACTTTCGTACAAAACCCTCAGAAGCCTACCTCTTCAAATGACTTCCTTATAAAATTTGATGCATTGAAATCTTTCCTATGAATAGGCTCATATCTTGAGATATCTCCTCTGAATTTATTCTTTTCATTGGTCTCTACCATGTTTGACCTCACTACTGATAGGAAACCCTAGTGTCACACAAGAATGGGTAAGGGGGCCTGAGCTGCAAAATACAAGAGAAAATGCAGCAAATTGAGAGTATGGAATGGAGGAGATGGAGGGCAAGAAAATTTCTGAAAAAAATATGGGGAATAGGGAAGTGTTTTGGGAACACAGTGAAAGTGTAATTTCTGAATTTGAGTGAGGGAAAGGGGACAAAAGAGGGAAAACACAGTCCTAGTCTATAAATGTAGCAACTAGATAGGTTTTGTGTGGGAAATTGATGAAACGAGTGTAATAAAGTGTGGAAAATGGTAGCGAATTTCTAATGAGGGATTTTAGGGATGTATAAGCCAATAAACTAGGAAATTTCCTTATCAAGTGAAGCAAAACCATGAAATCACAAAAGCGCAGAAAAAACGCAGAAACAAACCCTAGGGAAGGAGTTTATCAATTTTGTGATTAAATTGACTCAATAAAAGATTTGTAATGGTCCCACTTACTTGTTTGAAGTTTTTTGAAATAATGAGATGGATTTTTCACCTTTTCTTTCCCTCCTTATGTCTCCAAAAAAAAGTGCAACAAGTTTCCAGAAACACAACAAAAGCACATCAGGCTCATGAATTGAGTAATTTGGTGATGTAATCTGAATTTCTGATGGTTGTGGAAATTTTTTGAATTCAAGAGAGGAGCTCTTGAAGACTTGGAAGGATATAATTAACTCTTGCAAAGATTTATTTCTCTTTATAGCTCAAAAAACTCAATTTTTGCTCATGACATCATGTGTACTTTTGAAATAAATAATTTTGACTGAATTTACTATAACATAATTCTTCTAAAGGAAATGTTACATTTTTTTATTTAATTCCCTAATTTTCCAACTCCCATGATGGTGAACCAAATAATGGACACGACTCTTTTTTTTATGACTGATATTATGATGACAATCAAATGTAAATCCTAGATCATGACCTATATGATAGCACATTAACTCTTTTGATGACCTAGGACATCTAAATGATGACATGGCCATAATGAGTGATTATGACCATGATAAAGTGGAGGGAGTAGCATTGACCTAGACAATAAATAATGACCATATGAAAACAAATACATGTCAAATTTTATTTGAAAATATAACAATTTGACCATAAGACTCTAACTATAGTGAAAAGAGTAAATTTTGGTCACAGAGACTATTGGACACTAACATTGGCTCCAATGGGGATGGAAACTCCTTTAGGAAGTGTCAAGAACACCATAGAATAGGTTGCCTTGTTCATTGGTAAATGGAGTCACTGCAGCTACAATCCTCAAACTGACTCAAATCAAATTGAAAACTGAACTGTACATCGTCAGCTGCAAAATATACTTGAAAATGAAACTGAAAAATATGCCCATAATGTTGAGCTTATTCATCACACCTTGCCTACTCTAACTGATCCATAAGTGCTATGATCAAGTGAAGTTGAAGATCCAGTGCAACCATTAAAGTAAATGGCTATCTGATTTCTTGCTCCTCCTACTTTCCTTAAAGGAAAAGTGTTGTGGTGATGACAACCCCAACTGAACACTAAACCCAATATTTGTGTTGGTGAATAAAACAAACCTGATCTCCATTGATGATTTAAATATATTTTCCAATGGATCTACCAAAACATAGAGGACCTCTTCTTGTTTTTCAATATCTTCAAGCTCTTTGCTATAAACTTCATAAATATTTGTAAATGAAAAATCATCGATTTGGTTGTTAAATATTCATTCCTCTCATCCAAAAGACAAGGTTTTTTATGCTCATGGAAAACTTTAAATGTAGCAACCACTTCAAGTATATTCGATTCCTCATCTGTTTATAGTGTTTTTGGTTCATCATGTGCTTCAACGGGAAGAAAATAAATTTGAATGTCGCAAGAATCAAGGAAAAAAACTTCTAGAAGAAAATCAATTTGTCTGTCACAAGAATCAAGGAAAATAATTTCTTGTTCATTATTTCCTTGCAAAAGTAGATGATCATTGCCATAATATTGTTCACTGCTTAAGTTTTCCGTACATGCAATTTCGTAATTCTGACTTGGACCAATTTCTTCTTGATACAAAATCTCAGAAAATGAATCAGATAAAAAACAACTTGAATAATTATCCTCATAGTTTTGACTGCATCAAGACTCACAAGGCTGCAAATATTTGTTAACTTCATGGGATATTATCTGACTATTAGGATGAAAATATGTTTCATCTTGAAGCAAAGAAGGAGTTGATGTGTGTTGTGAATGATCCTTTGTATCAAGGTAGCTAATCTCTGTTATTTTCTATTGGGAAGAAAATTCATAAAGGGCTTCTACGATCTCATAATATAGACACTCTTCATCACCAAAATCCTCTTCAAGATATTGAATGAAATATTCATAGGATTCACAACAATCTTCGAAAAACAAGAACGAACAATGAGATTTTCCATAAAACTCAAAGAATGTTGTGTGGAAATATTTAAGAGAGAATAAGCTACCTAGATCTAACCCTTCATACCATTATTTTGTTTTCTATTCCATGGTATCCATAAAAATTTTCATTAAAAAATCCTCATGAAACATAATCCCAAGCTTATGTATATGCCAATGAAATTTTATTAGATGAAAAATGGCCTCATCCTCATTTCCATATATGAATTTGGACAGATAAGTTTGCTAATATATGCAAGGCATTCGATTTGGAAAACTAGGAATGTGAGCATGATTCATAGGAGAATACCTTCTAGCAATTGAATCCATATTGAGAAAAATAGATGAACTAAGGCATCCTTTAGGCTACTCATTCTTCTACCCGTATAATCACCAATAAAACCTTCATTTCTAGATCCTTCTTTGAATCAGGTTGGAGTCACTAGGTGAATTATTTAGCCTTCCTGTGTCTGATCACTATCCACCCTCAGCAATCAGATTTGATCCTTTTCATTCACACCGAAGGAAAATGCGACCTTTCGCTCCCCAGAAATGACGCCAAAAAATTTAGGGCTCCTCAATTTCCCAAGGTTAAGAAAGGAAACCAAAGAGGTAACCACAGACCAAATTTTGACTTGGTATCTAGCCCTACCAAATTGGAGAGGGCTCTCTCAAACTCAACCTCACAGCCAATGGAAGTTACTAGAGAATATTAGGGTTTTAGGCTAGTTATTAGCTCGATAGGGTTTTGATTAGGGTTTTTTGGATAAAGAAGCACCAGGTTTACGAACTAGGCCAAATGGTCCAAAAAATCAACTACAATTAAAGAATGAGGCAAGATAAATGTAACTAGTGACACAATCTGAGTTTTTCATTGTAGTGTGGTGAGGAAGAAATTATGTAGAAGGAGTAAAATGAGTATACATGTGTTACACAACATTTTGTCACCGTCCTTGCAATCCCTCGCCTCGCATATTGGAGGGTCTTTCCTGTGACCTGTGAACAGTTTCATACTCTGTAAACACCTTCTTTGCATCCTGCTGCATAAGGACATCATTTATCCTGTTGAAAATTTCCTCAAAAAGCCCATAAAAACCTATGTTTTGGCATTGGCGCAGGTAGCCAGTTCACCCCTCGCGCCAGTATGGAGGATGTACACTAGAGGCCGCGCCAGCTAGCACTCTGTCTCTTTGTTGTTCCCACACTAGCCTTTTTGGGAATGTTTTTTAATAAATTAGAGGCAGAAGTTTCCTTCAACCACCTCAGGGATGAGTCACAGCAAGTGGTTAAACTTGATAAGCCACGAATCTCTTCCTTTAGGTAGTGGTTTTAGAACATTCTTGAAGATAAGACTCCCCTCCATGATTATAGGGATCCTAACCTCTCCTTCTTCCTCTATATAAACATGCCTTCTCCCTTTACAAAAGCTAGTTGCACATATAGCCAAGAAGCTGAACTTGGAGAAGAGATACTATAGCTGAGTAATCGCTATCGAGAAGGTATAACTAGGGAGAATTCCGTAGAGAGAGCCCTGTCCGAATTCCCAATGAGCTTTGTGAGACGCGCTCTGCTGGAACCCTGTTTGAGGAGAACACAACGTCGGGGCTTGGTTTTACTCTTCCTTCCTTTTAATAATATTCTCTACTATGGTATTGGTTCCATCTTTTTGTTTTGTTTATTGATGCATTTATTTAGTCTTCTTCGACTGACTGATAGTTACGGATGCGAAATAGTATGTTGTATGTCGTCTTTGTTTCTTGTGTATGTGTAGATATCCGAGCGTGAGAATGGGCAGATCGTGACCTGTCGAAACAGGAGTGAGAGGTAGCCACTCTTTCGACGAAAACAACAGTGCAGGATATACAATAAGTTATCTATCAAATATTTGTCCATCTGTTAACTAGGAATTGATTTCATAGCGTGTCTTGTTTGTGGCTAGACCCACTCTAGGGCTAGTGGGATCGCCTCTGTCCACAGAGGGGATTTACCCCACCAACAACATGTAGGAATTCATTTACTTATAAGATAAAAAAATTTATATGAAAATATCATATAAAACAAAGCGTATGAGGCAATGTATCTTGTTTATAACTTATGATATTAACACAAGAGGAATATAGATGGATTCTTGAAAAAATTGATCATCGGATGCATAAGAAAAATGGAGAAAAAATTTGTCACTAACCACATCCCAAGAATCCCATAAAGATAGTTGCAACTTCCTATAAATTACTTCTACAAACAGTCAAGTACACTAGTGCCAAAAGAGTGTGAACTTCAAATATCCAACCCTCTAAAAAACTTGATTTTGAGTACATATAAAAAATAGAACAAGATTTCGCCTCTAGGGGTTGAATCTTGATCCATATAAACTAATTAATGAACCTAATGACTCACAATCTAATATTAAGGAAGTTAAAAAAAAACTTTTCCCCTTTTTAGCTAACTAGTTGAGCTTTTATCTCAAGTCATTAAACATAAGATTATTTTACAAATATTACCATAAACAGGCCTATAAACCATCAAAAAAATCATGAGATAGTTGTTTCATCGACCATTTTGACCTTTTACCTCAATGTGTCAAGAAAAAAATTCAAACCCAAAAACGAAGCAACATTTCTCAGAAACAGAGCAACATTAGGAGAAGCGCAACAAAACTTTGAAGGATTATTTGGAGGCCTTCTCGGATGATTTT
Organism: Pinus albicaulis; assembly: GCA_034641835.2. Lineage (NCBI taxonomy): Eukaryota > Viridiplantae > Streptophyta > Pinopsida > Pinales > Pinaceae > Pinus > Pinus albicaulis. The sequence continues at coordinate 408,084,374 of CM076581.1, read as the reverse complement.
TTGGCTGAAAAAGGTATGGTTGGAAATATTAATATGTCTACTACACAAATGACTCATCAAGCACTGCAAACACTAGCTCCGAACCCCTAAAAAAATGACTTGAAATCAAATTGTCCAAAGGCACAACGAGTGGTCTGAAAAGGTGACAGAAAGGTCAAAAATAGGAATTATTTGGTCAATTACTAAAAATATGAACCTTCAATCCTTCCCATGTAATTTTCTGACATCCTTGCATCATTATCCATCTTCACATGCTTTAAATTAGGAAATTGGGTCTCCTGAGAAAAAGTGAAACAAGTACTCGATGCGTTTATGTGGGCTAGTTTTCCTGTGTACACAAAAAATTCCAAAATCTTCAAAATTTGCGTCATTTCCTCGATTTGAGTCATGCCTTCAAACAACTAAGGATGCATCAACCAAGATTTCAAGGTTATGTTTCTTCTTAAGCTTCCTTAGGGTCCTTTTGACCTTCTTCTTCATGTTCTTAACCATAATTATACAAATAGTGTTTCTAGTGTAGTAGTGCCTTTCCATGTGCCTCTGCATGACACTGTCTCTATTTTCCTTATTCAATATCTTCTCTAGGTGTTCATTTAATACCCCAAGCCAGTATTCCCTATCTTCTTCAATTTCAGTTGCTATGGTGTCATTGATGTCTTTATGGGCTTGAGGAGGAGATGACACTTTTTGATGCTTTTATTTTCTTTCCACCGCTCTAGTTTTAGGCCTTCTTGGCTATACTTGAATGTCTTTTTCCTCCAAATAATCCAAAAAAATGATGGCATTACCCTTCTCCTTTTCTACCAAATAATATTCCTTACTGGATGAGGGATGGTCCCCTTGTGGTTTGATTTGCAACAGTAGGTTTAGTTTCAGCTGCCTATTTTCTTGTTGCAAAAAAGACACCATGAAATTTTCCTTGGCAAGATCATATTTGAGATCCATGATATGTGCTTCTTTCTCTTTGATTGTGTCTTTAACTGCCTTATCTTCATGGTGTTTTTCTAGGTTAGTCATCTCTAAATCAAGAGGTGCATGTTCTTCATTCTACAATGTTGTATCATGTTTGTGTCTTGATGATTCTTGTCTCATAGTGCCAAGCTGAGTTCCCTCTTCAATTATAGTCTTCCTAGGAAAAATATTTGCTTGAGCCCTAGTTCTAGGTCTAGGCATCTCTTCTATCTTAGGGGAAAACATAAAACTCTTACCTCTGCTATAGGTCTTTGAAATTTCTACTCTAGGTTGTGTCTTTGTCATTGCTGGCTTGTTTGATGAGCCAAATTCACGTGATCTAGATGATGCTAAGGGAGTGCTCCGACTCTTTGGCTGATTTGAGGTAGGAAGAAGAGAAAATGCCTCCAAGGTCTCCCATGGCATGTTTATTTGTGGAAGCTGGTGGAGGACTATAATTTTGATCAAGGCATGATGAAATAAACTAGTTGAACGATCCTTTCCCTTTGATTGCACCTTCTCTATCCTTCGAAACAATTATTCACTATCTCAATTTGACCATCGGATTGAGGATGATAAGATGATCTATGAGCTAGTTGAGTACCCAAACAAGAAAATAATTCCGTCCAAAAATTTCCTGTAAAAATGGGATCTCTGTCACTTACAATAATCTTCGGGTTTCCATGTAGCTTTTGAATTTTTTCCATAAATGAAGTAGAAATTGTACTTGGTCCCAAATGGATGAGATAATGCCTGAGGTTGAAGGATGCTTGGTAATTTTATCAGCTACCACCATGATGATAGTCATTCCTTCAGACTTGGGTAAACATGTGATAAATTCCATCGAAACCTCCTCCTAGTGTTGACTTGGAAAGGATAAAGGTTGTAACAGACTTGGGGCCTTAATTGTCTCAAATTTATTTTGTTGGAAAAATAAAAAAATTTCCACAAACTTTTGAATATCATATTTGAGGCCATCCCAAAAAAAATACTTCTTGACACTGTGGTAATTTTTAAAAAATCATGAGTGCCCTCCTAAGAGAGAGGCGTGAAATTCCAAAAGAATATTTTGTTTTAGTTGGGAATTCTTGCAAATATATAAGAGATCTTTGTACCACAAGGAATCATTTTTCCAAACAAATGTAACAGATGTAATAGGATATTGCTGCAAATTTTGAATGAGTGTCCACACTTCTTCTTTCTTCTTCCATTCATCCCCTGCTTTGGTTATCCAATCTGGTTGAATAATAGAAATGGCACAAAGAAATGCTTCTACCTCTTCATCATTTCTTGAGAGTGCATTTGCAACAACATTTAGCTTCCCTTTTTTGTAGATGATTTCAAAGTCATAACCCAACATCTTTGTGACCCATTTTTTGCTGCTCTTCTGAAGATAGACTTTGTTCCAAAAAGTGTTTAAGACTATCATGATCATTTTTTACCTTGAAGTGTCTTCCCATTAGGTAAGTTCGCCATTTCTTTAGTGCATGCAATATTGCTAACATTTCCTTCTCATAACTAGGTTTCTTTAAATACTTTCCTTTGATTGGAGGACTTTCAAAAGAAATGGTTCTTCCTTCTGGCATTAAAACTGCACCAATTCCATTTCCTGAGGCATCACATTCCACAATAAAGGTTTTTGTGAAGTATGGCGTAGCTAAGACCGGTGCTAGGCACATTGCCTCTTTAAGATGTTCAAAGGCTTTAGTTGCTTCAGGAGTCCATGAAAATGCATCCTTCTTCAATAATGTTGTTAGAGGTGTTGTTATTCTCCCACAATTCTTAACTACCTTGTGATAATACCACTGTTAACCTAGAAATCCGCGCAACTCCTTTATGGTTGTGGGGTTTGCACCCATTCCTTAATGGATTTAATTTTTTTAGGGTCTACTTTAACACCTTGTGAGATACAATATGATCCAGGATATTCCACCTCTTGTACTCAAAATAAACATTTCGATGTTTTTGCATATAATTATTTCTCACTCAATAGTTTGAGCACCCTATCAACATGTTGACCATGATCCTTCCAAGACTTGCTATAGATTAGTATATCATCAAAAAATACTAGAAAATTTTTTCTAAGGAAGGGTTTGAAAATGGAATTCATCAACCCTTGAAATGTACAAGGTACATTGGTAAGGCCAAAATGCATGACCAAAAATTCATAATGACCCTCATGAGCTCGAAATGCTATTTTCGGAATACCTTCATTCTTCATTCTAATTTGATGATATCCTGAATGAAGATCCAACTTGGTAAAATAAATTGCTCCATGTAATTCATCCAATAATTCATCGATCACTGGAATGGGAAATTTATATTTAATAGTGAGCTTATTTAGCTCCCTATAATTCGAACACATGTGCCATGATCCTTCCTTCTTGTGCACCAATATTACTAGAGCCAGAGAAAGAACTTTGACTAGGTTGAATTATACCAGCCTCTAACGTTTTTGCAATCATACGTTCAATTTCGCTCTTTTGGACATAAGGATATCTGTAAGGCCTGATGTTTGGAGGAACTCTTCCTGGAATCAAATGAATAGCATTATCATGATCACGAATAGGTGGGAGTCCTTTGGGAGTATCAAACACCTTGGAATGATTGTCCAAGACTTTTTGGAGATCTGGAGAAATAGATTATTTTGATATTGGAACTTCTAGTGAGCATAATTTTGAAATTACTCCCCGTTGTTCTTTCTTCAGAATCTTTGTCATGACATTAGAGCTTATTGTCTTTCTTGGCTTTCCTGCGATACCCCATAATTCGATTTCCTTTCCTTCGATTTTTTTTTTCAAGAAAAGTTCTTGAAAATTAAAAGCTACCTTTCCCAAAGATTGTAACCATTGTACTCCTAGTACAACATCAACACCTCCCATTGGGATGGAAAACATTGGAATATTCAATACATATTCCCCCATGGCTAGCTTGATATTATGGCATTTTCCAAAGCAATTTATAGTTCCTCCATTTGCAACCATCACTTGACATTCTGGTGTTGGGTATAGGAAACAATTCAATTCCTTGGCTACCTTACAATGAATAAAATTATGGGTACTACCCGGATCATTCAACACTAGTACATTTTTCTTCTTGATATGTCCTTCTATCTTGAGAGTTTGACGAGTGGTAATTCCTGCCAATGCATTACACGATATGGTTGGAATCATTTCTACTTCTTCTAGGGTTGGTTCTTGGTGTATATCCTCTTCTTTTGAAGCTTCTTGTTCATTTTCTTCTTCCTCTTCACAATCTATGTAAAATAATTTCTTCTCAACACACTTATGACCTTTAGTGTATTTGTTATCACAACTTTAGTAAAGCCCTTTTGCTCTTTTTTCTTCCAATTATTGTGGTGTCAACCTTGTAGGTTGTGGAAGTCTAGTAGTAGAAACACTTCCATCTTTATAGATGTGAGTGGTAGGCTTCCTTGTCGCCATAATTTTACATTCAATTTTTCTTGCCAACCTGAAAGCCTTCTCCAATGAATCAGGTTCCCGAACGTGAATTTCATGTTGGATGTTATCCTTTAAATTCCCTATGAAGACATCAATATTGTGTTCCTCTAGAATATCAGTTACCCTTATATTCAATTTTTGGAAGTCCTCAATGTGCTCCCCCACTGAACCCTTTTGTTTGAGATTTATCAATTGGCTAAAGGTGGTGTTGCTTTTTGTATCCTCATATTCTGCTATCATTTCCTCCATAAAAATTTACCAAGTGAAATCTTTTTTACGAGATCAAAGCCATCGATACCATACAAATGTTTTTTTTATAAATGTAAAGTTGCAATGTGTACCTTTTATGTGTTTTGCACATTATTGAGATCAAAATATTGCTCCATTTGTAGTATCCATGTTACGGATCCTTGCCATCAAACTTTCTCATATCCATATTTGGAATATGGTGGTTCTTCCATCCAACATTAGAGTTTATGAAATCACGATTGAAATTTATTTTGTTCTCATCATGAGTTTCCTATAATATATTTTCTCCATTAGGAAACATTTCTTGTATCAACTTTTTCAAACCTTCCATGTCTGCTTTTAGATCATTCTTCATGTTTTCCATGTTGTCTTTCATTTTTTCTTCCATGTCATCCAACTTAGCTTCCATGCCAACTTTAATGCCATCCATATTAGCTTCCACGCCTTTCTTCAAACCATCCATATTATTCTTCAAACCATCCATCTTTTCTTCCATGTCTTTCTTCAAAACTTCCATTTCATTTTTGTTGCTCTTTGCGAGAGCGAAATTTGGTGCACTTGCTCTTGTAATTTTGATAGATCATGTTGCAATTCTTCATCTTCATGAGTCATAATAGAGTACTCTGAGGGTTTAATGGGTGTTTAATTCTTTTTAGGAGATATTTTAGAACCCAATACTGATATCTATGCTCAATAGGCCTTTGGAATCACTTAAAACTGATTTTTCAAACAAGACTTATGCAATTTGAAAAAAAAAAACAAACCTTTTTCTTGATTTTGAGGAGTTCGATATTGAAACTAAATGATCTCTATGAGTTTGGATATTCAATAGCTGAAATGCGGCCCTGAAGTAGCCCTCTAAATCTTATTTTGAATGCAATAGGTCTGACTTGATTTGGAATCTTGAAGACAAAGTTATGCGCAATCTCCTACGATGACCTAATTATGGACTAGTTCAGTAGAGCGAACTTGTACAATTTTCCACGTGTCACTGTTTTCCTCCTTTAGCTTTGAAATTGATACAAAAGAAACTAAATTATGTTTATTTGTGGCTATTTTTTATAGAATTCCAATCCAATGCTCAGAGAGAGAGTTATGACGATTTTCACACGGTCACCTCTTTGAGATGAAATTCAAGAGCCTGAAAAATCCCTAACTTCCACAGACCCTATCTCCGAAAATTTTGCAAATCAAGCTCTGAAAATTTTCCACGACGTTCCTCAGGATTTCAGCTTCCCTTTGTGAAAATTTCAGCTTCTGGACCCTCGTAGAAAAAACGTTATAACGAAAATTCCATGATGACCTGTTTAGGTTAAATTCAGGAGCCTGCAAAAATCCCTAACTTGCAGAGATCATATCTCTGAAAATATTGTGAACCAAGATCTAAAATTTTTCCATGACATTCCTCAGGATTTTAGCTTCGCTCTATAAAATTTTCAGCTTCTAAACCTTCGTAGAAAAAACGTTATAGTGAAAATGCCATGATGACCTGTTTGGAGCAGTGAAACCCTAGAATCCAAAGCTCTGATACCAAATGTTATGAAACTAGCTCCAAAAATAAAAGAGAAGAGAGATCAACGCCTTAGAAATCAGCCACTTCGAGGGGGAAACCTCCAATACATTACATAAATGAACAACTCTTGGATGATTCAAATGACCAAAACCTCCTTTCTATATATAGGAGTCCATGGGGCCACAACGTAATCCTAGCTGAACTAACAATAATAATGTAAGGGCACAATATAACAATATGGGGGTTATACGGGTACAACAATAACAATAAGGGGGTTACACTAGCAACAATAAGGGACATTAGTAGTAATATATGGACCTAACACAAAAGAACAACATGCTGATGAATTGAGTAATTTGGTGATGTAATCTAAACTTCTGATGGTTGTGGAAAGTTTTTCAATGCAAAAGAGGAGATCTTGAAGACCTAGAAGGATAGAATGAACTCTTGGAAAGCTTTGTTTCTCTTTATAGCTCAAAAAAATTGATTTTGGCTGATGAAATCATGTGTACTTTTGAAAGAAATACTTTTGACTAATGTGACTGTAACATAATTCTTCAAATGGAAATGTTACCTTTTTTTATTTAATTCCCTAATTTTCCAACTCCCATTATGGTGACCCAAAGAATGGACACGGCTCTCTTTTTACTTTTAATGACTGACATTATGATGAAAATCAAATGTAAATCCTATACCATGACCTATATGATAGAACATAACTCTTTTGATGACCTAGGACACGTAAATGATGACATGACCATGATCAGTGATGATGACCATGAGCAACTGGAGGGAGCAGCACTGACATATAAAATAACCAATGACCATATGACAACAAGGATATGTCAAATTTTATTTGAATATTTTATTTGAAAATATAACAATTTGACCATAAGACTGTAACCATAGTGAAAAGAGTAAATTTTGATCATTGTGACTACTGGACACTAACATTGACTCCAATGGGGGTGGTAGCTCCTTTAGGAAGTTTCAAGAAAATCGTAGACTAGGTCACCTTGTTCATTGGGAAATGGAGTCACAACAACTAAAATCCTCGAACTGACTCAAATCAAACTAAAAATTGAATTGTACATCATCAACTACAAACTCTACTAGAAACTGACACTGTAAAAGATGCTCAGAATGTTGACCTTATTCATCACACCTTACCTACTCTAACTGATCCATAATTTATCTGATCAAGTGAATTCGAAGATCCAGTGCAGCTGTGAAAGCGAATATTTATTTGATTTATTGCTCCTCCTACTTTCCTCAAAGGAAAAGTGTTGTGGTGATGACAAACCAAACTGAAAATTGAACCAATATTTGTGTTGGAGAATAAATCAAACCTCATCTCCACTGATGATTTCAATATATTTGCAAATGGATATTCCAAAGAATAGAGGACCTCTTCTTGTTGTTCAATATCTTTAGGCTCTTTACTAGAAAATCATTAAGATTTGTAAATGAAAAACCATAAATCTCGTTGTTCAAATATTCATTCCTCTCATCCAAAAGAAAAGGTTTTTGATTCTCATGGAAAACTTTAAATGCGACAACCACTTCAAGTATATTCGATTCCTCGTGTGCTTCTAGTGTTTTTGGTTCATGACGTGCTTCAATAGGGAGAAAATCAATTTGAATGTCACAAGAATCAAGGAAAACAATTTCTGGAAGAAAATCAATTTGAATGTCACAAGAATCAAGGAAAACAACTTCTTGTTCACTATTTCCTTGCAAAAGTAGATGATCATCACCATAATATTGTTCACTACTTAAGTTTTCCATACATGCAATTTCAAAATTACGACTTGTACCAATTTCTTTCTGATACAAAATTTCAGAAAATGAATAATGTAAAAAACAATTTGAATGATTATCCTCATACTTTTGACTGCATAAAGACTGACAAGGCTTCTAATCCTTATTAACTTCATGGGATATAATATGACTGTTAGGATGAAAATATCTTTCATCTTCAAGCAAAGAAGGATTTGATGTGTGTTGCGAATGATCCTTTGTATCAAGGCAGCTAATCTCTATTATTTTTTTTTGGGAAGAAAATTCATAAAGGAATTCTATGATCTCATAATCCAGACACTCTTCATCACCGAAATCCTCTTCAAGATGTTGAATGAAATATTCATATGATTCACAACAATCTTAGAACATCGAGAATGAATGATGAGATTCGTTAGAGGAAATTTCAGCCTAAAAGTGGCCTCCTAAGGAAAAATAATAAAATAATAGTTAAAATAATAAAATAAGAGTTATGAATTTTGGAGGGAAAATGAGAAAACTGATTTTTTTAATTGTATTTTTGGCTTATATCCTTATAGGTTTACTCAAATTTCAAATTTAGACACTCATTAGATGCAAAATTAAATTCCACAACTAACGAATACCCATTATGCTTACTTTTCAGAGGACCCACATTGATAAAAAATGCATATACATTAAAAAAACGTGTTAAAACACATTTTTTTAATGTATCTGCAATTTTTTTTATCAAGTTTGGTCTTCTCAAAAGTATGCATAATGGGTACACGTTGGAAGTGTAATTTAATTCTGCATCTAATGATTGTCTAAACTTGAAATTTGAGTAAACCTATAAGAAGATAAGCCAAAAATACAATTAAAAAAATAGTTTTCCTTCTTTTCTGTGCAAAATATTTACATGTACCTCTTTTTAAATTTAAAGCATTTTTATTGTTTACATATTATGACATGGAAATTACATGAAAATTTCATTGGCACTTTTAGGCTGAAATTTCCTCTAATGTTCCATAAAGCTCAAATAATGTTGTGTGAAAATATTTAAGAGAGAATAAGCTAGTTTTCTCTAACCCTTCATACCATGATCTTGCTTTCCCTTCCAAGGTATCCATAAAAAATTTCATCGAACAATCCTCATGAAACTAATCCCAAGCATAGGTATATTCCAATGAAATTTTATTAGATGCAGAATGGCCTCATCCTCATTTCCATCTATTAATTTGGGCAGATAAATTTGCTAATCTATGCAAGGCATTTGATTTGGAAAACTGGGAATGTGAGCATGATTGATAGGATCATACCTTATAGCAATTGAATCTATCTTGAGAACAATATATGAACTAAAGCATCCTTTAGGCTACTGATTCTTCTGCCAGTGGAATCACCAATAAAACCTTGATTTCTGGATCCCACTTTAAATCGAGTTGGAGTCACCATGTGAATGATTTCATCCTTCTTGTGCTTGATCACTGTCCACCATCAGCAATTATATTTGATCCTTATATTTTTCACCCAGGGAAAATGTGACCTTTTGCTCCATAACAACAGAACCAAAAATGTTAGGGCTCCTTAATTTCCCAAGGCTGAGAAAGGAAACCAAAGACGTAACCAAATACTAACTTTTGACTTCGTATCTAGCCCTACCAAATCAGAGAGGGCTCTCTCAAAATCAACCTCGCGGCTAATGGAAGTGATTAGAGAATAACAGGGTTTTAGGCTATTTATTATCTCAACAGGGTTTTAATTAGGGTTTGTTGGATAAAGAAGCACCAGGTTTAGGAACTAAGCCAAATGGTCCAAAAGATCAACTGTAGTTATAGAATGAGGCAAGGGAAATGTAACTAGTGACACAATTTGAGTTTGTCATTGTAGTGTGGTGGGGACGAAATCATGTAGAAGGATTAAAATGAGCATACATGTATCAATTCGTTTACTTAGAAGATAAAAACATTTACATGAAAATCTCAGATAAAAAAAAGCATATGAAGCAATGTATCATGTTTAAAAATTATGAGATTAACACAAGAAGAAGATAGATGGTTGCTTTAAAAATTTGATCAGCATATGCATAATCAAAATGGATAAAAAAATTGGCACTAACCACATCACAAGAATCCCATAAAAATGGCTTCAACTTCCTGTAAATTACTTCTGCATATAGTCAAGTACACTAGTGCCAAAATATTGTGAAATTCAAATATCCAACCCTCTCAATAACTTGATTTTGAGTAAATATCGAAAATAGAACAAGATTCCACCTCTAGGGGTCGAATCCTATCCATAGCAACTAATTAATGAACCTAATGACTGATAGCCTAATCTTAGGGAAGTTAAAAACAACTTTTCCCTTTTTTAGCTAACTAGTTAAGCTTTTCTCTCAAGTCATTAAACATAAGATTTTTTACAAAGATGACCATAAATAGGCCTATAAACCATCAAAAAAATCATGAGCCAATTTTTCCATCGACCATTTTTACCTTTTACCTCCACATGTCAAGAAAATTCTTCAAACCCAGAAACACAGCATAATTTCTAAGAAACGCAGCAACATTAGCACAAGCACAACAAAACTTTGGAGGGTAATTTGGAGGCCTTCTCGGATGAGTTTTTGGCTGAAAAATCTATGGCTGGAAAGTAGAAGATGTCTACTACACATTGGATTCATCAGGCACTACAAATACTAGCTTCAAACCCCTGAAAATTTAACCTAAAATCAAATTGTTCAAAAGTGCAACGAGTGGTTTGAAAAGGTGGCAGAAAGGCCAAAAATAGGGATTATTTGGTCAATTAATGAAAATTTATGAACCTTCAAGCCTTCCCATGTAATTTTATGACATTCTTTCATCATTAGGCATCTGCACATGCTTGAAATAAGGCAATTGGACCTCTTGAGAAAAATAACAAAAAGTACTCGTTGTGTTTCTATGGGCTAGTTTTCCTATGTGCACAAAAAACTCCAAAAATCTTCAAAATTTGCCTCATTTCCCTCCTTTCAGTCATACCTTCAAACAACTAAGAATTCATCAGCCAAGAGGTTAATGTTATGTTTCTTCATAGGCTTCCTTCGGGTCCTTTTGAGCTTCTTCTTCATGTTCTTAACCCTAATTTTAAAAATAGTGTTTCTAGTGTAGTAGTGCCTTACCATGTGCCTCTGCATGGTAGTGTCTTTGTTTCCCTTCTTCAATAGCTCTTCTAGGTGTTAATTTACTACCCCAATCTAGTATTCCATGTCTTCTTCAATTTTAGTTGCTATGGTATCATTAATGTATTTGTGGGCTTCAGGAGGAGATGGCTCTTTATCATGTTTTTCTTTTCTTGTCACTGCTCTAGTTTTAGGCCTTCTTGGCTATAAATAAATGTCTTTGTCCTCCAACTGGTGCACATCAATGATGGCCTTACCCTTATTATTTTCTACCACAACATCTGCCTTGTTGGATGATCTATGGTCCCCTTGTGGTTTGCTTTGCAACAATAGGTTTTATTTCAACTACCTATTTTCTTGTTGCAAAAATTACACAATGAAATTTTCCTTGGCAAGATCATCTTTAAGCTCCCTGATTTGTGCCTCTTTCTTTTGATTGTGTCTTCAGTTGCCTTATCTTCTTGGTGTTTTTCTACATCAACCATCTCTAAATCAAGAGGCGCTTGTTATTCACTATGAAATTGTGTATCATGTTTGCCTCTTGATGATTCTTGTCTCATAGTGAAAATTTGAGTTCCCTCTTCACTGATATTCTCCCTAGGCAACATCTTCATTTGAGCCCTAGTTCCAGGTGTAGGCATCTCTACAGTTTTAGGGACAAAAATCAACCTCTTACCTCTGCTATAAGTCTTTGAAATTTCTGCTCTAGGTTGTGTATTTGTCACTGATGGCTTGTTTGATGTGACAACTTCCTGTGGCCTAGATGATGCTAAGGGAGTGCTCTGACTCTTAGGTTGATTTTAGGCAGGCAGAAGAGCAGCTGCCTCCAAGAAGGTTTCTCATAGCATGTTGATCTGTACCAGCTGGTGAAGGACTATTTTTTTATCAAGTCATGATGAAACAAACTACTTGAATGATCCTTTCCCTTTAATTTCACCTTCTCTGTCATTTTAACTAAAATTCTAAACAGCTAGTAAGCTAAGTTGAGTGAATTTTCAGAAGTAAAATGCATAAAAAACCTAATGTGGTACTAATACAACCTGTTGAACCTACCCTCACAAGTGAAGTATTTCATGATAGTTCTCATCAAGGTGGTGTACTTTTCCAACAACTTCCTGCTGGAAAAGATATGAGAAGGGGAGTCTTTGTACTGTAGTTTCAAGAAAGACCTATAGTGCTCAATGCCTAAATCCATCCCCTTGAACCAAATCTCTCCTTCATTAGGGATTGTAGTAGCTGAAGATATAATCTCTGCTGGCACCCATGAAGTTTACCCCTGCAATTGTGACATGATCTCTTCTAAAATTGATAGCAAATAAACTTGTTAAGTCCTAGCTATAACCCACCTCCTACACTTTCTTACAAAACCCTAGGCAACCTACCTCTTCAAATGACTTCCTTATAAAAAATGATGCATTGACCTCCTTCATATGAATAGGCTCATATATTAAGATATCTCCTCCTTTTAATTTATTTTTTTCATTGGTCTCTACCATGTTTAACCTCACTATTGACAGCAAACCCTAGTCTCACACAAGAATGGGTAAGGGGACTTGAGTTGCTAAACATGGGAGAAAATGCAACAAGTTGAGTGTATGGAATGGAGGGGACGGAGGGAAAGAAAATTTTAAAAATTTATGGGGAGTAGGGAAGTGTTTTGGGAACACAATGAAAGTGGAATTTATGAATTTCAGTGAGGGAAAGGGACAAAAGAGGGAAAACACAGTCCTAGTCTAGAAGTGCAACAACTAGCTAGGGTTTGTGTGGGAAATTAATGAAATGGGTGAAATAAAGTTAGGGAATGGTAGGGAGTGACTAATGAAGTATTTAGTGATGTATAGGCCAGGAAACAATGAAATTTCTTATCAAGTGAAGCAAAACCATGAAATCACAAAAGTGCAGCAAAAACGCAACAAAAAACCCTAGTGAAGGAGTTTATCAATTTTTTGAAGAAATTGACTGAAGCAAAGATTTGTAATGGTCTCGCTTACTTGTTTGAAGTTTTTTGAAACAATGAGATGGATTTTTCACTTGTTATTTCCCTCCTTATGTCTCCAAAAAAAAGTGCAACAACGTGCTAGAAATGCAACAAAAGCGTACCATACTCATGAATTGACTAATTTGGCGATGTAATCTGAAATTCTGATGGTTGTGGCAAGTTTTTCAATGCCATAGAGGAGCTCTTGAAGACTTGGAAGGATAGAATGAACTATTGGAAAGCTTTATTTCGCTTTATATCCCAAAAAAATCAATTTGGGCTCATGACATCATGTGTACTTTTGAAAGAAAGAATTTTGACTGATGTGGCTGTAGCATAATTCTTCAAATGGAAATGTTACCTTTTTTAGTTAATTCCCTAATTTTCCAACTCCCATGATGGTGACCCAAAGAATGGAAATGACTCTCTTTTTTCTTTTGATGATTGACATTATGATGACAATCAAATATAAATCCTAGACCATGACCTACATGATAGTACACTAACTCTTTTGATGACCTAGGACACCTAAATGATGACATGAACATGATGAGTGATGATGACCATGAGAAAGTGGAGGGAGTGGCACTGACCTAGACAATAACCAATTACCCTATGACAACAAAGAGATGTCAAATTTTATTTGAATATTTTATTTGAAAATATAACAATTTGACCATAACACCCTAACTATAGTGAAAAGAGTAAATTTTGATCACTATGACTATTGGACACTAACAAGAAAAACAAAATATAAATCTTGAGTAGTAATAGTATAAATATCCAGAAATTAGAAAATATATGCAACAAGACATGCTTATGAAACCATAATGCCAATAAGTGACTTTAGGGTTATAATAGCTACTCCCCCTCAACCAACAGACTGCAAAAAACTAATGTCAAAAACAAAATATCAAACATGAAATGGTGCATGCATATAGGATGCTCCCCTTGAATCCATCATATATCAATAACTGAGATTTATGCACGTGTGTATAACTCAGAAACCATGTATATGTTATAACCTTATTTTCCACTCCATTATAGTGAGAGAAACCCAATATCAACTTACCTTAGTTATTTGGCTAAAATGCATTCCCTTCTCACCTTTTCTTTTACTTATGTAATATTTATCCCATGATAAAACGGTGGAATTACAAGATTGAGCTATTTCTCATAAATATTTTTCCAAAATTTTATAATTATGAGATAATAATTATTTCATAATTGAGAAAATTGAGAAAAATTTCATAATTGTGAAAAAGGTTTCGAAAGTTTGTCATTCCCAAGGAGATCAACTTGACCCACTTGTGCATGAGTTGGCTAGGTGTCCATTATTATAGAATTTTCCTAACTTCTCAAGCCCCTAGGTGTCTAGATAGATTCTCCCAAAGGATAGAATGACCCTTTGTAATCTGACCAAGAGGAAAGGTGGTTAGATCTCGTATTCAAACTAGAGCGCGAGAGCTTTTCTATATTGGGAGAGGATACCATACTACAAGCTCAAGCAGAGGATCTCCTTTTCTGGAAGGTATATTTATGTTCTTTCACTTATATGGTTAATAAGAATGTATGTTCCTTCCCCTTATATCAGTGTTGAAGTCCGATTTTTTTTTTTTTTTTTTACTATCCTTTTTCCCTCTACTTTACCTTTTTGTGACCATATTGTTGCAGTTTCATCCTAATTAAGGTCATCAGAGACTTAATAAAACATATAAAATATATTAATCATCCATGTTTTATAATCTATTATTTATTTGTGAATTATAATTAAAACATATATACAACTACTGAATCTTTCTCATTTCGTAGCTAATATCGAATTTTGCAGTAATCTCCATGGTTAGATAGGTTTTAATACACCAATGAAGAAATGAAAGGTACAGGAAATAAAAATGGAGAATTAATAATCAGTTATGTATCTTCACGGACATAGCTTGTTACAATATTGTTTTGAATATGTAAATTATGATTTTATAAATTTTGTTTTCACATCCAAACCAAAAAGGAGAGACGCCCTAGCATCTACATCTCCAACTGGATATAATTGTACTCCCCTTTTTCATTTCCTACAACAAGAATGACAAAAAAACACTTTAGATTCAGATGAACACTTGGATTTCATTTGTGTAATGTGAAAAACAATTTACAAGGGATTCATAACCTCATACTTGGTTCCACCTCCTAATTCTGTGAAATTTCTGGTTAGTCTTTGAATCAATTCTGTAAGGTTGTAATAGAAACAAGGTAAAGAGTAACATATATATGAGACAAAATATAAATAAATATTGTGATTGTTTTTTATATTAGTTGATATAAATAATTAAAAAACATAGCATCAGAATCATGTCGAGGAAAAAGAACCAGACCCCTAAATAGAGGCTTACTCTATAAAATTTAATATAAAAAAAAGGAGACCCTGGGGTTGTCATCACCTGATGACTAGATCTACAAATTTTTTATGAGCATTGTCGATGTGTCTAATCAAAAAGAGTCCAATCCATGAAGTAACTTAAACCTTTGAAACATGCATATAGACAATAATTTTATGAATTCTAATGTCATTCGAAGCACTTTCTCCTACAACGTGAGGAATTATGATTAATATAATTGATTGTCTATCCAACACTAACTACTAAATCTGTTAATCAGCGGCTGTCATTGATGTCAACCCAAGCAGCACCAGGGGCTACCTCGATCTTGCATGGGAATTTTGACCTACCAAATTACTATATTCCAAATCAAGGATATTTTTTATGCTTTCTACTTGTCGAGATGTTTCCGTTGATATATGGCACGCCACGTAATTATTCATGGGTTAGTAACCCCAGTTAGTGGGCTAAAACCCCATGGGATTGTTGCATCAAACTAATAATTGGTTGTGGTCATTGAAAATTCAATAATTAATCATTTTTAAGCTCCCAAAATTCCTCCCACATTCACTTGTTGAAGTCCCTCTCAACCTAAGCATTTATATAAATTGTGATCCTCATATCCTCCTCATGTAGGGATTTATCTACATGAAACATGATATTGTGGAATTTATGCTATAAATTTTTTTCTACGAAGGTTCAGAAGCTGAAATTTTTATGAGGAAAAGCTGAAATCCTGAGGAATCTCATGTAAAATTTTTAGATCATGGTGTGTAATATTTGCGGATATATGATCTGTGGAAGTTATAGCTTTTGCAGGATCCTGAACTTCATCTCAAAGAGGTGACCTTGGGAAAATGATCATAACTCTCTCTCTGAGTATCGGATTGGAATTATGTAAAAATTGGCAGATAGTGCACAGAATTTCGTTTTATCTGTATCAATTTCAGAACAAAATGAAGAAACAATGACATGTGGCACACCGTACAAGTTCACTTTACTGAACCAGTCCATAATTAGGTCATTGTGAGAGATTGGGCATAACTTTGCCTTGAAGAATCCAAATTGGGTCAGACCTGTGGCATTGGAAAGAAGACTCAGAGGAATACTATAGGACTGAAAATAACATATTGAGGATCTGAAATAATGGATATACACCAGATTCAATATCGAGATCCTAGAAGGCAAGAAAAATCTAGATCATGTGTTGTCAAGGGTTGCAAAGGACTAGGCTTTCTAGGGAAGCAATGCAACACAAGGTGCAACAGAGGTAAGCTCCAGGTAAGTATATTCTGTATATGCATGTTCATCTCTTAATTTCATTAGGTTCTTTGTATTCTAATTTGTTTTTTTTTGTTTGGCACAGACATATGCTTTGCAAGATGAGGTAAGTTTTGATATTATATGTCATGGGTATTTCCTTGAAGAATTTTTGGAAGTATTATATATTAATCAAGATGACACTCAATGCATGATCTAATGTTCTGAAGAGTGAGAAAGCGTAGCATGACAAGAGCAACAATGAAGGTGCAGAACCACAGTAAGAAGCTCACCACATGAAGTCTTCAAGTGAGAAGCACTGCATACAAACATTGTAAAGCTATCATTGTACTAAGTCATTGTAAAAGCATCATTGTAAAAATTGTACAAGTTTCTATCTACCAAGATTTGAAGAGGCAATGTCGAGAGTTCTAGTATCATCATTAGGTGGTTGTGTCATAGTTGGGGTTATGGTTTAGTGTGTCTTTTTCTTCTACATCATTCTATATCATTGTAAAGTGGACCATTTTCCCTGGAACAAGAGTCCATTCTTCTTTCATTCTTCTATAGGGTGGTAGGGTGGTGCTAGGCTAGTGCATGAAGTCACCAATAGGTTCAAACCTATGAAAATTTCAGGGTGGTAACATGGTGCTAAGGTGATTTGTAGCTCATTGGGTGTTGGAGCATCCGTTCAATTGACTATTGAAGAATCTCGGGCATTGGAGCGTCCATCCAGTGGGAGCTGGAGAAGAATGTTTTTCTAGATTCTAGGAAGTTAGAGCTTTCTTTCCAATTGGAGTTGAATATTAAAGAATTATTAGAAAAAAATTCAGGTGTTTTTTGTCTCGAAGGGGGTTTCCACCTTAAAAACTGTGTGCATTTGTGTTCCTTTTGTTTAATGCTATCATTGCACAAACACTGATAGCAATTGAAGATTAAGTAATGCTATGAAATATTAATAATAATACTAATTGAAAGGAATACTGATTCACCCCCCCCCCCTCCCCTTAGTATTTCCAACAAAATATATTATTTCGGCTTCCAGAATAACATCCAATGGTAGTCGAACCTTTGACCATCAGAGTAGAGCTAGGGATTCTTTTCAATTTTGATCATATGGTTCAAAAATAAGATGGAAATTTAAGGTTGTTATGGAAAATTAAACTCGAGTCCAACATAATATATTTTTCTGAAGCGATCAGAAATTATTGGTGGAATGTTGTTTGTCCCATTTTCTCTACAAATAGACTCACATCACTTCAAGTGGAGTTCCCCTTATCTTTGTCTGGGATGTTAAAATAATAAATGCCATTTAAAATAATAAATGCCATTATTTCCTTACTTTAGAGGGATTGTGTGGTGATGGTGTCGATAAAGGAAAAATGTCGTTGTCATACCATGGGACAGATATCAGTCCAATGACAAAAGGGTAGATGAAGTTTGGCCTGACCATTTTCAAGAAGAGACACCTATCAACGTAACTAGAAAATAAAATATGACTCAACATATACACATTAGGATCTGATATGAATCTAAGGAGACCTTGGAAAAGAATTCCTAATGATGCATTTTGCATACCAAACTTGATGCACCCACATAATTCCATATAACGATTTCTTCCTCATCATGTTTTGACCTTATCATATTCCTTTGTTGGTGTAAATCATCATATCCAAGTGTCAAATATAAAATTATAAGCTAAATACTTCTAGTAATATTCCATTAGTCAATCACAATAGATATTTATTTTTCAACATTCTCCCATAATCTAATGCATTTTCAATAAAAATAAATATATTATTCATGTTATTAATTTTTTTTACACGAATCAGAAAACCCATTAAACATGGTTGAAAAATGGACATTATGCATAGAAGTTTCATGTTATCCCAATCCAGGGAAAACAATGATTACTTATGTGCTATGCAATATTGCGATGAACAAATTCATCCAAAGGAAAAGGAATGTACCTGGAAGGAAAACAAATAATGAACCATATTATATTGCATTGATAAAAGGCTTATGAATAGTTAGGGAATATGGATCTAATGGAATCGTAGCCTTCACCAATTCTAAACTTGTGTGCAACCAGATGAAAGGCGTGTACCAAGTAAAAAAGTAGAGGTTAAAACAACTACATAGAGAAAAAAAAAATATTGTTAGTCAATTTCAATCATTTAGCATAAGACATTGTAAAAATGTTAATATGATGTCTAGTGATCTATTGTATGAGGAAATGCCAATTCAAGATTTGTGTGTGAATATAAATTGGTGTCAAGAAGCTCTCCATAAAATTCACTTATGGAAATTGTAATATATCTTTGATATGTGTGTGTTTTTTAGTTATAAATGTGGTGTTTTTAATGACCATGTGTTTTTTTCAGTATTATACTAAGTGTGCCCCCACTATGTAAGCACAACTTGGTGAACGTGACATGTTTTAGAAAATTTTGTATTTAATTCTCAAAATGTGCACTTCCACATTTGTGTTTTTAGTATTGATTATATTTTAAATGAATATTTTACACCAATTAATTTTGCATAAACCCTTGGATAGTTACATTAATTTTATAAATTCTTGATGTTTTTAAATAACAATTTTAAATATTTTTAAATGCATGAGGTAACTTCAAGGGTTATATATATATCCATGAATATGGGTCGTGGGCTTGGATCATCACATGAGAAGTTTCCACTTGATTCTTCAAGGCATAAATGGGATAGAGCATCAACTAGAGGGCGACTTTTTATGCATGTTGATGAGATTGGTCATGGATCAATGAGATTATTAGATGAATCGGGGGAGGGCCATCATTAGTTACATCATGATCGTGGTATATATATGTTTATGTTCAAGTTTTTATATGATATTTGTATAATCATATGTACATACATATGAAATTGATTTTTTTTCAATTTAGCTTTATTAATTTATAATAAATGTTATATTTTTTAGGAGCATCTCTCACTAGGTCGAAGAGAGTACCAGATAAATCAATGGAGTGCCATCATTCACATCATAGTGGTATGGTATGTATATGTTTATGTGCATTTACTTAAATCATAAATAGGTAGAATCATATGTACACACATATATTGAATATATTTTTTCCAATTTAACTTAATTAATTTATTATAATTTCTATTTTTTTTAGAAGCATATCTCACTATTTATTTATTTTTACAAAGTCTGGTATTGAGATTTCAATTCCAAAAGAATAAAGGAGAAATCTCCCATTACATATAGGAATTTGGAGATTATATCACTATTGAAGGTAAGAGAGGGATCTTAGTCCCTATTACCCATAGCTCTGTATCCAAAACTGCACAAATTTCCTACTACATTCTGAGAATGTTGTCTAACAAACTGATTAAGCATAAATGTACATTTACATAACATGATAGAAAATTATAATAGATGTCGAAGGTATATACTTAGTTACACTGTTGTATTCTTCTAATATTTGTTGACTGAAGGTTCTTTTTGAGATATGTGCTTGCTGCCTTGATAATTTGAGTTCTCCCCTTCTTGATTCAGGATGAGACTCTTGAGATACTTGATCAACTCCTCCATATGTGTGAATTTTTTCTTGAGTGATGCAATTTCAATTTTATATTCCTCAATATGCTTCTTCAAGAAGGAATTCTCATACTTCACTTGATGCGTTACTTCCTGCATTGTTTCTCTGAGCTTGCCTATCATAAACTTATTTTCTCTGCAGACAATAAAATTTTCAATTTGAGAAGCTTTGTCCAGAGGGTTCATATCCATTGTTTCGTTTTGGGATATTATCTTGCTCTTCTGTTAAATTGAAGAGACAATGGTTTGTTGCCTCAGATAGATGGGATCTGAGTACAAAATGCATTCTCCCATAAGGTAATTCTTAACATGATTTTCGAAGGGAGGATTACAAATCGGATATAAATTGAGATGCGAAGGGATAGGGAGGAACTTACCTGTAACAAGAAGGTTGTTATAAGTTACAGAATATCGGATGGAGTAGGACTAAGGGTGAGGGAATTGAGAAAGATTAAGAAAATTGGGAGGAGAGATTGAGAAATCTGTGAAGCCATGATCACACTCAAAACCACTGGGGGAAGATTCAGGTCGAGGCTGAAAGGGAAACCTCACCAGGGGATGGAATAATGATCGGGTTCAAAGCCAATATATAGAGAAGTCGACTGGGAAAGAGATAAGGTTTGGGGAGATTCACGAGAGTGAGGAGGTGGCTCGTTAGACTTGAAATTCGGGCAAGAAGGATTACGGGATACCTGATGTATTTGAGGAGGATTTAAATTCAGAAGGGGAGTGTTTTTTATTATTTTTGTCAAGATCCAGCCCCGATAACAATGATCCAGCCCCGATAACAATGTGACAAAGGCATGAGAGGATTGGAAGGGATGTTATGGTATTGGTATGAGTAGGATTTCATGATGGATTCAGGATTCACCCACAGGATGAGCCACTGCCAAGCTGGCCTGGATACCAGCTAAACTATTTTTTTCTCTCAAAATGTGATTGAAGGATACTTGGCTCGAGTTTGTTAAGTTTTGTCTGATTACTTTAATTTTTTGGCACATCACGATGTTTGGAGTATTGCCTTTACTTATCATAGCTTGGATGATTATGGCTGAATCACCAATGATTACTAGGTTTTGGATGTTCTATTTTTTAGTATCATTGTGCCCAGAAGCATTCCATAAGAATATACCCTATTCTTTGATATTTTTCCTAGTCCCAATTTAAAGGTGGTAGGGTTGTTTCTACCCAGTTCTAGGAGGATGCCACCAGCATCTGCACTGCTCGGATTATTCTTTGATGCACCATATAAAAAAATACAGGGTTTGTTTATATTTTTCATCCAGAGGATGAGCTCATCCTTTTTTAACCTCATTTTCCAGTTATGGGAGACTATATTTAGATTGGGGGTGCTTGGCCAGTGGTACTTGCTTGTTTCAAAACAAATCCAAATTCTCTCATCTTGTTGGAGCTAGTTGATATCTATTGATTTCAAACCTTTTGTAGATAAAAATTTTGTTGTAAGTCCCCAAATCTTGGACAAAAATTTTCCTATGTTTGGAGGAGGATCTTTGAAAATTTGTTGGTTTCTCACTAACCAAAGTTGTCAGCATAGGAAGGATGGAAGAATTTTCCAAAATATTTTTATAGAGTGATTTCTTTTAAATGTGTATGGATACTCCCTTTTCTAGGCTATGAAGAAGTCATTAAAGGGGTGACATAAGTTCAATTCAATTTCTAAAGGACTCACTAACAATTTCCAACATTCTTTTGCAAAAGCGAAATCTAGAAAAGAAAAAAATTGGATGATTTCTTCCGCATTCAAGCACATGGGCTACCTGGAGGGCCCTGAGAAACCTTTTCTTTTGAGGTTATATATTATTATAAATTTTCCTTTTAAAAGGGTCCAAACAAATATTTTAACCTATGGAAAACTTTCTGATTTCCAAACTATTTTCCACAGAGCCCATTTCTGAGTATCTTGCTGAACTTAGGTGGTTAAGTAGCCTGATTTAACTGATTATTCTCCTCCATTGGGATACCAGATGAAAAATTCTTGTGCATCTTCGTTAGTTGGGGCAACTCCCTTGAGGAGGATGACTAAAGAGTCCCACTGTTTTTTAGGATTGTGTGGCATGTTGGGAGAGATCCAATCAAACCAATTTATTAGGGGAATTTTGAGGTCTAAAATGGGTCTCCTAAGTAAATTGTAAAATAATAGTGGAAATAATAAAATAATATTAGATTACATTATCGAATTTTAGAGGTAAAAAAGAAAAAACTATGTTTTCAACTCGCATTTTCAACTTATCTCCCTGCGGGTTTACTGAAATTTTGAGTGGAAAAAATCGTTGGATGAAGAATTCAATTCCTTATCCAAGGAGTACCCATGTTTCATACTTTTTATGGACCCTTCTACACAAAAAATGAGAAATACATTAAAAACGTTATTCCAATCATTTTTTTTCATGTATTTCTCTTTTTTCATGTAGTAGGGTCCATCGAAAGTATGCAACAAAGGTACTCCTTGGGTGAGGAATTAAATTTTTCATCTAACCAGTACCCCCACTCGAAATTTGATTAAAAAATCAGGGAGATAAGTTCAAAATACGAGTTGAAAAAGTAGTTTTATTATTTTATTATATTTTAATATTTTTACTTTTTTACTCAAAAAATGGTGAATCATCCCCGATGGTTGACATCATCATCTTGAATCCTATTGGTTCTTATAAAAAAAAATTTGGTTTTACATTTTTCTTAGGAGGCCCATTTTAGACCTCAAAATTCCCCTAATGTTTTTTTTTCTAGAGAGAGATTGAATTTAGAGTGGTTAATCCCTTTGAGCACATCCATCTTTTTAGATCTTGGAGGTTAGAATATGAGGATAGGGAAGGATTCCCCATTATTCTATCTTCCCAAAGGTTGATTCTTCTTCCATTCCCTGGGAGCTTAGATGTGTTCTTTATGATGATAGGAAGGAATTTTTAAAATAACTTCCAAGCTTGAGAACATGGTCTGATCGGTGCGCTTTCTTCTAGTAAGAGGGATTGGGGATGATTCATGTACTTTGCCTCCAATAATTGCTTCCACCAACATTCCCTCCCTGTGATTAGTCTCTAAGAACTTTTTTCCTTAAGGGCCACATTCAAAAGCCTAGGGAGCCTTATAAACAACCCTCCTTTTTCATAATGAAGAGTTACCTAATCCCACTTTACCAAAATGAACGTTTTTTATTCTACTTTTCTTCCTTTCCATGGGAATCCTCTTCTTATGATTTCTATTTGTTAATTCATTCTTGCAGGTGCCAGAATTGATGCAAATTGATAAATAGGAAGTGTTGTTAGCATTGCTTTAATTAATATCACTTTTCATGCTAAGGTGAGCCATTGCATTCCCCATTTTTGAATTTTTATTTTATTTTCTCAAATTGGATGTTCCATAGTTCTACCTTTAGATTTTCTTTTTATATAGGAAGACCTCAATAAATAAATTGGCTCCATCTTGCTTGTATGGGAATGTCTAGAATCTGAGATATTATTTGAACAGTGCGCAGAGGCACATTTCAACCATAAATTATGCATTTTGTGTTATTTAGAAGTCCTCTTGAGACCCCCATGAAATTTTCCAACACTTTTTTAAATCTTCTGGCAATAATGCATGAGGCCCCTAACATCAATAATGTGTCATCAATGAATAGGGAGTGATTAATGCTTTTTACACCATGGGAGGTAAGGAGACATGTCAATGAGTGTTCTCTTCTGCTCTTTTCCAGAGTTAGATTCAATGAGTCTGCCATGACTATATGTAGAAATAGGGCTAAATGGAATCCTTGCCTCAGCCCCTCGGAGTTCTGGAAAAATTCACTCAACCTTCCGTTGATCCATGGAGCAATCGAAGGTCCTAAAATTCAAGCTCCGATAACTTCAATTTTCTCACTTGAGAATCCAAATTTCTTAAGGACTGCTGATACGAAAGATAATTTTACTCGGTCAATGACATTACCCATGTCCAATTTTATAATAATTCCTTGCTCTTTCCTTAAAATAATTTGAATGCAAGGCTTCTTGGACTATCAATACATTGTCTAGGATCTGCCTATTTGGCACAAAACCTCCCTGGTTCTCTAAGATCACATTAGGAAGGAGAGGCTTTATTTGATTTGCAATAATTTTTGTAATTATTTTGTAAGAGGAATTACAAAGTGAAATTGGTTGAAATCGACTAAAGGTGGAGGGTGTTGCCACTTTTGGAATTAGAGCAAGGAAGGAGGATTTAATAAATCTACCCAATTTATTTTTCTTGAATACATTCCATATCATTATTGTTAGGTCTTTCTTGATGATGTGCCAATTGTGCCTATAAAAAGCAATATAAAATCCATCTGGACCAAGTTCCTTGTCCGGATGGAGACACCAAACAACATTTTCAATTTTTTTATTCTCAACTTATTTAACGAGATCAAGGTTGTGATCATCACTTAGTTTATTGGGTACATTATGTAGGAATGTCTCGTAATCTATGATGGTTGAGTTTGATGTAAGGATATTTTTAAAGTGGTTGTACGCTTCATGTTTCAGCTCTTTTTGTCCTCTGATTTTCGTTTCTTCAAACTGGATACACCATTCTAATTTCTAGCTCTGCAAATTTTTATTGAGTTTTGAAATAAGGATGTGTTATTATCTCCTTCTTTCACCCACAGGCTGTGATATTTTAATCTCCAGACTTCTTCCTCTGTTCTATTGTCTCTGTAGATTTCCCAATAAAGTGTTTTTTCCTGCAATTGGATTTCTTTTGTTTCTTCCTGATTTTCCTTTTATTCTTGAATTGTTTCCATTTTTTAAATTAATTTAGCCTTCCTTTTTTGGGTTTCCTTGTGATTTTCCTTGGCCCAAATTTTCATTTCCTTCCTCAGTGTTTCTAATTTGGTCTCCCATACAAAGTAAGAAGAGCCAGTTATTTTTTGGGACCATACCTTTGTGATTATTTTTTTTTATTTCATAATTTTTATTCCATGATGGGAAATATCAAAAAGGCATAGGACCCTGATATCCCATTGTTCCTAGTGAAATAACCATTGGCTTGTGGTCGAATTTCTAAGAGTGAACAATCCTTGATACCACTTAACTGTAGTTTGTTAAGATGTTTTCCTGGACTAGGATGCAGTCTAATATTTCTTTTATGTTGTTATTACCAATTCTCTTATTACTCCATATGTATTTTCCATTGTTGGGTGGGATTTCCAATAGGTTGAATGATTCCATTATGGTTTCAATGGAGTCCTTGGAAGGATTTGCATCGAAATTACCTCTGAATTTCTCTTCAACATTCAATACTAAATTGAAATCCCCTCCAGCTATAATACATTTGTTTTGAACCTTGTTTAATGTATCTTTGAGAGAGTTCCAACAAGATTCTTTCTCTTTGTAATGATTTGGAGCATATATGTTAACCATGCAATATTTATCATCAGTGATTTTACTTCTTAAATCTGTTCTAATCCAATGTTGCTCTTTTCGAGGCCCCTGTTGCTTGGAGATTTGTTCCCTCATAGTTTTTTATTTTTGGAATCATTTTCTCAAATTCTTGTACATTTGTTTTCGTCTCCTATGGCATGAGGAAATTTGGGTTTTCCATTACTAATAAGTCTTTGATTGCATTGATTTTCAATGGGGTCCCCATTCCTCAGAAATTCCATGAGACCAGATTCATTATTTATTCTGGTTGGAGGCAAAGGGACCTTTCCCTCTAGAAGGATGGGGATTTTTCTCCTTACTTCCTGAAATATTTTTGAGGAAGGAATCCATGGGTAGTTGGGTTCCAATTGCCATATCTTTTTTTATTGCTTCATCTCTTAACTCTTTATTTCCTTTCTTCATTTTTGTTTTTGGTGTTCAAGGGAGATTATCAAATCTTTTGATTGATTCCTAGTTAAGGTTCGATCAAAGGAGCGGGGAAGGGGGCTAAGGGGAAGAACGAGGGAGGATGGAGTGAGGAGAGGAAAGATAGAATGATGAGGTGAGGGGGTAGGAGATGAGGGAGTAATAGGAGGATATTCAAGAGGACTGAAAGGGTTGGAGTTAGTAAGATTGGAGGAAGGGAGAGGGGGAATAAAAGGAGACAGCGAAGAAGAGATGGGGGCACATTGTGAGGGAGTATGAGGGTGTGATGAGGAGAGAGATGGCTATTAATTTTTTTATTTTTTATTTTTCACTAGTTCCCATTTGAGTCCTAAGCTTCTACTTCTTCATTTTCTTGTTTTTTCAAGCATCTATTTGAAAAATGACTGTATTCATGACATACCTTGCATTTAAATGTGATTTTTTCATAGTCTAGCTACTGCATATGCATCCAATAGTAAAATTTGATCTTCAATGCTTCCAAGAGGCCTTTTCCTAGGTCGACTTCAACACAAATCCTTGCACACACATGTATATTCTCATTTTTCTCACTTCTATCAATATACTTTCCCACTACATTCCCTATTGACTTGACTGATTCATCTCCCCAACATTGGAGAGGAAGGTGAGGGAGACAGACCCAAACTGGAACAACACTTGGCACATCCAGTTCAGGGTCAAAATTCCACATCCATCTATTTAGGTAGAGTCCTCTAGTATCCATCAAGTATGGGCCATTTCTAAATATCAAATCTATGTCTTCCTTTATTTCAAATTGAAATGTATATTACCCTCTTCCACAGAACCTTATTGAAAATTTTCCATTTATTGATGAGGACCATTTCCTTTCAACCCACTTCTAAATGGAATGAGGGGATGGCTATAGGCCAGTGAACTAGCAGACCAAATCACGTTCAGAAAGGGAGAGCATTGCTTGACGAGGGAGAGGCGGGGGAAGAATGATCTCAGGGATATCTTCTATCTTCTTGAAAAACTTAGAGACTGATGATGTGGTTCTAGGGGGTATGATAAAAGTTATCATAGAAGCGAATGCTTCAAAATTTTCATTGGAGGATTAATTCGAAATAAAGGGGGCTAGTGCAAGGTCACCATCTGTAGGAGGTTCTAAAGGGACTATTGAGGTTGCTATGAGATGAGGGCAAGGCAGTTTGGAGTAGGGTAGCGCGGTTCTCTCACTATTTCGTCACGTGAGAGTGGTAAACATTCTCTTGGTGGTAAAATTCTCCCCATGTTCAATGGGCTCAATCAAATCATGTACTTGGGAATGATGGTTCTCAACCATCTTCGGGTGGTCATTGATCTCAATTAGATCATCATGATCCTCATCATTTTGGTAAACTAAATATAATTTTTTTTTATGTTAAAATAAATTTGCACATGTAAATTAATTGTATGTTCATATATGTGTACATGTCTATCTTGCATGTCTATAAGAACATTTGAACATGGTTTTATATTTATGTAATTATATTGAAACAAGGATTTAAAATGTTGATCGAGGTAAACATAGGCAAAGCTAGGCAATTCAAGAAGAGGACCATACTCCAAATACCACCTATCCATCTGATATTCCTAATGACCTTCCTTGGGAAACAATCTTCCAACAGTGTATGTTACAGAGGTGCATAGGTCATTATTCAAAATTGAAGAAAGATATTGTGAGTTTGGAGCTTCCTACAGAGAGTCGACAAAGCTTAGAAATAGTTGTGCACTCTCTAAGCTCATTTCTTGATATTTACAAGAACCTTGGGACAACTACTTATTCTTTATAGATATGATGATACATATAAAGGAAGTAGTGATGGGTCTTGATAAATGGGCCGAGGTAAGTAGAAGGGTTACAAAAGCACATGTGAAATCTATGTTTAATTTCAAAGAAGAGCTGAAAAGAAAGATGCTCAAGGTGAAATATTTAAAGCACCCTGAAATATCCTACCATTTATATGATAGCTTCCTTGCAACGTATGGAAATCTACTATGGAATGATGAGGTTCCACATTATTTTGTAAAATTATTATATGCAGAATTATTTTTGGGTATGAAACCTGATTATAATGACATTCCATTTGAATTTTATGGTACTGGGAAAGGTCAGACATATGAATGTAAGAGTGCATTAAGGTATATTGTATTACATCGCACTCTGCCACCTTTGGTATCTCAACCTCCACGTTTGGTAACTTTTCGGTTGAAGATGGATGTCACTTCTCAGATTGGTCGAGAAGCAAGGGTTTCCATTATAGACAACATACAGACCTTGTTGACTGGAATTGTTGTTAATCTAAATCGACAAAGAGCATGAGCTGGTGCATGTGCTAATTTTGTATATAAATCAAAATATGAGATATATAATATTAATATTGAAGAGGTTAGAGCATATGTAAAGGGTTGTCATGCTGGTTGGAAAGACCTAATTGGTCATGAGGAAGAGGGAATGGGAATAGTATGTGTTAATGGTTAGGGTGGTTATTTTAATGTAATGTAATGTATGTGTTATTGTTGATTCACATACATTTTTTAAATGTTTTCATATATAATTTAAGAATGAATCTATCATATGATCACCATTTGCAGTTAAGTCATTTGTTGAATGAAAATTTTGATAATATCACGATCTTAGGTTCAGGTTCCAAACAAGATATGTTGAGAGATGTTATATTTTTTGAACAGTTCATGTTGATACTATTATTATATTGGTATTGTAAAGACATATTTGTAAAATAAGTAATTACATATATAATTAAATGTTAACAGAATTCGATTCCATCGAACGTTTTCAAGATACTGCCACCCTCTTCTTCCCTATTAGGAGGTGTGTCAAATGTTCGCTTGTCACAAGTGTTTAATATTTCACTTTTGTTTTGTTATAAATTGAAGAAATTTTCATTAAAAAATTAGATAGATATCTTAAAATTTTCAAATTTTCAAGTTTTAGGCTTGTAGAGATAGTTTCCCTTCTCCAGGGACATTAGTGAAGGAGTCAGCTATGGGGATAGGATTGTCTAAACAATTTGAAAAAGTTGTTTAACAATTTTTTTAATATTGTGAGTTTATGTATTTTCATGTGCAATGTTAAATATTTAATATATATACATGTTCATGTATTTTACAAGGAATACATGAGGGTGAAATGCAGGGGTAACTCCACGAGGTATTCAATGGAATTTTAAACTTGAGTCAGTTACATGGATTGAATTGTCTAGACAATTTGAAGAAGTTGTTACTTGATTTTTTTAATATTGCAAGTTTATGCATTTTCATGTGAAATTTTAAATTTTTAATATATACATGTACATGTATTGTACAGATTATCCATGAGGGTGCAATGTATGGCGACGATCACAAGGGTGTAATGGAGGGGGGAAATCATGAGGTATTGCATGGAATTTGAAACCTTTTATAATTTTGTTTTGATCATTACATTCTCATTTGATTTTAAAACATTAAAACATAATTTTAAAGTACATAATATTATGTATATATTCATATTACACATGTTATGCAGGGCACCCATGATTCTGATGAAAGCATGAGGATGTTGATAGATCGTATATTTAAGCGAGATTATCTTTGATGCAAATTTTTATTTTATTGTCTTTTTATTATATTTACTTTTATCATAATATAAATTTTTGACATATTTAAAGTAAAACTCTTTATTATGAAATGATCTCTTTGATGCATTTTTTTTATTTGAAAACTTATTATTATATATTTTCTTTTATAATGATATAAATTTTTGACATGTTTTAAATAGAAATCTTTATTATGAATTGATTTTTAATATGCTAATTTTGGAGTTTATGTACATTTTTCATGATTATTCTTATAATGTTTGTAGAAGATAATATGGAATTGGCTTCAAATTATTAGGTTTTGTGAAGTTTTTTTGTAATTTGTTTAATGAATAATAAAATCGAAAATTACAAAACACGGTACATTTTTCATTCATGAATATTATCATGGTACATATATGTATAAAAAATCATAACTTGAAATTTCATTATAAAATATGGTATATATTTTGCATTCATGAATGGATCGTCATATTGTATAGAAGAGCTACTATGGATCTAGGTTTATACTTAACTTTTATACAACTTGTTACTTTAAATGAACAGAAAAAATTAACCTAGATGAGCACATAACCCTTTTCCACCAATGAGAATTCATCATCAAGGTGATGAAAGTCTCGCAACTCAAACAAAGACAAGGATTTAGAGTTGTGGAGGTAAAAACTCATATGAGAAAGTATAAGAAGAACCTAGAATTAGAGAGTGTGCTCTTGAACAAAAGGAAGAGAAAATGGGACAATGATGGCATCGAGGGTGAGGGTAGTTACACCAAAAACAACCCTGACCCCTCTTAGTCATCGATCTAAACCCTTGAGTGCATGTATTTTCGATGATTGTACATGTCAAGTACACCATATTCAATGGTGATTTCCCAATGTGTTTCCATGCGTAAATCCATATGGATCATAGCTTGCAAGGACTAGAATCTTCCAACATTAATCACAATAGTCATAAGTTTCATCGCACTAACAATAGCAATTTATAAATCCACCTTACCACATTTTTTAATGGTCCATATATAATAGTAACCATGCAAAAAAGTTGGTAAACCTTTGATATTTGCTATGATTTCATAGCCACAATATGAGCAGTAGAATTAAATCCCAAAACAAATCAAAATCCTCCGAGATATAATAATACCCTTATAACTTAAGTTATGAATGGTGGAATTTTGAAGGCCAATTATTATGTCGCATATTTATAAAATAACAAAACATTTTTAAAAGGTAAACATTATAAGGTTATAATGTTGTCCATACAAGGAAAATAATGTTAGTATATGTGTGTGTGTGTGTATGAAATGGAAGAACAAGGGTGTGAGTTAATAAGATTACAAGATAAAAATATACAAATCAAATTCCCAATCATATTTTGATAAATGAAAAAATACTTTCAAGTGATTTCAAGGTAATCTTGTGAATTTTCTTGTCTGTAAGTTATCACATTTATGAAAAATATGGCAGTTGATATTTAGCCCTTTTCAAAAAAGAAGTAATTGATGTTGTGCAAATTTTACTGTTGATAATGTAAATACAAAAAAGAATTGTTTCCTCTCGTATCTAAATAGATAAATAATAAATTATAAAGAGGGATTTTAAAGGTGGTATCAAATCATAAGCTCAAAATTGAGGCCTTAGGGCCAAAAGTGAATTCCAATTTAGGCTAATAGCAAAATTTTTTGAACCTTGCATAGTTAATATAGAGGAGGAAGATTATGGAAAAACCTCAGGAGAGTACCCACATTGGTGAATATGAAATTTTTATGCATCTAGGCTAGCAAGCCCAAGTTCCCACCAAGGAACTATTAAACATGAAGATGGGATTGAAAAATAAAATATTAAACCTCTATGTTGATCATTAAATATTATTAGAAACTAGTGCAGAGCAAGAGCACATAACTAAGACTTTGTCAAATAAACCTAATTCTAATACTATGGAGGCAACGAAGGGAGTGGAAAATAAGGAAGAAAAATTTAAACATAAAACAATGGAAGAAGAAGCTGAAATTCAAAAGGGAAAAGCTAAATAATATGAACATAGCTCGTCCAAAGTTCAATGTAGGCCAAAAAAGAAACCCAAAGTGGAATTAAATTGAGAATTAAAAAAACTCAGACCCCCAATGTATGATGGGGAATCTGAGGAGGTAGTATAAGCATGGTTGTTGAACATAAACTAATATTTCTAGGTTTACGATCATACTACTGAGTTAAAGGATAAGTTAGACACTTACCAGTTTCAGGGGAAGGAATACTTGTTGTGGAAATAAAATTGAACAATACACAATTTAGATGAAAAGGAAGTTAACCCAGAGAGTTTCTAGTGACTAGTCAAGGAGAAACATCTGACAAAATGATACTTTTATGATCAGGTAAAGGAGTTTTATGACCTAAAGTTAGGACATATGTCTATGGATGAATTGATAACTAAATTCATGCATCTATTAAGCTATGTAACTTACATCAAATAAGAAAAAACAAAAAATCAACAACTCATAAGTTTCCTTTTGTTCTCTTTTAAAGAGTGAATTATGTATGATATCCCCAAGACTACGGATGAGGTTATTCGAAAAGTGAGGATTTGCTACTAGCAAGCTAACCAAAAGAATGACAACTTGAAATCATGGCTTAATAAAAAGAAAGAATAAGTAATGCAAAACAGTCGAAGGAGAAAAAGAAAACAAATTAGAATTGATAAACAAGGACATACCCGTAACTTCAACAAGAATAATGATCAACCTCAAAAATAACAATTTTCGACCTAGATTGGTTCCAAGTAGATGAAACCTAGTAAGGGACATAATGGGAAAGGTAGGGAGCCATTAAAATTTTAGGGCTACAGTGAACCCCACCTTTTACAAAATTTCCTTTACAACACAAAATCAATACAACACCTTCAAAATGTCTAAGAGGAATCCATCATCAATGACATAGCCAGGAATATTCCATGCATTAGCACCACCTTGGAGGAGTGATAGACCTAGAACCAATACATTATGGTGTAAATATAAGGTACCATTTTTATCCAATCTATTTCCATATTATTTGATCACAGTGCTAGCCTAATTTATGTTAGCCCCAAAGTTGTAGGAAACTATAGATTAGTGGTTGAAAAGTATAAGAATTCATGGCTAGTTTAATTAGCTATGGGTGTAAAAAGAAGAGTCACTAGTTGGATAAAATATTTCTCATTAGTGTTAGATGGCAAACATAATACATACAATTTAAATATATTTCCATTAAGCTCTTATGATGTTTTGATAGGAATGGATTGGCTAGAAATACATATAGCACTTGTTAACTATCTTGAGAAAACAATTACTTGGGCGATGGAAAATGGAGAAACGCAAGTTATAAAAGGCATACCCAAGTCAAAATCAATTTTGATACATCAAATATCAGGACTATGATTGAGGAATGAAACCAGAAAAGGGTGTCAACTCTTTGCCATTAAAATAGAAAATCATTCTTCAGATAAGTGAGTCAATTTATTAAAATAATTGGAAGTGGTGAGTGATTACCAAGATGTATTTCTAGATGAGATTATGGGACTTCTTCCCAAGAGGGAAATAGATTTATCTTTATAACTAGTACTTGGAGCCACTAACCAATATCTAAAACCCCTTACCGAATGACGATACCAAAACACATGCAATTAAAAATTCAATTGCAGGAATTGTTGAGTAAAGGTTATATTAGATCCTACGTGTCCCCATGGAGTGCATCAATCCTTTTGTTTTCTAGATAAATCCATCTTGCAGACAAGAGTGATCTCCCTAGTATCCCAACATATAACTAGAAACAAACAACCATTTGAATACCTCTTTCCATAAAATATTAACATTTAGATTGTTATAACTTAGAAATTAGGAGGTTAAGCTCCTACCTTTCAATGAGATGCTTGATGTAGACCTTCCATTTCGCTCCAAAGAAGTCCTTCAATGCTAAGAAGAACTTGAAATAAAAAACATGCAAAGAATCAAAATCACCTACAGTATATCATAATAAAAAATACCAATTCAACTTAATGATCAAAGAGGTGAAGAATTGTCATTGTTTTAATGAATCAAGAAACAAAACAATGAGAAAAAGAGATCCATATGTATTATCAAGAATTATAAAGAGCAATCTTACAACATAAGCCTTGATGTTGTAGAGATTTCTCCTGTATTCCTTCACAATCGTGCTCCTTGGTTTGACAAGACTTCCTCTCTAGAATGACCAACATAGGTTTATCTTCAATGAACACTTATGTACAATGTGTAATTTCCGATGTACATTTTACAATCTACCATGTACAATATCTGAAGTACAAAGTAATTTAACTCTTAACCTTGAAGCTTCATCTCAATTTATAGGAGAAATTGAGGAGGTTTTAGATCCATCAAGAGAGGGATGAGATCCTCTAATGAATGGATTATGTTTCCTTTATCCAAGGGGATAATTTCCTTGAGTAGAGGGATATAGCTTGAACTAGAATGACTCAAGAGGCTTTTAGTTGGAAGAATATTCATCAAACTAGGCTTCTAAAAGTTAATTTTTTGTGTTTATGTTATTTTACAGGGGTGCATAGGTTTTATTGGAAAACAGAGTGGAGATTGCCGCAGCTAATAGAGGAAGTATCAGCACATTCACAGGAAGTGACTCACTAGTACATTTGGCGGAAATTCCAACACTTGGTTCCGACACGTTTGACCAAATGACGGAAATTTCCCCAAATTTTTTCAACTTTTTCAAATCCCGCCCGAAACCGTCGCTATACCGACATTCAGAGACAAGTGTCACAATACCGACACTTAGACAAAGTGTCGCAATTGCGACGTTTGGAGGAATCTGTCAGAATTGTGACAGTATCGGAAATAGCATCGCTATTGTGACAGTTTGAGGATATCGACGCTATTGCGACAGTTTGAGGAAAGTGTCGCTATTGCGACAATTTGAGGAAAGTGGCGCTATTGCGACGTTTGAGGAAAGTGTCGCTAGTGTGACTTTGAGGATATCGTCGCTATTGCGACAGTTCAGGCAAAGGTGTCTCTATTGCGACCATTTCAGCATAAACATTGCTATTGCGATGATTTGGGCTAAGTGTCGCTCTTGCGACGGTTTGGGCTACGTGTCGATTCTAATTCACTCTCTAACTTAGTTTCGACATATGTCAACAATGATTTGATATTATTTGAATTAATTAGGGTCAGTTCAACATTATTTCTATAACATTTTTATGTGAGCTTGCAGGCCATGAAACTTCGACCATGTTATGGATAATTGTTTTTGAACATCTAGTCCAAGCGTCAGATCTTTGTTCGTTATATTTTCAAAGATATGCTCTAAGGAAGTTATGGTTTATGTATGCTATAGGATTATTTCTCAAATCATGGTTAGCTTGGTATTTTGGCTATCTTCTCATCTGGAAATTTTTAAGCTATGAAATCTTCATACATGGCCCGTTTGTTGTTTGCTACCTTGTGTCTCCGGGCGGCCAGCTGCACCGTGTCGCGCCGTCTGACGCTGCACAACCAAGGGCGCCCGGGTCGGGCCATTTCATGCGAGGGCGCCTGTGTCAGATTTTCTAACTTGTGACCACCCGAGTGCCTTAATGTGCACGTTCAAGTGGCCCATTTTCCGTTTTCTACCTTGTGTCTCCGGGCGGCCAGGTGCGCTGTGTCGCACCATGTGACGTCGCACGACCAAGGGCGCCCGGGTCGGGCCATTTTGTGCGAGGGTGCTTGTGTGAGATTTTCTAACTTGTGACTTCCCGGGTGCCTTAATGTGCACATTTGGGCAGTCCATTTTCTGTTTGCTACCTTGTGTCTCTGGGCAGCTGGGCGCGCCGTGTGACGTCACACGACCAAGGGTGCCCGGGTCGGGCCGTTTCGTGCGAGGGCGCCCATGTCAGATTTGCTAACTTGTGACTACCCGAGTGTCTTAATTTGCAAGTTCGAGCGACCTGTTTTCCGTTTGCTACTTTGTTCCTCTAGGAGGCCGAGCGTGCCGTGTCGCGGTGTGTGATGCCTCATGACCAAGGGCGCCTGGGTTGGGTCGTTTCGTGCGAGGGCGCTCGTGTCAGATTTTCTAACTTGTGACCGCCCGGTGCCATCTTGTGCACATTCGAGCCGCCCATTTTCTGTTTTCTACCTTGTGCCTTCGTGCGGCCGAGCGCGCTATGTCACACCGTGTGACACTGCACAACCAAGGGTGCCTGGGTTAGGTCGTTTCGTGCGAGGGCACCCATGTCACATTTGCTAACTTGTGACCACCCAGGTGCCAACTTATGCACGTTCGGGTGGCCCATTTACCATTTTCTACCTTGTGCCTCCGTGCAGCCAGGCGCGTCGTGTCGCGCCGTGTGATGCCGCACGACCAAGGTTACCCGGGTCTGGTCGTTTCGTCCAAGAGCACCAGTGTCACATTTGCTAACTTATGACCGCTCAGGTGCCAGCTTGTGCACGTTCAGGTGGCCCATTTTCCGTTTGCTACCTTGTGCCTCCGTGCAACCAGGCGCGTTGTGTCACGCCATGTCACGCCGCACGACCAAGGGTGCCTGGGTCCTGCCGTTTCATGCGAGGGCACCCGTGTCATGATTGCTAACTTGTGACCACCCGGGTACTAGCTTGTCCACGTTCGGGTGGCTCGTTTACCATTTTCTACCTTGTGCCTCCGTGCGGCCGGGCACACCGTGTCGCGCCGTGTGATGTCGCACGACCATTAAGGGTGCCCAGGTCTGGCCGTTTCGTGCAAGGGCACCCGTGTCACATTTGCTAACTTGTGACCGCCCAGGTGCCAACTTGTGCACGTTCGGGTGGCCCATTTTCCATTTGCTACCTTGTGCCTCCGTGCAGCCAGGCACGTCGTGTCGCGCCATGTGACATCGCACGACCAAGGGCGCCTGGGTCAGGCCGTTACATGCGAGGGCACCCATGTCAGATTTTCTAACTTATGACTGCTCGGGTGCAAGCTTGTGCACGTTCAGGTGGCCCATTTGTCGTTTTCTACCCTGTGCTTTTGTGCGGCCGGGAGCGCTGTGTCGCGCCGTGTGATGCCGCACGACCAAGGGCACTTGGGTCTGGCCATTTCATGCAAGGGCACCCATGTCACATTTGCTAACTTGTGACCGCCCAGGTGCTAGCTTGTTCATGTTCAAGCAGCCCATTTTCCATTTGCTACCTTATGCCTACGTGCAGCCGGGCGCGCCGTGTCACGCCGTGTGACGTCGCACGACCAAGGGCGACTGGGTCAGGAAGTTTCATGCGAGGGCACCCGTGTCACATTTTCTAACTTGTGATCACCTGGGTGCCATCTTGTTCACATTCGGGTGACTCGTTTACCGTTTATTACCTTGTGCCTCCGTGTGTCCAGCTGCGCCATGTCGTGCCGTGTGACGCCACACAACCAAGGGTGCTCGAGTTGGGGCGTTACATGCGAGCATGCCCATGTCAGATTTGCTAACTTGTGACTGCCCGAGTGACAGCTTGTGCACGTTTGGGAGACCCATTTGTCATTTTCTACCTTGCGCCTCCGTGCGGTCGGGCGCGCCATGTGACGTCGCACTACCAAGGGCGCACGGGTTTGGCCTTTTCGTACGAGGGCGCCTGTGTCACATTTGCTAACTTGTGACCGCCCGGGTGCCAGCTTGTGCACATTCAGGCGGTCTGTTTTTCATTTGCTACCTTATGCCTCCGTAAGGCCGAGCGTGCCATGTTGCGTCGTGTGACGCCGCACGAGCAAGGGCGCCTGGGTCGGGCCGTTTCATGCGAGGGCACCCGTGTCACATTTGCTAAC
The DNA here is from genome assembly GCA_034641835.2 of Pinus albicaulis. Taxonomy (NCBI): domain Eukaryota; kingdom Viridiplantae; phylum Streptophyta; class Pinopsida; order Pinales; family Pinaceae; genus Pinus; species Pinus albicaulis. The sequence continues at coordinate 408,046,884 of CM076581.1, read as the reverse complement.
TTGTGACCACCCGGGTTCTAGCTTGTGCACATTCGGGCAGCCCATTTATCGTTTGCTACCTTGTGCCTCCGTGCGGCCAGGCGCGCCGTGTGACGCTGCACGACCAAGGGCGCCCGGGTCGGGCTGTTACGTGTGAGGGTGCCCGTGTCACATTTGCTAACTTGTGACCGCCCGGGTGCCAGCTTGTGCATGTTCAGGTGGCCCATTTACCGTTTTCTACCTTGTGCCTCTGTGCGGCCAGGCACGCCATGTCGCGCCGTGTGACGCCGCACGACCATTATGGGCGCCTGGGTCTAGCCGTTTCGTGCGAGGGCGCCTATGTCACATTTTCTAACTTGTGACCACTCAGGTGCCATCTTGTGCATGTTCAAGCGGCCCATTTTCCATTTGATACCTTGTGCCTCCATGCCGTCGGGCACACCGTGTCGCGCCGTGTGACCCCACACGACCAAGGGCGCCCGGGTCAGGCCGTTATGTGTGAGGGTGCCCATGTCATATTTTCTAACTTGTGACCACCCGAGTGCCAGCTTGTGCATGTTCAGGCGGCCCATTTTCTATTTTCTACCTTGTGCCTCCATGCAGCCGGGCGCGTTGTGTTGCGTCGTGTGACGCCGCACGACTAAGGGTGCCCGGGCTGGCCGTTTCATGCAAGGGCGCCCGTGCCACATTTGCTAACTTGTGACCACCCAGGTGCCATCTTCTGCACATTCGGGCGGCCTGTTTTCTGTTTGCTACCTTGTGTCTAAGGGCGGTCGGGCGCGCCGTGTGACGTCGCACAACCAAGGGCATCTGGGTCGAGCCATTTCGTGTGAGGGCGCTTGTGTCAGATTTGCTAACTTGTGACCGCCTGGGTGCCTTAATGTGCACATTCAGGCGGCCTATTTTCCATTTGCTACCTTGTGTCTCCGGGCAGTTGGGCGCGCCATGTGACGTTGCATGACCAAGGGCGTCCGGGTCGGGTCGTTTCGAGCAAGGGCGCCCGTGTCCGATTTGCTAACTTGTGACCACCTGAGTGTCTTAATTTTCACGTTTGGGTGCCCGTTTTCCATTTTCTACCTTGTTCCTCTGGGCGGCTGGGCACGCCGTGTCATGGCATGTGACGCCTCACGACCAAGGTTGCCTGGGTCGGGCCATTTTTTGCGAGGGCGCTCGTGTCAAATTTGCTAACTTATGACCACCCGGGTGCCAGCTTGTGCACGTTCGAGCGGTCCATTTTCCATTTTCTACCTTATGCCTCTGTGTGGTCGAGCACGCCATGTTGCGACGTGTGACGCCGCACGACCAAGGGCGCCTGGGTTGGGCTATTTCGTGTGAGGGCACCCGTGTCACATTTGATAACTTGTGACCACCTGGGTGCCAACTTGTGCACATTCAGGCAGCCCATTTACCATTTTCTACCTTGTGCCTCCGTGCGGCCAGGCGCACCATGTCGTGCCATGTGACGCCGCACGACCAAGGGCGCCCAGGTCTGGCTGTTTCGTGCGAGGGCACCCATGTCACATTTGCTAACTTGTGACTGCCTGGTGTTACCAGGTAATATTCAAAATTGCTTTTCCTTTTTGTTACCTCAGGCTCTCCGAGGCGGTCGCGCACGCCGTGGTCGCGCGTGTGACACCAAGATGACCAAGGGCTCTCTACCCGCTGTTGCTGAGAGGGCAATTCCATGTCACATTTGTTGGCCCCAGGATCACTGGGTGCTGACAGCACGTTCGAGCGACCTCACAGGCATCAAGCTTGGGTTACCTTAGCCTGCAGGGCCAGCGCACTGCAGTCAGAGCCGGTGGTGACGCGCGGACGACCACAATAAAGCGGTCGTGTCAGTTTCATGCAAGGGCGCCCATGTCAGATTTTCTAACTTGTGACCGCCCAGGTTCCTTGTGCACATTCAAGCAGGCCATTTTCCGTTTGCTACCTTGTTCCTCCGGGTGGCTGGGTGCGCCGTGTCACGCCTTGTGACGCCGCACGACCAAGTGCGCCCAGGTCGGGCCGTTACGTGCGAGGGCGCCCATGTCAGATTTGCTAACTTGTGACCACCCGGATGCCTTAATGTGCATGTTCGGGTGGCCCATTTTCCATTTGCTACCTTGTGCCTCCGTGTGGCCAGGCGTGCCGTGTCATGCCTTGTGACACTACACAACCAAGGGCACCCGGGTCGGGCTTTTACGTGCGAGGGCACCTGTGTTAGATTTGCTAACTTGTGACCACCCGGGTGCTAGCTTGTGCATGTTCGGGCGGCCCGTTTGCCGTTTGCTACCTTGTGCCTCCGTGCGGCCGAGCACGCCGTGTCACGCCGTGTGACGCCGCACGACCAAGGGCGCCTGGGTCAGGTTGTTTCGTGCGAGGGCTCCTGTGTCACATTTGCTAAGTTGTGACTGCCCGGGCGCCTTGTGCAAGTTCAAGCGGCCCGTTTGCCACTTTATCCCTTGTGGTATCGTTCGTTCAAGCGCGTCGTGTCGTGTCGTGTGAGGTCACCTGACTGGGCACATTTGGGTCAAGTCATTTTGTTCGAGGGCGCCCGTATTATTTTTGCTAAGTTGTGACTGCCCAGATGCCTTGTGGGTGGCATGTTTTCCATTTGCTCCCTTGTGGCATCGACGTTCATTTGGGCGCATCATGCGCGCCATGTGAGGTCGCCCGACCAGGCGCATTCCGGTCGAGCCGTTTCATTCGAGGGTGCCCGTATTAGGTTTGCTAAGTTGTGACTGCCCGAGTGCCTTGTGCACGTTCAGGCAACCCGTTTTCCATTTTCTCCCTTGTGCACATTTCGTTCGGGCCATTTTGCTTGAGGGTGCCCGTATAATTTTTTCTAAGTTGTGACCGCCTGGGTGCCTTTTGGATGTTCGGGTGGCCTGTTTTCTATTTTCTCCCTTGTGGGATATTCATTCGGTCACGTGCGTCGAGTCACGCCATGTGAAGTCACCCGACCGAGCGTCGTCAATGCTTGCCTGAGGGTCAGACGCTTTTGCTGTTGTGATTGCATGAGTGCTCAGCACCAGCGCCCGCCTTCCATTTTCTCCCTTGTGGCATCGTCTGTCGGGCGGCCGGTGGCCGGGGACGCACGCAGGTCGCCTCCTCGACCGGCAGTCGGTGCCACATTTCATCTCGAGGGCGCCTGCATCGCTTTCATGTTGTCGCGGACCGCTGTGTGCCTTGCACCTTCAGCCGCCTATTTGTCGTTTTCTCCTCAGCATCATTTAGTCGATGATCGTGTCGCGTCGTACGAGGTCGCCCGACCAGGCGCGTTCGGGTCGCGTCCTTTCTTTCAAGGGTGCCCGTATCAGTTTTCATGCTAAGTTGTGACTGCCCGAGTGCCTTGTGCAAGATCAGGCAGCCTGTTTGCCATTTTCTCCCTTGTGGCATCGTTCGGTCAGGCGCGTCGTGCGAGGTCGCCCGACCAGGCGCATCTGGGTCGGGCCATTTCATTCTAGGGCGCTTGTATCAGTTTTGCAAAGTTGTGACTGCCTGGATGCCTTGTGCACATTTGGGTGGCTCGATTGTCATTTTCTCCCTTGTGGCATCATTCAGTCGGGCACATCGTGTGAGGTCGCCCGACCGGGCGCGTTCGGGTCGAGCCGTTTTGTTCGAGGGTGCCTGTATCATTTTTCATGCTAAGTTGTGACCTGGTTGAAGCTTCGACACTTTCAGAGCATCTGAAATGACCTCTCTCTTCCCCAATCTCCCTCTCTCTCTCTCTCTCTACCCTCCAACTTCTCTCACAAAATTATATCCCTCCCTCTATCCTTCTTTCTACCCCCCTTCCATATTTGTGTCACTATCTCCCTCTCTTACCCTTCTCTACCTCTCTCATTCCTCTCCCTCTCTCTCTCTCTTAGCTGATCCATTCCTTCTTTCCCCTCTCCTTCAGTTTATCTCCATCTCTTCCTTGTGACTCCCCTTTTCTCGCTACCTCTATCAATCTATGTCTTTATAATTATTCCTTCTCATATATATCCAGAGTTAATCTATATCATGACATATTGGGACCTACGATTGGGTTAATTCCGCCTTGTTGGCAAGGTTAAAATGTGCACAGACAGAGACCAATGAAACTATCATCTTAACCCCTAACCCCTTAAACACTAATTCCCAACCCCTAACCCATTTAACCCCCAAAACCTCTAGTAAAACCCTAACCCATTTAACCCCTAAACCATAAACCTATAAACCCTTAACCCCTAACCCCTAAACCCTTAACCCCTAACCCACTTAACCCCCTAAATCCTAAACCTATAAACCCTTAATCCCTAACCCCTTAAACCCTAAACCATTAAACCCTTAACCCTAACCCCTTAAACCCTAAACCTATAAACCCTTAACCCCTAAAACCTAACCTCATTAGCCCTTAACTTCTAACCCCTAAAATCCTTAACTGTTAAATCCCCTAACCCCCTAAACCCCCAAACCCTAAACCTATAACCCCTTAACCCCTAACCCATTTAACCCCCTAAACCATAAACCTCTAAACCCCTAACCCATTTAACCCCCTAAACCCTAAACCTATAACCCCTTAACCCCTAACCCATTTAACCCCCTAAACCCTAAACCTATAACCCCTTAAACCCTAACCCATTTAACACTCTAAACCCTAAACCTCTAAATCCCTAACCCCCAATCCCCGGCTAAGCCCTCCAAATTCGAATTAGCTTTGAAGAAGTAATTTTTTTCTTACTTCTGTCTAATTCACTATATAATCAGATCATGAATGTGAGAAGGCTTCTGGTTGTAAGCATGGTTGTGGTATGTTATGTTCAGAAGAAAAATACAACTTGTAGCCTTTGATATGCTAGGGGCTGGTTACCTTGATATTAATGGTGGTGTATTCATACTCCTTCTGAATAACCAATAAAGGGTCAAGGAAATTAACCAATATGTTGTCAAGTTTTATCTTATCCATCTCTAGGGCAAGCTTCTTTTCGGCTAACTCCACTGCTTTTGATCTTAATTTTTCCAATTGCTTCACTCTCTCATATGATACCTGAGCCTTTGCCTTTCTCTTCCCTTCTAATTCTGTAATAGTGTCATAGTGATGCCAACCAACTTCTTTGGAAAGCCTTCCTAGCACATAATACTAGGTTATGAGGGTATCATGTGTTTGTGGGTAATGCCATTATTACCATGTGTTTGTAGACTAATTAGTAAATTTTAGGAAAAACTTGCAAAATTTCTAATGATGATAATTGATGGTAACTCATGTGATTATGACCAGCTTGGAATAATGAGATGAACACAAAAAAACTGCTAGCTAAATACTTCAGATGGTTGAGTGGAAGTGTCACAACAAGTGTAAGAAATCAATAAGAAGAGGCCGCTTATTTTAGAACATATGGAAGATGTTGGAATATTCATAACTTGTTACTCTAAGGGTATCCCTTGAATGAACAACTCTATGGAAAATGGTTGTGGAATCATAGAATTATCTCCATACACAAACATTATGAAAATTACTATAAGGTCTATTTAAGGATAATTCATATAACGAATAAAATATTGGCAATCAACTAATGAAGTTGAATAATTATGGTAATAATGAAAGTAATTTTGAAAAAACCTATAAAGTATGATGAAAGTAATTATTCTACCTAAAAATATTATATTTATTAATATTTTTTATTACTTATAAATAATAATTACAATGAATATTATAAGTAATGATTTTTACATCCAAAAATATTGATAAATTGTTTTTAAATAAAATAAAATAAGTTTATTTTGTAAAATATTACAGCAGTTTACAATAAATATATAAAATAATTTAAATAAAATAAATTATTCACTAATTTTTGGGTGGGAAATTGTGATATGATTTCATGTCATAGTTTCAATTTTTTCCCGCTCAGCTTGTTCGACCTATTCAAATTTTCTTAATCTACCTATTCAATTTCTTTTTCCCGCTCAGCTTGTTTGACCTTTATGCCTTCTTTCCCATTCTGCCTTATGATTCCATTCTGCCCTATTCAAATTTTTTTCCCCGCTTAGCTTATTCGACCTTTTTCTCATGAACTCTGAGCATGGAAAACAGCCTCTGTTCGGAACTCTCAGAATCGAATCGAAGAGAAGTCAATGTTCAGAATCGAAGAGAAGTCGATGTTTAAACAACCTCTGTTCGGAAGACCATGGATGATTTACTGGGTTTTCAAAGGGATTAAGATTCAACAGGTGAGTTTTCAAAAATGGGGTATTTGCTTAATTATTCTCAGTCATTATTTTAACACTGTATGTTTTTCTTTCTTCTGTTGTATGTTGTATATATTCGATACTTTATAATATTTTATGTTTTTTTTCTGGGTACAGCTTCTATATTTTGGTGGGGGTTTAACATCTGGTGATATTGGTGGGTTGGGAGGCTCCCTTGGGTCAAGGTTGGGAGGCAATGGAGGTTATGGAGGATTGTCAGGTTCGTCCCTTCCTAACTCTGTTTTAATGGGTCAGAGATCAGGCATTGGAAGTGCAGAACCTAGACTTGGGGGGAAGTTAGGGAGCCTAGGATTGGGCTATCAAAGGTCAGAGCCGCAGGGATTGAGAGAACCTTTAAGAAGGCCTGAAGAGCACCTTCCGCCTGACGCATCAAACACCCTCTTTGTTGAGGGTCTTCCAGCTGATTGTACTCGCAAGGAAGTTGCACGTATCCTTGTGGGTTTTGGGTAGTCTAGTATTATATGTTTTTTTTTGTAGTTTTCCATGTATGCTTCTGGTATGTGTTTTTTGGTAGGTTTTGCGTTGTTATTTTTTTATCTATATTCTGTATTGTGTTTTTTCTTAACCTGAAAGCAGCTTTCTGTTATGTATGATTGTTCTATTATACTTTTAGGTAGGCTTTCAGTTGTGTAGAGTGTCTTGATTTTTATCTGGTCATGCATGTATTCATGGTTCATTATGGTTTTTTAGGTTCCTTTTCTTCCCTTTCATCACACTGCGTACATGTTGAGTATTGAGCAATAAGATTATTGTTATCATTTTAAAATCCAGGTCTGGCTTGCTTTTGGTCCATTCCACTCATTTTTAATCGATCAGTGAACGAAACATGATTGAGGTTTCATCCACCTATCGATGTCTATGGATATTATGTTGAACAAAGAAAAAGGTGCCCTTCCGCACCACAGAGAAAATGGAGAAATATATGAAATACTCCTGGCTATGCCAGTTTTACTGTTAGGTTATGCATTTTTATGGTTGGAACAGTGTAATGTTTAATAAAATATTTCATAATTAACCCCTTGGCATTTATTGCATTAGACTGCTACTCCTCTGCAACCAATCAACAACTGAGTTCTAAGGCAAGACATGGAGAGGGAAATCCAAGGAAATAATGTCGCTTGGTAGCCATTCGAATCACATTTTTGCAAGGAGGTCGACGCACCTGAACATCGTGGGGTCTCGACAAGGAAAGTAAATCGAATCCGGTGTCAGAGGTAAGCCTCCATCATGCTGCTAAATTGTACCCTTGGCATTTACTGACTTTTACTCTGGCTTGATTATATTTGTGAGGGCTCTGGATTTCTCTTTCTCATGATACCAGACTATACACTCTCAGTCTCACATCTCTATTTTATTATCATAGTCTCGTATCTCTATGGTTAGTCTCATATGTGATTCTCAGTCTTGGCAGTGGAATATGTACACAAGTCTTGGCACTATCATAGTGATCTCAACACATCTAAGTTATGAACTCACTCCAATTGTTATAAATAAAATATCTGAACAAAGTTGTGAACAACAGTGTATATACGACATCATTTGGCATCGATTCACAATTGAATGCATAGTCTCGTTGGCATAATTTTATTCACAATTTATTGTCTCGCTTCGGTGGATGTATAATCTTACTTCAGTACAGAGTATGTATAGTTTCATTTCAGTTCAATATATATAAGGTCTTGCTACAGTAAAGTATGTAATTGATCTCAGTTTAGTACAGTAATATGATGGTCTCAACACTCTGATGTATAGTTAATCTCTGCACTCTGGTATGGGTCTTGGCACACAATAGTATGGTTGACCTCAACACAATTGCATGTCTGGCGACAACACAATTTCATGTTTGGCGGCATCATAGTTGTATGTATATTAACACAGTTGAATATTTATATAGCTTCATTAACATTACAGTGGTATATGTGGCATCACAGTCACAGTTGTGTGGAATTACAGTTCATTAGTAAAACAGTTCAGTGTATGGCGTCATTAATATAACAGTTCAGTATGGCTTCAATAGCTGCTAAATTGTACCCTTGGCATTTACTACATTAGACTGCTACTCCTCTGCAGCCAATCAACAACCGGGTTCTAAGGCATAGCACAATGGTGAAATCATTAACATGATTCTATTCTTAGCACTACAATTTCCCAAAAATCTGTTAGTCGTATAACTGTTGGGTCAGTTCTATTGTCCAAGGGTCAGAAACCTTGAGGACATGCTTGTGGCTTAGCCATTTCCTTTTTTCATTATACATAGTAAATGGCTGTGGATTTGTGTATTATATTGACTGTTGATCCATTACTGTTCAGCATTTTAACCCATGTACAAGAAACTTTAGACCTGCAACTATTTCAGATCTGTATTCATTCTTACGATTGGTCGCATTCATTTTTTTTAAATATTTTAAGTCATGCGTCGAAAGACTGACACGTCGTAAGCATCGAAAGACTGACGTTACATTTTTAAAAAAATTTACTATGCCATCGAAAAAGCGACGTTTGCCAACGTTGAAAGAGCGACGTTCCCAAACGCAAAAAAGCGACATTTCCAAACGTCGGAAGAGCGACACCACTAGCGTCAAAAGAGCGACTTCTCCTCAATGTCGGTATTGCGACACTTCAAAGCGTGGTTAGCCCTAATGTTGGTCTTCTGAAAATTTACGAGCGTCGGTATTGTGACACTTTAGAAGCGTCGTTAGTCATAACGTCAGTCTTCCGATACTTTACAAGCGTTGGTATTGTGACACTTTAGAAGCTTCGGTATTGTGACACTTCACAAGCGTCGCTATTGTGACACTTCACAAGCGTCGCTATTGCGACACTTCTGCAAAACGTCGAAACAAGTGTCTACCGACGCTTTATGGAAGTGTCGGAAGACCAACGTTATGGCTAGCCACACTTTGAAGTGCCTCAAACTGTCGCTCTTGTGACGACTAGGTGTCGGAAAACTAACAAATTGGCCGTCGGAAATTGGGCCAAATTTACTACTGACTAAAAAAAGCGCGCAAAGACCTTTAAGAGTTTTTAAGAGCTTTTTCCTAGTTTACAAGACTTGGTTTAGGAACATGAATGTTTTGACTTCTAAGGAAGCATGAGTATGGATGGTGATATATCCATATTGACATTCAAATTTCGCGGTGACAAAATGACGGGTAAAAGATTTCCCCCTAAAGTGCGAAGTCTAAGAAAATATTTTGAGAGAGTGAAGTGCTTGATCATTCCAAGGATTGGATTGAAGACACTGGTTGAAAACTTGTAAGAAAAATTCATTGCAAATATATAATCATCACTAAGGTAGGAATTCCCATACTCAGAGAAAAAATAACTAAATGTTCTAGTACAGATATGACTTTAGCATTACATAAAAAGTAGACACAGTATGGTCTCAGCCATCTTTTATGCATAAGTATATTGTATCTTGAATACATAACTTCCCGCAGCCTGGATGGTTGAAACTAGATCCAGGGTCTTGATTTCCGCTTCTCGAACTAGTACAAATCTATCTATGTTATTGATTGTTTCGAAGTCGAACATGGTAGAAACCACTTGATTACCGGTCAATGATGAAAACCATTAACAAGTGTGAGATAAACCACCAATAATGACAATGGCTCTCAAAGTACTTCAATAAAATCTATGAAATGTGAGTGAATTATTTGCAGTTGAACACTCATAGTTTCATTTGATTGAAGGCCAATGATGAAAACCAGTTGTTGAAGGCGAGAAAATTTCCATTATGGCATGCAAATTCCAAGGTATTGGTAGGATTTCTAGATAAACATCCTAGATAATGAGCTGATGTCGATAGAAAGTGATCCATCGCAGTAGGGCCTACAACACGAAACCATTATGTCAAGTTTTGAAGAATTTTTTTGCAAGGATTAACTCAGGGATGGTCAACACGAATGGAGACAAATGTTCTCAATGAATAGTGAATTTGAAGTTGAATTTTCTCTTGAACACATAACGACACTGTAAATGGCTTGACAAATTTTGACTTAAATATAATACCCTAAACCGTTTGAAGACTTTCAATGAGGTTTGATTAACACTAATACAAAAGGATTAGTACCCAACCCAGACTCGAGTGACAAAGTGTCGTGTTCAAAAGTGACATGCTGCTTTTAAAAGTAAGTATAAATGATGGATTATTTTTCTCTCTTTTTCTTGTTAACCTCACTCTCATATGAGAAAAACAATTCAAAGTCCAAAAATTATTAAATTAATTAAATCATGAAAAGTAGGAATTTATTCCTAATTTTCTACATTGAGTTTGTTCCTCTCAATTAGGAGTCAGTTTAGGCCTAGTTGATTGAGATATTCTCTCCAATTAGTTAGGCTCCTAGATTAGTGTGTTGTTGAGATTTTTCCTCAACCAAAGTGTCCAATATAGACACACTATCTTGAAACACATTCTCATGTTGTATTTATATTTGTATTATACACATTTATTTAATAATGAGAGAGAGGAATGCAGTGTGGGTCTTAGGCATTTTTCGCCATGTCTGGTGTATGTATATTTCTACTATTTATTTTATTAGTGTTTTATTAGTTGTTTAAATCTCTGTAGATTTTAACCCTGTACAGAAATTATCTACAAATGAATCTTAAAAACATAAAATAAAAAATAGCGAGAGCATAAAACATAAAATAGATATACACAGATATTTTCCCCTGGATCCCAAATCGGGACGACCAACTTGATTTCTCATTATATTCCTTTTAGTGTTACAACACATATATATACATGTCGAAGCATACATAAACCCCAATCCATTAACCCTGGATTAACATAACCGTAGTTCCCTTGACCGGATTTATAGCATACTAGGGGCCAAAAACCATCATGCCCCAAAACCATGTGCAAACCCATGCACAAAACCATGAGCAGATTCGCCCACCGAAAAATAAGGTCCAAAAAAATTTTTCACAGGGCGCTGCCCCCGACAACGAACAAGGGGGGCTACCACCCCCCCATGACCCCCCTGCTGCACCCGACGCAACGTACAGGGAAGGCTATTGCCCCCCATGTGACCCCCCCCCCTCCCCCTTGTGCGTAACTATTCATGGAAAGAATATAACACATACCCAACATTATCCCACCTGTTGTTTTCTTTCCGCAAGGGGGCACACGAGAACTTAGTCATTAGCCCAGCTTTGCAACACCCATTGTTTCTCTACACCAAGAGAGATTCTAAGTTCTCACATGCTTCATCAATGCATCTGCAACATTCTTCAAAGTGTCCACCTTTACCAACAACACCCTTTTACATATATCTCACAAAGTGATATTGAACATCAATGTGCTTTGTTTTTGAATGATAAGCAGGGTTCTTAGCCAAGAAAATTTCACTTTGGCTATCACAGTCTATCCTTATAGCTTGCTGCACCAACCCCATACTTGAACACAATCTCTGCAACCAAACTGCTTCCTTTCTTGCATGAGTGGTTGCCATGTATTCTGCCTCTGTAGTTGAAAGAGCCACTACAGACTGTCTTTTACTCATCCAACTGAGCCACTTGTAGATATTCTTTGGTCCAGATCTCCAGCCTAGTCTACATAAAAAAAACCACGAATTTCCAACACTCTTTCCAATCCTAGTCTTCCCTAGTAGCACAAGCCATAATCACTAGTGCCACAAAAATATCTGAAAACTCACTTCCCCGTTGTCCAATGCTCCTTCCCTAGGTTTGACATAAACCTACTCAATAATCCCACTGCATGTGAAATTTTTGGTCTAGTACATACCATTGCATACATTAGGCTATCCATTGCACTTGCATATGGAACACGGGACATATCCTCCTCTTCTTCTTGTGTCTTGGGACACTATTCAACAGACAGCTTTACACCTATAGGAATCGGAACATTCACCGGTTTACTATCCTGCATATTGAACATCTACAATATAGTCTTGACATACTTCCTCTGGTTTAACCAGAGCTTCCTCTTTGCCCAATCTCTCTTAATTTCCATGCCCAAAATATAGTTTGCAGCACCAAGATCCTTCATGTCGAATTTGGAGAACAGTTGGGTCTTCAAATCTTGGATAATTTCTTTGTCATTTCCAATCAACAACATATCATCCACATACAAGACCAAATAAATAAAATGGTCACCAATTAATTTAAAATAAACACAGTGATCCTCCTTGCTTCTGGTGAAGCCAAGTCCCCGTATATAGGTATCAAATTTCTGATACCACATCCTTGGTGACCGTTTTAACCCATACAGAGACTTCTTCAACCTGCATACCAGTTCTTTCTTACCCTTCACCATAAAGCCTTCAGGTTGCTTCATGTAGATCTCCTCTTCTAGATCCCCGTGAAGAAATGTTGTTTTCACATCCATCTGTTCTATCTCAAAATCAAATGCAGCAGCAACAGATAAAAGTAATCTAATAGAAGTAACTTTGGCAATAGGAGAAAAAATATCACCAAAATCAATTCCCGACACTTGGGAATAACCTTTTGCTACCAACCGAGCTTTGTATTTCTCCACCTTGCCTTCTACATTCATCTTCTTCTTAAACACCCATTTTCTCCCGATGGGCTTCCTTCCAGCCGGAAACTCCACCAGATCCCATGCCTCATTTTTGTGCAAGGATTCCATTTCATCAACCATGGCCTCCTTCCAGAGTTTTCCATCCTCTGAATCTACTGCCTCCCTAACAGTTCTGGGTTCATCATCAGTTATAGTTAAGGCAAAACCTGAACAGAAAGCAGATGGACTATACCTTTCTGGTTGCCTTCTTTCCCGAACTGATCTTCTTAAAGCTGGAGTTTGTGGCTCATCATCTTCTGAGTCTTCTTCTGTTGTAGAGTCCGATTCATCCTCCTTTAGCTCAAACTCTATCTTCTCAGGTTCCTTTGGTAGGACTTCATGTTTAACAACATCTTTCACTTCTCTAAACACCACATCTCGACTGTACACAACCTTCCTTGTTTCTGGGTTCCAAAGCTTGTAACCCTTTAAACCACCCTTATACCCAATAAAGATGCACCTTTCAGATTTATTATCCAACTTGGTCCTTTTCTCCTTTGGAACATGTACATATGCATCACATCCAAATACCCTCAGATGTGAAAGAGAGGGTTTCTTACCAGTCCATACCTCATGTGGAGTCTCATCCTCCAACGCTGATGAAGGTGATCTGTTAACCAAGTAACATGCAATCTCCACTGCCTCTACCCAAAATTCTTGTCCTAACCTGATACCATTGAGCATGCTTCTTGCCTTTTCCATCAACGTTCTGTTCATTCTTTCTGCAACTCCATTTTGCTAAGGTGTGTATCGAGTAGTCTTCTGCCGTGCTATACAACACTTCTTACAGAACTCTTCAAATTCCTTCTTGAAAAACTCCCCACCATTATCTGTCCTAAACACCTTTATCTTCTTCTCTGTCTGGTTTTCCACCAGAGCCTTAAATTCTTTGAATATTTCAAAGACTTCAAATTTCTTCCTCAAGAAATATAGCCATGTATTCCTTGAGAAGTCATCTATGAATGAAACATAGTACACAGACTTACCCAGTGATGGAACCGACACAGGTCTAAACACATCACTATGCACAAGCTCTAATATCTTGTTTTCCCTCTTAGCACCAGAAGGAAAACTCACCTGATTCTGCTTCCCATATACACAATTTTCACATAAATTAAAATCCAGAGATCTATTAGACATACCTTATACCATACCATTTCCATGCAGTATCCGAAGGCCCTTCTCTCCAATATGTCCAAGCCTTTGATGCCATAGCATGATCTTTTCTCTAGAGACCGCTAGGCTTTCCGCTCCACTTTCAGGAACCATAGAACTGTTGCACCCATCAATAATAGTGCTACCCTGAAGCTTGTACAGAGTTCCAATCTGAACTCCCCGCATTAATACCAATTCTCCCCAAACCATCTTATAGGTATCTTTCTCGAACACTATTTTTACACCTACATCATACATCTTGCTTACATAAATCAGATTTCTAGCCAATGCAGGAATGTACAGAACACCAGGAAGTGTTCTAATCCTTCCACCTTGCAGCTTCAGCTTAACTTTTCCACGTCTGACGATTCTGGCCTTCCTATCATCCCCTAAGAAGACATCACTGCCATCATATTTATCATACTCGTAGAACCACTCCCTATGGGGAGTGAAGTGAAAGGATGCACCTGAGTCAATCAACCATGACTCATGATCTACATGTGTATTTGAAGAAGAGGCCAAATACACATCCCCACCTTCATCCGAGGTGGTTTTTGCCTTTACGTAAGGAGCATCATCAGATCCCCTTCCTTTATTAGGAGCTTTAGATCTGCAATCCTTTTTGTAGTGCCCTTCCTTTCCGCATTTCCAGCACACCTTTACAAACTTTCCAGGAGATTTAGATCTCCCTCTAGATTTAGATCTCACACTCGAAACCTTATTCTTATTTCTGTTCTGGGACCTTCCTCGTACAAATAATGCATCTCCATTTTGACCCTTCATATTTCTCCATCTCATTTCCTCCGACAGCAAGGCTGAGACAATGTCATCAAAATTCAAGGTAGTTGTATTTCTACCTATTGCAATAATAAGACTATCCCGCGAATCTGGTAAAGAAAAAAAAAAACTGATGCACTTATCTTCATTTGAGATTTTAATATCAACAGATGATAGCTAGCTTACCATAGTATTGAAGGCGTTCAGATGCTCTGTCACCAAGTCTCCATCCTTCATCCTCAGGTTATACAGCTTTTTCTGCAGGAAAAATTTATTCACCAGAGACTTAGATTGGTACAAATTCCCTAGCTTGTCCCACAAGGTCTTCGTCATAGCTTCCCTAGATACATTGAAAAATACTAAATCTGAGACACGTAGCCGTATTACGCTCTTATCCTTTCGATCCAGCTTCTTCCAGTCTTCTTCTGACATTGCCGTTGGTTTAGTACCCGGATCTACCGTGATCCACTGATCCTTATCCACCATTAGATCTTCCATCTTGAGATTCCACAACTCAAAACTCTGAGCATTAAATTTCTCTATCTCTATCTTCCCGCCACTCACCATCTTCTTTCACAACAAGAATCGATCTCGTAGATCTCCCACTGAACAGGGTCTACCTCAGGCCGGAGCAAAAAACCCCTCAGCAGCAAAGGCGTCCCCTTGAAGCCAAAATAGCTCTGATACCAAATTTAGGTTTTAACGTTGTACAGAAATTATCTACAAACGAATCTTAAAAACAGAAAATAAATAATAGCGAGAGCATAAAACATAAAACAGATATACACAGAGATTTTCCCCTGGATCCCAAATTGGGATGACCAGCTCGATTTTTCATTATATTTTTTTTAGTGTTACAACACATATATATACATGTCGTAGCATACATAAACCCCAATCCATTAACATTGGATTAGAACATAACCGTAGTTCCCTTGACCGTATCTACAAAATACTAGGGGCTGAAAACCATCATGCACCAAAACCATGTGCAAACCCATGCACAAAACCATGGGCGATTCCACGCATGACTAGTCGTGGAAAGAATATAACACATACCCAACAATCTCTTCAGGTGGTATCAGAGCAAATACAAGCAAGCGTTCCATTCAAGAAACAAATCAAGTGGGTGTGTCATTCAAGCAACAAATAAAGAGAGCTAGTACGAGCACGTGTGTCAAAATGGGCAAATGTGGTAAACGTCTTCAAAGCACAGGTATGGAAATTAAAGAACTGAAATAGTGCAATCATGAGTTAAAAAATACAATTGAGTTACTAGAATGGAAGTTGAAGCAGAATTGAAACTTAATCGAGGGAATACACATCACATTAGAAGCAGCGAACGGCTTTCAAATCGAGCTTGAAATGAAAGAAAAATTCATTCATGCACTCCAAATTAAACTAAGTGTAAAACAATATCTACTTGATGCACAGTATAAAGAGAATATAGATGCACGTTGCAACATCGAAGACCTCATCCAGCAAGTTGATGAAAATTTTGATACAAGTGATCTTATTAAGCATAGTGATGAAGGTTGTGACAGAGAAAATATTATAAATCAAGTTGATGTCAGTTGCGACACAAGTGATCTTATCCACCCAGTTGTAATACTTAATGATGCAATGAGTTGTACCAAATATCAAATTGAACATTTTGAAGTTGCATATCAAACAGATGACTCATTAATTGAAATGGTTGATGCTCAGTGTAATACAACTGATTTAATCAATCCAACTCAACATATCAGCAACAACAACAGGTGTGAAGAACAACAATACAATGATATTTCCAAGAAAGTGATCAGACCTTGGGAATAAATCTCCTTCAACAAAGATCGACATGTCCTAGGTTACACCAAAGACAACATTTTATATGTTCCAGATTACTCAAAACCAGTGTAGTTTGTAAGTGCGGTATTTTTAGACATTGATCATACCAAGTGTAACCATTGTAAGCTAAATGGCCATATGAAGAGTACATGTTTTGACCTCCATCCTTGTCACCATGGTGGCAAGAAAAATCATTCATCGGAAAGATGTATCAAGCGAAATCAACCACCCATAGTGAAGATGAATTATGCATGGATTGATCCTTGGAAGTGGTCATATAGAGTCAAACAATTTTCTATGTGTTATCGATGGATTCAGTCTCACATGAAGAAAAATTTTCCAGTACGATGATTGTCTCTCCTTTTAGCTGACAAAGGGGGGAAATGATAATGAAATTGAAGGTGGTTGTCAAACTGAAAGTTTCGACAACATCAACAAAAGAATTCAATGGGAATCCTCACCAGTCAGTGAGCATCAAAAAGTTCGCTAGTGGGTGGTCAACAACAAAAGAAACAGTGAGTAGTTTTCAACACCAGCAGTGAGCAGTTTTCGAAAATATCACCAAAAGCAGCAGTGAGTTTTTTTTTACAGCATTAGCTAGTGGGCAATCATCATCAGCTAGTGGGAGATCATCAAGTAGCCAGTGGATAGTTTTGACATCGACATATTCGCTAGTGGGCATATTCAACATTTTATCAGTGGACAAGAAAATTCTCCAGTGGGTATCATCAAATTTTGTCAGTGGAAAAATGATGTTGATTGGAAGAAAAGGACAGATGTATTCTTTTACAGCTTGGCACGTGATGGAGTTGTTAAGAAAAATTCAAATATGAATCAACAGTTGACTCATGTTCTCTTTAGATTGAAGTTTTTTCGGCATCCAGCTTTGGCGGTTTTTCAGGCGATGTTTTTCTTTGAGGATCAACTTAGCAGTTACAACATGAGTACTTGGAGATTGTTACAGCTTCTTAATTTGGAATTATCATTGAGGGGGGGAATGTTAGCCTTACTCTCATGTGAGAAAAACAATTCAAAGTCCAAAAATATTTAAATTAATTAAATCATGAAAATTAGGAATTTATTCTTTCTACATTGAGTTTGTTCCTCTATATGGAGTCGGTTTAGGCCTAGTTGGCTGAGAGATTCTCTCCAATTATTTAGGCTCCTAGATTAGTCTATTGTTGATATTTTTCTTCAAAGAAAGGGTTCAATATAAATGCATTATCTTGAGACAGATTATCCTCTTGTATTTATATTTGTATTATACACATTTTTTTAATAATGAGAGAGAGGAATGCAGTGAGACTCTTAGGCCTTTTTTGCCATGTCTGGTGTATGTATATTTATGCTATTTATTTTATTAGTGTTTTATTAGTTGTTTGAATCTCTTCATTTCCCCCACTATTACAGGAAAGTACCTCTTTATTTTTTTCAAGCTTGAGGAGGATAACATTTTCTTATTGTGTAAGCTCATCCTTCGAATGAGTCCATCTCAGTATTTTTAACGAACCCTAATAAGGAGTGGTTTGTTCCTGTTGTAATCAACAAGTCCTTAATATTTATTTTAACGAATCCAGCATAGGATTAACTCAGTGTTTTTTCAGTTTTAGGGAGTCAAAAGAAAAACATTAGTAAACTTCGTAGTGTTCTTTTTTGTAAGTTTAGTCTCTCAAACCCGAAAAAGGATAAAAGTATGTAGGAGATAACTCTATTAACCATGCTTAGTCAACGTTTACCTTTTTCGTAATTCATCTAGTTCAGTTTGGAAAAGGGGTAAACTCATACTAAGTAGATGATTGTTCATTTATTTTAACAAGTTCGAATATTCAAGTTCTCGGCAATCTTTTCATGTTTAGAGAGTCTGAAAAGGGCTTAAAAGAGGACTCCATGGTTTCGCTTTTTCGTTGTTAGGTCCCTATATTACTAGTATAGTCCCTTATTGTTGTTAATGTAACCCCGTTATTGTTATTTTTGTACCCCTATAACCCCAATATTGTTATTATTATTCCCTTACATTATTATTGTTAGGTCGACTAGGATTATATTGTAACCCCATGGACTCCTATATATAGAAGGAGGTTTTGGTCATTTGTATCATCCAAGAATTTTTCATTTATGTAATGTATTGATGGTTTCCCCCTCAAAGTGACTGATTTATAAGGTGTTGATCTCTCTTTTCTTCTATATTTGGAGCTGGTTTCATAACATTTAGTATCAAAGGTTTGGATTCTAGGGTTTCATTGGTCCAAATAGGTCATCGTGGAATTTTTTCCGTAACTATTTTTCTACGAAGGTTCAGAAGCTGAAATGTTTATAGAGCAAAGCTGACATCCTAAGGAATGTCTTGTAAAAATTTCAGATCTTGGTTCGCAACATTTTCGGATATATGATTTGTGGGAGTTATGGCTCTTTCAGGCTCCCGAATTTCACATAAAACAAGTCATCGTGGAATTTACACTATAACTTTCTTTGTACGAAGTTTTAGTAGTTGAAATGTTTTGAGAGTGAAGCTGATATCTTGAGGAACCTCCTATAAAATTTCAGATCTTGGTGTGAAATATTTTCAGATATAAGATTTGTGGATGTTAGGGTTTTTTTCAGGCTCCCGAATTTCATCTCAAAGAGGTGACCGTGGGAAAATCGTCATAACTCTCTCTCTGAGCATCGGATTGGAATTATCTAAAAACTGGCCATAATTACATGGACTTTACTTTCATATGTATCAATTTCAGAGCCGAAGGAGGAAACAGTGACACATGGCACACCGTACAAGTTCGCTCTACTGAACCAATCCATAATTAAGTCATTGTGGGATATTGAGCATAACTTTTCCTTGAAGAATCCAAATCAGGTCAGACATGTGGCATTCGAAAGAAGTTTCAGAGGGCTACTATAGGACCGAATTTCAGATACTGAATATCTGAAATCATAGAGATAATTTAGTTTCAATATTGAGCTCCTCAAAAGCAAGAAAAATGTGTGTATTTTTTTTTTCGAATTGCATAAGTCTTGTTTGAAAAATCAGTTGAATTGATTCCAAGGGCATATTGTAGAATAGATATCAGTACTAGCTTCTAAAATGCCCTCTAAAAATAATTCAACACCAATTAAGCCTTCATAACGTTGTAATATGACCCATGAAGATGAAGAACTGCAACATGAAATGTTAAAATTACAAGAGCAAGTGCACCAAATTTCGCTCTCGCAAATATCAACAAAAAATGAAATGGAGGTTTTAAAGAAAAGCGTGGAAGCTAAGATGGATGGTTTGAAGAAAGTCATGGAAGCTAAGATGGACAGCATGGAAGCTAAGATGGATGACATGGAAAGCTAAGATCGATGAAAAAACGAAAGACAACATGGAAAACATGAAGAATGATCTAAAAGCGGACATGGAAAGTTTGACAAATTTGATACAAGAAATGTTTCCTAATAGTGAAAAGATAGTAGAGGAAACTCATGTTGACAAAAAAATAAATATTAATCGTGATTTCATAAACTCTAATGCTGGATAGAAGAACCACCATATTCCAAAGATGGATATGAGGAAGTTTGATGGCAAGGATCCTGTAACATGGATACTATAGGTGGAGCAATATTTTTATCTGAATAATGTGAAAAACACATAAAAAGTACACATTACAACTTTACATTTAGAACAAAATACATTTGTATGGTATTGATGGCTTTGCTCTCGTAAAAAAAATTTTACTTGCTCAATTTTTACAGATGAAATGATAGCACATTATGAGCATACAAAGAGAAACACCTTCTTTAGCCATTTTATAAACCCAAACAAAAGGGTTCAGTGGTGGAGTACATTTAGGACTTCCAAAAATTGAATATAAGGGTAACTAATATTTCAGAGGAACACAGGACTGATGTCTTCATAGGGACTTTAAAGGATAAGATCCAACATGAGGTTCGAATTTGGGAACCTGATTCATTGGAGAAGGCATTCAGGTTGGAAAGAAAAACTGAATGTAAAATTATGGCAACAAGGAAGCCTACCACTCACATCTATAAGGATGGAAGTGTTCCTACTCCTAGACTTCCACAACCTACAAGGTTGACACCACAACAATTGGAAGAAAAAAGAGCAAAACGGATTTGCTATAGTTGTGATAGAAAATACACTAAAGGTCATAAGTGTGCTAAGAAGAAATTATTGTACATGTATTGTGAAGAGGAGGAAGAAAATGAACAAGAAGCTTCAAAAGAAGAGGATACACACTAAGAACCAACCCTAGAAGAAGAAGAAATGAGTTCGACCATATCATGTAATTCATTGGCAGGAATTACCACTCCTCAAACTCTCAAGATAGAAGGACATATCAAGAAAAAAAAGGTAATAGTGTTGATTGATTCGGGTAGTACCCATAAATTTATTCATTGTAAGGTAGCCAAGGAATTGAATTGTTTCCTATACCCAGCACCAGAATGTCAAGTGATGGTTGCAAATGGAGGAACTATAAATTGCTCTGGAAAATGCCATAATATCAAGCTAACCATGGGGTAATATGTATTAAATAGTCCAATGCTTTATATTCCAATGGAAGGTGCTAATGTTGTACTAGGAGTACAATGGTTACAATCTTTGAGGATGGTAGCTTTTAATTTTCAATAAATTTTCTTGAAATTTTTTTCAGAAGGAAAGGAAGTCGAATTACGGGGTATAGCAGGGAAGCCAAGAAAGATAATAAGCTCTAATGTCATGACAAAGATTCTAAATAAAAAACAAGAAGGCGTAATTTCACAATTATGCTCACTAGAAGTTCCAAAATAAAAATCAATTATTTCTCCAGATCTCCAAAAAGCCTTGGACAATCATTCCAAGGCGTTTGAAACTCCAAAAGGACTCCCACCTATTAGTGATCATGATCATGCTATTCATTTGATTCCACGAAGTGTCCCTATAGACATCAGCCCTTACAAATATCCTTATGTCCAAAAGAATGAAAACGAATGTATGATTGCAGAAATGTTAGAGGCTGGTATAATTCAACATAGTCAAAGTTCTTTCTGTACTCCAGTAGTATTGGTTCACAAGAAGGATGGATCATGACGCATGTGTCTGGATTACAAGGAGCTCAATAAGCTCAATATTAAAGATAAATTTCCCATTCATGTGATTGATGAATTATTGGATGTATTACATGGAGCAATTTATTTTACCAAGTTGGATCTTCGTTCAGGATATCATCAAATTAGAATGAAGACTGAAGATATTCCAAAAAAAACATTTCGAACTCATGAGGGTCATTATGAATTTTTGGTCATGCCTTTTGACCTTACCAATTCACCTTCTTCATTTCAAGAGTTGAAGAATTTCATTTTCAAACCCTTCCTTAGAAAATTTGTGCTAGTATTTTTTGATGACATAATAATCTACAGCAGGTCTTGGAAGGATCATGTTCAACATGTTGACAGGGTGCTTGAACTATTGGAGGAGAAACAATTATATGCAAAAACATCCAAATGTTTCTTTGGAGTACATGAGGTGGAATATCTGTGTCATATTGTATCTCACGAGGGTGTTAAGGTAGACCCTAACAAAATTAAATCCATTAAGGAATGGAAAGTCCCCACAACCATAAAGCAATTCTGAGGATTTCTCGGGTTGACAGGGTATTATCACAAGTTTGTTAAGGATTATGGGAGAATAGCAGCACCTCTAACAACATTATTGAAGAAAGATGCATTTTCATGGACTCCTGAAGCAACTAAGGCCTTTGAACATCTTAAAGAGGCAATGTGCCTAGCACCAGCCTTAGCTACGCCAGACTTCACAAAAACCTTTATTGTGGAATGTGATGCCTCAGGAAATGGAATTGGTGTTGTTTTAATGCAAGAAGGAAGACCCATTGCTTTTGAAAGTCGTCCAATCAAAGGAAATTATTTACATAAAGCTATTTATGAGAAGGAAATGTTGGCAATACTACATACACTAAAGAAATGGTGACCTTACCTAATGGGAAGACACTTCAAGATAAAAGCTGATCATTATAGTCTTAAAAAAAATTTGGAACAAAGACTATCTTCAGAAGAGCAGAAAAAATGGGTCACAAAGATGTCGAGTTATGATTTTTAAATCGTCTACAAAAAGGGGAAGCTAAATGTTGTTGCAGATGCACTCTCAAGAATGGATGAAGAGGTGGAAGCATTGCTTTATGCCATTTCTATTATCCAAATAGATTGGATAACCGAAGCAAGGGATGAATGGAAGAAGGACGAAGAAGTGTGGACACTCATTCAAAAGTTGCAGCAAGATCCTAGTACATCTGATACATTTAGTTGGAAAAATGATTCCTTATGGTACAAAGATCGCTTATATATTTGCAACAATTCCAAACTAAAACAAAAGATTATTTTGGAATTGCACACTTATCCTTTAGGAGGACACTTAGTATTTTTGAAAACTTACCACAGGGTGAAGAAAGAATTTTTTTGGGATGGCCTTAAATATGATATTCAAAAGTTGGTGGCGGAATTTTTGGTTTTCCAGCAAAATAAAGTTGAGACAATTAAGACCCCGGGTCTCCTACAACCTTTATCCATTCCAAGTCAACATTGGAAGGAGATTTCAATGGATGTTATCACAGGTTTACCTAAGTCCAAAGGAAAGAGTGTCATCATGGTGGTAGTTGATAGACTTTCCAAGTATGCACACTTTTGTGCATCTCATCCATTTAAAGCAAGTACAGTTGCTACTGCATTTATGGAAACAATTCAAAAGCTACATGGAAACCCAAAGATTATTATAAGTGACAGAGATCCCATTTTTACTGGAAATTTTTGGACAAAATTATTTTCTTGTTTGGGTACTCAACTAACTCGTAGCTCATCTTATCATCCTCAATCCGATGGTCAAACTGAGATAGTGAATAAATGTTTGGAAGGATACCTTCGTTGTTTTTTATCTGATAAGAAAACACAATGGGTCAAGTGGTTACCTCTCACTGAAGGGTGGTATAACACTTCCTTCCATACTGCAGCAAAAATGACCCTATATATGGCACTTTATGGATATCATCCACCATCCATCACATCTTATTTAAGAGAAAATTCTAAGGTTCAAGCAGTGGAAGATCACATCGACCATCAACAAGAAGTTCTCCAACTCTTAAAGGATAACCTAAATTTGGCACAAAATCGAATGAAACAATAGGCAGATCAAAATCGCAGTGAGAGAATTTTTGATGTAGGAGACTGGGTGTTTTTACGGCTACAACCATACAAAAAATTTCCCTCAAGAAAGACAAGAAGGATAATAAATTATCGCCAAAGTACTATGGTCCTTACAAGGTGTTGCAAAATATTGGTACTATGGCATACAAATTGGAGCTTCCTGCTTCTTCGCAAGTGCATCTAGTTTTCCATGTTTCATACTTAAAGAAGGTTATAGGGGACAAACATCTAGTTCAAAAAATATTGCCAGAACTTGATGACGAAGGAAAAATAATATTGGAACCTGAAGCAATCACGGAAACAAGAACTCGACAGCTATGAAATCGATCAATTTCAGACTATCTCATCAAATGGAAAAACTTACTCACTGAAGATTCTACATGGGAGGATGAGAATTTTATATAGAAGCATCCGGATCTACTCAAGCATTGAGGACAACACGTTTTTGAAGGAAAGGGGCATGTTAGGTCCCTATACTACTAGTATAGTCCCTTATTGTTGTTAGTGTAACCCCCTTATTGTTATCGTTGTATCCCTGTAACCCCAATATTGTTATTTTTGTTCCCTTACATTATTATTGTTAGGTCGGTTAGGATTATATTGTGACCCCATGGACTCCTATATATAGAAGGAGGTTTTGGTCATTTGTATCATCCAAGAATTGTTCATTTATGTAATGTATTAGAGGTTTCCCCCTCGAAGTGGTTGATTTCAAAGGTGTTGATCTCTCTTTTCTTCTATTTTTGGAGCTAGTTTCATAACATTCATATTTTTTGAGAGTCCAAAAAAGTGATAAAATTTTACTCGTTTTCAAAATGATTCGTTTTAGACATAACTTGTTTTCTGCACAAATACTCAAAAATTATTATCATTTTCTCTCAATCATGGTAAAAATATTCAAATTCTAACTTCTAAAGGTTAAAATAAGCAAACTATAATTAATTTGTTCATGAAAACTTATAAAAAGTGGTCAAAATAAATCATTTTTATCTTTTGATTTCCAAAGCAATGGAAAGGAGTTTTTACCATAGATCTTCTGAAGTGGATATCGGGAAAACCAACCAACCATTTCACAAACCATCAGTTCTAGGTATTTTATCTCTTCATTGTCTTACTTTTCATAAATTTAAATTTTCAATTTAAGTTTTTAGATTATTTTTTTTGAGTTAAAATGATTTTAGAATCTGCCCTCGGGGGTGCATAGGGTTTTTGTGGCAGAACCCGTGCACCACGATGATTTTTTAATATAAAAAGTCACTGTGCTATCGTGGTTTTTATACATAAATTGTGTGCAAAAATGCACTGCGTATGAATAGAAATTGCGCAAGCACTGTGGGGTTTTCAAAAAATGGATTTCTTTCCTGTTGGCCGGATAAATCGTTCTTGCGGACAAGACCGATCTCCCTAGTGTCAGAAGACAATCTAGCAACAAACGAACAACTAAGTTTGTCTTTCTCTAGATATATTCGTTTTACAAATAAATGTTATGAAGGTGTCGATCCTACCTTAGATCCAAATGCTTATTTGCGGTCGTAGTGCTTCTGTTGCATCAAAATCCTTCGTCGTAACAAGAGCTCTTTTGTCACAAGAAAGTGTCGTATTTTTCCAACCTGCAATCACAAACAAGAAAATATTAAATAGCACCTGTATAAAAAATAATCATAAAACATACATATCATAGTGATCAAGGAATCTACGAAATAAATGATCAAACGACAGCTTATTGAAATAAACAATCGAACGACAATTTATTGAGAAAAACAGAACTTGATTGTATTAATCTTAAAATATACAGAAGAACCTTACAACCTTAGCCTTGATGTTAGAAAGGTCTTCTCGGGGTCTGAAGCAGGAATCTCCTCTACTTTGATAAGTCTTGCACTCTTCCTCCAGGAGCACAAAGAGGTATGTGATCTTTTCCTCTCAAAAGCTCAGTAGAAAGAAGTCTAAATCTCAACAGCACTTCAACTCAATCACACATAAAGCTTGACCTCTTCAATCCTCTATTAG
Organism: Pinus albicaulis; assembly: GCA_034641835.2. Taxonomy (NCBI): domain Eukaryota; kingdom Viridiplantae; phylum Streptophyta; class Pinopsida; order Pinales; family Pinaceae; genus Pinus; species Pinus albicaulis. Next base: position 408,021,185 of record CM076581.1, on the reverse strand, counting down.
TTTTCTTCTTAACTTCACTTTCAAATCTTAACCCCTTTGAGGCTACCCAATGCCTCCTTTTATAGATAAGATGAGGAGGTTAGGGTTCCACCTTTGAAGGGATAGAATCCTCCTTCAAAGGGATAGGCTCCTCACGTCAAGGGATTAGTTCCTTAAGGTGTGGGATGCATGCACCTTAATAAATCGTATTCATCCCCAAAAAATCTCATCTAGAACCTTCCAGAATTGACCAAAAATCAACTTTTTCACTTTGATTTCGCGCTTTTTTGATCTTACAGGGGTTCCGCAGGCATAACACTGGAAAAATGCAATCTAGAACGCAGTTTCTCTTCACATTACCTGCGTACCCTAGCTAAAAACGCAGGCAGGATTCATGTTACCTGGACACCCCAGTCGGAACCTGTAAAAACATTCAATGCAATATATATATATATATATATATATATATATATAATCATATCATCGCTGAGGTAGGCATTCCCATACTTAGATCAAAACTAACTAGAACTAACTTAAATTGTTCTGATACAGGAATGATTTTGAATACATCACAGTATAGACATGTGTAGACACAGTATGGACGCAGCCATCTGTCTATGAATAGTCCACTGTATAAATGATAACAAAAATTCTGCGCAGCCTGGATGGTAGAAACTAGATCCGAGTCTTGATTTTACTTCTCCAGACTAATCAGTTCTATCCATGTGAATAAATGTGTTGCGATCGAACATGGTAGAAACAACAAATTCTCGATCAATAGTGTGAGCTATTAACAAGTGTGAGCTCCCCGATAATGTCAATAGCTCAAGAGCTACCCGAAGTACAATCACATGAAATGTGAATGAATGACAAATCAGAATATATCACGGAATCATTCGATGTCACGGAATCATTTGATCGAAGGTCAATGATGCAACCTGTCATCGAAGGCGAGAAACCTGCCATTGAGGCATGCAGATTTCAAGGTACTGACGATTTCTGGATCAACTTCCTAGATAATGAGTTGTCGTCGATAGAAAGTGATCCTTCATAGGCAAGCCCACAACACGAAATCATAGATCAAGTTTTGAAAATATATCGACAAGGACTGACTCAGGGATGGTCAATATAGCGTTCTCTCTTTTCCAATTGTAATTGGTACAATCTGGGAAGCTTCTCTTAAAGAAGTTAATCACGAGATCATGTCCGAACCTTTGAGACAATCAATTCTGTTTCATTGGGGAAGATAGAATATTTTTCACGCATTACAAACGGTAAACCTCGGATTACCCATTGTCGAGGAGCCTGGGGTCACTTGTCGGTAAACCTCGGATTGACCATGTCGAGGAACCTTCAAGGGGATTGAGCTTTATTACTCTGCCCTTGCGCGTGGGATCGGATCGTAGACTGTTTCCCCAGTTGTATTTTTTACTGTTGGTAACCTTAGTGTCCATAAGCTTAAGATTATTTCCTAAAGTGACGGTGAAGGAAAGATCTCACTGTACCTAGAGCAGACGTCGAATAGACTCACTTGGACTCTCTGGGGGGTTCTCTTCACACGAGATGGTTTTGTGAAGAAACTTGTGCCAATCTGTTTCATTAAGCAGGTTGTCGGGGTAACTGTTCCAACCGCCCTTTCTGTATTAAATTCTACGATGTTGGATTTCATCACCAACTAGTGTTTTTAGTACGGCAAGTTACTGTTTGTGTGTGGTTTGACTCCTAGATTTGATAGCGTGTGTTAGTTTGTTTGTTTTTACTTTTAGAGACCATAGGTGTGAATTGTGAATTTTAATTGTTAGGTGTGAATTGTGAATTGTTAATTTTAGTTTTAAAATTGTTAATAAAATTCACTAAAGTTGAATATAATGGCAACTGTTCCGGAATTTACCAACCAAGGAATCCCTCTTAACGAGAATCCTAGTACTTTTCCTTCCTTTGGAAATGTTGGTCCTCCTTATATGGAGGAAAAACCCTTAAAACTCAAAAAAGCCTTGGGTACGCAGGTAACATGAAGCCTGCCTGCGTTTTTAGCTAGGGTACGCAGGTAATGTGAAGAGAAATTGCGTTCTAGAACGCATTTTTCCAGTGTTATGCCTGCGGAACCCCTGTAAGATCAAAAAAGCGCGAAATCAAAGTGAAAACGTTGATTTTTGGTCAATTCTGGAAGGTTCTAGATGAGATTTTTTGGGGATGAGTACGCTTTATTAAGGTGCATGTATCCCACACCTTAAGGAACTAATCCCTTGATGTGAGGAGCCTATCCCTTTGAAGGAGGATTCTATCCCTTCAAAGGTGGAACCCTAACCTCCTCATCTTCTCTATAAAAGGAGGCATTGGGTAGCCTCAAAGGGGTTAAGATTTGAAAGTGAAGTTAAGAAGAAAACTAATAGAGGATTGAAGAGGTCAAGCTTTATGTGTGATTGAGTTGAAGTGCTGTTGAGATTTAGACTTCTTTCTCCTGAGCTTTTGAGAGGAAAATATCACATACCTCTTTGTGCTCCTGGAGGAAGAGTGCAAGACTTATCAAAGTAATTGAGATTTATCAAAATAAATCCAATTGTAATTGGTACAATCTGGGAAGCTTCTCTTAAAGAAGTTAATCACGAGATCATGTCCGAACCTTTGAGACAATCAATTATGTTTCATTGGGGAAGATAGAAGATTTTGCACGCATTACAAATGGTAAACCTCGGATTAACCATTGTCGAGGAGCCTGGGGTCACTTGTTGGTAAACCTCGGATTGACCATGTCGAGGAACCTTCAAGGGGATTGAGCTTTTTTACTCTGCCCTTGTGCGTGGGATCGGATCGTAGACTATTCCCCCAGTTGTATTTTTTACTGTTGGTAACCTTAGTGTCCATAAGCTTAAGATTATTTCCTAAGGTGATGGTGAAGGAAAGATCTCACTGTACCTGGAGTAGACATTGACTAGACTCACAAGGACTGACTCAGGGATGGTCAAAATGGAAGACAAATATTTTGCAAATGGTTTGTTTGAACTGTCCTCTTGAACACATAACGACACTGCAGATGTTTTGGTTGAAAATTGACCCAAATCTAATACCCAGAAACTGGCTGAAGACTTTCAATGTGGTTTGATTAACTGTTAGGCAAAGGATTTTCCCAACCCAGGTGAAAAAAAAGTGTCATGTTCAAGAGTGGTTAACGATTTTCTGAATAATCAAAATGTAACAAACAGGTTCGTTTTTCTCTCTTTTCCCCCACCATTTCTGGCAAGTACCTCTTTATTTTTGACAAGCTTGAGGAGGATAACATTTGCTTGTTTATAAGCTCATCCTTTGAATGAGTCCAACTTAGTTTAAGATTCGAACCCTAAGAAGGAGTGGTTCGTTCCTATTTAAAATTGAACAGGTCCTTTACTGTTAAGTTTTAACGAGTCCAGTATAGGAGAAACTCGGTGTTTTTCAATTTTAGGGAGTCAGAAGAAAAAACTTAAGAAAACTCCATGGGTGTACTTTTTCGTAAATTTAGTCTCTCGAGCCCGAAAAAGGATAAAATAATGCGGGGGAGAACTCTATTGACCGTAATTAGTCAACGTATACCTTTTTCGTAAATAGTCCATTTCAGTCCGTAAAAGGGGTAAACTTATACTGAAGGGACGATCATTCATTTACTTTAACGAGTTCGAATAATCAAGTGCTCGACAATCTTTTCATGTTTAGAGAGTCTGAAAAGGGCTTAAAAGAGAACTCCAGGGTTTCGCTTTTTCGTAATTTTTAAGAGTCCGAAAAAGTGATAAAAGTATACTCAGTAGTTTCGCTTTTTCTGTAAATTTTAACGAGTTCGAAAAAGGGATAAAAATGTACTCATGGTTTTCACTTTTTCGTAAGTTTTAACGAGTTCGAAAAAGGGATAAAAATATACTCCTGTGGCCGACTTTCAATTTAATTTACGAGCAGGAAAAGACGGAAAGAACTCGGCATTTTCATGTGTTTTACGAGAATGAAAGATAGCAAAATAATCTCGAGATTTTCATGAGTTTAATGAGTCTTGAAAATAACCGAAACTGACTCAAGATAGGTTTCATTTTTACAAAATCTTGAAACAGAGAAAAACTATGCTTCAGAGTGGTTTCATTTTTACACAAGCTTGAAACAGAGAGAAAACTGTGCTTGATGCCCCCTAAGCGTAACTGCTAGAGCGCATGCCCCCCATCTTCATTTCATTCAACTAAATACATTGCTGGTAATTAATAGTTGGATGGAATGAAGGTTCATTTACGAGATCATATGAAAGACCCGACCTAAAACTGTAAGAAAAATATGCAAAAACTGAAAAAACTAACCTTAATATACGACTTAACATTTACGAGATCTAGTCAAAGACTCGACTCAATTAGGGGAGGATTTGTTTCATTTTTTAATGAGCTTGACACAGGAAAAGAACTATGCTCATGGCAACGTGTTTCATTTTTTAATGAGGTTGACACCGTAAAAGGAACTTTCCTCTGATACACTGATTCATTTTTTAACGAGGTTGACACAGTAAAAGGAACTTTCCTCTTCTACATGTTTCATTTTTTTAACGAGGTTGACACCGTAAAAGAAACTATCCTCGTATCTACTTTCTAAAATCTACCTATATAACCTACTGATTCATTTTTTAATGAGGTTGACACAGGAAAAGAACTATCCTCATACCTGATTCATTTTTTAACGAGGTTGACTCAGTAAAAGGAACTATCCTCTGACCAACTGATTCATTTTTTAATGATGTTGACACAGGAAAATACCTGTCCTCATACCTGATTCATTTTTTAAAGAGGTTGACTCAGTAACAGGAACCATCCTCAGACCAACTGATTCATTTTTTAATGAGGTTGACGTAGGAAAAGAACTATCCTCATACCTGATTCATTTTTAATGAGGTTGACTCAGTAACAGGAACCATCCTCATACCTAATTCATTTTTTAACGAGGTGGACACAGGAAAAGAACTATCCTCATACCTGATTCATTTTTTAACGAGGTTGACTCAGTAACAGGAACTATCCTCATACTAAATGATTCATTTTTTAATGAGGTTGACACATGAAAAGAACTGTCCTCAAATCTCCTTATTTCTAATCTATCAATCTACTCTCTACAATCTATCTACTGATTCATTTTTTTATGAGGTTGACAAAGTAAAAGGAACTATCCTCACCTACATGATCATGGCTTCCAACAGGAAGAAACACATGTCAATGGACACACCTTGATCATGGCTTCCAAGAGGTCTTCATCAGAAGGAAGAATAGTTCTCTGGAAGGAATACATGTCCAAGGACTCAAAAGGGATAAGAACATCACGTTCAAATAATCCCATAGATTTTTCCATGTCAATTACCGGATCTAAGTCAAAGGAAGACGAGAAAACAGTGAGAGGCTCACTTACATCGGTAATTGAAAACATGGGACTAGTTGCCACATAATTAACTCGTGGCGGGGTAGATACCACTTTAGAATCAGGAACATTCAGGGATGTCAGATAATTGGTAGTCGAATCAAGACTAGCGAATGAAAGCTGGTCTACAGTCACAATGTTTCCATTGTGAGGGAAAGACATCACGCGAAAGAGTGTCGATACGACAGCTTTCATTGCATAAACATAGTCTCACCCAAGGAGTAAATTGAAATCCAAGGGACCTCGAACTACCATAAGATCAATACAGACAGTTTTACCTTCCAAAGTAATAGAGAACTTAGGAAGGATCCCTAAAGGTTCACTAATGGTTCTGTTAAAAGCTTTCAGATTCTGCGAAATAGGCACAAGATGAGGGGAACCCAAAGCTTTCCAAGCAGTTGAGGATAAAATACTAACAGAAGAACCTTCATCTACCTGTGTGCGGTGTATGTCCCTACCACCAAACTTCACAATGATTTGGAAAGGGATAGAGGAAGGAAGACGAGGTTCTGTCAATCTATTCCAATCAAAGGAAAAGACCTCAGTACTTGGAGGGGGTTCTATTAGAAATAAGTGAAATGCCCCCTAGCGTAGAAGAATATGATGTAACAAGAAGAACCTGAGTGGTATGAAGTTCATTCTCTACAGAGAGAATGGGATCGACCAAATGTGAAATCGAATCGACCACTTGATCGACTAATAGATCATCAACGTGAGTGATATGAGTTTCACTCTCCAGTGGAAGAGTGACATCGATTGTACTTGAAATTAGATCAAACACTCTGTCAGTTGATGGTAGGTTGGGAGAAAGTTTATGGTAACCAGTTGGAAATTCTTGCTGTGGAACAGTAAGGTTTTCAAACAATTTTGAGGCTTCATCCATGTGAGGGAAAATGTGAGTTTGATGACTCCCTTTTCATAACTTACAAGGAAACCTAACTTTACCCTTTTTCCTAGAAACCTGACTATCACTGGTTGATGGATCAACGGAAAGTTGATGATATTTTTCTGACCATACTTCCAAGACCTTCGGAATACCAGGACAATTGATAAGGAAGTGGTCACCCTTACAAAGCCTGCAAGGGTATTTGGGTTTACGATGCATGTTGGAGGTTTCCTCAACACAACTAACACTTACAGCCATGGTTGGTTGGTTGACTTCTTTCTTATATTGCTTCTTCTTCTTCTTCTTCTTCCCTTTCTTCTTCTTCTTAGCCACCTGGTTACTAGCGTCAAGGCTTTTACCAAGCGAAGAGGAAGAAATGGAGGAAGAAATATTAGGCGAAGAAGGTAAAGGGTCAACAGAAGGTTGGTGATGTTGAGATGGTGAACTCTGTTTAGGTGAAGCATCCGGTTGAGGTGGAACAATTGGAGCATTCGGGGCCAACGAAGTTGAAAATAACCATATCGGTAAACCTATTGTAAATCCAGGTAATGACAATGTAGCCATATAAGGAGGACCAACATTTCCAAAGGAAGGAAAAGTACTAGGATTCTCATTAAGAGGGGTTCCTTGGTTGGTAAATTCTGGAACAGTTGCCATTATATTCAACTTCAGTGAATTTTATTAACAATTTTAAAACTAAAATTAACAATTCACAATTCACACCTAACAATTAAAATTCACAATTCACACCTATGGTCTCTAAAAGTAAAAACAAACAAATTAACACACGCTATCAAATCTAGGAGTCAAACCACACACAAACAATAACTTCCCGTACTAAAAACACTAGTTGGTGATGAAATCCAACATCGTAGAATTTAATACAGAAAGGGCGGTTGGAACAGTTACCCCGACAACCTGCTTAATGAAACAGACTAGCACAAGTTTCTTCACAAAACCATCTCGTGTGAAGAGAATCCCCCAGAGAATCCAAGTGAGTCTAGTCGACGTCTGCTCCAGGTACAGTGAGATCTTTCCTTCATCGTCACCTTAGGAAATAATCTTAAGCTTATGGACACTAAGGTTACCAACAGTAAAAAATACAACTGTGGGAACAGTCTACGATCCGATCCCACGCGCAAGGGCAGAGTAACAAAGCTCAATCCCCTTGAAGGTTCCTCGACATGGTCAATCCGAGGTTTACCGACAAGTGACCCCAGGCTCCTCGACAATGGTTAATCCGAGGTTTACGGTTTGTAATGTGTGCAAAATCTTATATCTTCCCCAATGAAACAGAATTGATTGTCTCAAAGGTTCGGACATGATCTCGTGATTAACTTCTTTAAGAGAAGCTTCCCAGATTGTACCAATTAAAATTGGATTTATTTCCTACCGCAAGATTTATCTGCTTGTTTGTTTTAGTTGCTTTGGAAAGTTAACTAGAACCTATTCCAAAGCACTAATCCTGAGCTATATTGGTGGAAAGAGCCCTAAAAATGTAAAAATTACTAGATGAATTTTAATTAAGCGCTGTGTTATTTAAGCTGTTATTACTCAAAAGGGTAAATGGATATGAAACCAATGGTGTTATGAACCGAACCAAAACTGAATGCAATCGAATATGATAATGTAATCTTTTCAATTCGATGAATCCTAACTAAAGTAAGGAGAAAGTTTCCATTTTCTTCCAACAATGAAAAAAATTGATCACTAAGAGAAAATATTACAAATTCTCTAATGCACTAATTTCATCAAGAAAAACTAATGCAAATCAATCTCAAAACAATTTTTTATTTTTGTGTTTTTAAAACAAACATAAAAACATGTAAATTCAAATCGAAGAAAAAATGATCTAAATCTACAATTATTTTTCAGAATGTAAACTATGCAATTGTAATCTATGCACAATTCACATGAAAAGTATGCAAATGTAATCTATGCACAATTTTCATTCATATTCTGAAAATGAGAATTATAATTATGAAAATGTGATCTATGCAAGAGAATTCTCAAACACAAGATGATTCTAATGTAATCTAAGAACCAATCAAGTGCAAGTCAAGAAAATCGGGTGAGAGTTCCAAAGATCAAAAAAAAAACTCAAAGGCGATTAACACTCATACACAATTGTGAAAAGATGTAAAATTGTGAAAAGACTGAGAAAAACCTCCAAGTAATGATCAAAGGAAATCAAATTAAGAATTTCTCAAAAAAGAGACTCAAAACACCCAATTAACTTAATGGAGATTGATGAGATGAAGAATTGCTGAAAGAAACTTAGAAACAAGAGATTTTTGACAGAAAAATACAGATCTGGGTAGATGGTAAGAATCCTAAATTAAATCTAAACTAAACTAAAAGAATAAATCTATGTTTTTCAAGAATTTTAACAAGGTTCGCAGGTCCCAGAAGTAACAGGTGTGGTCCCGCACTGGTTACTTAAGGAAAGTGCGGAGATGCCCGCACTGTGTGTGAAGACAAAGTGCGGTCCCCTGAAAACTTCAAGAAAAACATAAAATATTTCAAAATTTTCAAAAACAGAGAGAACCTAAGCTACCCAGGCAGATATCCATCAATCAAAAACCAGGAAAAACATTTCCTCAAATCAAAATAAAAGAAGACCAAAAACAACAAGTTCTTTCCCCAGTGGAGTCGCCAATTTATTGGCCAGATAAATCGTTCTTGCGGACAAGACCGATATACCTAGTGTTAGAAGACAATCTAGCAACAAATGAACAACTAAGTTTGTCTTTCTCTAGATATATTCGTTTTACAAATAAATGTTATGAAGGTGTCGATCCTACCTTAGATCCAAATGCTTATTTGCAGTCGTAGTGCTTCTGTTGCATCAAAATCCTTCGTCGTAACAAGAGCTCTTTTGTCACAAGAAAGTATCGTATTTTTCCAACCTGTAATCACAAACAAGCAAATATTAAATAGCACCTGTATAACAAATAATCATAAAACATACCTATCATAGTGATCAAGGAATCTACGAAATAAACGATCAAATGACAACTTATTGAAATAAACAATCGAACGACAATTTATTGAGAAAAACAGAACTTGATTGTATTAATCTTAAAATATACAGAAGAACCTTACAACTTTAGCCTTGATGTTCGAAAGGTCTTCCCGGGGTCTGAAGCAGGAATCTCCTCTACTTTGATAAGTCTTGCACTCTTCCTCCAGGAGCACAAAGATGTATGTGATCTTTTCCTCTCAAAAGCTCAGTAGAAAGAAGTCTAAATCTCAACAACACTTCAACTCAATCACACATAAAGCTTGACCTCTTCAATCCTCTATTAGTTTTCTTCTTAACTTCACTTTCAAATCTTAACCCCTTTGAGGCTACCCAATGCCTCCTTTTATAGAGAATATGAGGAGGTTAGGGTTCCACCTTTGAAGGGATAGAATCCTCCTTCAAAGGGATAGGCTCCTCACATCAAGGGATTAGTTCCTTAAGGTGTGGGATACATGTACCTTAATAAAGCATACTCATCCCAAAAAAATCTCATCTAGAACCTTCCAGAATTGACCAAAAATCAACTTTTTTACTTTGATTTCACGCTTTTTTGATCTTACAGGGGTTTCGCAGGCATAACACTGGAAAAATGCATTCTAGAACGTAGTTTCTCTTCACATTACCTGCGTACCCTAGCTAAAAACGCAGGCAGGCTTCATGTTACCTGCGTGCCCAAGGCTTTTTTGAGTTTTAAGGGTTTTTCCTCCATTTCTGAGGCTTGGAATGAGGAACAAAGGTTGTAAGACTTGCAGAGGAGGTAAGTATGAGTGTCAATGAACTCATACAGTCAGCAGAATGTCAGGGTGACATTTTTTAGTGTAACATTTCCACAAAAATTGCTCCAAATTCTCCCTCAAGTTTTCTAATGTTCCTAAATGATTATTTACAGGCAACCAATCATGCTTGAGTGGAGAGAACGTGAGAATGAATTGCACGACAATGAAGCCATTGATAGTCTAGCAACGCTTTGTGTGTTGAAGAATCGTGGTTTATACAAATTTTGGGCAATACAAGGAATGAAGGCCCAAGCAGAATTCATGATCTGGTTGGTTAATGCCTGGGATGTCTAGGAGAAATTTTTCATCATCGGGGATCACAAGCTTGTGATTGAGACAAAGGATATTTGTTTCCTCACCGGTTTACCCCGAAGAGGAAGAAACATTTCCTTATTTGGCACACGACCAGGGGGACTTTCCACTTCTTCCTATATGGTGCAGTATTGCACACAGGATTCACAATTGAAGGATGGTCGTGTCGACATAAATACCGTCGAATGAATAGACCTTAAAATCATTGCTTTTACAGTTACTCGGTTGTGTGGAAGTGCAACTCCTCATGTGGCTACCAAAGCACAGATGCAGATTGTTGTTGAGTTTTCCAAGGGAACAATTTTTAATTGATGCGAAGGAGTGTTGGTCAATATGAATGTCCAAATCACATGAGAAAAGAATGTGAATTTTAAGATCTTCGACTATGGATCCATTCTCATACACTTCGCCTTAGAGAGAATTCCACTCCTTTTACCTCAACAATTATTAGTGGATTTGATGGGACCAAGGGAACCACACATGATATGATGGGCTTTATTTATGGCTCGCCATGGTTGCGATGGTGGTCTTGTGGTCTGATATACTCAGTTTTTCATATGGCTCAGGAGCGAAATATTCATGATTGAGTATTTTCCGTATTCAAGGGTGACCCCAACACATCACTCCCATTGGGAACACAGTGGGATGCATCAGGTAAAAAGTATCATTTTGAGTTTTTATTTTATCTAATTTTTATTTGATTTTTTATCATCCAATACTAACAAAAACATTAAAATGTAGATTTTTTCCCAACACGACCAGCGGTGCTTCGTCATTTTGATAGATGAGAAGCATAACCTATAGCAGCAGCTCCACCACTGACTAACGCGGCAGAGACCCTCGCAGAGTTGGAACACAACCTAGAGAGGTTGACCATTGAAATCCCAGAGACCGAGACAGATGATTTACCTCTCGGATACTAGAGGCATGTGACTGGGGTTCTTGGTCCATTTAGGCGATATCTGTGAAGAGTGGTGCACGTTATACTCTACTACCATGATCATCATCATGGATAGCTGATGGTGGATCTAGATTGGAATTTTTGTTTTTTTTGTATCAGTATATTTATATCATAAGGTGTTTGAAACCTATGATCACAGATGATGTAATATTTTTTGACACACAACTACGTTGACCTAATTATATTATTACTTTATCTCTAGGTATCTTGTTCAATATGGATTGAATATTTTTTTGCCTTACTTTCAATGCTGCAAATATGTATTTAAAACTTGATTATGTTATGAAATCAGCTCCAAAAATAAAAATAAAAGAGAGATCAACGCCTTAGAAATAAGCCACTTCGAGGGGGAAACCTCCTTTACATTGCATAAATGAACAATTCTTGGATGATACAAATGAAAAAACCTCCTTTCTATATATAGGAGTCCATGGGGTCACAATATAATCCTATCCGACCTAACAATAATAATGTATGGGAACAATAATAACAATATGGGGGTTATAGAGGTACAACAATAACAATAAGGGGACTACACTAACAACAATAAGGGACTACACTAGTCATATAGGGACCTAACATGCCCCTCTCCTTCAAAAAGGTGTTTTCCTCAATGCTTGAGTAGCTTTAATTTCTTTTCTATAAAATTCTCATCCTCCCATGTAGAATCTTCAGTGGGTAAGTTCTTACACTTGATGAGATACTCTGAAATTGATCGTTTTCGTAGCTATCAAGTTCTTGTTTCTGTGACTGCTTCAAGTTCCAATATGATTTTTCCTTCCTAATCAAGTTCTAGAAATATTGTTTGAACTATAATTTTGTCACCTATAACCTTCCTTAAGCATGAGACATGGAAAAATGGATGCAATCAACAAGAAGCAGGAAGCTCTAATTTGCATGCCATAGTAACAATATTTTGCAACACCTTGTAAGAACCATAGTTCTTTGGCAATAATTTAATATCCTTCTTATATTTCTTGAGGGAGATTGTTTGTGTGGTTGTAGCTGTAAAAATACCTAGTCTCCTACATCAAAAATTCTCTCACTGTGATGTTGATCTGCTTGTTGTTTCATTTGATCTCTACCAAATTTAGGTTATCCTTTAAGAGTTCAAGAACTTGTTGTTGATGCTCAATGTGATCTTCTGCTCAAACCTTAGAAATTTCTCATAAAGATGATGTGATGGATGGTGGATGATATCCCTAAAGTGTTATAAGTGGGGTCATTTTTGCTGCAGTATGGAAGGAAGTGTTATACCACCATTCAGCCAGAGGTAACCACTTCACCCATTGTGTTTGTTTATCAGATACAAACAAGAAAGATATCATTCCAAACATTTGTTCACTATCTCATTTTTCCCATCGGATTGAGGATGATAAGATGAGCTATGAGCTAGTTCAGTACCCAAACAAGAAAATAATTCCACCCAAAAATTTCCAATAAAAATGGGATCTCTATCACTTACAATAATATTTGGGTTTCCATGCAGATTTTAGATTGTTTCCATAAATGCAGTAGCAACTATACTTGATATAAATGGATGATATAATGCACATGATGACACTCTTTCCTTCAAACTTAGTTAAAACTGTAAGAAAATCCATTGAAATCTCCTCCAAATGTTGACTTGGAATAGATAAAGGATGTAGAAGACCTGGGGTCTTAATTGTCTCAACTTTATTTTGCTGGAAAACCAAAAATTTCACCACAAAATTTTGAATATCTGATTTAAGGCCATCCCAAAAAATTATTTCTTTACCCTGTGGTAAGTTTTTAAAAATCCTGAGTGTCCTCCTAAGGGAGAAGTGTGCAATTCCAAAAGAATATTTTGATTATTTGGGAATTCTCACAAATATATAAGTGATCTTTGTACCATAAGGTATCATTTTTTCATGCAAATGTATAAAATGTACTAGGATCTTGCTGCAAATTTTGAATGAGTGCCCACACTTCTTCGTCCTTCTTCTATTCATCCCTTGATTTGGTTATTCAATATGGTTGGATAATATAAATCGCACAAAGCAATGCTTCCACCTCTTCATCCTTTCTTGAGAGTGCATCTGCAAAAAAATTTAGCTTCCCTTTTTGTAGATGATTTCAAAGTCATAACCAAACATCTTTGTGACCCATTTTTGCTTCTCTTCTGAAGATAGTCTTTGTTCCAAAAATTATTTAAGACTATTATGATTAGTTTTTACCTTGAAGTGTCTTCCCATTAGGTAAGGTTTCCATTTCTTTAGTGCATGTAGTATTTCCAAAATTTCCTTCTCATAAATAACTTTCTGTAAATACTTTCCTTTGATTGTACGAATTTAAAAAACAAAGGGTCTTCTTTCTTGCATTAAAACATCACCAATTCCATTTTCTTAGGCATCACATTCCACAATAAAGGTTTTTGTGAAGTCTGGCGTAGCTAAGACCGGAGCTAGGCACATTGCCTCTTTAAGATGTTCAAAGGCCTTAGTTGCTTCATGAGTCCATGAAAATGCATCTTTCTATAATAATGTTGTTATAGGTGCTGCTATTCTCCCATAATTCTTAACAAAATTGTGATAATATCCTATTAACCCAAGAAATCCTCACAACTATTTTATGGTTGTGGGGAATTTCCATTCCTTAATGGCTTTAATTTTGTTAGGGTCTACCTTAACACCCTCGTGAGATACAATATGACCTAGATATTCCACCTCTTGTACTCCAAAGAAAAATTTGGAGGTTTTTGCATATAGTTGTTTCTCCTTTAATAGTTTGAGCACTCTGTCAACATGTCGAACATGATCCTTCCAAGACCTTTTGTAGATTAGTATATCATCAGAAAATACTAACACAAATTTTCTAAGGAAGGGTTTGAAAATGGAATTCATCAACCCTTGAAATATAGAAAGTGTATTGGTAAGGCCAAAAGGCATGGCCAAAAATTCATAATGACCCTCATGAGTTCAAAATGTTGTTTTCAGAATATCTTCAGTCTTCATTGTAATTTGATGATATCCTGAACGGAGATCCAACTTGGTAAAATAAATTGCTCCATGTAATTCATCCAATAATTCATCAATAACATAAATGGAAAATTTATCTTTAATAGTGAGCTTATTGAGCTCCCTATAATTCGGACACATGTGCCATGATCCATCCTTCTTGTGCACCAACACTACTAGATCAGAGAAATAACTTTGACTCAATTGAATTGTACTAGCCCCTAACATTTCTGCAATCATACATTCAATTTCGCTCTTTTTGACATAAGGATATCTGTAAGGCATGATGTTTTGAGGAACACTTCCTGGAATCAAATGAATAGCATGATCATGATCACGAATAGGTGGGAGTCCTTTGGGAGTTTCAAATGGCATGGAATGATTGTCCAAGACTTTTTAGAGATCTGGAAAAAAATATTATTTTGATTTTGGAACTTCTAGTGATAATAATTGTGCAATTACGCCTCATTTTTCTTTCTTCAGAAGATTTCTCATGACATTAGAGCTTATTATCTTTCTCGGCTTCCCTGCAATACCCTGTATTCCACTTCCTTTCCTTTCGAAAAAAAAATTCAAGAAAAGTTCTTGAAAATTAAAAGCTATCGTCCCCAAATATTGTAACCATTGTACTCCTAGTACAACATCACCACCTCCCATTGGAATGGAAATCATTGAACTATTCAATACATATTCCCCCATGGTTAGCTTAATATTATGGTATTTTCTAGAGAAATTTATAGTTCCTCCATTTGCAACCATCACTTAACATTCTGGTGTTGGGTATATGATTAAATTCAATTCCTTGGCTACCTTACAGTGAATAAAATTATGGGTACTACCCGAGTCAATCAACACTATTACCTGTTTCTTCTTGATATGTCCTTCTATCTTGAGAGTTTGAGGAGAGTTAATTCCTGCCAATGCATTACAGGATATGGTCAGACTCATTTCTTCTTTCTCTAGGGTTGGTTATTGGTGTATATCCTCTTCTTTTGAAGTTTCTTGTTCATTTTCTTCCTCCTCTTCACAATATATGTAAAATAATTTCTTCTCATCACACTTATGACCTTTAGTGTATTTTCTATCACAACTGTAGCAAAGCCCTTTTGCTTTTTTTTTTCTTCCAATTGTTGTCGTATCAACCTTGTAGGTTGTGGAATTCTAGGAGAATCAACACTTCCATATTTATAGATGTGAGTGGTAGGTTTCCATGTCACCAAAATTTTACACTCAGTTTTTCTTGCCAACTTGAATGCCTTCTCCAATCAATCAGGTTCCCAAAGGAGAACCTCACATTGGATGTTATCCTTTAAATTCCCTATGAAAACATCAATCATGTGTTCCTCTAGAATATTGGCTACCCTTATATTCAATTTTTGGAAGCCCTCAATGTTGTCCACCACTGAACCCTTTTGTTTGAGATTTATCAATTTGCTAAAGAAGGTGTTGCTCTTTGTATCCTCATAATGTGCTATCATTTCATCCGTAAAAATTTACCAAGTGACAATTTTTTTATGAGATAAAAGCCATTGACACCATACAAATGTTTTTGTTGTAAATATAAAGTTGCAAGGTGTACCTTTTGTGTGTTTTTCACATTATTGAGATCAAAATATTGCTCCATATGTAGCATCCATGTTATGGGATCCTTGCCATCAAAATTCCACATATCGATCTTTGGAATATGGTGGATCTTCAATCCAGCATTAGAGTTTATTAAATCATGATTAACATTTATTTTTTTCTCATCATGAGTTTCCTCTACTATCTTTTCGCCATTAGGAATCATTTATTGTATCAACTTTGTCAAACCTTCCTTCAGACCTTCCATGTATGATTTTATATCATTCTTCACTTCTTCCATTTTTTCTTCCATGTCTTCCATGTGATTATTCAAACAATCCATCTTAGCTTCCATGAATTTCTTAAAACCATCCATCTTAGATTCCACGCCTTTCTTCAAAAATTCCATTTCATTTTTTGTTGCTCTTTGCGAGAGCGAAATTTGGTGCACTTGCTATTGTAATTTTGATATATCATGTTGCACTTTTTCCTATTCATGAGTCATATTAGAGTATTTTGAGGGCTTAATGGGTGTTGACTTATTTTTAGGGGGAATTTTAGAACCCAGTATTGATATCTATGCTTCAATATGCCCTTGGAATCACTTCAAACTGATTTTTCAAACAAGACTTATGCAATTTGAAAATAAAATACACACCTTTTCTTGCTTTTGAGGAGCTCGATATTGAAACTAAATTATCTCTATGATTTCATATCTTCAATATCTGAAGTTCAATCCTATAGTAGCCCTCTGAATCTTCTTTCGAATGCCATAGGTCTGACCTGATTTTGATCCTTCAAGGAAAAACTATGCCCAATCTCTCACAATTACCTAATTATGGATTGGTTTAGTAGAGAGAACTTGTACGGTGTGCCACGTGTCATTGTTCCTCCATCGGCTCTGAAGTTGATACATAGGAAACTATAGTTTGTGTAATTTCGGCCACTTTTTACAGAATTCTAATCCGATTCTCCGAGAGAGAGTTATGACAAATTTCCCAAGGTCACCTCTTTTAGATGAAATTCGAGAGCCTGCAAAAACCCTAACTTCCACAGATCATATCTCCAAAAATATTGTGAACAAAGATCTGAAATTTTTACACGAAGTTACTCAGGATTTCTTCGAATTTTTTTTTTTAGTGTCTAAACCCTCGTAGAAAAAAAGTTATAGAGAAAATTCCACGGTGACCTGTTTGAAGAAGAAAAATCCTAGAATCCAAAGCTCGATACCAAATGTTATCAAACCAGCTCCAAAAATAGAAGAAAATAGAGATCAACACCTTATAAATAAGCCACTTTGAGGGGGAAACCTCCTTTACCTTACGTAAATGAACTATTATTGGATGATACAAATGAAAAAATCTCCTTTCTATATATAGGAGTCCATGGGGTCACAATATAATCCTAGTCGACCTAACAATAATAATGTAAGGGTACAATGATAACAATATGGGGGTTATAGGGGTACAACAATAACAATAAGGGGGCTACACTAACAACAATAAGGGACTACACTAGTAATATAATAGGGACCTAACGGATTAGCCAATGCATCAACTAATGTGTTTAAATTTATTGAAATGTGTTGATATTCATTGTAATCAAATTGTCTTTCCAAGAGACGAACCCTTAAAAACATTCTTTAAAAAAATGGATTTTTGATTACATAAACATCGTTCAAATGTAATACAATGAATTGTGAAACTAACCTAACAATAAAATGTCGAATGTCAAATGCAATGGCATCAAATAATAGCTCAATGACTGCGCTATGTTCTGCAATATTGTTCGTTGTTTGATCAATGCAAATCTCATGAATATAAAATAACTCATCAATGGGTGAATAGATAACCCAAGGAACGGAAGATAAGTTCTGTGTACTACGACGAGCCTCGTCAGCAAAGCCAACGTAAGTCTGAGGGAATGTCAACATCTGCAATATCGAGAGTAATCAAGATAAGCAACAAAATTAGTGCAAACTTGGCAAGAAAAATAACTAATCTAAGGCACTCTTCTCTAATCTAAGGCACATTGTTGTAAAATGTAACTAATGTACAAAGACGATCTTCACACAAAAAATCATGCATGATATCTCTTTATATAAAGACCATTTCTGGGCTTATCTAAAGAGACGTCGTCATAATCAACTAATTCATAGGCCGCTTTTGCAAGCACACGTTTAACAATATAAGGACCATGCCACATTGGTTCAAATTTACCAGTGTCTAGTTTATCATGAGATTGATCATATACTAAGACTAGGTCACCCTCTGAATAGATACAAGGGTTAATGCTTTGATCATATTGATCCTTAACACATTTTTTATGAGCTTCGACAGCTAATGTAGCAGTGCAATGAGTCTCATCTAACTGTGTTAGGTATAAGAAACATTTTTCCTCTTCAGAGGTAGCTAGTAATAACTGAATGGCTAGTTTGAGTGGTGGAATTTCACATTTAATGGGTAAAACGGTTTCTAAATCGTAAGCGAGTTGAAAAGGAGTAGAATATATGGATGTTTTTGTAGTGGTACGGTATGCCCACAATGCAGAAAAAAACATGTTATGCCAATTTTATTTATGGCATCCTACAATCTGTTTAATCATGTTGGTTAAAACTTTGTTAACAACCTCAACTTGGCCATTGGCCTATCGTTAATATGGTGTGGAATTAGCATGGCATAGGCCAAGCTGAGTGAAAAGTCCAGTCATCATAATATTTCAAAAGTGGCTACCATGGTACGTAAAGATAGCTTGAGGGACATCGAACCTAGCAATCACATGATTGAATATGAAAATAGTTTCAGTTTTGCCATCATCCGTGAATGTAGGCATCACCTCGGCCCATTTGGTAAAATAATATACAGTGATAATAATATACCCATGCCTCGGCCGAGTGAGGGTTACATGTAACGAAATTGATGCCCCATTTTGCAAATGGACCGACATCTATGATTGGGTGAAGAGGAGGTGGAGGTGCACGCATCTTTCGATAAAAAATATGGCAATTTAAGGATTTTCTAACTGCAAGGATACAATTTTTTAATAGTGACAACTAGAAATAACGAGTGTGAAATATCTCTTGGGCTATGGAAATTCCAGACATATGACCACCACATGCTCCAGAATGGCAGTCATTTAAAACCCTTTCAGCTTCTTCGTGAGTTATACAACGTCGAATAATAGAATTGGCACCACAACGATAAAGAGGGTCGCCAACAATATTGTATTTTTGAGACTGGTATTGAATTCTACATCAATCAAATAGTGAAAGTTATAGAAGAAAGGTTTGGGTTTGAAGAGATATAATGATATATTCATACCAAGGATCTAATGTGCTGATTAGAAACAGAGATTCATCAGTAAGATTTTCCTCTGCCATTGTTTCCAATTCAGTGTAGGGAAAGTCACACATAAGTTCAGCAAAAATGAGTGATTTATTAGACTTATATTTTTCTAACTCCAAATCAAACTCTTGTAGGATAACTATCCATTTAGATTATTTTCACCCGAGCAATTGTGTTGTCAAAATTTACATCATAGGGTTTCATTTAGATATAACTGTGGTTTTACGTAACAATATGTAATGACAGAATTGTTGGAAAACTTGAACGACTGCCAAAGCCAATTTCTCCACATGCGAATACTTGATCTCTGTCAGTGTGAGGTTCCAACTTAGGTAATAAATCACATGTTCACCATTGGAGTCATCCTCTTGAACTAAAACCATTCCAATGGCGAAATCAGAAACAACTAAATAAAAAAAGTAATCTCGGTGATAATCAGGTGGATGCAACAACAGTGCATGGGTCAACGTGTGTTTGAGTGCATCAAAAGCTTTATCGGCAAGCTCATCCCAAATAAATGGAACATCCTGTTTTCATAACCAAGTGAAACCTTCAGTTAACTCTGCATAGTTCTGGATAAAACGACGTAGAAATTTTTCTTTCCCTTGCAAAATCTGAAGTTAGCGAAGAGTGGAAGGAGGAGATAGATTCACAATGGCCTCAACCTTCAACGGGTCAACATGAATGCCTTCTTTAGAAACAATGAAACCAAGTAATCATCCTGATTGTACACAAAATACACATTTGTGTGGATTCAAAAAAAAATTGTAATGCCTACATTACATAAAGATAGCATGTAAATGTGTAGGATGATCTTACATGCATAAATAATGAGCAAGTAATTCATCCAATTAGGGTTGTACAATGTGTTTGATATCGTGAAATGCATAAGAAATAACTCTTTTTAAATTTGCGCTAGCATTTTTTAGTCCAAAAGGTAATTTACAATATGCAAATTTTCACTATGGACATATAAATGTTGTCTTGGACTGATCAACAAGGAGTATGTTTATTTGATTATAACAATAAAATCCATCCATAAACGAAAATATTTTGTTTCCGGCACAATCATCAACAATTTTGTCGATCTAAGGGGTGGGATAATTTTCTTTGGGAAAAAACTTATTAATATCCCTGTAATTGACACATACTTTGATAGTCCCTTATTTCTTGGTCAGTAGAACTATATTAGATACCCATTCTCTCAAACGAATAGGATAAATAAATCCTGCACGAAGTAGTTTTTCAGCTTCAACTTTAATAGCACCAGCTTTTCGTAGATGTATTGGATGTAATTTCTGTCTAATAAGTTTAACATTCGGGCATGTCTTAATTTCGTGAATCACAATCTTAGGATCAATTCCTGGCATTTCTTTGTAAGACCAGGAAAAAATTCACAGAATTCCTGAAATAGGGCTTTTTGCATTTTGATTTCTTCAAATGAGTAAGAAGCACTGATATGAATGTTTTCAGTTACTCCTGGTTTGATTGATATGTTAATGGGAATTGTCGCAGAAATATTTCCTTAGTTTGTCTAAGAATCTGAATGAAAGATTGACATAGGGTTTTGAGTTTCCTCGACATAATCAATCAGAAATATGGATGAAAATTCATTTTCGACTCTATCAATATTGGGTAAAAAAGAGGATCGATGATGAAGATCTTCCCAAGGTAATTTATCCAATGACAAGGTTTACCGAATATTTTCATTAGTTGAGAAATTTTTTTGAAAAGGATTAGAAAAAGATATCATGGTTGAGCTTGATAGAGAAGAAGACTCTTTACTAACCACATTCATTTGATCAGTATCAGTTGATGAAATGCCAGAAAGTGATTCTACTACTACCTATGTCAATTCATATAGACTTAAAGGCATCTCGTCGCCATAATAGTCCAATTCATATTCTAAAGGCACATTCCATGGGTCATCAAATGGAATTTTGCTTGATGTAATCATATTGATATTGGAAATAGTTCGAGGTACGTTAGGAGGAGGTATAGAAAAATTTCCCATAAGAGCGGAATATTTAACTAGTCCTACCCCAACATCTTCATAAGGGATAACCGTCTTTCCAACATGTTGGATACTATCCATAGAGGTAGGGTCAAAAGTGAAGTAAGACAACTGAATGATTTTAACAATATTTCCTTTATGAGGCAACATGATCATTCGAAATACTGATGAAACGACAACAGTCATAGCATAAGACCAACTTTGACCTAACAGAAGGTTGTAGTCAAGAGGGGCATCAACAACTTCCACCTCAAGCATAATGGTTTTTCCTTCTACCACTATAGATAAATCCTAGAGTATTCCAAATGGATGAAAAACTCTTCCATCAAAGGCTTTAAGAATTGTGGGTGACTGATTGATTGGTGGATAACCAAGAGTTTTCCAACAGGCTAAGTACATAATGCACTTAGATGCTCCCTCATCAATTACTGTGCAAAAAACTCACCTAGATTTGACTAAAACAGGAATTTTAAAAGCCATTTGGTGCAAGAGTCTAGGTACATATTTCTTGAGATCAAAGAAAATAAGATTAGAATCTTGAGTATAAATCGCTCCAATAGCTGATAACAACAAATTCCTCTGAGCTGGACAAGATTGCATCACTTCGAGGGCTGACATTGTTGAATGGGACATGGCTAGATATTCAACAATAATGTAATTATGAGCAGCTCTCGCATGTGGATTGAAAGTTGATTTTCGAAGTACACCTTTGGTAGGTGGTTTGATTACGAAATTAGGATTAGGTTTCTCTATTTGTAATGGTTTGGAAATAGGAGAAATTGATATTGGAGGTTGACTGGATGATTCAGTTTCCTTTCTAGTTACAGGAATCTTAGATTCATAGTCTTGAGATCGTGTTGTAAACATGACTTGGGACATCATCAGGATATCCGTTGATGAATTGGAAGAAGATTTGATCACTTTTATGTCTTGTGACGGAAAAGGATCTTTAGGGATAGCAGATGTGGGCGAATCTTTGACAAATTTAGATACCTCTACCCGATGTGGGCACTTTTTGGAGTAGTGATCCTCGTCACAGGTAAGACAAGATAATGAGGTTTTCACTTTTCGTCAGATGGTTCAATTTTTTCTGCTTTCTTTTTTGGAGAATTCTTTTTTTTATTTTTACCCTTCCCTTTCTTCTTATTTCCAGATGATTTAGTTTTAGAAGTAGATGAGTCTACGACATGAATTTCGACCGAAGTTTCTAGGGAAGAGTCTCCTTTGGTTGAATCAGGTAAATTTATGATTGGAGTAGTCGATTTATATGGTTTCTTCTTACTCTTTGATGAATTAATTGTACCGATTACACAATATGCGACATGAGAACCAGAAGGAGTTGTAGTAAGTTGACCTGGGCGAGGCAAATCAAGATTTTTTTCATACAAAGTACCAGACTGTGTATAAACAAGGTCCATATATTGGACTTGAGCAATGAATTTATCTTTTTTTATAATTCCTTCTCTAGCTACATCTTCATTAATCTTAGGGAGTAATGATTTAATGAACCATTAAGCCAAAATTTGATCCGAGATGAAAACTTTGACTAAGCGACATCTACGTCACCATTCTTGGATATGTTATGAAATGTACATAGACATACTTTGTTTAAGTGAATTCAACAGTTCTGTGCCATTATCATAACGGACTAGTAATTGAAAATGAGTAAGGAAAGCAGTTGCTAAGGAATTGAAATTATTGAAAGAGCCTCATGGTAACTCAATGTACCACTTTGCAGCTAAGTCGATCAAAGTTCTTTGAAAATGTCTTAAATAGATAGAATCATCGATCAAAGAATTAGATGCACACCACAGATGATAATTCATAACATGATTCGAGGGGTCTTCTCCTGATTTTACTTCAAACTTTGGAGTGTCACTGGGAAACTTAGTAGGCATTACCGGCGAAAACGGAAGATAGTAAATTGGATCATTCATTAGACGAGACAAGTTCGGTAAATCTAAAGTTGAAATGAAAGCTAATCACCTGTTAGGGTCTTGCTGAGTGAATTAATAACATTGAGGGACATACCCGTACCTGGAGGAGGATATCCAAGAAAATCTAGGATAGCTTGAGTATTTGGAATTAGTATACCTCCAGGGTATCCATGGGTAGCCATACCGAGTTGAGGTTGAGCTAGTATTTGATATGTACAACCAGGGTATGGGTGGCTATGAAAAGCTATATTTTGTCCCACTTTTCCATATTGTAATTTCCCTTGAAATGGTGGCTTTGAAAAAATTGACCTTGAAAAGGTTGACCTACCAAGGGTTGTCCCTAAATAGTTTGTCCTATAAAATTTGACTTGTTTGTGTAGTTGTTACACTAGATTGTCCCACAGAGGCTTGAAAAATCGATTGGACTGTAGGTCCAGTTTTATGGGTAGTAGTCTGCGGGATAGCCTACTTAATAGCTGGCGTTGAGATTTGAAGGGTTGTAGCAATAAATACTTGAGAAACTCCTGGGATAGGTGTACTTGGTTGTTGAACAGAAGTCTGCAAAAGAGATTGGATAGGAGTATTAGGAGTACTTGGACCGACTTGCTAACTACTTGGCACAGATACCTTTGGGGTAATTTGAAGTGCACCTTGAACAGGTTGTTTTTTCCTTCGGTGTAACCAATTTTTCCAACCGACTGAGCAGGTTTATTATAAGGTACTTGCAATGTGAGTTTCAAAGACCGTTGAGTAAATAAAGGGTTCCACATAGTATTTATCCCTGGGTAAGGACTTCCCATTGAAGTTTGTGATGCATAGGGTTGACCATAACCAGTTTGAGGCATTGGAACATAAGTTTGATAATTACCAGGAATGTGTTGTCCTACAAATGTTGGATAAGTTCCAGTAAAATTTTGTCCTCCCTGAAAACATTGTTTCCCTTGAAAAGGTTGTTGCCCTTGAAGAGTTTGCTGCCCTTGAAAAGGTTGTTGCCCTTGGAGAGGTTGTTGTCCTTGAAGAGGTTACTACCCTTGAAGAGGTTGTTGCCCTTGAAGAGGTTGCTACCCTTAGAGAGGTTGTTGCCCTTGAAAAGGTTGTTTCCCCCCACGCGCTATATAGTCACCTTGTGAGCTAGCTTGAGGGACATTCACGGAAAACATATATACATGTTTTGTTGTTAACGGTTGGGTGGTAGGCTCAAATAAACCATTTTACATAGTAGAAGTTTCAGAGGAAGGAGATAATCCTGAAAAATTTCCAAAAATCAACTGGTACTCGGAAGGAACAGTAGGAACACCATACAAAAAATTTTCTAGTGAAGAAGAAAACATAGATGACTCAGTAGACATGCTTTTAGAATCCATGTTACTATTTTTGGGTAAAGAGTAGAATGGGGTTCGACGTCGTGGGTGGTTGTAACCAGAGTTATGTAAAAAATAGATGAACTGGTGATACCAAGGAACCAGTCGAAAAGGAATGAAAGGGTATGTTAGTTCACTAAACCTCAAATCTAAATATTCTTGACGAGAGGGAAGTGCAATTTCTTCTTCTTCATCAGATATTTCTTCAATGCTAATAAGGCCAGGAGGAAGATTCTCAGTAATGAGAAGCTTTACATGAGGTGAACGAGGACAACCAAGAGTCAGGGCTATAAGATCCGAAGGTGAATGAGATGAAGTGGAATCAGACTCAGGCTCAGATATTTCAAGTTCAATGAGGTGTGTATCTGACAACTCACTAGTGATAGATTCAACAGTAATTACTTCATAAATTTATGGTTGATCTTGTTCTATTCAGTTATATGAGGTTTATTAACTTCGAAATCAGGATATATTACTATAGATGATTCTCCTTGTTCAGTAGACCTAGTTCCCGATGATTGAACCCTTTCATATTTTATTTTTTCCAATTGATTGGGTGTATATTCAGGGGGTTTCCCCTACATTCTACATGAATGTCTCGATAATTCATCCACGATTAATTTCTTTAACACACCAAATAAAAAAATTTCAAAAGAATCACACCTAAGGCCTCTAAAAATCAAACAAATGAATACGCACTTACAAAATCTAAGAAACACTCCACACACAAACAACATGTTTCCTTAATAAAATTAGTAGTTGGTGATCAAATCCAACCTTGTAGAGATTAATGTGGAAATCTAGCAATTGGAACAGTTACCTTGACAACCTGCTTAATGAAATTTTTTGGTGCAAGTAACTCCACTATGCCATCTCGAAGTGAAGACTACCCTCCAGAAAGTCCAAGTGAGTCTAGTCAATGTCCACTCCAGGTATAGTTGGACCTTCCCTCCACTGTCACCTTGGGAAAAATCCTAAATATTATGGCCACTAAGGTCATCAACTAAGACAATTGAACCTAGGGGGATAGTCTGTGGCCCAATACATGCAAGGTCAGAGTATCAAATCTCAATCCCCTTGAAATATCCTCGACATGATAAATAAGAGGTTTACTAACAAGTGATCATAGGCTCCTCGAAAATGGTTAATCCGAGGTTTACCGTTTGTATTACATGCACATCTTCTATCTTCACCAATGCAGTAGGTACAATTACTCCATTGTATCTGGCATGACCTCGTGCTTGACTCTTTTAAGAAGAGCTTCCTAGAGCACAATTGCAACAAATGGGGTTTTCCCTACCGTAAGATGCTACTTGTTTGTTTTATCTGCTTTGGAAAATTAATCACTGCATATTCCAAAGCACTAGTCCTGAGCTAGATTGGTGGAATCAACCCTAGAAAATGTAAAAAATATCTAGATCAATTTTATTAAGCATTGTATTAATTTGGATGTAGTTTACGCAGAGGGGTATGGAAATGAAACTCAATGATATTGTGATCGACTCAAAAAATACTCTAAATGCATCAATAATGAAAATGCAATTCTTTATTTCGATGAATTTCTATTTAAGAGAAAGTAGGACTTTGGACTCAAGGAAGTAAAAATTTCCTAAAACATCCCATAATAGTTCTTTTTCATCAAGAAAAAAAAAATCATTTTTAAGCATGACGAATACCACTTTGTGATGAAAATATTCGTGATTACAAAGCCAAAATATACAACTTTATGAACAAACAATTTTCAAAAGAAAAATCAACTATAAAAACCCTAAAAAATGTAAAACTTCAAAAAATTAAAGCTCTTAACTAATAATTACAACTAAGATACCTATGAGTGCCTTTTCATGATTTTTTTTAGTTGAAAGCAAACTAATTTTTTTTTCTCTTTAACTAGCAGAAATAAATGCATGAAAGTCTACTTTTAAGACAAATCACACTCTGGTAATCTAGAAGTTTTTCTTTTGCGAATTAGTAAGAAACAATCACTCAAACAAGCAAGGCTGACAAGAATCCTGGTAGCTCTAAAGGTAAATGACAGAAAACCAGTGATCTAGGTAGTGAATCTATTTTCCCCAAAATAGAAATTCATCCACCAGGGCAAACCCTACTCGAATGTGCAAAAAGGATGATCTATAAAAAAGGCTCTAAGGTAATTAGCAAGAGTTCACAGACAGACTCTGAGAGTTGGTATAGGTCTGGCTAAACCTTAAGAAATTTTTTATCTAACTTTGAGAGAGAAAATATTAATTTTTTCAAAAATTCTTAGCGAGTGTGCAAGTTGTCAATACAAACCAATGCACATACGCACTGAATTAAACTGCAAATTTGTGCAGGTTTTCACTTTGTTTATCACAGAAAACGGTGTAGGGTAGAGAAATGTTTAAAAAAACAAACTCAAGGCTTTCTAATTCAGAGAATCTTAAAGGTCATAAACCCAACCACACTCAGAAAAGTCAAACTAGAAAAGTTGGAATGTTAAACCAAAAAAAATCAAGAGAAAATTAAGCTTGTTCCCCAGCAAAGTGGCTAATTTGTTTTCTGGATAAATCCCTCTTGCAAACAAGAGCAATCTCCCTAGTATCCCAACAGATAACTATAAACAAACAACCATTTGAATACCTCTTTCCCTAAACTATTAGCATTCATATTATTATAACTTAGAAATGAGGAGGTTAAGCTCCTACCTTTCAACAGGATGTTTAATGTAGACCTTGCCTTTCGCTCCAAAGAAATCCTTCAATGCTGAGAAGAACCTACAACCACAAACACGCAAAGAATCAAAAGCACCCGCAGTATATAATAATAATAAATACCAGTTCAACTTAATGATCAAGGAGATTAAGAATTGTCATTGTTTTAATGAATCTAAAAAAAACACAATGAGAAAAAGAGATCCATATGTATTATCAATAATTATAAAGAGAAATATTACAACCTGAGCCTTGATGTTGTACAGATTTCTCATGTATGCCTTCACAATCATGCTCCTTGGTTTAACAAGCCTTCCTCTCTAGAATGACTAACATAGATTTATCTTCAATGAAATCTTATGTTCAATCTGTAATCTCCAATGTAGATTTTATAATCTACCATGTACAATATCTGAAGTACAAAGTAAGTTAACCCTTAACCTTGAAGCTTCAGCTCAATTTATAAGATAAATTGAGGAGGTTTCAGATCCATCAAAAGAGGGATGAGATCCTCTAATGAAGGGATTAGAGTTCCTTTATCCAAGGGGATAAGTTCCATGAGTAGAGGGATATAGCTCGAGCTAGCGCGACTCAGGAGGATTTTAGTTGGAAGAATATTCTCCCAACTAGGCTTCTAGAAGTTACGTTTTCATGTTTACTTTCTTTTACGGGGGTGCGCAAGTTTTATGGGTGAATAGAGTGGAGATCGTCGTAGCTAATAGAGGAAGTATCAACGCATGCGTAGTAAGTGACCACAAAAAGTGCACATGCAGCCTTTAAGATTTTTTAAGAGATTTTTCCCAGTTTACAAGACTTGGTTTAGGAACATGAATGTTTTGACTTCTAATGAAGCATGAGTATGGATGGTGATAGATCCATATTGACAGTCAAATGTCATGGTGACAAAATGACGTGTAACACATTTTCATCAAGAAGAAGGCAGGAACGTTGAGGTTGTAAATTCATTATCACTAGATGGATAAGTCAACAATTAAGAATAAATACCCTTTACACCGTATATATTATCTTTTTGACCAAGTTAAGGGGGAAGTTGTGTTCTCCAAGATATAACTTAGATCTGGGTATCATCACTTAAGGATCAAGGAGGAAGATATACTAGAAAAAAAAAAGCATATATGATCTGGATTTATGCAGGAACACAACAGAATACACATATAACCATAATCACAGAGATGCAGCAGAAATAATGCTTCATTTTATTAATAAAATAATGACTGAAATAAGCTTACAAAAATAATGGAAACAAGCTAGGGCATTGGTAGCATATCTCTGAGAATAGATGTGGCGTCCGCAAGCCTCTGAACTCTGTTACAGTGAGGCTCGAAGGCCTATTACAGACATAATGGAATAGATGAGCTAGGGTACTGGCAGTGTATCCATGAGAAGAGATGTGATGGCTACCAGCCCCTGAACTGTGTTACAATATAGACATGATGGGAACAAGCAAGCTAGGGAACTGGTAGCACTTATCTCTAAGAAGAGATGTGTCAGCTACCAACCGCTAAATTGTGTTACAATGAGGCTCAAAGGCCTATTTATTGTTGAGAAACAATGTAAAATCTGAAATGTCCAAAAACCTAACCCTAGGAGATGAAGCGCCAAAACTGTGGGTCCCGTTTGGGTAAATTGGTGTTTCAACTTTCGGGGGATGTAACTTTGGCATCTGATCTCCGTTTTATGTGCTCAATAGCTCGTTAGAAATATCTATCCGAGGACTACAACTTTGAGTGAGAAACATTGGTCTATGACTCATGTTGCTCCCTGTTTTCCCAAAAAACGTCGTTTAGGGCCTCAAAATGACTCCGGAAGTTCAGGACCCGAAAAACTGCTATAAATAGTAAGTTGTGCTGAAACTTACAAACTGAAATAACTGATGGTGAGGGTTCAAATGGACCTGGTGGGTGGCCACCAATATCCACCTGGATCATTAAGTCCCCAAACGGCTCCGGGAGTGTAGGACCTGAAAACCTGCTAAAAATAGTAAGCTATGCTGAAGCTAAAAAACTGAAAGAGTTGATGTTGTGGGTCCAAATGGAATAGGTGGGTGGCTACCGATATCCACCTGGATCATTCCTCCCTCCTTAGGAAGCAATGGTCTCCATTGTGTTAAGTTCCTCCATGGGGGGGGGGGGCGAATTCTGCTGAACTTGGTGTTGGATTTTTCCAGGATGTCACGGACATGTTGGCAGACATGCTGGATGTAGATGTGCCGCTGGTGGGCATCCGTTGAAAGATTTGGGAAAATTTATCCATCATCGCATTCCTTTGTTTCTCAAGGGCCTCCTCAAGCAATATTTTGATAGGATCTCCTACTCCCTTGTCTTTCTTTCCTTCTGCCATGGGGGGTCGTTGGGGTTGCGAGGTTAAAATCCTTATACCCTGGCTGCGTTGGGGATAAGAAAAGATAAACAGAGAAAGAGAAGTCCCGCTCTGATATCACTGATCCAGATTTATCCAGGAACGCAACAGAATAAACATATAACCATAAGCACAGAGATGCAGTGGAAATAATTCTTCATTTTATTAATAAAAGAATGATTGAAATAAGCTTACAAACATAATGGAAACAAGCTAGGGTGCTGGTAGCGTATCTCTGAGAATAGATGTGGCATCCGTAGGCCTCTGAATTGTGTTACATTGAGGCTCGAAGGCCTATTACAGACATAATGGAATAGATGAGCTAGGGTATTGGTAGCGTATCCCTAAGAAGATATGTGACAGCTACCAGCCCCTGAACTGTGTTACAATACAGACATGATGGGAACAAGCGAGCTAGGGAACTGGTAGCACTTATCTCTGAGAAGAGATGTGTCGGCTACCAGCTCCTGAACTATGTTACAATGAGGCTCGAAGGCCTATTTATTGTTGAGAAACAATGTAAAATCTGAAACGTCCAAAAACCTAACCCTAGGAGATGAAGCGCCAAAACTGTGGATCCCGTTTGGGTAAATTGGTGTTTCAACTTCCCAGGAATGTAACTTTGGCATCCAATCTTCGTTTGACGTGCTCAATAGCTCATTAGAAATATCTATCTGAGGAATACAACTTTTGAGTGAGAAACATTGGTCTATGACTCATGTTGCTCCCTGTTTTCCCAAAAACCATCATTTAGGGCCTCAAAACGACTCCAGAAATTCAGGACCCAAAAAACTGCTATAAATAGTAAGTTGTGCTGAAACTTACAAACTGAAATAACTGATGGTGGGGGTTCAAATGGACTCGGTGGGTGGCCACCAATATCCACTTGGATCATTAAGTCCCCAAAATGGCTCCAGGAGTACAGGACCTGAAAACCTGCTAAAAATAGTAATTTATGCTGAAGTTGAAAAACTGAAAGAGTTGATGCTGCGGGTCCAAATGGAATAGGTGGGTGGCCACCGATATCCACTTGGATCATTCCTCCCTCCTTAGGAAGTAATGGTCTCCATTATGTTAAGTTCCTCCATGTGGGGGGGGTGAATTCTGCTGAACTTGGTGTTGGATTTGTCCAGGATGTCGTGGACATGTTGGCAGACGTGTTGGATGTAGATGTGCCGCTAGTGGGCATCCGTTGAAAGATCTAGGAAAAGTTATCCATCATCGCATTCATTTGTTTCTCGAGGGCCTCCTCGAGCAAGATTTTGATAGGATCTCCTGCTTCCTCGTCTTTCTTTCCTTCTGCCATGGGGGGTCGTCGGGGTTGCGAGGTTGAACTCCTTATACCCTGGCCGCGTTGGGGATAAGAAAATAAAAACAGAGAAAGAGAAGACCCGCTCTGATATCACTGATCCGGATTTATGCAGGAACGCAACAGAATACACATATAACCATAAGCATAGAGATGTAGTGGAAATAATGCTTCATTTTATTAATAAAAGAATGACTAAAATAAGCTTACAAACATAATGGAAACAAGCTAGGGCGCTAGTAGCGTATCTCTGAGAATAGATGTGGCGTCCGCAGGCCTCTGAATTGTGTTACATTGAGGCTCAAAGGCCTATTATAGACATAATGGAATAGATGAGCTAGGGTACTAGCAGCGTATCCCTAAGAAGAGATGTGACAGCTACGAGCCCCTGAACTATGTTACAATATAGACATGATGGGAACAAGGGAGCTAGGGAACTGGTAGCACTTATCTCTGAGAAGAGATGTGTTAGCTACTAGCCCCTGAACTGTGTTACAAAGAGGCTTGAAGGCCTATTTATTATTGAGAAACAATATAAAATTTGAAACTTCCAAAAGCCTAACCCTAGGAGATGAAGCGCCAAAACTGTGGGTCCCGTTTGGGTAAATTGGTGTTTCAACTTCCCGAGGACGTAACTTTGGCATCTGATCTCCGTTTGACGTGCTCAATAGCTCGTTAGAAAGATCTATCTAAGGACTATAACTTTTGAGTGAGAAACATTGGTATATGACCCATGTTGCTCCCTGTTTTCCCAAAAAACATCGTTTAGGGCCTCAAAACGGCTCCGGAAGTTCAGGACCCGAAAACTACTATAAATAGTAAGTTGTGCTGAAACTTACAAACTGAAATAGCTGATGATGGGGGTTCAAATGGACTCGGTGGGTGGCCACCAATATCCACCTGGATCATTAAGTCCCCAAAATGGCTTCGGGAGTGCAGGACCCGAAAACCTGCTAAAAATAGTATGTTGTGCTGAAGCTGAAAAACTGAAAGAATTGATGTTGCGGGTCCGAATGGAATAGGTGGGTGGCCACCGATATCCACATGGATCAATCTAGAACCCAATATGGCACTATGAATTCATAGTGATACCCTCCGAGCTCACGAATGCACCTGCCACTTTCATGTGCTTAATTGATTTCTAGATAAGTTCATATTAATTTTCCTCGATGATATATTGATATACTCTAAAAAATTGGAGGAACACAAACAAAATTTAGAATCAATGTTGTGAACCTTGCAGGAAACCCAATTATATGTGAAATTCAATAAATGCGATTTTTTCAAGATAAGATACAATATTTAGACTATGTGATTTCAAAAGAAGGGTTAGATGTCAATCCTGAGAAAGTGAATACCATCCTTGAATGACCAGTACGAAAGGACATAGATGATATAAGATCCTTCAAAGGAATAATCGATTACTACCGTAGGTTTATAAAAGGATTCTCCAAGTTGGCACATTATATATTGCACTCCTGAAAGCGAAAACCAATATGAAATTTCACCATTATGAAACAGTTAATGGAGGTCAAGGAGCTATCCTCACCTTTACTCACACTACCTCATACCACTGCCACTCCATCACCATGAATTCCAATTTAAAGCTACGAGCCCACCTGTGAACTAGCACATGCCCTTCAACTAATCTTTGCCATGCCTTAACTAGGAAGGGACATTTGGGAGTATGACACACCCTTCGATGAGATCCTGACATTCGAGTTAACACCCCAACAAGGTCCAACCTATCTTCCTCCAACAAACACTGAAGAGGCTCTATTCCTTCCTTCAAACTAGTAAGAGGCCAACTCGCATCCAACTCGAGAACTCGAGATATGCAACCCAGGTTCGCCAAGAAATCTGCAACCTTGTTACCTGATCTCTTGGAATGCAGGACTATTACATATTTTAGATTTCAAAGCAAGACATTTATGCTTCCAACTATACCTTCCAGCTGCCAACTCTTCACTATTTTCCTTGGAGGTTGTCCATTTAAAATTTTTTGTACACATTGAATAGCAATCTATGAATCTCCATCAATCTGCGACAAATCAAACCCCTCACAAATAAAGATATGAATTGAGAAAGCTAAATTAACAACTATTATGTATGTGTGATATGTGTGAAAACTAAAAAATTTGTAACAAAACAATTGAGCAACAACTCTCATTTAAATGTGTTAATTTTGTAGTTTCTTTCTAGATCCATCCATCACTTATAAATTATAGTAATTTTAAATTTAATTATTATTTACTATTTTATAATTTTTAAATAAAATATATTTTTCCAAAATATACAAAAATATATATATATATATATATATATATATATATAAAAGAATGCAGTTTATTTACTTGTACCATTTTAAATCAGAAAACCGCACCGCTACTGTGGACTCCACTGCCGATACATTAATCAAACAATATCAAAACAGATCTACTATGGACCCCACTAAACTAACCCGACTGTATCAACACGCTTTGGGCAGGTGAGAGGTATTCACCCATACTTAAGACAAGTGTATATAGTCAATAACCGTTATCAAGAATGGTAGCTGCCCCATGTGCCTTTGAAATAAAATTGGACATTGAGACTTTTCAGAATGAAACCTACACTCTTGTGCATTTACGAAAATAATAAATCCAAGGAGACAACTCTTTTTAGCGGTTGCTTTTTTCAATATATAATTTATTATTTTTTAAATCGTGGAAGATTATGCATTCACATCATTTTAAAAAAATTTCATACAGTTTGAATAGGTTTAATTTTAATAAATTTAATTATTAAACGTTTTTTTTTTTTAATTTTAAATTTAAAGAGATTAAAATATAATTAAATCTGCTACAAACCGTAATGCTGAGGGCAACTTTCCAAAAGAAAAAAACTATCCAAAAGCTTGAAAATATACATATCATTCGATAATATGTATTCCATGTAGATTTTGTGTGCTTGGGTTTGTTGTTTTTTACTTATCTAGGTTTGAATCTTATATTTATTTGTAATTTAATTATCTACCTTAACTATTTCGAAAACAGGGTAGGTAAATGTTAAATGTTATTGATGAACACAGCTAGTTCTTACTTATTAAATATTACATTAATTTTTTGGAGTAATTATTATTATTATTATTTAATCTTTAAGATCATCGCTAAAGTGTATGAGATTTTTTTGTTTGTGGGATAAGAGACTCATCTTCACTCAGCAATTTGAGCGCTAAGTCTATGAAGACATACATACTCTACCCATCTTATTTTAAACTTGTAACCTCTTAGGAAAAAACACATACTCCTAACTAATAAACAAATAATGTTGATAAACATAACTACTGATTAAAAAAAAATTCCCTCATAGATCTAGATCTATAGATCTATATAAGTAGGGGGATTATATTTTTAAAAATCCCCTGATAATATTTTTAATTCTAGATCTATATAAATAGCGGGATTCTATTCTAGTTCTTTGTCTGTGTTTGGTTCATCTTCTCTACTACACTGTTTTTCTCAAAAATCCATCAACTATTTTCTCTTTGTTTTCGAGAAAGGAGATGTTTGGCAAACCTGCTGACAACTGCTAATTAGACTGTAAGGCCACTGTTGACACAGTGAGGAGACCAGGCGAGTTGTACGCTGCCATTTCCGGAGGCGTGATAATTAGTCGGAGAGTTTGCAGGTGCACTATTCATTCTAATCTTTGATCCATGGTTGAAAATGTTGATAGATTTATTTTAGGTACTCCAGAAGAACGAAAAGAGCTCATCAGAAACATTAGGCATTTCTATCTAAATATCTTAATCGCCCTTCCAGTATCAACCTGTATGATGAAAAGTTTATTTCTCAAGAATTTGAACCACAGCCAAACTGGACATTGCCAGAGATTGATATAGATACGATCTATCGCCTTCCCACTTTTCAATTCAAGTCGGCACAGTTATTTAGATTTACATCAGTTAATATTCCCATCTTTGTGGATCAGTCTATTTATTAAATACCTCTTATTAAATCTGAAGATGTTCAATGGGGTATTGAACATGGTTATAACTACATTCATATAGGAATGATCCAATTTGGTATTAATCCTTTAGTGTGACCTGGTTTAAACACTTCTTATTTAACCTGTGCTTTGGATACTCGTCTGAATCAATTCCAAGATGCTTTACTAGGAGGATTTCAGAGTCCTTCGAACAATGGTCCATCCTGGTCTTCATTAGTCCCTAGATACCAAGTCTCACTCTCAGATCCTTATATCAATGACTTCCTTCAGGCTTTTATCCAGTTTCATGGGTTTGATGTTGCTAGCCAATCACATATTGCCCAATTGCATACTATTGTCTACCTTCGATTTGTCACGACCACTATGCCTCCTTTAAATCCTAAGCTGAAAGATAGAGCTTTAAAAGAAGCTGTTATTTTTGGTCCTGGTAATGTTGTTCCTCTACAAATTGGATTCTCTGAATGTACTTTTCCTTCTTAATGGGATAGTACATATGTTCCTCTGTCACAAAAGTATCCACAGTTGCATGATCCACCTCAGTTACCACAAAAACTCGAACTAGTCAGTAAAGCTGATGGTACCAAAAGTTTGCAATTTGTCAAACCAAGACTTTCCCGATCAGGTTCTAGTTCTGCTTCTAGACCTTCATATTCTGTTAATCCCATGTTTCGGGGAGGGAATGGGATTCCTAGATACTTATAGACACCAAAAGAGTTTTTACCTTCAAAAACTCAACCATCTAGAGCTTCAACTTCAGATTGTGATTTTTGCCAAAAATCCCTAAAGCATTCTGTAATTGTTTCAAAATATAAAATTGTTGATTCAAAACATAATGGACAGCATAAAAACTGTCAAGAGTGTGTTAAAGAAATCATGTCCTCAGATATAAAGAGTTTCATTTTGCCAAGAGGAAAGGAAGACCAGAAAGCTATCATCCCAGATAGATATCTTGAGCCTGGAAATTTTAGCAAAACATTTAAGAATGGAACAATGAAATCAGACTTTCAATGGCTTCAAATGAAGAATTTATCAGAAACATAATCTAAAGAGTCAGTCAAAATGTAGAACTTTGCTAATTATCAAATAACTTGTATGTTACAAAATCTTGATGATTTAGCATTAGATGTTGTTGAAATCAAGGAGCATATTAAGAAGTTGCATACTGTTTATTTAGATACTTTGGGGTTACATCATGAAAATACAAAGGCATTGAATGATATTCAATCAAATATGGGCATCATTTCAAAATCAATTGACAATCTATCCACTGTTCTGAAAAATTAACAGTCTCCACCAAGATACAGAGAAGTGAATCAATCCAGCTATAAGCTGAAATATCCCGTACCAAGTACTAATCAACCTAAGTCTGGACTTAGGAGTCTACTATTTAAAGGGATGAATTTTCCAAATGAAGAAAATGTGAAACAAGTAGCCGTTGGAATAAAACTGGCCAAGGAAAAGATTGACTTAATGAAATCTAGGTTGGAAGCTCTTCCACCTATAAGATATTTACCAAAAGGATATGTTAGTCATATGTATTCATCATCCATGTATGATGAAGAAGGTAACTTGAAAAATGAAACTACCATCCCAGGGGTTAAAACCGAAGGTGAAAGCAGTAAGAGGACTAGAGATGATAAATTTTCTTTCACCAATAAATCTCCCAAAAGAGAAAATCAACATAAAAAGACATCTGCATTTTCTAAGTACACTAAAAATTTGGAAAATATTTCTGCCAAGATTGAAAAAAACAATGCACAGAAAGGGTATGGAAATACTCTTTTGTTTAACATAGAATGTTTATCTCATGCTGAGGTTTTAACAGTATTCCAAAATGTGCATGCATGGGCTCTCCAAAGAAAAGTTGAATCTAGAGCTACATGATCCGATATTGCTACACAGATCACATGGGCATGGGAACATCTTCCAGAAGGAGAAGGGACTACAATTATAGAAAATGATGATCCTCTTCAAACACTGTTTAAAGCCTTGATTCATGAATTTTTAGAATCATTGCCTATTGATTCCTCTCACCACTCTTAGTTGTTTCTTTTAAAAAAGCTTTGTGATATAGATCAGTTGAAGGAATATTACTGCACAATGCAGTCATTGCTTTATAAGACAACTGATCCACACAATGTAGCATATTTGAGATATTATGTTGCATCAATGCCTGGAAATATTCCTGAATTGATTGAATCTTATTTCCAGACAAATAATATCCAAATTGAAAATATGTCTTTTTCATCTTTGCACTAGCACATACTTACTATACTTCAGAAAGAATGTGCAGCAACCAAAGTTAAGAAAATTTTCAAAAAGAAAATGCATTTCAGCCATAAATTGTGCAATAATTTTAATGAGACATGATTTTGGTTGTCACAAATTCAAGAAGAAAAAGAAGCAGCCTGAAAAATATTGTGATTGTGATAAGACCAGGAAGTTTTATCAAAATAGAAATAAGTATTCTCCAAAAAGGACATTTGGTCGTCGAAGATTTGTTTTCAGAAAAAAGGAACAAACCTTCTAATAAACCCAAATGTTTTATATGTTGTAAAGAAGGACACTTTGCTAATAAGTGTCAAGAGAAGAAGGGAAGAAAATAGATGAAGATTATGGACATCTTCACTATAGTGCACAAACCAGATGAGTGGGATTTGACATCACACTCAGGAGCTAAATATTTTGAAGTTTCAAGTTCAGATTCCAACTCTAATAATTTCTGTGATAATTTTGATACTCTTCATGTTAACTCTGACTCAGATTCTGGTGAAACTTTTGTGTCTGAATGTAAATTGTTTCGGCATGATCCTGTGCAAATTCAAATCAATGATGTCATGAAACAACTTTCAACCGTGCAACCAAGACAATTAACAGTCAAGAGAAGATTACAAGAAAAATTGAAGACCTTAAAAGATCAGTTACCAAGAAATTCAAAGCTTGAACGATTTGAAGAAACTGACTCAGATAATGAAAGTAAAATTGGTTTATTCAGCAAATTCCTGTCGAAAATAATGATGACAGAGAAGAGGACAGATTGATAAACTTGAAGCATCAACGCAAGAAAGCAGGAATTAAATGATGCACCTCTCAAAAAAACTTCAAGATGATATGGTTACTTATGAAGATTGCAATTCCAAGTTAACCCGTCTTCTTCTGATAAAATCCAATCAGGATTCAGTTGAAAACTAAAAAAAGACTAAGTTATTAGAAATTCACAGTATTAGTGATCGAGTTGTGATACCAATACAGATAAAATTGGAAGGATTGAAAGAATGTACCCTTGATGCTCAAATTGATACTAGTGCTATGAGTAGTTGTTGTAAGCACAGAGCAATCCCTGAGTATTTTTGGCAACCAACTAAAATCATATTCAAGGCTGTAAATAAGGAGTCCATTGAAATTAGCCACATTGCTCCAGACTTTCCTATTTACATTGGCTAGGTTTTGACATTTGTCACTCTGTACAGTTTTGATTCAGGTTTTGATGTTCTGTTAGGACAAGATTTTATAAAGGGCCATCTGAAGGGCCAGTCAATTTTCCCTCCAAAAGTGAATTCAAGGTCACCATTGAACCGGATCAACCAAACCTTTCTCAGCATTCATTAAATGATTTAATAAAAATCCAAAAAAATTTCAAAAATGTTGAATTACATGGAGGAAAAATACTTTCAGGCATAGTAGAAAAATCGAGAAAAAATAGCAAGCCGTCTAGATGCTTTCTGTACAAGAGAAAAATATTTTGTCAGTCTACCATACAAAGAAGGATTTTCTGCTAAAACTCAAAAATCATCTGCTAATTTCATGAGTCCAACAGAATAAGGATTATGCAAAAAGGAGATAGCTTTGCTACTGGAAAAAGGACTGATAGAACCATGCAAGAGCCCTTGGGCTTGTCCATCGTTCTATGTCAACAAGCATAATGAGAAGAAAAGAGGGAAGAAGCGGTTAGTGATCAATTATAAAGTTTGAATGAAGCCTTACTTCCAATCAGGTATCCTCTTCCAAATAAAGAACTTCTTTTAGCTAAAATATCTAGTGCTAATGTTTTTAGCAAATTTGATTTGAAAAGTAGATTTTGGAAAATTGGTATTGTTCCAGAAGACAAATACAAGACAACATTTAATGTTCCACATGGACAGTATCAGTGGAAGGTCATGCCATTCGGATTGAAAAATTCTCCCTCCAAATTTCAAAAACAAATGGAAGATATTTTTGGTAAAATATATTTTGTAATTGTATATATTGATGACCTGCTAGTTTTTAGCAAGGATGTTGCACATCATAAAATTCATTTGGAAAAATTTTATGATCTTGTCTATAAGCATGGATTGGTTCTATCCGACTCAGATGAAAAATTTCAGATTGGAAAAGTTTCCATAGATTATCTTGGTCTGCATATTTCCCAGGGAAGTGTTCATCTACAGCCACATTTTCTTACTAGTTTTCTTAAATTTCTCGATCAGCTCAAAGATGTCAAGATGGTACAGAGATTTCCTGGTTGTTTGAATTATGTAAGACAGTTTTATGAGTAGCAGGAAAAAGATACTAAAATTATACAACAAAGATTGAAGCAAGGAACTGCATGGACGGATGAAATGACAACAGTAGTTAAGAACATAAAATCAAAGATCCAGCATCTTCCAGGATTAAAACTTCCTGATTCTAATCATTTGTTTATTCTGGAAACAGATGCATCAGATCACACATGGGCAACAGTTCTTTTACAAAATCATGGAAGGAAAGAAATATTTTGTGCCTATGCCTCAGGGTCATTTGATACTACAGAATTCAAATATCCCTCATCACATAAAGAAATCTTAGCAGTTAGGAGAGGCATTAATAGATTCAGATTATTTCTCAAAAGCACAAAATTCATAGTAAGAACTGATCTCAAGCATATGAAGAGCATGCTTTCAAATAAAAGGTTACTCAAGTAAGGAAGTTCAAGAGTCCTCAGATGGGCACTCTAGTTAGATGGTTTTGATTTTGAGATTGTTTATAAAGCAGGTATTGAAAATTTTCTTGCAGATATGTTAACCAGAGAAGGAGCAGAAGCTGAGAAAGAAGTTAAAATGTTTCAGTTTGATAGGAAAAGGAAAAATGATGACGAAGCTTCATCTTCAAAAACAATCAAGAGACAAGTGTGTGTCTGCTCTGACTGTGTCTATAAATTTTTTTAGGACTGTCTCATCCAAAGAATCAAAAATTTACCTCCAGAAGTTCAGCGAATAATTCTCAAAAAGTATTTTGATTCAACAGAATGTCAAATTGGTTATACAGATGAATTGCCTTATAGAGATATGGTCTAGACTGTTTTCTTCAACCAAGTTTATCCAGCAGGAAGGAACATATTCTATGCCTATATAAATATTCCCAATCTAACATGGATTGAGTATTTCCTACTCCACCAAAGGTGTAGAATCAATGGAAGAATGAAGGTGTTTGTTTTTTCTGAAGAAGTTGTTGCTCCATTCCATACATGGAGCCCATGGTTTAAAATATTTATGTATAAATATCTTCCACGAGCTGACTTCATGGTCAATTTAAACCCAAAAGAATTCATTAGTACATTACAATGGGAAATGTATCTAGCCAGCAGAAGAGGAAATATTTTATAATTCAATTTGGTACATGATTATTCCATTGTAGATCTGGTGGAAAATAGTGATGGCTCTACAAGATTCAACCTGATAGTAATATTTCGTGGCGATATCTCCATCCTAGAATCATCGAGAGTACAACAGGAAGCACAACAGGAATATAATTTTCTTTTCAACACTTGTATCAGAGACAAACCTCCAATTTGATTATACAATTCATTGCATAGTTTGTATAATCATAATGATGACTTTGAAAGAAGGATTTGGGAAGATCAGATGGCGCAGTATGATTCAGAGCTAGAACCATGGGAAAATAGTGATTAAAGTATCCTTGTACATTTTCAGTGGATCCATCAAAGATATCCATATCCCTTTCGCAATAATCTTTTCTGCCATAGGCTTTCGTGGGGTTTGTCCTAATAAGAATCACCACTATGTACACACTTTCGTAGTGTTTGTCCTTATAAGAATCTCTACTGTGTAAATGAGGTGTCATGATAGTACAATTATGTTTTTCCTTAAAGGTATTTTTGTAGGTTCCACCATAAGGGAATCTCTATTATGTAAATGAGGTGTCGTGATTGTACAAGAGCCGATGTCCTAGATTCCGGCCTAAAGTAGTTTTAATAATTACATGTCCTAGATTCCAGTCTAAAGTTGGTCATGTTCTAATAATTATACAAGAGCCGATGTCCTAGATTCCGGCCAAAAGCAACTTTGATTATGACTGGAATAGTTTGGGTTTCCTAGTAAATTTTTTACCGGATAACAGGCTCGGAAAGTTACAAATTGTAGATAAGAAATTGATAATGGTATTCGAAAATTTGGGTATTCTCTATCACTATCTGTGTCGTTCTATTTGTTTTCTCTGTTATTTTATATCTAGTGGACTCCTTATTTACAACCTTGAATATGATTTTAGTTGGTTGCCAAAAATACTCAGGGATTGCTCTGTGCTTACAGCAACTACTCATAGCACTAGTATCAATTTGAGCATCAAGGGTATATGCTTTCAATCCTTCCAATTTTATCTTTATTGGTATCACAACTCGATCACCAATACTATGAATATCTGATAACTCAGTCTTTTTTGATTTGTCAACTGAATCCTGATTGTCTTTTATCAGAAGAAGACGGGTTAACTTGGAATTGCAATCTTCATAAGTAACCATATCATCTTGAAGTTTTGCTGAGAGGTGCATCATTTGATTCCTGCTTTCTTGCATTGATGCTTCAATTTTATCAATCTATTTTTTCAATCTATCCTCTTCTCTTTCATCATTATTTTCGATAGGAATTTGTTGAATAAATCAATTTTCCTCTTCGTTATTTGAGTCAGTTTCTTCAAATCATTCAAGCTTTGACTTTCTTGGTAATTGATCTTCTAAGGTCTTCAATTTTTCTTGTAATCTTCTCTTGACTGTTAATTGTCCTGGTTTCAGGATTGCAAGTTGTTGCATGACATCATTGGTTTGACTTTGCACATGATTATGCCGAAACATTTTACATTCAGACACAAAATTTTCACCAGAATCTGAGTCAGAGTTAACATGAAGAGTATCAAAATTATCACAGAAATTATTAGAGTTGGAATCTAAACTTGAAACTCCAAAATATTTGGCTCCTGAGTGTGATGTCAAATCCCACTCATCTGGTTTGTGCACTGTAGTGAAGATTTCCATAATCTTCATCTATTTTCTTCCCTTCTTCTCTTGACACTTATTAGCAAAGTGTCATTCTTTACAACATATAAAACATTTTGGTTTATTAGAAGATTTGTTCCTTTTTCTGAAAACAAATCTTCGACGACCAAATGTCCTTTTTGGAGAATACTTATTTCTGTTTTGATAAAACTTCCTAGTCTTATCACAATCACAAGATTTTTCAGGCTACTTCTTTTTCTTCTTGAATTTGTGACATCCAAAATCATATGTCTCATTAAAATTATTGCACAATTTATGGCTGAAATGCATCTGCTTTTTGAAATTTTTCTTAACTTTGGTTGCTGCACATTCTTTCTGAAGTATAGTAACTATGTGTTGGTGCAAACATGCAAAAGACATATTTTCAATCTGGATATTATTTGTCTGGAAATAAGATTCAATCAATTTAGGAATCTTTCCAGGCATTGATGCAACATAATATCTCAAATATGCTACATTGTGTGGATCAGTTGTCTTATAAAGAAATGATTACATTGTGCAGTAATATTCCTTCAACTGATCTATATCACAGAGCTTTTTTGAAATAAAAAACTAAGAGTGGTGAGAGGAAACGACAGGGAATGATCCTAAAAATTCATGAATCAAGGCTATAAATAAGGAGTCCATTGAAATTAGCCACATTACTCCAGAATTTCCTATTTACATTGGCCAGGTTTTGACATTTATTACTCTGTACAGTTTTGATTCAGGTTTTGATGTTCTGTTAGGACAAGATTTTCTAAAGAAACATTTGCCAGTTACTTTTACTGAGGATTCCCTAATTCTAAGTTCATCTGAAGGGCCAGTCAATTTTCCCTCCAAAAGTGACTTCAAGGTCACCATTGAACCTGATCAACCAGACCTTGCTCAACATTCATTAAATGATTTAATAAAAATCCAAAAAAATTTCAAAAATGTTGAATTACATGGAGGCAAAATACTTTCAGGAATAGTAAAAAATTTGAGAAAATATTGCACAACAAACTGTCTAGATGCTTCTGGGACAAGAGAAATTTTTTTTTTTTCAGTCTGCCATACAAAGAAGGATTTTCTGCTAAAACCCAAAAATCATCTGCTAATTTCATGAGTCCAACAAAATAGGGATTATGCAAAAAGGAGATAGCTCTGCTACTGGAACAAGGACTGATAGAACCATGCAAGAGCCCTTAGGCTTGTCCATCGTTCTATGTCAACAAGAATAATGAGCAGAAAAGAGGGAAGAAGCGGTTAGTGATCAATTATAAAGTTTTGAATGAAGCCTTACTTCCAATCAGATATCCTCTTCCAAATAAAGAACTCCTTTTGGCTAAAATAGCTAGTGCTAATGTTTTTAGCAAATTTGATTTGAAAAGTAGATTTTGGCAAATTGGTATTGTTCCAGAAGACAGATACAAGACAACATTTAATGGTCCACATGGACAGTATTAGTGGAAGGTCATGCCATTCAAATTAAAAAATGCTCCCTCCGA
Source organism: Pinus albicaulis (assembly GCA_034641835.2). Classification (NCBI taxonomy): domain Eukaryota; kingdom Viridiplantae; phylum Streptophyta; class Pinopsida; order Pinales; family Pinaceae; genus Pinus; species Pinus albicaulis. Next base: position 407,977,497 of record CM076581.1, on the reverse strand, counting down.
ATTTAAAAAATGAATGGAAGATATTTTTGGTAAATTAGATTTTGTAATTGTATATATTGATGACTTGCTAGTTTTTAGCAAGGATGTTGCACATCATAAAATTCATTTCGAAAAGTTTTATGATCTTGTCTATAAGCTTGGATTGGTTCTATCTGACTCAGATGAAAATTTTCAGATTGGAAAAGTTTCCATAGATTATCTTGGTCTGCATATTTCCTAGGGAAGTGTTCATCTACAGCCACATATTCTTACTAGTCTTCTTAAATTTCCTGATCAGCTCAAAGATGTCGAGATGGTACAGAGATTTCTTGGTTGTTTGAATTATGTAAGGTAGTTTTATGAGCAGCATGAAAAATATACTAAAATTCTATAGCAAAGATTGAAGCAAGGAATTGCATGGAAAGATTAAATGACAGCAGTAGTTAAGAACATAAAATCAAAGATCCAGCATCTTCCAGGATTAAAAATTCTTGATTCTGATGCATCTGTCTTATCACAATCGCAAGATTTATCAGGTTGCTTCTTTTTCTTCTTGAATTTGTGACAGCCAAAATCATATGTCTCATTATAATTATTTCACAATTTATGGCTGAAATGCATCTGCTTCTTGAATTTTTTCTTAACTTTGGTTGCTACACATTATTTCTAAAGTATAGTAATTATGTGCTAGTGCAAAGATGCAAAAGACATATTTTCAATCTGGATATTATTTGTCTGGAAATAAGATTCAATCAATTCAGGAATCTTTGCAGGCATTGATGCAACATAATATCTCAAATATGCTACATTGTGTGGATTAGTTGTCTTATAATGCAATGATTGCATTGTGCAGTAATATTCCTTCAACTGATCTATATCACAGAGATTTTGTGAAAGAAACAACTAAGAGTGGTGAGAGGAATCAACAGGCAATGATCCTAAAAATTCATGAATCAAGGCTTCAAACAACGTTTGAAGAGGATCATCATTTTCTATAATTGTAGTCCTTTCTCCTTTTGGAAGATGTTCCCACCATAATTTTAGGATTCTGGTAAATGCCCATGTGATCTGTGTAGCAATATCGGACCATGTAGCTCTAGATTCAGCTTTTCTTTGGAGAGTCCATGCATGCACATTTTGGAATACTATAAAAACTCAGCATGAGATAAACAGTCTATGTTAAACAAAAGAGTATTTCCACACCCTTTCTGTGCATTGTTGTTTTCAATCTTGACAGAAATATTTTCCAAATTTCTAGTGCACTTAGAAAATGCAGATGTCTTTTTATGCTGATTTTCTCTTTTGGGAGATTTATTGGTGAAAGAAAAATTATCATCTCTAGGCCTCTTACTGCTTTCACCTTCGGTTTTAACCCCTGAGATGGTAGTTTCATTTTGGTAACTTACCTTCTTCATCATACATTGATGGTGAAGACATGAATATATTTTTTTGTGATACTGGTCGCTAAGACTGGCATATCCTTTTGGTAAATATCTTATAGGTGGAAGAGCTTCGAACCTAGATTTCATTAAGTCAATCTTTTCCTTGGCCATTTTTATCCCAACGGCTACTTTTTTCACATTTTTTTCATTTGGAAAATTCATCCCTTTAAACAGTATACTCCTAAGTCCAGACTTAGGTTGATTAGTACCTGGTACGGGAAATTTCAGCTTATAGCTGGATTGATTCACTTCTCTGTATCTTGGTGTATACTGTTTATTTTTCAGAATAGTGGATAGATTGTCAATTGATTTTGAAATGATGCCCATATTTGATTGAATATCATTCAATGCATTTGTATTTTCATGATGTAACCCCAAAGTATCTAAATAACCAGTATGCAACTTCTCAATATGCTCCTTGATTTCAACAACATCTAATGCTAAATCATCAAGATTTTGTAACATACAAGTTATCTGATAATTAGCAAAGTTCTGCATTTTGACTGACTCTTTAGATTCTATTTCTGATAAATTATTCATTTGAAGCCATTGAAAGTCTGATTTCATTGTTCCATTCTTAAATGTTCTGCTAGAATTTCCAGGCTCAAGATATCTATCTGGGATGATAGCTTTCTGGTCTTCCTTTCCTCTTGGCAAAATGAAACTCTTTATATCCGAGGACATGATTCCTTTAACACACTCTTGAAATTTTTTATGTTGTCCATTATATTCTGAATCAACAACTTGATATTTTGAAACAATTGCAGAATGCTTTGGGGATTTTTGGCAAAAATTACAATCTGAAGTTGAAGCTTTGGATGGTTGAGTTTTTGAAGGTAAAAACTCTTTTGGTGTCTGGAAGTATCTAGGAATCCCATTCCCTCCCTAAAACATGGGATTAACAGAATATTAAGGTCTAGAAGCAGAACTAGAACCTGATCGGGAAAGTCTTGGTTTGACAAATTGCAAACTTTTGGTACCATAAGCTTTACTGACTAGTTCAATTTTTTGTGGTAACTAAGATGGATCATGCAACTGTGGATACTTTTGTGACAGAGGAACATATGTACTATCCCATTCAGGAGGAAGAGTATATTCAGAGAATCCAATTTGTAGAGGAACAACATTACCAGGACCAATAATAACACCTTCTTTTAAAGCTCTATCTTTCAGCTTAGGATTTAAAGGAGGCATAGTGGTTGTGACAAATCGAAGGCAGAAATTAGTATGCAGTTGGGAAATATGTGATTGGCTAGCAACATAAAACCCATGAAACTAGATGAAAGCCTAAAGGAAGTCATTGATATAAGGATTTGAGAATGAGACTTGGTATCTAGGGACTAATGAAGACCAGGCAGAACCATTGTTCAAAGGACTCTGAAATCCTCCTAGTAAAGCATCTTGGAATTGATTCATATGGGTATTCAAAACACAGGTTAAACAAGAAGTGTTTAAACCAGGTCGCACTAAAGGATTAATACCAAATTGGATCATTCCTATATGAATGTAGCTATAACCATGTTTGATACACCATTGAACGTCTTCAAATTTAATAAGAGGTATTTGATAAACAGACTGATCCACAGAGATGGGAATATTAACTGATATGGATATCTTTGAGGGATTCACTGAAAATGTACAAGGATACTTTAATCACTATTTTCCCATGGTTCTAGCTCTGAATCATACTGCACCATCTGATCTTCCCAAATCCTTCTTTCAAAGTCATCATTATGATTATACAAACTATGCAATGAATTGTATAACCAAATTGGAGGTATGTCTCTGATACAAGTGTTGAAAAGAAAAGTATATTCCTGTTGTGCTTCCTGTTGTACTTTCAGTGATTCTAGGATGGAGATATTGCCACAAAATATTACTATTAGGTTGAATCTTGCAGAGCCATCACTATTTTCCACCAGATCTACAATGGAATCATCATGTACCAAATTGAATTCTAAAATATTTCCTCTTCTGCTGGCTAGATGCATTTCCCATTGTAATGTACTAATGAATTCTTTTGGGTTTAAATTGACCATGAATTCAGCTCGTGGAATATATTTATACATAAATATTTTAAACCACAGGCTCCATGTATGAAATGAAGCAACAACTTCTTCAGAAAAAACAAACACCTTCATTCTTCCATTGATTCTACACCTTTGGTGGAGTAGGAAATACTCAATCCATGTTAGATTGGGATTATTTATATAGGCATAGAATATGTTCCTTCCCGCTGGATAAACTTGGTTGAAGAAAACAGTCTAGACCATATCTCTATAAGGCAATTCATCTGTATAACCAATTTGACATTCTGTTGAATCAAAATACCTTTGGATAATTATTTGCTGAACTTCTGGAGGTAAATTTTTTATTCTTTGGATGAGGCAGTCCCAAAAAAATTTATAGACAAGTCAGAGCAGACATTCAGTTATCTCTTGATTGTTTTTGAAGATGAAGCTTCGTCATCATTTTTCCTTTTCCTATCAAACTAAAACATTTTAACTTCTTTCTCAACTTCTGCTCCTTCTCTAGTTAACATATCTGCAAGAAATTTTTTTGTACCTGGTTTATAAACAATCTCAAAATCAAAACCATCTAACCAGAGTTCCCATCTGAGGACTCTTGAACTTCCTTGCTCGAGTAACCTTTTATTTGAAAGCATGCTCTTCATATGCTTGAGATCAGTTCTTACTATGAATTTTGTGCTTTTGAGAAATAATCTGAATCTATTAATGCCTCTCTTAACCACTAAGATTTCTTTATGTGATGAGGGATATTTGAATTCCGTAGTATCAAATGACCCTGAGGCATAGGCACAAACTATTTCTTTCCTTCCATGCTTTTGTAAAAGAATTGATGCCCATGTGTGATCTGATGCATCTGTTTCCAGAATAAACAGATGATTAGAATTAGGAAGTTCTAATCCTGGAAGATGCTGGATCTTTGATTTTATGTTCTTAACTGCTGTTGTCATTTCATCCATCCATGCAATTCCTTGCTTCAATATTTGCTGTAGAATTTTAGTATCTTTTGCCTGCTTCTCATAAAACTGCCTTACATAATTCAAACAACCAAGAAATATCTGTACCATCTTGACATATTTGAGTTGATCGGGAAATTTAAGAAGACTAGTAAGAATATGTGGCTGTAGATGAACACTTCCCTGGGAAATATGCAGACCAAGATAATCTATGGAAACTTTTCCAATCTGAATTTTTTCATCTGAGTCAAATAGAACCAATCCATGCTTATAGACAAGATCATAAAACTTTTCCAAATGAATTTTATGATGTGCAACATCCTTGCTAAAAACTAGCAGGTCATCAATATATACAATTACAAAATCTAATTTACCAAAAATATTTTCCATTTGTTTTTGAAATTCGGAGGGAGCATTTTTCAATCCGAATGGCATGACCTTCCACTGATACTGTCCATGTGGAACATTAAATGTTGCCTTGTATCTATCTTCTGGAACAATACCAATTTGCCAAAATCCACTTCTAAAATCAAATTTGCTAAAAACATTAGCACTAGCTATTTTAGCCAAAAGGAGTTCTTTATTTGGAAGAGGATACCTGATTGGAAGTAAGGCTTCATTCAAAACTTTATAATTGATCACTAACCTCTTCTTCCCTCTTTTCTGCTCATTATGCTTGTTGACATAGAATGCTGGACAAGCCCAAGAGCTCTTGCATGGTTCTATCAGTCCTTGTTCCAGTAGTAGAGCTATCTCCTTTTTGCATAATCCCTCTTATGTTGGACTCATGAAATTAGCAGATGATTTTTGAGTTTTAGTAGAAAATCCTTCTTTGTATGTCAGACTGACAAAATATTTTTCTCTTGTCCATAAAGGATCTGGACCGCTTTCTCTACAATATTTTCTCAATTTTTATACTATGCTTGAAAGTATCTTGCCTCCATGTAATTCAACATTTTTGATATTTTTTTGGATTTTTATTAAATCATTTAATGAATTCTGAGCAAGGTCTGGTTGATCAGGTTCAATGGTGACCTTGAAGTCACTTTTGGAGGGCAAATTGACTGGCCCTTCAGATGAAATTAGAATTAGTGAATCCTAAGTAAAAGTAACTAGAAAATGTTTCTTTAGAAAATCTTGTCCTAACAGAACATTGGAACCTAAATCAAAATTGTACAAAGTGACAAATGTCAAAACCTGGCCAATGTAAATAGGAAAGTCTGGAGAAATGTGGCTAATTTCAATGGATTCCTTATTCACAGCCTTGAATATGATTTTAGTTGGTTGCCAAAAATACTCAGGGATTGCTCTGTGCTTACAGCAACTACTCATAGCACCAGTATCAATTTGAGCATCAAGGTTATATGGTTTCAATCATTCCAATTTTATCTGTATTGGTATCACAACTCGATCACCAATACTGTGAATTTATGATAACTCAGTCTTTTTTTATTTGTCAACTGAATCCTGATTGGCTTTTATGAGAAGAAGATGGGTTAAATTGGAATTTAAATCTTCATAAATAACCATATCATCTTGAAGTTTTGCTGAGAGGTGCATCATTTGATTCCTGCTTTCTTGCATTGATGCTTCAAGTTTATCAATCTATTTTTTCAATCTGTCCTCTTCTCTGCCATCATTATTTTCGACAGGAATTTGCTGAATAAACCAATTTTCATCTTCATTATCTGAGTCAGTTTCTTCAAATTGTTCAAGCTTTGAATTTCTTGGTAACTGGTCTTCTAAGGTCTTCAATTTTTCTTGTAATCTTCTCTTGATTGTTAATTGTCCTAGTTGCAAGTTGTTGCATGACATCATTGATTTGACTTTGCACAGGATTATGCCGAAACATTTTACATTCAGACACAAAAGTTTCACCAGAATCTGAGTCAGAGTTAACATGAATACTATCAAAATTATCACAGAAATTATCAAAGTCGGAATCTGAACTTGAAACTTCAAAATATTCACCTCCTGAGTGTGATGTCAAATCCCACTCATCTGGTTTGTGCACTGTAGTGAAGATGTCCATAATATTCATCTGTTTTCTTCCCTTCTTCTCTTGACACTTATTAGCAAAGTGTCCTTCTTTACAACATATAAAACATTTGTGTTTATTAGAAGGTTTGTTCATTTTTCTGAAAACAAATCTTCGACGACCAAATGTCTTTTTTGGAGAATACTTATTTTTGTTTTGATAAAACTTCCTGGTCTTATCACAATCACAAGATTTATCAGGCTGCTTCTTTTTCTTCTTGAATTTGTGACAGCCAAAACCATATGTCTCATTAAAATTATTGCACAATTTATGGCTGAAATGCATCTGCTTTTTGAAATTTTTCTTAACTTTGGTTGTTGCACATTATTTCTGAAGTATAGTAACTATGTGCTGGTGCAAAGATGCAAAAGACATATTTCCAATCTGGATATTATTTGTCTGAAAATAAGATTCAATCAATTCAGGAATATTTCCAGGCATTGATGCAACATAATATCTCAAATATGCTACATTGTGTGATTCAGTTTTCTTATAAAGAAATGATTGCATTGTGCAGTAATATTCCTTCAAATGATCTATATCATAGAGTTTTTGTGAAAGAAACAACTAAGAGTGGTGAGAGGAATCAATAGCCAATGATCCTAAAAATTCATGAATCAAGGCTTCAAACAGTGTTTGAAGAGGATCATCATTTTCTATAATTGTAGTCATTTCTCCTTCTCGAAGATGTTCCCACCATAATTTTAGGATTCCGGTAAATTCCCATGTGATCTGTGTAGCAATATCGGACCCTGTAGCTCTAGATTCAGCTTTTCTTTGGAGAGCCCATGTATGCACATTTTGGAATACTGTTAAAACCTCAGCATGAGATGAACAGTCTATGTTAAACAAAATAATATTTTCATTCCCTTTCTATGCATTGTTGTTTTCAATCTTGACAGAAACATTTTCCAAATTTCTAGTGTACTTAGAAAATGCGGATGTCTTTTTATGCTGATTTTCTCTTTTGAGAGATTTATCGGTGAAAGAAAAATTATCATCTCTATGCCTCTTACTACTTTCACCTTCGGTTTTAACCCCTGGGATGGTAGTTTCATTTTTAAAGTTACCTTATTCATCATACATGGATGATGAATACATATGAATATCTTTTTTGTGATATTGGTCGCTAAGACTGACATATCCTTTTGGTAAATATCTTATAGATGGAAGAGCTTCCAACCTATATTTCATTAAGTCAATCTTTTCCTTGGCCAGTTTTATCCCAACGACTACTTTTTTCACATTTTCTTCATTTAAAAAATTCATCCCTTTAAACAGTAGACTCCTAAGTCCAGACTTAGGCTGATTAGTACCTGGCACGGGATATTTCAACTTATAGCTGGATTGATTCACTTCTATGTATCTTGGTGGAGACTGTTCATTTTTCAGAACAGTGGATAAATTGTCAATTGATTTTGAAATGATGCCCATATTTGATTGAATATCATTCAATGCCTTTGCATTTTCATGATGTAACCCCAAAGTATCTATATAACCAGTATGCAGCTTCTTAATATGCTCCTTGATTTCAACAACATCTAATGCTAAATCATCAAGATTTTGTAACATACAAGTTATCTGATAATTAGCAAAGTTTTGCATTTTGAATGACTCTTTAGATTCTGTTTCTGATAAATTCTTCATTTGAAGCCATTGAAAGTCTGATTTCATTATTACATTCTTAAATATTCTACAAGAATTTCCAGGCTCAAGATATCTATCTGGGATGATAGCTTTCTGGTCGTCCTTTCCTCTTGGAAAAATGAAACTCTTTATATCTAAGGACATGATTTCTTTAACACACTCTTGATAGTTTTTATTTTTTCCATTATATTCTGAATCAACGACTTGATATTTTGAAACAATTGCAGAATGCTTTGGGGATTTTTGGCAAAAATCACAATCTGAAGTTGAAGCTCTGGATGGTTGAGTTTTTGAAGGTAAAAACTCTTTTGGTGTCTGGAAGTATATAGGAATCCCATTCCCTCCCCGAAACATGGGATTAACAGAATATGAAGTTCTAGAAGCAGAACTAGAACCTGATCGGGAAAGTCTTGGTTTGACAAATTGAAAACTTTTGGTACCATCAGCTTTACTGACTAGTTCAAGTTTTTTCGGTAACTGAGGTGGATCATGCAACTGTGGATAATTTTGTGACAGAGGAACATATGTACTATCCCATTCAGGAGGAAGATTACATTCAGAGAATCTAATTTGTAGAGGAACATCATTATTAGGACCAACAATAACACCTTATTTTAAAGCTCTATATTTCAGCTTAGGATTTAAAGTAGGCATAGTGGTTATGACAAATCGAAAGCAGATAGTAGTATGCAATTGGGAAATATGCGATTGGCTAGCAACATCAAACCCATGAAACTGGATGAAAGCCTGAAGGAAGTCATTGATATAAGGATCTGAGAGTGAGACTTGGTATCAAGGGACTAATGAAGACCGGGCAGGACCATTGTTCAAAGGACTCTAAAATCCTCCTAGTAAAGCATCTTGGAATTTATTCAGATGGGTATCCAAAACACAGGTTAAACAAGAAGTGTTTAAACCAGGTCGCACTAAAGGATTAATACCAAATTGGATCATTCCTATATGAATGTAGTTATAACCATGTTCAATACCCCATTGAACATATTCAGATTTAATAAGAGGTATTTGATAAACAGACTAATCCACAGAGATGGGAATATTAACTGATGTAAATCTAAATAACTGTGCTGACTTGAATTGAAAAGCGGGAAGGCGATAGATCGTATCTATATCAATCTCTAGCAATGTCCATTTTGGTTGTGGTTCAAATTCTTGAGAAATAATATTTTCATCATACAGGTTTATACTAGAAGGGCGATTAAGATATTTAGATAGAAATGCCCAACGTTTCTGATGAGATCTTTTTCGTTCTTTTGGAGTACCTAAAATAAATCTATCAACATTTTCAGCCATGGATCAAAGATTAAAATGAATATTTCACCTGAAAACTCTCTGACTAATTAGCACGCCTCCGAAAATGGCAGCATATGGCTCTGCTAGTCTCCTCGCTGCGTCAACAGTGGCCTTACAGTCTAATTAGCAATTGTCAGCAGGTTCGCCAAACATCTCCTTTCTCGAAAACAAAGAGAAAATAGTTGATGGATTTTTTAGCAAAACAGTGTAGCAGAGAAGATGAACCAAACATAGACAAACAACTAGATGGCTTTGATACCAAAAATAACACTAAATATAGAATAACAGAGAAAACAAATATAATGACACAGATAGTGATAGAGAACACCCAAATTTTCGAATACCATTATCAAGTTATGATCTACAATTTATAACTTTCCTAGCCTGTTATCCGGTAAAACTTTTACCAGGAAACCCAAACTATTCCAGTCATAATCAAAGCTGCTTTTGGCCAGAATCTAGGACATCGGCTCTTGTATAATTATTATGACATGACAAACTTTAGACTGAAATCTAGGACATGTAATTGTTAAAGCTACTTTAGGTCAAAATCTAGGACATCGGCTCTTGTACAATCACGACACCTCATTTACACAGTAGAGATTCCCTTATGGTGGAACCTACGAAAATACCTTTAAGGACAAACATAATTGTAATATCACGATACCTCATTTACACAGTAGATATTCTTATAAGGACGAACCCTACGAAAGCCTTTACATGGTGGAGATTCTTATTAGGACGAACCCCACGAAAGCCTATGGCAGACAATATTATTGTGGAAAGGATATGGATATCTTTGAGAGATCCACTGAAAATGTACAAGGATACTTGAATCACTATTTTCCCATGGTTCTAGCTCTGACTCATACTGCGCCATCTGATCTTAACAAATCTTTCTTTCAAATTCATCATTATGATTATACAAACTATGCAATGAATTGTATAACCAAATTGGAGGTCTGTCTCTGATACAAGTGCTGAAAAGAAAAGTATATTCATGTTGTGCTTCTTGTTGTACTCTTAGTGATTCTGGGATGGCGATATCGCCACGAAATATTACTATCGGGTTGAATCTCACAAAGCCATCACTATTTTCCACCAGATCTACAATGGAATCATCATGTACCAAATTGAATTCTAAAATATTTCCTCTTCTACTGACTAGATGCATATCCCATTGTAATGTACTAATGAATTCTTTTGGGTTTAAATTGACCATGAAGTCAGCTCGTGGAAGATATTTATACATAAATATGTTAAACCATGGGCTCCATGTATGGACTGGAGCAAACACTTCTTCAAAAAAAACAAACACCTTCATTCTTCCATTGATTCTATGCCTTTGGTGGAATAGGAAATACTCAATCCATGTTAGATTGGGATTATTTATATATGCATAGAATATGTTCCTTTCTACTGGATAAACTTGGTTGAAGAAAACAATCCAGATAACACTAGATAGATAATAACATAGAAAACGAATAGAACGACACAGATAGTGATAGAGAACACCCAAATTTTCAAATACCATTATCAAGTTCTGATCTATAATTTAAAACTTTCCTAGCTTGTTATCTGGTAAAACTTTTACCAGGAAACCCAAACTATTCCAGTCATAATCAAAGCTGATTTTGGCCGGAATCTAGGACATCGGCTCTTGTATAACTATTATGACATGACCAAATTTAGACTGGAATCTAGGACATGTAATTATTAAAGCTACTTTAGGCCAGAATCTAGGACATCAGCTCTTGTACAATCACGACACCTCATTTACACAATAGAGATTCCCTTATGGTGGAACCTACGAAAATACCTTTAAGGACAAACATAATTGTACTATCATGACACCTCATTTACACAGTAGAGATTCTTATAAGGACGAACCCTATGAAAGCCTATACATGGTGGAGATTCTTATTAGGATGAACCCCACGAAAGCCTATGGCAAGCAATATTATTGTGGAAAGGATATGGATATCTTTGAGGGATCCACTGAAAATGTACAAGGATAATTTAATCACTATTTTCCCATGGTTCTAGCTCTGACTCATACTATGCCATCTGATCTTCCCAAAGCCTTCTTTCAAATTCATCATTATGATTATACAAACTATGCAATGAATTGTATAACCAAATTGGAGGTATGTCTCTGATACAAGTGCTGAAAAGAAAAGTATATTTTTGGTGTGCTTCCTGTTGTACTCTCAGTGATTCTGGGATGGAGATATCACCACGAAATATTACTATGAGGTTGAATCTTGCAGAGCCATCACTATTTTCCACCAGATCTACAATGGAATCATCATGTACCAAATTGAATTATAAAATATTTCCTCTTCTGCTGGCTAGATGCATTTCCCATTGTAATGTACTAATGAATTCTTTTGGGTTTAAATTGACCATGAAGTCAGCTCGTGGAAGATATTTATACATAAATATTTTAAACCATGGGCTCCATGTATGGAATGGAGCAACAACTTCTTCAGAAAAAACAAACACCTTCATTCTTCCATTGATTCTACACCTTTGGTGGAGTAGGAAATACGCAATCCATGTTAGATTGGGATTATTTATATAAGCATAGAATATGTTCCTTCCTGCTAGATAAACTTGGTTGAAGAAAACAGTCCAGACCATATCTCTATAAGGCAATTCATTTGTATAACCAATTTGACATTCTGTTGAATCAAAATACCTCTGGAGAATTATTTGCTGAACTTCTGGAGGTAAATTTTTTATTCTTTGGATGAGGCGGTCCCAACAAAATTTATAGACACAGTCAGAGCAGACATTCACTTGTCTCTTGATTGTTTTTGAAGATGAAGCTTCGTCGTCATTTTTCCTTTTCCTATAAAATTGAAACATTTTAACTTCTTTCTTAGCTTCTACTCCTTCTCTCGTTAACATATCTGCAAGACAATTTTCAGTACCTGCTTTATAAACAATCTCAAAATCAAAATCATCTAACCAGAGTGCCCATCTGAGGACTCTTGAACTTCCTTGCTCGAGTAACCTTTTATTCGAAAGCATGCCCTTCATATGCTTGAGATCAATTCTTACTATGAATTTTGTGCTTTTGAGAAATAATCTGAATCTATTAATGCCTCTCTTAACTGCTAATATTTATTTATGTGATAAGGGATATTTTAATTCTGTAGTATTAAATGACCCTGAGGCATAGGCACAAAGTATTTCTTTCCTTCCATGCTTTTGTAAAAGAACTGTTGCCCATGTGTGATCTGATGCATTTGTTTCCAGAATAAACAGATGATTAGAATCAGAAATTTTTAATCCTGGAAGATGCTGGATCTTTGATTTTATGTTCTTAACTGCTGCTGTCATTTCAACCATCCATGCAATTCCTTGCTTCAATCTTTGCTGTAGAATTTTAATATCTTTTGCCTGCTGGTCATAAAACTGCCTTACATAATTCAAACAACCAAGAAATCTCTGTACCATCTTGACATCTTTGAGCTGATAGGGAAATTTCAGAAGACTAGTAAGAATATGTGGTTGTGGATGAACACTTCCCTGGGAAATATGCAGACCAAGATAATCTATGGAAACTTTTCCAAACTGAAATTTTTCATCTGAGTCGGATAGAACCAATCCAAGCTTATAGACAAGATCATAAAACTTTTCCAAAATAATTTTATGATGTGAAACATCCTTGCTAAAAACTAGTAGGTCATCAATATATACAATTACAAAATTTGATTTACCAAAAATATCTTCCATTCGTTTTTGAAATTCTGAGGGAGCATTTTTAAATCCGAATGGCATGACCTTCCACTGATACTATCCATGTGGAACATTAAATTTTGTCTTGTATCTGTCTTCTGGAACAATACCAATTTTCCAAAATCCACTTTTCAAATCAAATTTGCTAAAAACATTAGCACTATCTATTTTAGCCAAAATGAGTTCTTTATTTGGAAGAGGATATCTGATTGGAAATAAGGCTTCATTCAAAACTTTAAAATTGATCGCTAACCGCCTTTTCCCTCTTTTCTGCTCATTATTCTTGTTGACATAGAACTTTGGACAAGCCCAAGGGCTCTTGCATGGTTCTATCAGCCCTTGTTCCAGTAGCAAAGCTATCTCCTTTTTGCATAATCCCTGTTCTGTTGGACTCATGAAATTAGCAGATGATTTTTGAGTTTTAACAGAAAATCCTTCTTTGTATGGCAGACTGACAAAATATTTTTCTCTTGTCCAGAAAGCATCCGGATGGCTTGCTATGCAATATTTTCTCAATTTTTCTACTATGCCTGAAAGTATTTTGCCTCCATGTAATTCAGCATTTTTGACAATTTTTGGGATTTTTATTAAATCATTTAATGAATGTTGAGCAAGGTTTGGTTAATCAGGTTCAATGGTGACCTTGAAGTCACTTTGGGAGGGAAAATTGACTGGCCCTTCAGATGAACTTAAAATTAGGGAATCCTGAGTAAAAGTAACTGGCAAATGTTTCTTTAGAAAATCTTGTCCTAACAGAACATCAGAACCTGAATCACAACTGTACAGAGTGACAAATGTCAAAACCTGGCCAATGTAAATAGGAAAGTCTGGAGAAATGTGGCTAATTTCAATGGACTCCTTATTTACAGCCTTGAATATGATTTTAGTTGGTTGCCAAAAATACTCAGGGATTTCTCTGTACTTACAGCAACTACTCATAGCACCAATATAAATTTGAGCATCAAGGGTATATGCTTTCAATCCTTCCAATTTTATCTTTATTGGTATCACAACTCGATCACAAATACTGTGAATTTCTGATAACTCAGTCTTTTTTTATTTTTCAATTGAATCCTGATTGGATTTTATCAGAAGAAGACGGGTTAACTTGGAATTGCAATCTTCATAAGTAACCATATCATCTTGAAGTTTTGTTGAGAGGTGCATCATTTGATTCCTGCTTTCTTGCATTGATGCTTAAAGTTTATCAATCTGTTTTTTCAATCTATCCTCTTCTCTGTCATCATTATCTTCGATAGGAATTTGCTGAATAAACCAATTTTCTTCTTCATTATCTGAGTCAGTTTCTTCAAATCGTTCAAGCTTTGACTTTCTTGGTAACTAATCTTCTAAGGTCTTCAATTTTTCTTGTAATATTCTCTTGATTGTTAATTGTCTTGGTTGCAGGGTTGCAAGTTGTTGCATGACATCATTGATTTGACTTTGCACATTATTATGCCAAAACATTTTACATTCAGACACAAAATTCTCACCAGAATCTGAGTCAGAGTTAACATGAAGACTATCAAAATTATCACAGAAATTATCAGAGTCAGAATCTGAACTTGAAACTTCAAAATATTCACCTCGTGAGTGTGATGTCAAATCCCACTCATCTAGTTTGTGCACTGTAGTGAAGATGTCCATAATCTTCATCTGTTTTTTTCCCTTCTTCTCTTGACACTTATTAGCAAAGTGTCCTTCTTTACCACATATAAAACATTTGGGTTTATTAGAAGGTTTGTTCCTTTTTCTGAAAACAAATCTTCGACGACCAAATCTCCTTTTTGGAGAATACTTATTTCTGTTTTGATAAAACTTCCTGGTCTTATCACAATCACAAGAATTATCAGGCTGCTTCTTTTTCTTCTTGAATTTGTGACAGCCAAAATCATATGTCTCATTAAAATTATTGCACAATTTATGGCTAAAATGCATCTGCTTTTTGATTTTTTTCTTAACTTTGCTTGCTGCACATTCTTTCTGAAGTATATTAACTATGTGATGGTGCAAATATGCAAAAGACATATTTCCAATCTGGACATTATTTGTCTGGAAATAAGATTCAATCAATTCAGGAATCTTTCTAGGCATTAATGCAACATAATATCTCAAATATGCTACATTGTGTGGATCAGTTTTCTTATAAAGCAATGATTGCATTGTGCAATAATATTCATTCCACTTATCTATATCACAGAGCTTTTGTGAAAGAAACAACTGAGAGTGGTGAGAGGAATCAACAGAAAATGATCCTAAAAATTCATGAATCAAGGCTTCAAACAGTGTTTGAAGAGAATCATCATTTTCTACAATTGTAGTCCTTTCTCCTTTTGGAATATGTTCCCACCATAATTTTAGGATTCCCGTAAATGTCCATGTGATCTGTGTAGCAATATCGGACCATGTACTCTAGATTCAACTTTTCTATGGAGATCCCATGCATGCACATTTTGGAATACTATTAAAACCTTAGCATGAGATAAAAATTCTATGTTAAAAAAAAGAGTATTTCCATACCCTTTCTGTGCATTGTTATTTTCAATCTTGACAGAAATATTTTCCAAATTTCTAGTGTACTTAGAAAATGCAAATGTCTTTTTATGCTGCTTTTCTCTTTTGAGAGATTTATTGATGAAAGAAAAATTATCATCTCTAGGCCTCTTACTTCTTTCACCTTTGGTTTTTGTGATACTGGTCGCTAAGACTGACATATCCTTTTGGTGAATATCTTATAGGTGGAAGAGCTTCCAACCTAGATTTCATTAAGTCAATCTTTTCCTTGGCCAATTTTATCCCAATGGCTACTTTTTTCACATTTTCTTCATTTGGAAAATTCATCCCTTTAAACATTAGACTCCTATGTCTAGACTTAGGTTGATTAGTACTTGGTATGGGATATTTCAGCTTATAGATGGATTGATTCACTTCTATGTATCTTGGTGGAGACTGTTCATTTTTCAGAACAGTGGATAGATTGTCAATTGATTTTGAAATGATGCCCATATTTGATTGAATATCATTCAATGCCTTTGTATTTTCATGATGTAACCCCAAAGTATCTAAATAACCAGTATGCAGCTTCTTAATGTGCTCCTTGATTTCAACAAAATCTAATGCTAAATCATCAAGATTTTGTAACATACAAGTTATCTGATAATTAGCAAAGTTCTGCATTTTGACTGACTCTTTAGATTCTGTTTCTAATAAATTATTCATTTGAAGCCATTGAAACTCTGATTTCATTATTCCATTCTTAAATGTTCTGCTAGAATTTCCAAGCTCAAGATATCTATCTGGGATGATAGCTTTCTGGTCTTCCTTTCCTCTTGGCAAAATGAAACTCTTTATATCTGAGGACATGATTGCTTTAACACACACTTGACAGTTTTTATGCTGTCCATTATGTTCTGAATTAGCAACTTGGAATTGAAATCTTCATAAGTAACCATATCATCTTGAAGTTTTTCTAAGAGGTGCATCATTTGATTCCTACTTTCTTGCACTGATGCTTCAATTTTATCAATCTGTTTTTTCAATCTGTCCTCTTCTCTGTCATCATTATTTTCGACAAGAATTTGCTGAATAAACCAATTTTCCTCTTCATTATCTGAGTTAGTTTCTTCAAATCATTCAAGCTTTGACTTTCTTGGTAACTGATCTTCTAAGGTCTTCAATTTTTCTTGTAATTTTCTCTTGACTGTTAATTTTCCTGGTTGCAGGGTTGCAAGTTGTTCCATGACATCATTGAATTGACTTTGCACAGGATTATGCCGAAACATTTTACATTCAGAAATAAAAGTTTCACTAGAATCTGAGTCAGAGTTAACATGAAGACTATCAAAATTATCACAGAAATTATCAGAGTCAGAATCTGAACATGAATCAAAATATTCACCTCCTGAGTGTGATGTCAAATCCCACTCATCTGGTTTGTGCACTGTAGTGAAGATGTTCATAATCTTCATCTGTTTTCTTCCCTTCTTCTCTTGACACTTATTAGCAAAGTGTCCTTTGCCACATATAAAACATTTGGGTTTATTAGAAGGTTTGTTCCTTTTTCTGAAAACAAATCTTTGACGACCAAATGTCATTTTTGGAGAATACTTATTTTTGTTTTGATAAAAATTCTTGGTCTTATCACAATCACAAGATTTTTTAGGCTGCTTATTTTTCTTCTTGAATTTGTGACAGCCAAAATCATATGTCTCATTAAAATTATTGCACAATTTATGGCTGAAATGCATCTGCTTTTTGAAATTTTTCTTAACTTTGGTTGCTGCACATTCTTTATGAAGTATAGTAACTATGTGTTGGTGCAAAGATGCAAAAGAAATATTTTCAATCTGGATATTATTTGTTTGGAAATAAGATTCAATCAATTCAGGAATATTTCGAGGCATTGATGCAACATAATATCTCAAATATGCTACATTGTGTGGATCAGTTGTCTTATAAAGCAATGACTGCATTGTGCAGTAATATTCCTTCAACTGATCTATATCACAGAGCTTTTGTGAAAGAAACAACTGAGAGTGGTGAGAGGAATCAACAGGCAATGATCCTAAAAATTCATGAATCAAGGCTTCAAACAGTGTTTGAAGAGGATCATCATTTTCTATAATTGTAGTCCTTTCTCCTTCTGGAATATGTTCCCACCATAATTTTAGGATTCCGGTAAATTCCCATGTGATATGTGTAGCAATATTGGACCATGTATCTCTAGATTCAGCTTTTCTTTGGAGAGCCCATGCATGCACATTTTTTAATACTGTTAAAACCTCAGCATGAGATAAAAAGTCTATGTTAAACAAAAGAGTATTTCCATACCCTTTCTATGCATTTTTGTTTTCAATCTTGACAGAAATATTTTCTAAAGTTCTAGTGTATTTAGAAAATGCAGATGTCTTTTATGCTGATTTTCTCTTTTGGGAGATTTATTGGTGAAAGATAAATTATCATCTCTAGGCCTCTTACTGCTTTCACCTTCGGTTTTAACCCCTGGGATGGTAGTTTCATTTTTCAAGTTACCTTCTTCATCAAACATGGATGATGAATACATATGAATATATTTTTTGTGATACTGGTCGCTAAGACTGACATATCCTTTTGGTAAATATCTTATAGGTGGAAGAGCTTCCAACCTAGATTTCATTAAGTCAATCTTTTCCTTGGCTAGTTTTATCCCAACAGCTACTTTTTTCACATTTTCTTCATTTGAAAAATTCATCTCTTTAAACAGTAGACTCCTAAGTCCAGACTTAGGGTGATTAGTACCTGGTACGGGATATTTCAGCTTATATCTGGATTGATTCACTTCTCTGGATCTTGGTGGAGACTGTTCATTTTTCAGAAAAATGGATAGATTGTAAATTGATTTTGAAATGATGCCCATATTTGATTGAATATCATTCAATGCCTTTGTATTTTCATGATGTAACCCCAAAGTATCTATATAACCACTATGCATCTTTTTAATATGCTCGTTGATTTCAACATCTCATGCTAAATCATCAATATTTTGTAACATACAAGTTATCTGATAATTAGCAAAGGTTTTCATTTTGACTGACTCTTTAGATTCTGTTTATGATAAATTCTTCATTTGAAGCCATTGAAAGTCTAATTTCATTATTCCATTCTTAAATGTTCTGCTAGAATTTTCAGGCTCAAGATATCTATCTGGGATGATAGCTTTCTGGTCTTCCTTTCCTCTTGGAAAAATGAAACTCTTTATATCTGAGTACATGATTGCTTTAACACACTCTTGACATTTTTTATGCTGTCCATTATGTTCTGAATCAGCAACTTGATATTTTGAAACAATTGCAGAATGCTTTGGGGATTTTTGGCAAAAATCACAATCTGAAGTTGAAGCTCTGGATGGTTGATTTTTTGAAGGTAAAAAATCTTTTGGTGTCTGGAAGTATCTAGGAATCCCATTCCCTCCTTGAAACATGGGATTAATAGAATATGAAGGTCTAGAAACAGAACTAGAACCTGATCGGGAAAGTCTTGGTTTGAAAAATTGCAAAATTTTGGTAACATCAGCTTTACTGACTAGTTTGAGTTTTTGTGGTAACTGAGGTGGATCATGCAACTATGGATACTTTTGTGACAGAGGAACATATTTACTATCCCATTCAGGAGGAAGAGTATATTCAGAGAATCCAATTTGTAGAGGAACAGCATTACCAGGACCAAAAATAACACCTTCTTTTAAAGCTCTATCTTTCAGCTTAGGATTTAAAGGAGGCATAGTGGTTGTGACAAATCGAAGGCAGACAGTAGTATGCAATTGGGAAATATGCGATTTTCTAGCAACATCAAACCCATGAAACTGGATGAAAGCCTGAAGGAAGTCATTGATATAAGGATCTGAGAGTGAGACTTGGTATCTAGGGACTAATGAAGACCAGGTAGGACCGTTGTTCAAAGGACTCTAAAATCCTCCTAGTAATGCATCTTGGAATTGATTCAAACGGGTATCCAAAACACAGGTTAAACAAGAAGTGTTTAAACCAGGTTGCACTAAAGGATTAATATAAAATTGGATCATTCCTATATGAATGTAGTTATAACCATGTTCAATACCCCATTGAACATCTTCAGATTTAATAAGAGGTATTTGATAAACAGACTGATCCACAGAGATGATAATATTATTAACTGATGTAAATCTAAATAATTGTGCCGACTTGAATTGAAAAGCGGGAAGGCGATGGATTGTATCTATATCAATATCTGGCAATGTCGAGTTTGGTTGTGGTTCAAATTTTTGAGAAATAATCTTTTCATCATACAGGTTTATACTAGAAGGGCGATTAAGATATTTAGATAGAAATGCCCAACGTTTCTGATGAGCTCTTTTTCGTTCTTCTGGAGTACCCAAAATAAATCTATCAACATTTTCAGCCATGGATCAAAGATTAGAATGAATAGTGCACCTACAAACTCTCCGACTAATTATCATGCCTCCGGAAATGGTAGTATACGACTCCCCTGGTCTCCTCGCCGCGTCAACAATGGCCTTACAATCTAATTAGCAGTTGCTAGCAGGTTCACCAAACATCTCCTTTCTCGAAAACAAAGAGAAAATATTTGATGGATTTTTTAGCAAAGCAGTGTAGCAGAGAAGAGGAACCAAACACAGAAAAAGAACTAGATGGCTCTAATACCAAAAATAACACTAGATAGAGAATAATAGAGAAAACGAATAGAGCGACACATATAGTGATAGAGAACACCCAAATTTTTGAATACCATTATTAACTTCTGATCTACAATTTATAACTTTCCTAGCTTGTTATTCGGTAAAACTTTTACTAGGAAACCCAAACTATTCCAGTCATAATCAAAGCTGCTTTTGGCCAGAATCTAGGACATCGGCTCTTGTATAATTATTATGACATGACCAACTTTAGACTAGAATCTAGGACATGTAAAGCTACTTTAGGCCAGAATCTAGGACATCAGCTCTTGTACAATCACTACATCTCATTTACACAGTAGAGATTCCCTTATGGTGGAACCCATGAAAATAACTTTAAGGAGAAACATAATTGTACTATCACGACACCTCATTTACACAGTAGAGATTATTATAAGGACGAACCCTACGAAAGCCTTTACATAGTGGAGATTCTTATTAGTACGAACCCCACGAAACCCTATGGAAAACAATATTATTGTGGAAAGGATATGGATATCTTTGAGGGATCCACTAAAAATGTACAAGGATACTTTAATCACTATTTTCCCATGGTTCTGGCTCTGACTCATACTGTGCCATCTGATCTTCCCAAATCCTTTGGGAATAATCTCCTTTGGGTGAATCGGGTAAAGCGATAATAGGAGAAGTAGTCTTGGAAGACTTCTTCTTACTTTTACCAATACTAACAAAACAAATTACACCATCAGCGGCATGAGAGCCAGAAGGAGTTGCAGTTAATTGACCAGGTCTTGGTAAATTGGGGATTTTATCATACAGGGTACCTGACTGAGTATATACAAGGTCAAGGTACTGAGCCTGAGCAATGACTTTCTCTTACGTAACAACGCCTTCTTTGGCCACATCTTCAGTAATTTTGGGCAATAACGATTTAATAAACCATTCAGCCAAAATCTGATCTGGAATAAAGACTTTCACTAAATGCCTTCTACGTCTCCACTCATGAATGTGATCAGATATGTACATAGACGTAGATTGTTTTAATGAAGTCAACAATTCTGTGCCATTTTCGTATCTGACAGGCAACTGAAAATGGGTTAAGAAAGCAGTAGCTAGCGCATTAAAATTATTAAAAGAGCCGCGTGGTAACTCAATGTACCATTTGGTAGCTAGACCAATGGGAGTTCTCTGAAAAAGATGTAATTGAATCAAATCATCGACTAGTGAATTGGATGCACACCAGAGGTGATAATTCATAACGTGATTAGATGGTTCCTCTCCTGACTTACCTTCAAATTTTGGAATATCACTAGGAAACTTGTTAGGCATCAGCGGCCAATATGGAAGATAGAAAATGGGATCGTTCGTAAGGCGCGATAGATCCGGAAAATATAAAGTTGCTATGAATGGTAACCGATGGCTAGGGTCTTGATAGCCTTGTGTGATCAAACCAGTGCCAGGAGGAGGATATCTAGGATACCCTGGAATTAGATGTGCATTTGGAATCGTGAAACCTCCTGGGTAACCAGGATTAACTGGACCATACTGGGGTTGTTGTTAACTAACTACCTTGAGGTTACCCCCCAGGTGGTAACTGACTACCTTGAGGTTGCCCCCCAAGTGGTAACTGACTACCTTGAGGTTGAGGATTTGGAATATTACCAGACATCATAAAAATTTTCTCTACGTTCAACGTTTTAGTTTTAGCTCCATTTGTACCAGTTGATAAAACTTGTTCAGTTAGTCAAGGAATTGCTCCTAAGAAAGTACCAAAGAGTGACTGGTACCCTGAAGGAACAGAAGGACCACCGTATAAAAATGTTTCCGGCGATTGGGAAAACATAGATGACTCACCTAACATAATTAATGAAGGATAATAACCTCTTGGTGTAGGATGAAAAGGAATTTGGGGTGGTGAAAAACTAAGACCTGGGTTTTCTAAAAAATATGTCAATGATAAATACCAAGCGTTAGTTCTAAAAGGACTGTAGAATATTGATTCACACTCCCTAAGATTCAAAGTCTGTTGTGTTTCGAGAATAGTTACGTCTTCTTCTGGACCGACAAGTTCTTCAATAGATATGAGGTCAGAAGGAATATTTTCAGTAATGCGATATCTTACCCTAGGTGAACCAGGATCACTAGAAGTTGGAGTAACAAATCCTGAAGATGGTTCCAATATAGTAGGTTCAGTGTCAGGCTCAAAAATTTCAGGTTCTTCAGCTAATTCACTGGAAGGAGAAATACTACCAATAACTTCGGAAACTGAAATAAGCTCTTGAATATGCTCTTTTTTCTGTGATTGATAATTAGGATGAACAACTATAGATGAATCTCTTGCTTCTATTGATCTAATTCTACTGTCACTAGCGATACTAGAGCTCGCAGCCCTTCAAGTTGGCTTGGTGTATACGTAGGGGGCATCCCCTGGAGTCTACACGATTGTCTTGGTAATTCAGCCATGATTAAAAATTATTAATCACATGCAATCAAATAAAATTTTAATGAAAACTCCTAGAGTTTCTAAGGAAACAAACAAATTAATCACACGCCTAAAAATCTAGGAGATCAAACCACACATAAACAGTAAATTTCCACACTAAAAACACTAGTTGGTGATGAAATCCAACATCGTAGTATTTAATGTAGAAAGGGCGGCTGGAACAGTTACCCCTACAACCTGCTTAATGAAACAGACCAGTGCAAGTTTCTTCACTTAAACCATCTCGAGTGAAGATAACCCTCCAGAGACTCCAAGTGAGTCTAGTCGACGTCTGTTCCAGGTACAGTGGGATCTTTCCTCCACTGTCACCTTAGGAAAAAACTGTAAGATTATGGTCACTATGGTTACCAACAGGAACTAATATACCTTGGGGAACAGTCTACGATCCGACATACGTGCAAGGACAGAGTAACAAAGCTCAATCCCCTTGAAGACTCCTTGACATAATCCAAGGTATACTGAAAAGTGACCCCAAGCTCCTCGACAATGGTCTATCCGAGTTTTACCGTTGTTAATACGTGCATATCTTCAATCGTTCCCAATGAGATAGAATTGATTATCCCACTGGTTCAGATATGACATCGTGCTTGACTCCTTTAAGAGGAGCTTCCCAGAGCATACAAGCGACTATTGGATTTTTTCCTACCGCAAGATCAACTACTTGTTTGTTTTAATTGTCTTGGAGAGTTAATTACTCCCTACTCCAAGACACTAGCCTAAGCTATATTGGTGAAAAGAGCCCTAGAAATATAAAAATTACTAGATTGATTTTAATTTAAGCGTTGATTTTAATGAGTTGTTTCTTTAGGAAAATAGGTGCGAAAGTGAAACTGATGATATGTAGTGACCCGACTCAAAACATACTAAAAATGCATCTATTATGAGAAACAATCCTTGTTCTTTCAATGAATTCTATCTAAAGGAAGAGTTGAGAAATGCAATCTTTTAAAAACAAATCTTTCCTTCAAACAATAATAAATGAAAAGAAATCTAATTTCAACGAGAACTCAAAATGATCTATTGCTCAATAAGAAATCCATTTTAGTCAAGATCAAAACTACAAACCAAGTTTTTGCTTCAAAAGACACTACAATTTCTACAAATAACACTCAAAGCTAAAAGCACTAATTTTGAGATCTAAAAATTCTAAAGACTAAATCTGAATTAAAACTTCAAATATTTTGAGGATGCCTTGCTTAGCTTGTAATCTAACTAAGAAATTCTTTGCTTGGATCAGCAAGAACTCAAAAAAAATCAAATTTTGGTTTTTTAAGTGAAATTCCAAACTTATTAACAAAAGTTTTTTAAAGATTTGCAAATGAGAAAAATGGGATCTAAATCTCATAAAACAATGTCTGCTATGATGTCAAACTCAGCAAGAAAGCAAGGAAATACCAGTGATCTAAAGGTATGCCAAGGTTTCTAATCTTTGAGCGGGATAAAGACAAAGCAAAATTCATTATAACATGAAGATCTTTCAGAAAATCATTCAAAACTAAAAATGCTAAAATAAACTCTTAACCAAGGCTTTCTGACAGAAGATACAAGTCTGGGTATTCAGTGAGAATCTAACAAACTAATCCAGAAGAAAAGGATTTTAAGATTTTTCAAAAATTTTCACAGGGTCCGTAGGATTCAGTGAAAACTAGTGTGGTCCCACACTGTGGGTACAGGAAAAGTGTGGAACTGCCCGCACTGTCTATAATAGAAAAGAGCAGACACAAGAAAACTAAAGAAAAAATAAAAAACTCTCAATCATTTCTCAGGGATTCTACAGGGATAAACTACCCAAGCCAGTATAAATCAATCAAAATCAGAAAAAATAAATTCACAAGTCAAAAATAAAAGAAATCAAAGTTCAAGATCTATTCCCCAGCGGAGTGGCCATTTTGTTGGACAGATAAGTCGTTCTTGCGGAAAAGACAGACCTCCCGAGTGTCCTATAGATAGCTAGCAACAAACGGACAAATAAAAACCATTTTCTCTAGATATTGTTTGACATGGAATTAATTATAAGAGGGCTTAGAAACCTACTTGTAGTTCAGCGTTGATCTTCTTTCCAGTGGCTTGAAGAAAGTCGTCGTCAAGGATCTGCAGTCACCAACACAAGAAAAGATCAAAAGCACCTGTATAATAAATCAATTTATGAATCAAACATCTGTCAAGATGATCAAGGAATTCAAGAAATGAGATAATCAATTATATATCCCATTGAGAAAACAATATTTATTCGTATTAACTTAAATAAGAAGAGCCTTACAACCGTGTCCGCCTTGATGTCATACAGGCCTTCCTGGGGTCCGAAATAGGTGTTTCCTTTACTCTGACAAGCCTTGAACTCTTCCAACCGAGATACATACAAGTATGTAATCTTTCCCACATAAAATCTCAGCTAAAAGGGTCTGAGTTTCAACAGCATTTCACCTCCGACAATACTAAAGCTTGAACTCATCCATTCTAACCCTTTGAGGCTGCCCTATGCCTCTTTTTATAGTGGAAGAGAGGAGGTTACAGCTCCAAACAAGAAGGGATAGAATCTTCCTTCAAAGGGATTAGCTCCTTAATGGATGGGATACATGAACCTGAAAAGAGTGGACTTTCCACCGCAGGAATGTTTCTAGAAGCTTCCAAAAATGACTCAAACTAAGCTTCTAGATTTTACTTGTGCCTTTTCTTATGTTTTACAGGGGTCCACACCTTTAATAAACAGAAAGTGTGTTTAGCTCTGTGTGATTTAGAGCAATAAAGTGCGGCACCGCAGGAAATACTAAGAGAAAGTGCGGTACAAGAGTTTTTAAGACTTTTATGAGATTTTCTCTTAATTTCAAGGCTTGACTTTAGGAACTTTGATGTTGTGGACTTCTAAGGGAGTACTAAAATGTCATGGTGACAAATTTCAGTGTAACACGAACCCTTTTGTACCCTACATTGCCTCCACCATCCCTCCTACTACTCATTCTTTGCCTATGAGACATGAACACAACTACAAGGGAAGAGTAAGGAAAAAAACTAAAAGAAACTCTGCTTATAAATAAAGTAGAAGGACAAGACAAAAAACCCCAAGCTCCTCACTTGAAGAGTACTAAATTGTTGCCGAATTTCCACACTACAAAAGCAAATTCCAGCAAATTCTTGAGCTCACCACAACACAAAAACTTGACACAACCCAAAAAAAAGCAAGGAGAATTCCTTATACATAGAATTAATGGAGAGAAGCTATGAAAATGCTCTCATAACCCCTAACGCCACCAAAAAAACATTGCACTCGGGGCAATTTGACCGAATTGTAATTTAGAAAATTTACTAGCACCCAAAGTAATAGACATTAAACTATTTTGAAACATAGAACAAAGATAACCCAATATTTCCCCATTAGCAGCATTCCCCCTTAGTGAATGAGAAATCGCCCTCGAAGACCCAAGAAAACAAAGCAAATCAACAGACTTACCAAAACCATGACTCAAAACCAGTAATTGTGGGTTTAAGGTTGTGACAAGCGTTAATGAACTCACCATAACAATAAGGAGAATCTAGGTGCACTCTAGAAGAGAGAACACATCGCACTCCTAAATGTGAAAACCAGTATGAAACAATTAATGGAGGTCAATGAGCTATCCTCACCTCTACTCAAATTAACCTCGTACCACTACCACTCCATCACCATGAATTCTAGTTTAAAGGTATGAGCCCACCCATGAACTATGACACACCCAATGACTAACCTTTGCGATGACTTAACTAGGAAGGGACATTTGGGAGGATGACACACCCTTTGATGAGACCCTAACATCTGAGATAACACCCCCATTAAGGTCTGGCCTATCTTCTTCCAACAAGCACTAAAGAGGCTCTATTCCTCCCTTCAAACTAGTAAGAGGCCAGCTCAGATCCAACTGAAGAACTCGAGATTTGCAACAAAGGTTCGCCAAGAAATCTGCAACCTTGTTACCTAATATCTTGGAATGCAGGACTACTACATATTCCAAATTTTAGAGAAAGACATTTATGCTTTCAACTTCCAAACTCTTCACTATTTTCCTTGGAGGTTTTCCATTTAGATGTTGTTGTACACAGTGAATAACAATCTACAAATCTCCATCAATCCGCGACAAATGGTACCCCTCACAAATAACAATATGAATTTAGAAAGATAAATTAAAAACTATTACCTATATGTCATATGTGTGAGAACTAAGATTAAAATGTCTATTTTTAACAATTTTAAGTCTTTATAATTTTGTAACCTTAAGCAATTTAGCAGCAACAACCATTTGAATGTGTTAATTTTGTGGTTTCCTTCTTTATCCATCTATCACATATAAATTTATTAATAATAATAATTGTCATTTTAAATTTAACTATTATTAACTATTTTATTATTTTTAAATAAAATTTATTTTTCAATGTCGATACTTACGCCAAAAGGCATTCTCTTTGCTGGCTTGGGGTGAGAAACATTGTTCACCCCAGCCAATGAGAAGCATTTCTGATCGCCCTTCTAGCCAATAAAATTTTGACATGTGGCACTTCCTCCAACAAATTAAAATCCTCCAATTGGACTTGGACCCTCCAGCGACAGTTTTTTAGACTTAACACCTGGACAGTTTCTTTAATAGTTGTTTCGTGACACTTCTGCAAAGCCCTTGAAATTACTCATTTTTCCATACCGGGCCCGTGACAGTACCTATTTTTCCATACCAAGAGACTTCAACATAGTTCGATGAAGGAGAAATTTTGGCATGCCAATAACTACTTGGAGACTTCAACAGAGTTCGAGGAGGGAGAGTTAAAGATAATGTAGTACTTCTATATGAAATTGCTCTGTGGCCATGCCTTTTCATGGCTTCCCTCTCCTGTTGTTGTACCCTTCTCCTTCTACCTCGACAATAACCCCTTCACCATACTCCCCATTCATTTTCATTCACCTTCTCTACAGCCCGTCACTTCGTTCCCCTGCTTATATATTCCAACGACCCTCTCCTGCCCTTCATTTTTTTCAATACCTGCGAATTGGACTTGTAGGTTTGACGACTTGCCTACTTGCACCTTGCCACCTCAACGACTTGCCGACTTCCAGCTTGAAGGACTTGCGATTAATTTTCCAAGTGAAAATAATGGGTAAGCTACGACTTGTCTTACTCTGTTAACAACTATTTTACAGTTTTGGGACTTCTCTTCCTCTGCTTCACATATCTGACTTAATTCTTCAGCTGAAGAAATGAAGGAAAGTTTTTTATTTCCACTTACATAAGATTTTCTATTATGCTTGTGACAAATCCTTCCAAAAGTATGTTATTGATTTTCAGTTGTTTCACTTGTGTACAAGCACTAGCCAGTTTGGTCATTCACCAAAACTTCATTGAATCAAAATAGCACCTTCTTGTAACAAGACGCCCACATCGCCATGGAGACATCATTAACTCGCAATGCTCTTTCTTCACTTTTCATTGGTGTTGCCAACCTGCAACCAACCCTCTAGGTCATTGCACTTGAACAGATAAGTTCTGCTCGGATTGTTGTTGGGTATGTGTTATATTCTTTCCACGACTAGCCCCATGCGATGTACGTTGCACCGGGCACAGCAGGGGGGTCACAGGGTGTGCGGCAGCCCCCCCTGTCGGGGTCTGGGGCAGCGCCCTAGCAAAAAAAAAAATTTTGGTATGCGGTCCCACTCATAGGCGGACCCACCCATGTTTTGTGCATGAGTTTGCACATGGTTTTGGGGTACAATGGTTTTCAGCCCCTGGTATTTTGTATATCCGGTCAAGGGAACTACGGTTATGTCTAATCCAGGGTTAATGGATTGGGGTTTATGTATGCTTCGGCATGTATATATATGTGTTGTAACATTAAAATGAATATAATGAAAAATCAAGTTGGTCGTCCCAATTTGGGATCCGGGGGAAAATATCTGTGTTTATCTATTTTATGTTTTATGCTCTCGCTATTGTTTATTTTCTGTTATAAGATTCGTGTGTAGATAATTTTTGTTCAGGGTTAAAACCTACATTTGGTATCAGAGTTGTTTCAGCTTCAAGGGGACGCTTGTCGTCGTAGGGTTTTTGCTGGGCCCCAGGTAGACCCGCGTTCAAAGGAGATCCGGCATCGATTTCGTCGTGAAAGAAGATGGCGAGGCGAAAGACAGACCAAGAAATTTAACGCGCAAGTTAGAGTTTTGAGTTTTGGAAGCTCAAGATGGAGGATCTGCTGGTGGATAAAGATCAGTGGATCGCGGTAGATCCAGGTACTAAACCAACGGCAATGTCAGATGAAGACTGGAAGAAACTGGATCGAAAGGCCAAGAGCACAATACGGTTGTGTGTGTCAGATTCAGTATTGTTGAATGTATCTGGGGAAGCTACGGCAAAGAATTTGTGGGAAAAACTTGGGACTTTGTACCAATCTAAGTCTCTGGTGAATAAGTTGTTCCTGCGGAAAAAGCTGTATAACCCGAGGATGAAGGATGGAGACTCGGTGACAGAGCATCTGAACGCCTTCAATACTATGGTAAGTCAGCTGTCATCTGTTGATATTAAAATCTCAGATGAAGATAAGTGCATCAGTTTGTTGTGTTCTCTACCAGACTCGTGGGACAGTCTGGTTATTGCAATAGGTAGCAATACAACTACCTTGAATTTTGATGACATTATCTCAGCCTTGCTGTCGGAGGAAATGAGATGGAGAAATATGGAGGGCCAGAATGGAGATGCCTTATCTGTACGAGGAAGGTCCCAAAACATAAACAAGAATAAGGTTTTGAGTGGGAGATCCAAATCTAGAGGGAGATCTAAATCTCCTGGAAAGTTTGTAAAGGTATGCTGGAAATGCGGAAAGGAAGGGCACTACAAAAAGGACTACAGATCTAAAGCTCCTGAGAAAGGAAAGGGATCTGATGATGCTCCTTCTGCAAAGGCAAAAACCACCTCGGATGAAGGTGGGGATGTGTATTTGGCTTCTTCTTCAAATACACATGTAGATCATGAGTCATGGTTGATTGACTCAGGTGCATCCTTTCACTTCACTCCCCATAGGGAGTGGTTCCGCGAGTATGAGAAATATGATGGTGGTGATGTCTTCCTAGGGGATGATAGGAAGGCCAGAATCGTCGGACGTGGAAAGGTCAAGCTGAAGCTGCAAGGTGGAAGGATTAGAACACTTCCTGGTGTTCTACATATTCCTGCATTGGCCAGAAATCTGATTTCTGTAAGCAAGATGGTTGATGCAGGTGTAAAAACAGTGTTCGAGAAAGATGCCTGCAAGATGGTTCGGGGAGAACTGGTATTAATTCGGGGAGTTCGGATTGGAACTTTGTACAAGCTACAAGGTAGCACTCTTATTGATGGGTGTAACAGTTCTGTGGTTCCTGAAAGAGGAGTGGAAAGCCTAGTTGTCTCTGGAGAAAAGACCATTCTATGGCATCAAAGGCTTGCACATATTGGAGAGAAGGGCCTTCGGATACTGCATAGAAATGGTATGGTAGAAGGTATGTCTAGCTACTCTCTGGATTTCGATTTTTGTGAACATTGTGTATATGGGAAGCATAATCGAGTGAGTTTTCCTTCTGGTGCTAAGAGGGCGAACAAGATATTAGAGCTTGTGCACAGTGATGTGTTTGGACCTATGTCATTTCCATCACTGGGAAAGTCTGTGTACTATGTTTCCTTCATAGATGACTTCTCAAGGAATACATGGATATATTTCTTGAGGAATAAATCTGAATTCTTTGACAAATTTAAAGAATTTAAGGCTCTGGTGGAAAACCAGACAGAGAAGAAGATAAAGGCACTGAGGACAGATAATGGTGGGGAGTTCTGCAAGAATGAATTTGAAGAGTTATGTAAGAAGTGTGGTATAGCACGGCAGAAGACTACTCCATACACACCTCAGAAAAATGGAGTTGCAGAAAGAATAAACAGAATATTGATGGAAAAGGCAAGAAGCATGCTCAGCGGTACCGGGTTAGGACAAGAATTCTGGGCAGAGGTAGTGGAGACTGCATGTTACTTAGTTAACAGATCACCTTCATCAGCGTTGGAGGATAAGACTCCACATGAGGTATGGACTAGTAAGAAACCTTTTCTTTCACATCTAAGGGTATTTGGATGTGATGCATATGTACATGTTCCAAAGGAGAAAAGGACCAAGTTGGATAATAAATCTTAAAGGTGCATCTTTATTAGGTATAAGGATGGTTTAAAGGGTTACAAGCTTTGGAACCTAGAAACAAGGAAGGTTGTGTACAGCCGAGATGTGGTGTTTAGAGAGGTGAAAGATGTTGTTAAACATGAAGTCCTACCAAAGGAACTTGAGAAGATAAAGTTTGAGCTAAAGGAGGATGAATCAGACTCTACAATAGAAGAAGACTCGTAAGAGGAAGAGCCGAAACTCAAATTTTTGAGAAGACTGGCCGGAAAGAAGGCAACTTAAAGGTATAGTCCATCTACTTTCTCTGCTCTCTGGTGTTTTTCCCTAACTATGATCGATGATGATCCCGTCAGCGAAGGAGGAAGTAGATTCGCAGGATTCGAAAACTCTGTATGAGGCCATGGCTTCGATGAAATGGCATCCTTGCACAAAAATGAGGCATGGGATCTGGTGGAGTTGCCGGCTGGAAGGAAGCCCATCGGGAGAAAATGGGTGTTTAAAAAGAAGATGAATGTAGAAGGCAAAGTGGAGAAATACAAAGCTCGGTTGGTAGCAAAAGGTTATTCCCAGGTGTCGGGAATTGATTTTGGTGATATTTTTTCTCCTGTTGCCAAGGTTACTTCTATTAGCTTACTTTTATATGTTGCTGCTACATTTTATTTTGAGATAGAACAGATGGATGTGAAGACAAAATTTCTTCACGCGGATCTAGAAGAGGAGATCTACATAAAGCAACCTGAAGGCTTTATGGTGAAGGGTAAGAAATAACTAGTATGCATGTTGAAGAAGTCTCTGTATGGGTTAAAACAGTCACCAAGGATGTGGTATCAGAAATTTGATACCTATATACGAGGACTTGGCTTCACCAGAAGCAATAAGGATCACTGCGTTTACTTTAAATTAATTGGTGACCGTGTTATTTATTTGGTCTTGTATGTGGATGATATGTTGTTGATTGGAAATGACAAAGAAATTATCCAAAATTTGAAGACCCAATTATTCTCCAAATTTGACATGAAGGATCTTGGTGCTGCAAACTATATTTTGGGCATGGAAATTAAGAGAGATCGGGCAAAGAGGAAGCTCTGGTTAAACCAGAGGAAGTATGTCAAGACTATATTGCAGAGGTTCAATATGCAGGATAGTAAACTGGTGAAATTTCCTATTCTTGTAGGTGTAAAGCTATCTGCTGAACAGTGTCCCAAGACACAAGAAGAAGAGGAGGATATGTCTCGTGTTCCATATGCAAGTGCAGTGGGTAGGCTGATGTATGCAATGGTCTGTACTAGACCAGACATTGCACATGCAGTGGGAGTATTGAGCAGGTTTATGTCAAACCCATGGAAGGAGCATTGGACAGCAGTGAAGCGGGTTTTCAAATATTTATGTGGCACTAGTGATTATGGCTTGTGCTACTAGGGAAGACTAGGATTAGAAAGAATTTTGGACATTCGTGGTTTTGTTGATGCAGACTGGGCTGGAGATCTAGACCAAAGAAGATCTACAAGTGGGTATGTGTTTAGCCTATTTGGAGGTGCAGTCAGTTGGATGAGTAAAAGACAGTCTATAGTGGCACTTTCAACTACAGAGGCAAAATACATAGCAGCCACTCATGCAAGAAAAGAAGCAGTTTGGTTGCAGAGATTGTGTTCAAGTATGGGGTTGGTACAACAAGCTATAAGGATAGCCTGTGATAGCCAAAGTGAAATTTTCTTGGCTAAGAACCCTGCTTATCATTCAAATACAAAGCACATTGATGTTCAATATCACTTTGTTAGAGATATGGTTGAAGCTAAAAGGGTGTTGCTGGTAAAGGTGGACACTTTGAAGAATGTTGCAGATGCATTGACGAAGTCTGTAAGCACTTAGAAGTTCTCTTGGTGTAGAGAAACAATGGGTGTTGAAGAATTGGCCCAATGACTAAGCTCTCCTGTGGCCCCCTATGGAAAGAAAACAACAAGTGGGAGAATGTTGGGTATGTGTTATATTCTTTCCACGACTAGCCCCACAGGCTGTACGTTGCGTCGGGCACAATAGGGGGGTCACAGGGGGGGCAGTAGCCCCCCTTGTTGGGGTCCGGGGCAGCGCCCTGGCAAATTTTTTTTTTGGTATGCGGTCCCACTCATAGGCGGACCCACCCATGTTTTGTGCATGAGTTTGCACATGGTTTTGGGGTACAATGGTTTTTGGCCCCTGGTATTTTGTAGATCCGGTCAAGGGAACTACGGTTATGTTCTAATCCAGGGTTAATGGGTTGGGGTTTATGTATGCTTCGGCATGTATATATATGTGTTGTAACACTAAAAGGAATATAATGAAAAATCAAGCTGGTTGTCCCAATTTGGGATCCAGGGGAAAATCTCTGTGTTTATCTGTTTTATGTTTTATGCTCTCGCTATTGTTTATTTTCTGTTATAAGATTCGTGTGTAGATAATTTCTGTTCAGGGTTAAAACCTACAACTGCGACGCTCGCTACCGCGTCTCCCTTTCCGATGGTGCTCACAAACATACTATTCTACTCCCTTATTTGCATGCTTCCCTTGAACCAAAAAAGGACTTGAAAATAGGCTCCGCTGTTCTCCTCAAAAGAATCTCGTGCACATATGCACATCAATCCATGTACGTTGTGTACAAACCACCCCCCCACCCCCCCTTCCTCCCTTTTATGATTCTCCTCTTATGTCCCTTTTTTATTTCTTCTTCTCATTCCTATCTTTTTACTTCCCCTCTTCGCTGATATGATGATATTTATTGCAGGCCGCTTTGTGTCCTATAGCTCCAGATAGTCCAGCGTGTTGCACCATTGGTTGGCGAACCATCCCCTTTTATTATCTCCGCTGAAAATATGCTCTAAGCCACCTCATCCTCTTCTTCTGCCTCTCCCTTTTCATCACCACCCTCCGTTCAAAATCACACGTTGTCCTCCCAAGACTCCACCCCAACATCTGCAACTGATCTCCCTTTTAAAGCACTCTTCCCTACCCGAAAATATTGGTCCATCCAAGACAGAGTGCTTTCAAAAACACCCCTTCGTGAATATAGCAATGCACGTGGTGCTGGAAAATCTCTACGGTTTGACCTTGTCGACTGCAACGGTGATAAAATCCACGTTTCCGCCTTCGATGACTTTGTAGAATCCCTACATGCTCTCATTCAAGTTGGCCAAATCCAAAATGTTGTGAATGGAACCATAAAGGTTCCCAACCCTTCCTATAACCATCTAAGATGCCCGTTCGAAATCCTCCTCTTCTCTTCATCAACAGTGTCTCAACTCTTCGATGATGTCCTTACAATACTTTTTGATACCTTTCACTTTGTGCCCATTAGTTCCCTCAAAATTTCACCTCCTAACTCAATCGTCGATGTCATAGGTATTGTCGCCTTTCTCTCTCCTACCTCTGTTGTTCGCAGACGCGATGGATTTGAAACTCCAAAAAAATCTATATCTATTCGCGACATGTTTGAGGGCAGCATCGATGTCACCTTGTGGGGCGAACATTGCCATGCTGAAGTTTGTGCACTCTCCAAAATTTGCATGGCTCGTGCCGTTTCCGTACTTGCAATAAGGGGGGGAGAATCGTCGAGTTCAATGGCCAAACTATCAGCACAATCCCTGCCACTTCTGTGCTTATAAATCCAGATATCGCTAAAACGTGGAAACTCAAACAATGGTTTGACAAAGAAGGCAAAAAATCTTCCTTGCCCTCGCTCAGCCGAAAATACACTGACACGAGCAAGAGGCCCCTCAATACAAAAACAATTTCCGACATTCTCTCAATGCCGCCCAACGAAAAAACTCCATGGATTTTAGTCCATGCTACTTCTACCTCAATTAACATGGATGATTTCTACTTCCTTGTTGTTACACAGTAATTTTTAACTATCCCTGCAATCCCCATCTCATACATTGGAGGGTCATTTCTGTGACTAATTAGAAGTGTCATGCCTTGCAAATACCTTCATTGCATCCCTTGCCATAAGGAAAACATTCCCTCTGTTGACCATTTCCTGAGCAGACCACTAAAAATACATGTTTTTTCCTTGGTGTGAGTAGCCAGTTACACTCTCGTGCCAAGCTGGAAAATTAACACTGAGCCCGCGCCAGTTTGCGCTCTGTCCCAGTTAAGCACCCGTGCCAAGCTATTTATGGAATGTTTTTTAAAAATATAGGCAGAGGTTCTATTCCAACCACCTCGAGGATGAGTCATTGGGAGTGGTTGAACTGAAACAACCATGGACTCCCTCCTTTAGTTAGTAGTTTCCACCTCGCTTGGAACTCTCCTAAAGGATAGGACTCTCTCCCACCTTTGTAGGGATCCCAACCTCCTCCTCTCCTCTATAAATATAGCCATCTTCCATTGATGTGCTAGTTGAACAGATAGCTGAAAAAGTTAGCATAGAGAGGAAGCAATCATAGCTTCGGGAGAATAGTTCAAAGTGTGATTGTTTATGTGTGTTGAGAACATAGTGGGATCTTGGACCTTTGTGTGTGAGGGTGTTGCAAACATGCTTGGATACGGACCTACCGAAGGAGAGCCTCAACATCAAGGCTTGGTTGTAAACTCCCCTTGTCTTTATCATAATAAAATGCATCTGATGTTTATCTTCCACTCTTTTTTACATTTATAATGATATTTATAGCATTCCTTGATCAGTTAGATAGGTTGTAATTTTTTTATGTTTGTCGTGCTTTTACGCTTTTCATGGCGTCTTGACTGTCTGTACAGGTAATTGAACATTGGTAGCATCGTGTATCGAGCTTAAGAAGAGCGACAGATCAAGAAGATTCGACAGAAGACGACAACATAGCATCAGAACAGGGTAGGCCATCTTCTTTGCTCTGAATTTCATTTACAATCTAGGAAGGTAGATGTTAGTATGTTCCTGTAGTTGCTAGACCCACCCTAGGGCTAGAGGGATTGCCTCTATCCGCAGAGGGGATTTACCTGGAAAACAAATTGGTGACTCCGCTGGGGAGATTCCTTTGAGTTTTTCACTCTTTAAGGTCTTAGTCATTCGACGGATTTAGTCGAATTACCTTTTCCCTGTTTGTTTCGATGTTTTTCATCAATTACGATCTTTTAGTTTTTGCTTGAAGTGGTGAGTCTGGTCTTGGTTGGGAGAAATTCTTTTTTTTTTCTTGTTCAGGCATTGGCGCTTTTATTTTTCTGATAGTATCACCGATTGGCGCTAGTTTTCAGTTAGCGACCCACACCAATTGGCCATTGGCGCTATTTTCCAGTGAGAAAGTCGTGCCAGTTGGCACTAGTTTCAACCACAAAAGTCGTGCCAATTTCAGGGTGTGTTAAAAAATAAGGTTTTTTCCCTAAATCCTTCACTAGTGTGTCATACCCTTCCAATCCTTTTCTCTATATGATTTACACGTTCTCTCCTTTACTTTTTCACTTGCAAGCATAGATTACATTGCTCATTGTTCAACTGAAAAGTCTTCTTTCTATGATTGCTTGATGTAAAAGGGAATGAATGCCTTGTTTTGAGCTCATGCTTTGGAAGTCCTTTTTGTGCTTGACCTCATATGTCTTGTAGCCTTTTGAGGAATTTCATTACAAAGTGGTTAAAACAATGGTTTCATTCTTAGTGTTGGTTTACATCCCTTTTGCATTCATCCTTCCATTAAGAAAATTTCGTTCATTTAGTTTTCATCTCAGAGTTTTCTTTTCATTCAAATGCATTAGATCACATTGCATTGAAAAGTATTTTTTGAGATTTATCATTGAACTTAGATTACATTGTTTAATGATTGAAAGCTAAAAATCGCATTGAGTGCCTTCTCTTTCGTTAAAAGCATGCATTAAGTAGATTCTCATTTCATCAAAAAATTCATTGAGCGCATTCTTATTCTTTCAAAAGAAAAAATAAATTGTGCATAGATTACAATTGCATAGTTTTCAAAAAAGAGGATTTTGCATAGATTACATTGAATTATTCGCATCGTTGAATGTTTTAGATTACTTTTGGATAGTGAAAGTCATCTAGTTTGGAAAAATTTTCATTTGCAGTATTACTGTATGTTGCATCATTTTTTGAGGCTCTTCCCTTAACTAGATAACATTTATCGAATTGAAAGATTTCTTTTCTCATATATCTGCATATAGGAGATTCAGATGACAGTGGTAGGGCCTTGAAACGAGACATATTTCAAGATCAACTTTAAAACTTATTTAGTTAACCTAAGGAAGCATTGAAACCTAATGAAACATTTTTAGTGTTCTAGGCTAGAGACGTGTTCCGATGTCTTAAAACCTAGTAGCTGTCGTTCACCATCTGGCTTTAGACAGTGCTAGTACGGACTTGTGCTCCCCGTACCGTCAAGTATATAAAGGGAGACCCCTTTTGGTTGCAATACTTTTATCCATAGGAAGCCGAGTCTGCCGCCCTGTAGCCGTGATACACCGAACACAACATTCGTGGAGACTACCTGCACGTACGTCAAGTCCTTGGTCATTTTTGTTTCATTTGATCACCAAGGTGTATATGGAAGTTCACGAAAACTTGGTATACCCTCTTGCTTAGATTACCTTAGTAGTCATTTTGGTCTTTTTGTGACTCTCTAAAAGTGAAAAGATCATCGAGCGCTTGTCCTTTCACGCTCGTTTCAACCTAAAAGTGATAGAGTCACCTTTTTCCTGTTTCTCGACTCTTAAAATATGAAACGATAGAGTTTTGTTTCAATGTCTTAAAATATTAACTACCCACGAAATATTCCTAGTTAAAGTTATCTTCCTTAGTGTTTTGTTTTATGGTTGTTTCCAATGGAAACATTTCCGGAGTTTACCAACCAAGGAATCCCCTCTTAAGGGAATCCTAGTCCTTTTCCTGCTTTTGGGAATGTTGGTGCTCCTTATATGGAAACATTGTCCCTTCCTGGGTTAACTGTTGGTTTTCATGTCTGGTTGTTCTCGACCTCTGTGGTCTCAAGTATTCCACCCTCTATACAACCATCTCCTCCACCTGAACAACATCACGTTGATTCTAAGGTGGACCTCTCCCCTTATTCGCCTATTTCTTCATCCTCCTCTTCTACTTCGCCTGGTGAAAGTCTGTATTCCAGTAACCTAGTCGCTAAGAAGAAGAAGAAGAAGACAAAGAAGAAGAAGTCAGATAAATGAGAGGCTAATGCTGCAGCTATTGCTCCTAAGACACCTTCCATCGATAAACCATCCAAGCTTCCACGGAAACTAAAATTCCCTTGCATGTTGTGTGAAGGTGACCATCTTCTTTGAGACTGCCCTGGCATTCCCGAGGTACTTGAAGCATGGTCTGATGGCTGTCCATCATTGCTTTTGGCTTGTGGAAGTCATATTGGTGACACATATTCGACTAGTACTGATAAGACTCGTAAGAAATAGGGTAAGATTACCAATCCCTATAAGTTGTGTGAAGGGCATCATCCCATTCACCTTTGTCTGTACATGGATTAAGCCAAGAGAGTGTTGAAAAAATCTATTGTTTCTGCACCCTGCCTTCCGGCTAGTTACCAGAAACTTTCTTTGAGTCCTCCGCTAGTTGATTCCATGATCGGTCAAGAGTCATCCTTGGGCGATCTCGCTCCCCCGGAAATTCAAATTCAGGAATTCATTCCTGACCAACCATTGGACGTGGAATTGGTCAACTTGATCCTGCCTATGGTTCATCAGTTATTTTCCGTCGAGAGTGGATCTCATCCCCTCGCGTTCCTCTTGTTTCTTCAGATTCCTCGGACTTGGAGAAAGATCATCTTGTCCCTGTGATTCAAGAATTTGCTCCTCCTGCTTCCGTGATGGAGGTCCAGGAGGATGTTCTTCTTGCTTCGGTAACACCAGGGGAAGACCATCTCAGTTCGATGGTACCCCCTCCAAGTATTTTGGTCGCTTCCTTCGATTGGAGTCGATTTGCAGGATACCACCTTCCTTCTTATGTGCCTTTTGAGATCACGATACAGGTCTTCCATATGATCGTACCTAGCACGATTATAGATGAAAGCACGTCTGTTAGTGTTCTATCTTCAACTACTTGGCAAGCTTTTGGTTCTCCACCGCTTGTGCGTGTTACTCAAAATCTATTGGCATTTAACAGAGGAACCAGTCAACCATTAGGGATCCTTCCAAAGTTTCCTGTTACTTTGGGAGGGAAAACCATCTATATAGATGTGATGGTTGTTCTAGGCCCCTTGGATTTCAATATACTCTTGGGGCGTGACTATACTTATGTCATGGGTGCACTTTTCTCTTCCCTCTTTCGTTTGATCTGTTTCCCACACAAAGGTCATATCGTGACCATTGATCAGATTTAATTCTTTGGTCCTGACATGACATCTAGTCCACCATCATCCCTTTTGGTTCTTTATCCATCGGTTGTATCTTCCCCACCACAGGTTAATTATGTGGCTACCTGTCCCATGCTCGCATTCAGTAATAGTGCCATTGTGCATCGTGTGCTGGGGGCATTGGGTCTTGATTTCCGAGATTTTGTTCTCCCATCCAGTGCGGAACTCTTGGAAGCCATGACTTCTTATTCAACATGATGAGGTCCTCGGAGAATGGTTCGTTTTCTTGTGTCAAGCTCCTTAAAAAATGAAACAAGCTCTCTCGAGGATAGTTCATATTCTATGTCGACCTCGTTAAAAAATGAAGTAGGTCATGAGGATGGTTCTTTTAATGTGTAAACCTTGTTAAAAAAATGAAACACGTTCCTGTTCAATTTGAGTCTTTGTTTAGATCTCGTGAAATCCCAGTCGAGTCTTTCTCTTGGTCTCATAATTGAACCTTCATTCCATCCACTTGTCAGTAACTAGCAGTCTACTCCAGTGAATGCACTAAATCTTGGGGGGCATGTACCTCAAATTGAGTCACCATGCTAGGGGCATGAAAACATTTCAAGCATAGTTTGTTTCTGTTTCAAGCTTGTGTAAAAATGAAACTGGTTTCAAGCATAGTTTATCTTCGTTTCAAGCTTGCGTAAAATGAAACCAACTTCAAGCAGAGTTTCCTGATTTCAAGCTTGTGTAAAAATGAAATCATTCCCATTTTACCTCTCATGATTTCCATTTTATCAGCCTGTTTTTCCAGATGAACCTTGGTTTTCTCATTCCGTCGTCACCATCTTCTTGGCCGATCATACGCCTTCACTTGATTGTTTTATCCATTCCTGAGGAATCGCTATAATGAGTAGTCTTGTTAGCCAACCTCTTTACCTTTATCTTGTTCTGAGCAGTTTCGCCATTATCAGAACCAGTTGCTACCCTTTATACCACTCGTTCCGCCAGGAGGAGTCAACTTTCAACTCTTTTTTTACTCTCTAAAATTGAAAAGGTTGCCGAGATTCTTGTCGTTTTGAACTCATTAAATGGCTGTGAAACGATATCTACCCAGTATACGTTTAACCCTTTTTCAGGCTGGAATGGATTATTTACGAAAAAGGAATACCTTAGCCTATCGCGACTAAGAGGTTCTCTCAGACACATTTTTCTACCTTTTCGGATCTGTGAGACTACCTACGAAAAGGGACTGCTGAAGTTTTCTTTTCTGCCTTATTTTCAAACTCTCTAAACATGAAAACATGTCGAGTTCTTCCTTTGTCAGACTCGTTAAACCTTGATGACATCGGACTTTTTCACCATGACATTATTCGAGTTCCTCCTTCCTAGGGCTCGTAAAATGTACTAGGTTGGATTTGTCTCAAGGAAAAACTTATATGACAAGAATATGTTATCCTCTTCAAGCTTGTGTAAAAATAAAGAGGTACTCGCCATAAATGGTGGGGGGAAATGGAAGTTATTCGTCAGTTGTGTCGGCAGTATGTCACTTTTGAACATGACACTTGTCCGCAGTTCGTGTCGGGTTGGGATATCTTCACTCTATCACTTTGCCTCCATGGGTTTGGGAAATCCGTTTGCCTCTCATTCGATTACAAATCTTGTCAACATGACCTCTGATCCTATTTGAGTCAAATGCTGCCAAATTCTAGAGTCGTGTCGCCGATATGTTCAAGAGTAGATCCTTCTGCAGTTTGTACATTCCTTGATCCTCTGTTTCAGTCTTGATTCACACTCATATTACCTTCTCTATTTCATGTCTATGATGTGGGATTCATTATGACCCTCCTTTGACGGATCACTTCCTGTCGACTTCAGCTCATTATCCAGGAAGTTGATCTAGAGACTCCTTTCTGGTACCTTAGAGATTGCATGCCCTAATGGAAATTTCTTCGCATTCGACGATAGGTTCACATCATTAAACTTCGATCGGGTGATTTCACGGGTGTTTGACTTTAGATCACTATTCACATTCTGTGGATTGTACTAGTAGTACCTTGAGAGCCATTGATATTATGGGTGATTTCTCTCACACTTGTTAACGGTTCACATCATTGACCGATAATCAAGTGATTTTCTAGCATGTTCGACTTCAACGTGTCTATTCACATGTTGGAATTTATGCTTTGATCATTTGGTGTTGAAGCATAAGACCCTGGGTTTCGATCACAAAAGTCCAGGTTGCGAGGATTGATGAGTCATTCATGATTATATACATGATTC
Organism: Pinus albicaulis; assembly: GCA_034641835.2. Taxonomy (NCBI): domain Eukaryota; kingdom Viridiplantae; phylum Streptophyta; class Pinopsida; order Pinales; family Pinaceae; genus Pinus; species Pinus albicaulis. Next base: position 407,935,993 of record CM076581.1, on the reverse strand, counting down.
TTTAGACGGATGGCTGCAACCATACCATGGGTTCCCTTGTTTTGATCCTCTCTATATAGATGGCTACGCCCATACCGTGGATCTATTTCATATGATCCCTTTATACAGATGGCTGCGTCCATGCCGAGGATCCATGCACATGATCCTCTTCTTGATGGATAGCTGTGCCTATACCATGGATTCATGTATTTTCAACAAATATTTCAGTTATGTATATATGCTTGATTTGCAGGTCTCCCGACAGTAGTGTCTGGTTCCTTGCACGTACTTGTAAAGAATTTCACCCCTCACTCATGTTTAGACTTCATACTTTAGGGGGCATCTGTTACATAGTAATTTGTCACTGTCCCTACAATCCCCATCTTGTGCATTGGAGGGTCATTTCTGTGACTAATTAGAATTGTCATGCCTTACAAATACTGTCATTGCATCCCTTTCCATAAGGACAACATTCACTCTGTTGACCATTTCCTGAGCAGACCACTAAAAACACCTATTTTTTCCTTGGCGCGAGTAGCCAGTTACACTCCTGCGCCGAGTTGGAAAATTAACACTGAGCCCACGCTAGTTGGCGCTCTGTCCCAGTTAAGCACCCGTGCCAAGCTGTTTATGGAATTTAAAAAAAAAATAGAGGCAGACGTTCTATTCCAACAACCTCGAGGATGAGTCATTGGGAGTGGTTGAACTGAAACAACCACGGACTCCCCCCTTTAGTTAGTAGTTTCCACCTCCCTTGGAACTCTCCTAAAGGATAGGACTCTCTCCCACCTTTGTAGGGATCCCAAACTCCTCCTCTCGTCTATAAATATAGCCATCTTCCATTGATGTGCTAGTTGAACAGATAGCTAAAAAAGTTAGCATAAAGAGGAAGCAATCATAGCTTCGGGAGAATAGTTCAAAGTGTGATTGTTTGTGTGTGTTGAGAACATAGTGGGATCTTGGACCTTTGTGTGTGAGGGTGTTGCAAACGTGCTTGGATACGGACCTGCCGAAGGAGAGCCTCAACATCAAGGCTTGGTTGTAAACTCCCCTTGTCTTTATCATAATAAAATGCATCTGATGTTTATCTTCCACTCTTGTTTACATTTATAATGAGATTTCTAGCATTCCTTGATCAGTAAGATAGGTTGTAATTGTTTTATGTTTGTCGTGGTTTTACGCTTGTCGTGGTGTATTGACTGTCTATACAGGTAATCAAACGTTGATAGCATCGTGTATAAAGCTTAAGAAGAGAAACAGATCAAGAAGATTCAACGGAAGACGACAACATAGCATCAGAACAGGGTAGGCCATCTTCTTTGCTCTAACTTTCATTTACAATCTAGGAAGGTAGATGTTAGTATGTTCCCATAGTTGCTAGACCCACCCCAGGGATAGACGAATTTCCTCTGTCCGCAGAGGGGATTTACCTGGAAAACACTTGTGTGGCCCCTTACCATTGATGGGATGCAATGCATGAAAAAGGCTTTACGACAAGATGAAAACACCTGGAAATGTTAAAAATGTGAAGGCTCCTTCATCGAGTGCGACTATCGCTACATCCTCCAGCTCTAGTTGCAAGACCACACTAGCCACCTTGAAAACATGGTCGCTTTCGACGAAGCCGCAACTGCACTTCTGGGCATCTCTGGAAAGGACCTTTGCCTCCTCTCAACCGATCCTAGAGTTGTCATGGACATATATAGAAAAATTAAAGGACGTCAATTCCTCTTCAGATTATCTTTGAAGAAAAACACCTTCAACGGTGTTGAACGGCGACACCCAACTCTTATGCACGCAGAAGAACTCCCTGACGCCGATGCATCGACTGTCCTCCTACAAGTCCTGTAGCCCACTCCTGCCCCCCCCAACATAGTCTGCCGCCAGCTTTAGCCGTGCATTTCCTCCTCTTTCCCGTTTGTCCCCCTCCTCTCATTCCATACATCTTTCCCCCCTAACATCTTTATGCTAAAATTCCCATCCCCCCTCCTCCCCCACACACATCCTCCATTGCTTCCCATCTTCCCCCCTGCACTCTTGTTGAACCTCGCTTGCCATTCATCGTCGATTGTGCATACAAATTTTGTAATCGTTACTATATATTTGCGGCCCCTTATTCTATTTAAGTTGTGATGTGATTGCAATCACATATCGCAAAGATCAATGGTGACCCATGGGCACAAGCATCCCCACTGTTTAGACCAAAGGGTGCCTCCGCAGTTGACCTCGTCGGACGCCCTTTGACTGAGATCAATGGCTGATATCTACTGCGGGCGCACAATGTCGATGAACGAGCCATAACTCGAGGTTCCTCCATAGTGACGTAAGCAAGTCATCAAGTTAGCTCGGTGACAACTCATCTGTCACGTCGCAAGCTCAGTGCTTTAGCGCTTCACAAGTTAAAGTTTTTAAGTTGCGATGTGACTGTTCCATCACACATTGCAATGGCAAGTTTTTAAGTTTTCTCGTATCGCGCCCAATTAAAAGTTAAAATCGCTGAAATATGATTTGCGATGAGGGTGTGGATGCAATGTGGTTTCGCAGACGAAACCTATAAAATTTCAAGTCCTGATTTTTTGTGTTATGTACGCAGTTTCGTGTAGAAACATAAGCATAGAGTGGAAGGAAGATTTGGTTGTTATACATCCATTCTTGCATTGAATTGCATTAAATCTTCAGGCTCAGCCATTTTGTATTAAAAGAATGTAATTTCATATGTTTATTTGAGATGAATGAAAAGAATAATTCAATTCCTCTCCTCTATTCTCGCTCTCTGTCTGTGTGTAATTTTTATTTCAGCGATATTTCATTGTCTGTGTTGTAAGGGGGAAACACATCCCTCTGTTGTTCATTTTCATTTTCCAACATCATACACACGTTTTATTTGTTGTAATTAACTCCCAACCACCACCATGAATTTACTGGCAACAACCCACACTTTCAATTGAAATTTTGTTGCAGGAAGGACGATTCCATGATCCAAATCCAATTTTTTTTTTTTGCTTTACGAAATTTCTAGAAATCTTCAGAGCAGAGTACCCAAGCCATTATCTACATTAATTTCTTCACCCACCATATTACTTACCATTTTCCCACAGTCGCAGCCCGCAAGTCTCAACCCTTACCTTTTAACACATTACTGCAATGCTATTTCCCCACCGATGCGATTTGATGGAACTTGCAACCCATACCCAAACTCCATACACACCTTCTATTTCTGCCTTACCTTATGCATTTTCCATTTTTCACTTACCGTTGTTTACCACACTGTAGCCCACACATTGCACATCTTAACTGTTACCCGTTATGCTCCTCGCCAAACCTTGCGATGTTGCGATGCGATATCACATCGCACATCGCAATCGCAACGTTTTATGGTTTCCAATTAATTTCCTGCGGGCTATGTTATGTAAGTCACGATGTGATAGTGCCAACTCATATCACAATCGAAACACTTTATGTTTTCCGAAAAATTCACGCAAGTTATGTTATATGCATTGCGATGCGATAGTGCTTTTACACATCGCAATCGCAACATTTTAACTTTTCCCATAATGCCCATAGGTTTTTTTGTTTATGGTGTGATGCGATCGTGTCAGCGCACATCGCAGTTTGCAAAGCTCAATGGATAGTGCCCAGGTTAAAGTTTGATATCGCCAAAATGCCATAAGGGTGCGGACGTGATGAAATTTCAAAATCGAAACCCACGGAATTTCAGGTCTTCCAATTTATGTGTTTTGTACATTGTTTCGTGTATAAACAACATAATAGAGAAGAAGGGCGTACGCGGCCCTATGCGGCGTTAATGAAGAAATGGTCTTTCACGACAAAAAGGACGATTGGTTGTTACCCTTCCAGTTCCGCATTGAATTGCATTGAATTACAGGCTTCGACCATTTTTTATAAGCTATGTAATTTCATATTTTCAGAGTGAGATGAATCGAATATAGAGAAGAGTTGAATAAATTGACAATTCCTCTCCTCTGCGTTTGCTGTCTGTTTGGCTGTGAATTGTTATTTCCGCATTTATTGCATTCTCTATGTTGAAAGGGGAACACATTCCTCTGTGTTGAAAGGGGAACATAATTTCCAATATGCTTCTTGACATATGTTTCCTTATTTAAAACAGATATGCCAACCACACCAGAGAACAATGTGCAAAGGGAACAACGACGATGCCAATACGCGCTTAACAAAGAAAGAATTAATGCACATTGCCACCTCCTCTTCGCCAATCGTCAAGCCAACCTTCACTCTATATCCAACACAAACAAATCTCCCATTCCCTCCCAAAATAGCCTGCTTCCCCTACATTCCACCCAACCTTTCCCAGTTCCCCTTCCATCTCCACCTACTGACCAAACCTTTCCAAACCCTTCAAATCCTTCACCTCTCGCCTGCCTTGTTTGATGCAGGAGAATTAGGCAAAGAGAAAATACATTGTATTTTATTAAAACTTATGGGTTTTTAAGATTTTAGAAGAGCTAGATTTTTATGAATGACTTGAGTGGGTTTTATGTATTTTTAATTAAATATTTTAAATAGTTCTCAAATATTTGAGAATATGAGAGAGTTTGGTCAGTTGAGGATGTAAAGGGATGAGAGATTTTTCTAAATATTAATTTAGAAATTAGTTTCATTAATTATGGGTGAGAGAGGATCCTTAGGGATTCAAGAGTGATTTTAGGATTTTGTTGAGAAGTTGAAGGGATTAAACTTAAATTAGATCATTTTAAAATTGTATAAATTATTAAGCCTCATAGGCATTGCAAATCAGTGAGAGTGTGAGAGAGAAATAGAGTAGAGAACATGGATTTCTACTTGGAACCTTCAGGAAAGTTGTAATGTGGCCACTCGTTGAAAATCAGGCCAAAGAAGAAGAATGTTGATGTAAGTGTTGTTTATTAATGCAGAATTTAATTTTCTGAAGCTCATGTTCCATTATTGAGTTTGTGTAGAATTGATTGGGTAATTTAGCATCAAAATGAATCGATTCTGATAAAGGGAGAATTCTATTTAAGACATTGAGTGAATCACGTGTTTATGGTATAAAAAGGTTTTTGAATCTTTTGAATTGTTGAGTTATATGGTTCTGTTTTAAATTGAGTGCAATCGAATGTTTTACTGGGGATGGATTAATACTTCATAGTTCTGTTATCAAATATATGAAGTCCAAGTAGACTTTGGAACAAAACAGAAGGTTATTGAAGTCCGACTTCAAATCAGCTAGGATTGAAATTTTGAGATCGAGCATGTTTGAATTTTAAGTTGAGATGTTGTTGTGAATTGACATCGGATTGAGCAGATCTGTAGCATCAAGTAAAGAGGAGATAGACAAGATTGGAAGGTCAGTTTTGTGTTTAAACCCATTGTATAAGCGTTCTGGTTCGATTGGCAAGAATCAATGTGATTCTGACTTTGAAAGTTACCAATGAAGAATCTATGATATTGCTGAAACACAATCTTCAGCATAGAGAGAAGCAATTCGTTTTGTTTGTTAATCTATGATATTGCTGAAACACAATCTTCAGCACAGAGAGAAGTATGTTTGAAAGGAAGAAATTCATTTGCTTGCTGGAATCAATTTCCGTTTATGTATAGTTTTGATAGGTCGATGTAAATTGATCTGTTTGCTGAGAAGCTAGGACGGAATTGAAGAGGAATCGATTTCTGTGTTAAATTCAACCAACAGGAAATCGATGATGTTGAAGTCCTGGTTGCAGCGTTTTGAAATAACACAATTTCTAGTGAAAGTTCTGAAAGTGAAGGATGCTAAACGCAAGACTGGGTTGAGTCTGGTCGAAGATTCAAACCAAGATCAGAATCGATGAGCTTTTTCAATAAGAATCGATGAGTTTTTTTTATAAAGGCGCAAGTCATATCACAGCAACTGTTTTATGGATATAATCTGCATTAACCTTTGGTTGCGACGTAATGTCAATTGAGATTAATTATGAAGGGAACGTAGTTCAAATTTGTTTGAAAAGGAGCACATGCAAAAGGGAATTTAGTTTTGAGTTAGAGCATACGCAGGGCAGACTCTGCATTGAAATTGAGCATAGAAATTTCAATGGAACGTTTGACATTTGAATGTATGGACCAGAAGGCACAGAGGCTACAAGTGATGGATGAACAACATTTAAAAGAGCGATGAAAACTGGCAAGGAAACCTTGATGAAGGCGCAGCCAAATCTTGAACAAGCTGAAGCAGACTGTAAGTGAAGGAGCGTAGAAATTATGCAAGGTAATAAACATTATGGGTTAAGAGTTTTAATACATGTTTTTGGTTTCGGAGTTGGTATGAATCATTCATGATATTTTGAAAGCATTGAATTGTTATAACGACTATGGGATAACCATTATAGTGCTTGTGTTTAAAACCAGATTCAAAGGGGTTCATATAATGGTTTTGACATTCAATACTAAATGAAATGATTAAGCCATGGTGTGGATTTTAATTACAATTTGAGTTTTCATGAAGTGGGAATGAAAATGGTTTTATAACCATTTTTTTATTTTGTAAAAGTAAAGCTTCTGCATGAGTTGAAATTTCCAATGAGTGGATTTACCTAACATAGGATTTGGAATTTCCATTTTATATGCATGGCATTGGAGAGTGGGAAAGATTCTGGGTATTGCAGGGTTTTCCCTGCATCAAGTGGTATCAGAGCTGGAAGGCTCTGTTGAAATTGAAGATAATTGCTTTTCTGAATGAGAGCAGGAAGGTTCTGTTGAGAATTGAAGTGTGTTTTATTTGAATGTGTTCTAAATCTGATATGCAAGCTACACAATTGCAGTGAACAGGATTGCAGAAATGAATGGAGGACAAGATCATGTAGGATCTTAAAGGTGAGATAATTTTCTGATTTGAAATTTGTGATTAAGGTTTATGGTTGCAGATAAGATGATGGCAGTGAACCTGACATTCAGCTAAAGGCTGGATATGGAGGACAATTGTAGTGTTCTAAAGAGAAGGTGAGTTGAAGAGATAGCCTAGAGAGAGCAGAAGAGAATGCTCAAGAGGTTCCAGAGGTAGTGAACCAGTACTTACCAAAAGACCAGGTCCAGTGAAGCGGATTGGTGAGGTAAGGGGCAGCAGGAGAGCTTGCTATTGCAGAGGCTAGTGCAACTCATGGTGAGTGAGAAACTCATGGAGAAGATGATAATGGAGGATCAGAGAAGAGGTTCAGAGGAATTCCACAGAGGTGAGATGACTGATAAAGTCAGAGAAAGAGAAATTGTAGTAATGAAGGTACAGTTGCAGGTACTACGGGAATGGTTGCAAGAGCAGGGAAACTAGAATGGAGGATGGATCTTTCCACTGGAGGGAAAGAGAGTGATTTGGAAACCATTGCAGATGAGGTTGAGGCAAAGGGAGATTGCCTTATTAAAGGAGGAACTTAGAGTTATTGAGTCAGAGATGGAATTTGAAGATTCCACACGCAGATCTGTTCAGAAGGAAGTGTTGGAGGAAGCAGTCAAGACTAAAAAGTCTTGCGGTTTTAAAACTAATAAGTTGTGTATGTTTGTAGGTATAGCACAGGGAGATGAGAAAGCTTTAAAGTTTGTTAAAGAGCAGGAGAGAGAATTGAATCTGAAGTCTGTTTAGATCAATGCTGAGATAGCAAGATCTCAGGAGGAAATGAAGACAAAGAAGTCTAATCAGAGTATTAAAGCAGAAGAAGGAATACCATCTAATGATGACTCGAGAGCTGGTGAAGGTATATAAAATTGTGTGAAGTTTCTGAGTTCTACTCCTAATGAAATTGTTGAATTGTATAGGAAATTAGATCTTTAGAGAAGAGATTTGGAGAGGCAGAGAACTTACACACAAGATAATTTGCTGAAGAAGCAAGATAAGAAAGTTTTCATGAATGACAGTCATGGAGAAGAGGATGGTAAGAAGGAGAGACTAGCTAACAGTCTCATGGTGGATGAAAATCAGCATACTGATGTGCTAACAAAGGAGTTGGAAAGGAACTCAGAGAAACATACTAAAGTTTTGCCAGAGAAAGCTAAGAAGAAAGCCAGCAAAGATTTTCTGAGTCCTGAAGAAGACTTGGAACTGCAGAGAGAAAACTTGGTGACTGAATCAACAAGTGAGACCATTGGGTCTTGTGATTTTGAAGTTGACCATTTGATTGTGTTTATAGGTGATGCAGAAGACAGTCCATCATTTGGAATTGTCTTGGAAGAAGAAGAACTGTTGCAGAAAGAAGGTGAGACAGTCATGTCTCATATGCAGAGGCTCGTTACCATGGGTGACAAGAAAGAGTTGGCTTATCTGTATAGCCAATAGAAGACTGTGGGGCAAAATTTTGGAACTGCTACAGTGATAGAGGATGAGTCTACAGTGTTTGAAGAACTTGATTTGATTGCCAGAATCAATCAAGATGATAATGGAAAATTACTGAAGATTGTCGAAGGGGAAGATGAAGGTTATGTTGGAACTAATTTGCAGCATGTTGATGAAATGATTGAAAATAAATGGCTGAAATGTTTGCTGGATACATTTGAATCAGAGAAAGAAGTTGCGGGCACTGAAGTAAATTTTCTTGAAGTTGTGAAAGGAGCAGATACTAGTTTGTTAAAATTGATTTTTCTTACTAGTATACAAACAGAGATAAATGGATATGTTACTGCAGGAAGAGAATTAAATGACAATTTATTTTCTAAAGATAAATTTGCAAGTGATGAGCAAAAGAATGTTGCAGAGGGACAGGAAGTTTGGGAGGAAGCAACATGTGGGGTGACATCTGCAGGAGTTAAACCAATGTTAGCAACAATCAGGGAGATGACAGCTGAGGCAACATTGACAGCAGCAACATCAATGTTGGTAGTAAGAAGAGCAGTAACAGTAGAAGCAGCTACAACAGCTAAATTGACAGAAATTGGGGACAACAGCAGTAGGCTATACATAGAGATTGAAAGCATCAGAAGACTGATGATGAAGGTGTCTCAGAGGCAGTAGAAAATAGCAAGAAAGCAGAAGAATTTTAGCAAGGGAAAGACAAAAGCAGAGTATGAAAACATAGCTGGAGGCAGGATGCAGAACAAGATATGGAAACCTGGAGAAAAGCAAGAAGCGACAGCAGATGATGACTTGCAGAGAAAAGTGTGGGATCCAGGCGGACAAATATTTAAAACGCATGATCAGGAGATCATGATCATTTTCAACCTTGGGAGTCTGATGCAGGAGCATTAGGCAAAGAGAAAATACATTGTATTTTATTAAAACTTAGGGGTTTTTAAGATTTTAGAAGAGCTAGATTTTTATGAATGACTTGAGTGGGTTTTATGTATTTTTAATTAAATATTGTAAATAATTATCAAATATTTGAGAATATGAGAGAGTTTGGTCAGTTGAGGATGTAAAGGGATGAGATTTTTTTCTAAATATTAATTTAGAAATTAGTTTCATTAATTATGGGTGAAAGAGGATCCTTAGGGATTCAAGAGTGATTTTAGGATTTTGTTGAGAAGTTGAAGGGATTAAACTTAAATTAGATCATTTTAAAATTGTATAAATTACTAAGCCTCAAAGGCATTGAAAATCAGTGAGAGTGTGAGAGAGAAATAGAGTGGAGAACAAGGATTTCTACTTGGAAGCCTTCAGGCAAGTTGTAATGTGGCCACTGGTTGAAAATCAGGCCAAAGAAGAAGAATGTTGATGTAAGTGCTGTTTAATAATGCAGAATTTAATTTTCTGAAGCTCATGTTCCATTATTGAGTTTGTGAAGAATTGATTGGGTAATTTAGCATCAAAATGAATCTATTCTGATAGAGTGAGAATTCAGTTTAATACATTGAGTGAATCACGTGTTTATGGTATAAAAAGGTTTTTGAATCTTTTGAATTGTTGAGTTATATGGTTCTGTTTTAAATTGAGTGCAATCGAATGTTTTACTAGGGCTGGATTAATACTTCATAGTTCTGTTATAAAATATATGAAGTCCAGGTAGACTTTGGAACGGAACGGAAGGTTATTGAAGTCCGACTTCAAATTAGCTGGGACTGAAATTTTGAGATCGAGCATGTTTGAATTTTAAGTTGAGATGTTGTTGTGAATTGACATCGGATTGAGCAGATCTGTAGCATCAAGTAAAGCGGAGATAGACAAGATTGGAAGGTCGGTTTTGTGTTTAAACCCATTGTATAAGCATTCTGGTTCGATTGGCAAGAATCAATGTGATTCTGACTTTGAAAGTTACCAATGAATAATCTATGATATTGCTGAAACACAATCTTCAGCATAGAGAGAAGCAATTCGTTTTGTTTGTTAATCTATGATATTGCTGAAACACAATCTTCAGCACAGAGAGAAGTATGTTTGAAAGGAAGCAATTCGTTTGCTTGCTGGAATCAATTTCTGTTTATGTATAGCTTTGATAGGTCGATGTAAATTGATCTGTTTGCTGAGAAGCTAGGACGGAATAGAAGAGGAATCGATTTCTGTGTCAAATTCAACCAACAGGAAATCGATGATGTTGAAGTCCTGGTTGTAGCGTTTTGAAATAACGCAATTTCCAGTGAAATTTCTGAAAGTGAAGGATGCTAAACGCAAGACTGGGTTGAGTCTGGTCGAAGATTCAAACCAAGATTAGAATCGATGAGCTGTTTCAATAAAAATCGATGAGTTTTTTTATAAAGGCGCAAGTCATATCACAGCGACTGTTTTATGGATATAATCTGTGTTAACCTTTGGTTGTGACGTAATGTCAATTGAGATTAATTCTGAAGGGAACATAGTTCAAGTTTGTTTGAAAAGGATCACACACAGAAGGGAATTCAGTGTTGAGTTAGAGCATACGCAGGGCAGACTCTGCGTTGAAATTGAGCGTAGAAATTTCAATGGAACGTCTTACATTTGAATGTATGGACCAGAAGGCACATAGGCTACAAGTGATGGATGAACAGCATTTAAAAAAGCGATGAAAACTGGCAAGGAAACCTTGATGAAGGCGCAGCCGAATCTTGAACAAGCTGAAGCGGACTGTAAGTGAAGGAGTGTAGAAATTATGCAAGGTAATAAAAATTGTTGGCCAAGAGTTTTAATACATGTTTTTGGTTTCGGAGTTGGTATGAATCATTCATGAGATTTTGAAACCGTTGAATTGTTATAACGATTGTGGGATAACCATTATAGTGCTTGTGTTTAAAACCAGATTCAAAGGGGTTCATATAATGGTTTTGACATTCAATATTAAATGAAATGATTAAGACATGGTGGGGATTTTAATTACAATTCAAGTTTTCATGAAGTGGGAATGAAAATGGTTTTATAACCATTGTTTTATTTTGTAAAAGTAAAGCTTCCGCATGAGTTGAAATTGCCAGTGAGTGGATTTACCTGACATAGGATTTGGAATTGCCATTTCATATGCATGGCATTGGAGAGTGGGAAAGATTCTGGGTATTGCAGGGTTTTCCCTGCATCATTGTTCATGCACCCCCCCATGTACCTCCCTTTCCACCTTCCCAAAAATTTCTCCCCATCCATCTCCAACATGCACATCGTCGCTTTTGTGCAAGGATCTATGCACTTTTTCCCATCCAAGTTTTCTCAAATTGTCATGAAGCTTACCCTTCCATGAAAACAAAAACAAATAACGGAATCATTTCTTGTACCTGTTGTGTTGGTGAATGAACAACCCACTGTTTCTCCTCCACAAACAACATGGACCTAGGTATCCAACCACATTTCCTCTCCTGCCTGACTCAAGTTGAAGAGATGCTCATTGCTCGTGTCAACCCCGTTCTTCAAGTCACCCATGCACATGGTGGACAACTCAAATATTCTGACCATACTATTAGCTTTCCTCAAGATATCACTAAAATTGTCACCTCTATTCCTCACATGCTTTCAAAACTAGACATACTTCTTGTAAAGAAAACTAGCAATGATGAAACATCCTATGAATTTTTTTTTAGTAGATCATGTGTTCATGCAGCTTTACAATTCAAACTACAAAACGACCCATACTACAAAGATGTCCATATTAGCCAACTTTCGCTCTCTGCTCTACCTGTTGCACCTACCAACATTTCCAACATGCTACGCCATAAAACACGACTTCCATCTCTTCCAGGAAGCCATTTCAGAAAATCCTAATTGTGAACTTCCACACACATGCCCGTCTGACTGCCACCCATCCTCCTTTGTTTCAACTCTACCAAACTCTCATTCAAAAATTGATGAAATAATTTCCTACATAGAATCCTCCAATTCCACACCCACCCATTCACTTCAATGGCCCATAATTGGCCTCTCTCCAGTCAATGAATACAACACAGAGGGCCTCTTCTCCATGGCCTTCTCCACCCTCTTCCCCACCGGATTTTCCATGATTAGCCAACCAATAATTGCAAAAGTGGATATGCAGGAATACGCTTTGCATCTAATCTGCTACCATGACAACTGTTTTGGGCAACATCCTCGCTTTCGCTATTACCTGTACAACCTTATCATGTGCCATCGCAGCCAAGCAATTTCTTTTGTCTTCATTAAAAGGGACCTTTCAAATACCCTTCCGCCAACAATCTGACCTTCACCAGCACCTTCAAAAAATTCCACCATTCCAAACCAGATTATGCGTTTTTTCTCATCCTTACGTGGGAGCCACTCATTCTGGACTAGGGCTAGAGGGGAGCTCGCCGACATGATCATTCAATAAGGTACTCCTACCATATTCTTAACACTAAGTGCAGCTGATACCAAATGGCCTGACTTGCATAATGCCATGCCTTCCAACCCTCCATCCAGTTCACATGATCAAACTTGATGGAGAATCCAAAACATTGTTGCAAACCAACATCGTGCATCTCAATACATCCATTGAAAATTCACAATATTCCTGGAAGAGGTCCTACTTAAAGGATTCCTTGTAAAGGATTAATGGTGCAGGTATGCATACTATTCCTTCCCCGTATTTCTTTCATTACTTTCACTTCCATGCATCCATCTTACTTTTTCTCCCCTTTCTTTCTAAGGTATGAATGGAAACATTGTGGTTCCGCACATATCCATGGTTTCTTGTGGCTTCCAAATGCACCTTCTATGGACACTCTCGACTGAACCAACACTACAGATGCTCGTGTGGCCAAAGAATTTCTCGATACGTACATCATTGCTTGGAACAATTACAAGACTATGAATAACTTCTGAATGGCATTCAAAGACACACAACTTGCCACTCCTCTACATGTTTGCACAAGAGAAATAATGCTACAACTTGCCGCTATGGAGCGCCATGGGAGGTTCAGGACACCTCCTCTCTTCACATTGATGCTACTGGAACAGTGTTACCGATGAAATAGGTAACCGCATTGTTACCTACTTTTTCTTGGTAGCATAAAAAGCACCCGATTTTGAAAAGTGGTGATGCAGAATCACCTTTTTTTTTGGGAGCACATTTTCGACACTCTAATATTTTTATTTATGATGTATGAATATTTGTTTTAAAATGTTAGTGATTTTCATGCTAATTTTGAAACGTATTGATGCAGCATCAACTTTTTTTTTTTAGAGCGGTGATTTTCATGCTAATTTTGAAACATATTGATGCAGCATCAACCTTTTTTTTTTAGAGTGGTGATTTTCATGTTGGTAATAAAACACAAAACTTAGAATCGGCCTCCCGTCGCGGGAGGTCGATTCCCGGAATTAGCCTCCCGCCCAGCGGTTGGCCCCCATCATCACCTGGGCGGGAGGGCGATTGGCAGCGCCACCACGATCAAAAAATTCTTTTTTTTTTTTAATTTTTTTAATTTTTATTTTTTTTTTAAATTCAAAAAATTTAAATTTTTTTTTGTTTTAATTTAATTTTTATATTTGAAATTTAATTTGTTTTAATTTTTTGTTTTTGTTTTTGTTTTTTGTTTTTGTTTTGTTTTTTTTTTTCTAAATTTTGTTAAAATTTTTTATTAAATTTTGTATTTTTTTTTATTTAATTGAATTTTTTTTTAAAATTTTTTTTTAATTATTAAATTTTATGTTTAGTTTTTTCATTTAATTTTTTAAAATTTAGTAAATTTTGTATTTTTTTTTAATGTATTTGAATTTAATATTTTTTTTTTTTAAATTTTTTTTTAATTACATAAAATTTTTATATTTTTTTTATTTCAATTAAAATTGTGTATTGAAAATTATATATATATATATATATATATATATATATATATATATATATATATATATATATATATATATATTAATTAAACTTAATATTTTCAAATTAATTTGTTTTTTATTTTTATTTTTTATTTAATATATTTTATTTAATTTAATTGTTTCAATTTTTCAATTTTAATTGATTTTTAAAGTTTTTTAATTTTTTATTTTAGCAATGTTTTTTTTTTCTTTATATTTAAAATTTATTTTTTATTTCAAAATTTATTTGTTTATTCATTTATTTATTAAAATTTAATATTTGTTTTTTTTTTTTTAAATTTAATTTGTTATTTTAATATTAACATTTTTTTAAATTTAATAAAATCTAATATATATATTTTTAATTTAAGTTCACATATATATACATATATATATATATATATATATATAATTTGAATTTAGTTTATTTTTTAAAATCTATTTGTTTTTTTAATATATATTTTTTTAAATTTAATATTTTTATTGTATTTTATTTTTCATTTTTCATTTTTCATTTTTAATTAATTTTTCATTTTTTTACTTTTAATTTCAATAATATTTTTTTTTTTTTTAGTTTTTATTTTAAAGTTTTAAATTTATTAAAATTTAATATATTTAAATTTAATTTTTTATTTTAAAATTTAAATTTTTTATTTTTCTCATTTAAAAAACATTTTCTTTTTCTTTTTTAAATTTAATTTCTATATTTTATTTTTTATAATTTCTTTCGTTTTTTAACTTTTTTTTTTTTTAATTTAATATTTTTTTTTTTATTTCTATATATTTTGAAATTTTAATCTTTAATTTTATTTTTTATTTTTTTCTTAAATTTTAGTTTTTTTTTAATGTTTGAATTAAAATTTTTATTTTGTTTTTATTTTTATTTTTTTATCCCTATATATTTTTAAATTTTAAGCTTTAAAATGTTTTTATTTTTTGAATTTATTTTTTTCTTAAATTTTAGGTTTTTTTTAATGTTTGAATTTTAAAAATTAAAAAATGTTATTTCTATTTTTAAAAATGTCAAAAATATGACACAATTTTTTTTTGTTATTCCAGCATCAACTGGTTTTGTTTTGAGGGTGTTTTTTCAATCCTTTTTTCAAGAAACAATTTTGTTTTTAGCATAATTTTATAAAATGTTGAAATTTGACCTTGAAAAAAAACCAAGTGCGTTCTGGAATACACTTTTTTTGTTTTTTGGGTGTTTTTTCATGTTTTTTGAGTCTTTTTGGGTTAGAGTTCCCGTTTTGAGGTCAGGTTACCTATTTCATCGATAACAGTGTTCTGGCCGGAAATTATACTCCCCTGCTAGAAATGATGACAAATTAAATGTGCACAATGCTCATATGCTTGGAATATGGAGGGCCAACATTGACTTTCAACCAGTTCTCTCACACCATGTTGTGCTGAACTACATTTCAAAGTATGCAGCAAAAGCAGAGGCAAAGTCCGAAATCTACTACCAAATTCTCTCTCGTCTCTCGCAATTTCCCCCCCCCCCCCCCCCCCCACCCTGATGCTCCTACTGTAACTATTGTCCGCAAAGTCCTAACCGAAATGGCCGTTGATCGGGAAATTGGTGCACAAGAAACATGCCACATGCTACAAAAACTACCACTAACAAAGTTCAGTCATTCTTTTGTCTCCCTTAATGTAAAAAAACAAGTATTTAAATGTGTTTCACAAGAACTGGATGGTCATCTTCCATCAACACATTTCATCGCCTCCTACATGCAAAGACCACCTGCACTTGCGGTATTGCCTCTTATTGAACATGCATGCTCCTGGTCCTTCTCCTCCCATCGGAAAACATCGTCGTGGAAACAAATCTTCCATCCCATGGTCATCTTCGTCCTTCCTAATTACACCTCCATTCCATTGAAAGAATCGACATCCTATGTATACTTCTGTTGGAGTGAACTCATTTTGTAATGCCCTTTCTGTAGACTCCCTGGTGACATTGGCATATCCGACGCGGCCATTGTTGCACATTGGGAACAAACTAGACACACGTATCAGACTTAGCATGTTCACCGTGCCCTGTCCACCCCAGACCTTTCTGACTCTGGTTTTTCATCGCCTGATGACCCTCCCCATGCCCCCACCATAGACATGGATGAATGGAAATTTCTCTCTCAACTCCACCTAAGTAACAAAATCCTCCTCAATGAGGTTGAAATGCTTGGCCATCGTGACTTTGATGCAAACCATAATTGGGACCACTCTATCATCCCTTCACACTTGAAGGAAACAACCATCCGCTTCATCGACTTGAACTTCTCCTCCACAAGAATCCAGAAACTCCCAACTCCATGCTCACATTCCCTTTCCTCCTTGTCCCCAAGCCAAACCATTGCATTCAATATCATTTTCTCCCACTTCTGCAACAATGCTGCCATGACAGTTTTAAGAATGATAATCCAAGGCACTGCTAGCACTGGCAAGTCATTCCTAATTGAATGCCTCTAAAATGCCTTCCTTGACAACTCCACCATTGGAGAAAACCCCCTCCTCTTGCTTGCTCCAACAAGTGTTGCAGCATTCCACATTAATGCCCTCACGATCTAGTCTTCTTTTCGCATCCCTATATCCTCTATGGAACCTTTCGAAGGTCAATCCCTCCTGAACCTTCAAGAACAACTTTGGCATGTCAAGTACATTCTAATTGACAAAATGATTTTCATTGGTCCTAAATTTCTTTCTCAAACCGATGATTGGTTGTGCGAGGCATTCCCGTAAAATCTAAACAACCCATTTGTTGGACGTTCTATAATCCTTGTGGGGTACCTTGGCCAACTTCCACCTGTCAAAGACACACCAATGTATGTAGGCACTTCTCGTGGCACTGCACTATGGAAAAGCTTCGATATTGTGGTTACGATTTCAAAAGTGTTTCGACAACAAGGAACAAGCCCTACTCAAATTTGCTTTCGCCAACTCCTCTCCAACCTTCGCAATGCAACACCCACTATTGATGATTGAAAGCTACTTATGACACATTCAAAAACAAAACTTCCTGAAGCCGAACTCTGGTCATTCTCCAATTCAATGCATCTCTATGCAACAAATGAGGTTGTTTCCCTACATAATAAGTCCATGTTAAAAACACTAAACCAGCCAGTTGTGCATTTCTATGCTGCCCAAAGGAGACAATTCCTCGCAAAGAAATTGGAAGATGATCAACTAGCTATGAAATTACTCCTCTGCATCAGAAAATGTGTCATTCTCACCAGCAACTTATGGGTTGAGGTTGGCCTTGTTAATGGTTCGCTTGGAACCGTTCACGCAATTGTATATGCACCAGGCTCTAAACCCCTTGAACTCCCATCATTTGTTGTTGTTGACCTTCTTCATTACAAGGGTCCACCATGGGATCCTTAAAAATCAAATTTTGTGCCAATCCCACCCATAACAAGGGGTTCGCGAACACAAGTGCCACTTTGCATGGCATGGGGCTTAACAATCCATAAATCGAAGGCATCACACTATATAAGGCAACAATCGACATCGACAACATTGATCAACAAGGCCTAACTTTCACAGTCGTATCAAGATTTCGATCGTTGAATGATATTTGCATCTCCCCCGCTTTCTCCTTCACACACTATTCACGAATGTAGGAGAACCCTTTCGTCATACGCAGGAAAAAAGAAGAGACATACCTTGCCTCTAAATCTATTACTCAAACTCCTTGAATACCTTCTCCTATTGGTACCTTCCCTTCAGTTGCATTCCAATTTTATATCTTCCATCTTCTCTCTCATCTTAACACCTTGCAATTTTCCTACTTAATTTATGTTTTCAATTTCCAATATAATTTCACTTCAAAATGGTTGCTATTGTTTCTTTGCTGTTGTGATTTCCGGTAGGAGTATTTATTTTTTACATGTTCACTTACATGATTTTCCTTCCTTTGCAGAAAAATATGGATCGGAAATATATTTCACACGTCCACAAATTTTTCTAGGAAATCAAATTTTGCCTGTGTACCAGATTGAAACTTTCATGCATCTCCTCATCCATGTACATGAAAGGGATGCACACAAACAATTCCGAGCATACTATCTTCACCGCGTCCCAACTCTGGACGTCAATTGGTGTTGTCGCTGTCGCGCAACACCTTCTGTTTACAACTAGGAGTACCCCCTTCTGGGAAACCATTGACATGCACTCTGCTAGATAGAATGCAAGTTTTTTTTTTGGGCAATACACCACATATTCTTCTTCAAAAGGAAACAATACATCTTATTTTGTCAACTTTTACTTGTTATAAAGTAATGTATATAGAAAAAATTTCCATGCTTCCATGCACAATCAGGCTACTATGATGTCACTTGTTCCTTCACTTCTTTCCAAATGGGTTTTCTGCTATATTCAACAATATCTATTTTCATGCTTCCTAATGTAAAAACAAAAAACAAAAAATTATACAGTACAAGTCCTTTTTCATACCCTTCCTCCTTGTTTCTTTTCCAGATGCCTTTTCACTCTTTAACCTTTTCTTGAAATGTCTTTGTTGCAAACAATAATATGAATCTATGTTGCATTCAAACATGTCACGATTACATGCTACACTACTATGAATACTTTCCCGAGGTCCATACCATTTTGTTGCAGTTTTTCCACAACCTGTAAATGCAAACACACTATATTTCATTTCCACTAGATTTTATTGTGCTCTTCTATAGGTTTCATTATTTTTTAAATGCAACAAAGTTCCAACAAATTCTAATAGAACAACCATGTCACATGAAGAAATTTTCAGTTTTATGCTTATTCTAACAAGGTCTGAACTTTATATAACATATCTTTACATATCTTCCTCAGCTTCAACTCATCCACGTGGCAGACAGACTCACCACAAGGGCTGCTTGTTCATCTCACACAATGATTAATATTTTTGTATTCGATTAAGTGGAATTATGTAAGGGAATATGCTTATTAAATATTCAGATTGAATTATTCAATGAAACATAAGCTAGAAGAGCTTTAAACAAAGTCTAAAAGTTCAACAAAATACATTTAACATTATCAAGATGCTGAAAATTTATAAATGAAAGGGCCTTACATCAACAAACTGTTAAGTAAATCATTCTTTGTTTTGATAATAACTTCAGTATGAATTATAAGATTACTGAAACAAATTTAACCTTACCTAAATATATTGATAACAAATAAACATATGAAGAGACAAAATGGATGAAAACTGGAAAAACTCACAGAGAAAACAGAGCTTTATGAAATACATTCAGAATCCTTCTTGTATTTTTGATGATCAAAAGACTTGTACAATTTCTGTTTACAAAAATTTTCTCATCCAAGGCTGCAACCCTTAATAACTCGAACTGGGAGTTATTTATACTAATTAATAAAGTTTACAAATATCTTAACTGATTTACAATAATAGGACAAGAAGAATAAAAGAAGGAGACAAATAGATGGATTGTCTCTGTTTTTCTGGAGGTTGTTGATGATTCAGCCCCTTTTGGTGAAAACTGTTGCTGACTGGATGCCTTTTGATGGGAGGTGTTGCTGACTGGATCCTCAAAAATCTGATGTGTTGGAAAGTTGCAAAATTAATCTTTTACTCGACGGTTTCACATAATTTATCACACTGATCTTCACTTGGGATTTCTACATTCATCATTTTCCTGAAGATTTCATCTACTTTAGTATATCTATCAAAACCTGGTCTTTGAATGAATAGATGTTTGATTTGATGTTGAATGATCAAATCAAACTGCAGAGCTTCAAGAAAAGCTTCCCCTATAATCTGACCTTTGATATCTACAAAATTTGACTTGTCTATTGCAATGGCGTATAACTTTGTGTAGTAATCTTCTAACTTGACCAACTTATCATCTATTCCTACTAGACCTGGCAGTCCTTTATGATTTAAAACATTAAATTTAGTATGAAACCTTTGAACAATAACATTTAAAGCTTCACACTTGGTTTGCAACTGGTTGATCAAGTTTATTTTTTGCAAAACCTTCTTTATCTCCAAAATGGTTGCAGTCCTATCTGAGATATTGATTACTTCCAACTCCTCCCTGTTATTTGAATTAAGAAACTTGATCATGTTAGAAGCTTCAATTGGCTTGCCTTTAAGTTGATCCTTTTTTCTCTTGAATTTTTGTTCTGCATTTGTTGATGAGTTCCTGTTGCTTGAAGATGATCTGTATAGATGGCCATATTTCAGTAATGGACTTGCTGATGTCTTCCCGAATACTCTGCTTGGCTTCTCCAAGAGTTGTTTCCATAAAAGATTCACTTTCCAGTTCTTTGATTTTAAGTCCTAGCTGATGATTCTTTTGCATCTCTTCTACATATAATGTATCATTTTTAATCTTCTGAGACTCAAGGACTTGAAATCTTTGTTGTAATTTCTCATGTGCTTGCTTTTGAATGGCCAACTCCTGTGCCAATTTTGTTGCATTAGTTGTAGACAAAGTTGTTGAAAGTTTTGTACCTGTAGAAGAAGTTTGAATAGCTAAAGTAGGATCAGTATTCACTTGGAGTGTTGATTTCTCTTTCAACAATTCTTCAATTTGTTCTTCCATCTTTCTAATTTGCAGTTTTTGATCAATGATCAACTTAATCATTTCCTCTTTGTCACATTCATTCTTTGCCATCTCTTTAGTTTGTGGGTCTTCAGTTGAGGGTAGCTTGAGTTTTTTTCGCAAAGCAGCAATGTCTGCATTTTCTTCTTAATAATTTCCTCAGCTGCCTTGCAGTCCTTGGGATCATATCCCACTTTCACTACGAATTCTTCCAATTTCATCATCCTATTGTCTTTAGCTAATGAACACAATTTCTCAAGCTTCAACTGGGATTCCCTATTTGACAGTGCTACTTTCAATTTGGAAAGAGACATAGTTGTTGTAGTCATTGTTGAAAATATCATTTCTCCTGACTGCTTGTGCATGTCCATCTAGTCAATTGGATGTTTTTGTTTTGTATCAAATGAGAAAACAACCTTCTTATACTTAGCATGTGTCTTTGTAAATGGAATTGTTGCTTGCAGAAAGGCTATCTGCATCCTTCCTTTCTCACTGTCAAAGGCAGTGAGAAGTTTGCGTTGTGATGTAGATGTCTGTTTCCAAAATTGGCTGTAAACATTTGATTTCAGTGCTTCATTCTTGTGCTTGATGTCTAGAAATTTAGAAAAAATATTTTTCTCTTTAGAAGACCTGGCATCTGAATGCTGGATGATTTCTAGTGGATCTCTTGTAGGTGATGTTGCTGGAGGATTCTGAGGGACATTGGTGGATGTGGAGACTTAAGTATCTCCCAAATCTATGATCTCTGGTATTTTGTCCTCTGAAACCAAGGTGGAAGTGATATTTTCCTTCTTGTGATGTAAGATGAATCATTTCATGATTTCCTTGGAATGTGGTGTCTCTTCTCTGATCCTCTTTTGCTGCTTACTGTTAGGAATTGGTGTTTGTACATTTGAAGTGGAAATTACTTATTCATCTGCTTCATGTAAAGTACCTTCTACCTATTCATCATGGTTCTTGTATTTCTCTATTTCTACTCTAGAAATATGTGTGTAAGGAGTTGTCTTGAGTTCAACCCTTAGAGCAGAAATAATGCCATGGGGGTCATATGACCAAGTAAAACTTGGTTGAAAACCCATCTTCTTTAATAATGCATCTATATCAGCACCAGCTACTCTAGTATTGCAGGTGAATGATCCAACATTTGCCTTGATTTTAAATTGGGCTTTCCTCTTTCCTGAAACAAAATGCAATTCATCCATATTCAACATTTGTCTTATGTACTCTAAGGAGAAAATTCTCATAGGCACATATCTTGGAAATTTGTATGGTGGAATTTCGCAGCCATACACCTTGATTTCTGTGTAATTTTTATACATATACCAATCACCTGTCTTTATGTTCACTGAGGTGCAAAATTCTTTTAATGTCTTCTCCAATTCTGGGCTCTGATTGACAGGTAAGGAGTTTCCTTACTAGATGAATGAATGAATTTATGAATTGTGAGAAGGAAGTGGTTGTTGATGAAGCTATGACCAATTATGTCCAGTGAATCACTGATTGATTCACTCCCTATGCATCTTGTCTGTTGAAGTGAATAGGCAACATTTCTTCTTGCTGAAACAAAATCATATGAATAATCACAAAAGAGTAATTAAATGCTCCTTGTGTGGTGAAGTTCATGAATTGTTCATGTATAATATCAGCCAAGAAATGGTTGTAATTGTACATAAACAGTGGTGATTTGTCAAGACTGGAGATAGATAAGAAACCTAGGATGGGTTCATCAACGGTTTCATCATTTGGATAACCTAACAGATAAGAAGAAGGCAGATGCAATGTTTGGAAGCTATAGGAAAAATGGAATATGCAGATGGGGGATTTATCTTTTGTAATTCTGCATCTTCAAGTAAGAAAATATCAAATATCTCAGCTGTCTGAGGGAAATATAATTTATGATAAAGGTCCATGAGGGTAGTAGGAGAGAAATAGGATAAGGCATTAGAAGGAGGGATGACCAGCATCTGGTTAATAGTTTCAGGGGATATGGTAATCAAAATGTTTCCATTCTCAGCCACCACTGACCTGGTTATAGGGTCATACTGCTTCTGACACCAGGCAATTAGATCCGAAAATGGGTGAGTTTGAGGAAATGCAAACATAGGCAACATAGATTCCCAAAACCTGATAGGGTCTTCGTTATCCATGTGCTTCTGTTTTAGCCACACATGAAGTTCATAGAAATCAAATTCATAGTGTCAGTTTGTGATTTTGAAATAAGCATCGGCTAAGGGTATGAGGTTGAGATTGATTACTGAAGTTGCAGGAATGTCTTTTGCAACGGATTTGGTAGCTTCGGGAATGACCTCAGCAAATGAATGAGCAACCTCGGAGACGAGCTCTGCAACACTATCGACATTTGATATTTCTTCTGTCATTATTTTCTTACCTTTACCTTTAGGAGTCTTTTGTTTCTTCGTTTTGGCCTCAGGTGCCATGCTTGACCGATACAAACTAGTACAGGACTTTGAAGCTCAGGTTAAAGAAACGATGACAGGGTTTTGAGAATATGAAGGGTGTTTGCAGAAATTGAAGTTCGCTGCGAAATGAAATGAAGGATGAAAAGAATTTGATCGAACATGTAAAGTAAATAATGAGAGGTTGTTGGTAATTTTATAGACTGCACTTCGACTTTAACGGTCATGGCTAACAGTCTAATGAATTTTAATTGCGTAATGGTCCAATTAGTGGTCTAGGAGCGGATCTGTTGGCCAACGGGAGGATTAACGGTATAATGGATCATTGGGGAGTAACGGGCAAGTGACGTGGACGGAGAGGATTGATTGGTCGACAACGAATATGGCGTGAGAAGAAACAATTGTCAGTGGATGAAAACCAGAGGTGGGGGCGGGGGTACCTCTCGGTTTCTAGTTTAAGGCGGCGGGGGTGCGAAGTGATACTGTGCTGCCACGTAGCGGAAAAGGGCGGTCATTAATACCGGAGTTCGGACCCCCCCTCCCATTAACAAGAAACTGTCGGGGTGGGGGGTGAAGTTGATCTCCACCATAGATCTGAGGAGAGCTCGAGATCTACCGTCAAAACATACCAGCGCTTTATCTCCAGTAATTTGACCACTTTGTCCTTTAGCAACCTTATAATAAAATCATATAATAAATGAACATCAAACACTTTTTCAAAAGTTTTAACGTACATAAATTAAAACTTTACATTTTGAAAATCTGGCACATTTAAACAAGCGGCCATTTTTCATTTTAAACACTAAAGCATTAGCATTTTTTTAATTTCATGCTTCCCTAACATTTTTTCTTTTGCCTCTTTTATTTACAACAAACTACTCTATCATTTTTTCTAACATGGATGTAATAAAATATATTTTTCCTAACATTTTTAAATTTTTTCTTTTTCGTCCATCTCCTAACTTACGATTTAATTTTTTTATTTTTTAAACTACCATGCTAACTTATCAAAATCAAATAATGTTACAACATGAGGCAATTGGACGATGATGATCGAATCGCACAATTGAAGTTCTTAGATTAAATGACAGAGATCACATTGCAAGGTAAATGATATCACTTGTGATGCAATGGAGGGAGAGCAGTGAGGACCATTAGATCCGGCCACAGATCAACGATGGATGGCAAATCGCAAGTTCGCACATCGCAGATTTTACTGAATAGCATTAAGACTTGGCTGCGTAAGTTATATTTCTTGCGATGCAATGAGGAGAAGGGCCACGTGTCCACATAGTGCATTAGCGCTTATCACACATCGCATGATTTATAGTTTAACCATTATCGGTATAAGAGTTAAACTTGTGAGCAAACGAAATGCGATAAGTTATAAAAGTTGCTATATTGCAATGCGACATCGTCATCGCGCAAGCAGTGAGGACCATTAGATCTTGCCATAGATCAACGATGGACGACAAATCGCAAGTTCACACATCGCAGATTTTACCAGATAGCATTAAGACTTGGCTGTGTAAGTTAAATTTCTTGCGATGCGATGAGGAGAAGGGCCATGTGTCCACATAACGCACTAGCACTTATCACACATCGCATGATTTATGGTTTAACCATTATCGGTATAAGAGTTAAACTTGTGGGCAAGCGAAATGCGATAAGTTATAAAAGTTGCTATATTGTGATGCGACATCGTCATCGCGCGCAGTGAGGACCATTAGATCTAGCCGCAGATCAATGATGGACGGAAAATCGCAAGTTCACACATCGCAAATTTTACCGAATATCGTTAAGACTTGGCTGCGTAAGTTATATTTCTTGTGATGCGATGAGGAGAAGAGCCACGTGTCCACATAGCGCATTACCGCTTATCGCACATCGCATGATTTATGGTTTAACCATTATCGGTATAAGAGTTAAACTTACGAGCAAGCGAAATGCGATAAGTTATAAAAGTTGCTATATTGCGATGTGACAACGTTATCGCGTGAGCAGTGAGGACCATTAGATCTGGCCGCAGATCAATGATGGACGGCAAATCGCAAGTTCGCACATCACATATTTTACTGGATAGCGTTAAGACTTCGCTGCGTAAGTTATATTTCTTGCGATGCGATGAGGAGAAGGACCACGTGTTCACATAGCGCATTAGCACTTATCACACATTACATGATTTATGGATTAACCGGTATAAAAGTTAAACATGCGAGCAAGTGAAATGCAATAAGTTATAAAAGTTGCTATATTGCGATACGACATCGTCATCACAAATTCGCATCGATGAGATTATATGTTTGTTGTTAAGGTTATTTGTTAAGTTTGCCAATATGTGATGTGCCATGATTGGTCATCATATTGTCACACCGTAGAACCACAATTTTGCTTGTAGGCATGTTGTTTGGGAGTATTTGCGCTTTGTTTAAAGTCCTGATAAAATGATTGATGTTGATTGCACGCATATGTATGTTTAATAAAACTCCAAAAAATTAATCCGCTGCGAGTAAAGGAAGTTTATGTGACCCTTACATGTATCACAACAAGATTCACGGCTCCTCCTTTTGACGTTCCCTTGCACCTCCCGATGCAATTGCTAATTATGAAAATTTTAAAATTATATATATATATATATATATATATATATATATATAATAGGGAATGCACACTATTTACCTATACCATTTTAAAATAGAAAGAATCGACCGCACCGCCACTGTCGACTCCACCGAGCCCTCAACCTGGGCGAGTCTTATTTCAGCTGCCATAGGCCCATTAATGCACCGAGGCAGGAAATGCCGGCCGTCAGATTAAAACCGTAGATCATCGTGCGGCCGACATTTCCTGCCTAGGCGCATTAATGGGCCTATGGCAGCTGAAATAAGGCTCGCCCTCAACCAGAGGGCGCACATGAATTGTTATTTTTAATGTGTATTGTCCATGACGTGGATTGCCATTTGCAATATTTATTTTCAATTACAAACTTCAGTGTCCTCCATTGTGAACATTATTGAAAGTCGACTGACGAGACGTTTCAAGGCTGGTTGCCATTAAGATGAAAAGATAGTTTGAATACACATCCCACCTGAGTCACGTAAGGTGCTAGTCACATGAAAAGATGGGTCCATATCCCGTCATCACCAAAGCGCGGAAAGTCTTTGCGTTACTTTCCAAAATCCGGAAGGGGTGGTTATTTACTTATTTTCCATGACATGGATTGTCACTTTTTGATATTTTTTTTACCATAAACTTCAAAAAGTCTGGAAAATATTTGCGTTATTCCCTCCGGAGGTGGATAGCTTTTATCTAAGACTTATTTTTCATGACATGGATTGTTACTTTCTAATATTTATTTTCGACCATAAATTTCAAATGGTTTGGACTGTCAAAATTATTGATTATACAAGGTCGACCAGTGAGATGTTTCAAGCAAAGCTGCCAATCGGATGAAAAGATCACTTGAATACACCTTCAATATAGAGTCGTATTCATGAAATCAATTATTCCGTTACTTCCAAGTGGAAAGTGCTATTCATTGTTGTGGATGAACAATAGTGACTTACAAGTTGCGTAGTTATGTCACTTTAGCCCCTTTTTTTAATGGTTTATTTTGGATATTTTTTTAATTTTGAGAAAATTTATTATAAATTATTTGTTAAATTAGTAATAATGAAAGCTTATTCATTATTGTTATTCAAGGAAAATCAAGCTATCTAGAATTATTGGTTAGTAGTTTGTAAGAGGCAAGTTTTTACTCCTTCCATATTTCTTTAGACAATAAGACATTAACCTATTTCTTTAAGTCTAAAAAAAATCAACTCTTAACCAAGCAAAAGCTGTTATATATATATATATATATATATATATATATATATATATATAACTATAACTTTTTTTCCACAATTTTACTCTAAATTTAGTTAGAAATTTTAAAATATAATTAAAATTATAAATTTGAATTATTAAAACTGTTTGAATTGAATATTTTAGAGATTTTTTAAACATTGAATTTTGTATTTTTGAATGTATAAATGAATTTAATACTTAATTTTTTTTGGAATATTTAGATTTTGCAAACTACATAAGTTAAATCTACCATTACAACAAATCTCTCTCAAACTTTTTTAGCAAAAAGATCCAAAAATATAACAAGTATAATTTCATCTGAAGTAACATGAGCTAAGAGGGATCAAATTTCTTCACATGCAAACTTCTTTAGAGTGCAAAATACAAATTGTGATTTTTAGTTGTCTAAATTGTATTTTTTAATGCTATATAGAGTATATAGAGGACCAAACTGTAAATACAATTTAAACAATAAAAAGTTACACATCGTTTTTTGCACTCTAAAATTAATTTCCTCGTGAAGAAATTTGATCTCTCTCTACTCATGTTAGATCTGTTGTTTCTCAACTCCAAGTTGAAAAAAAACTTGCTTACACATCCTTTCATACTAGATTGTAAAATGAGTCTCTTGACTCAATTAAGAAAAAAAAATTTTATCACTCAAATTTTATATATATATATGGTAAAATTTAAATATATATATAATTGGAAAAGTATATCCTTTATCAAAAATATTTTATATAATTAAAAATTATCTATCCTACATTTATAAAATTTCAATTTGTTTTTGATACTAGACTATAAAATGGAGTGTAATTATTTTATGTTTTTGTTTTATTATAACCATGGTATAGTCGAAGTATTCTATATTTTTTTATAGTATAAATTTTTAAAGAAATTATGTTGTTTTTTAAATTTAAAATATATATATTCATTTTTTTATATTCACCACTTTGAAAAATTTATTTAAATAGTATAAATTTAATAATTCAAATTTATAATTTTTACAATTTTTTACTAAATTTTTAACAAAATTAACTGATAAATATAATAAAAAACCAAAACAAAAAATATGTATATTCAACTCACCCATATAAAGTATATAATTTCAACCAACTTTTAACCAGATTAAGTGAGAAATATGTTAAAAAACCAAAACCAAAAATATATATATTCAATTTACCAATAAAAATTATTTATTATTTGCAGAATATGATGGGTTGACCTAATAAACCAAAACAATATATATATATATATATATATATATATATATATATATATATATATATATATATATATATGATGGGTTGAGCTATTTATTAGTTGATTTAGCTTTCACATATGTGCATGATATATTTGAATTTTGGGAGTAATATTATTTTCATGTT
The DNA here is from genome assembly GCA_034641835.2 of Pinus albicaulis. NCBI lineage: Eukaryota > Viridiplantae > Streptophyta > Pinopsida > Pinales > Pinaceae > Pinus > Pinus albicaulis. Next base: position 407,907,645 of record CM076581.1, on the reverse strand, counting down.
TTTTTTAGGCTATCTGTTATTCAGTGACCATGAAGATTGACAATGGAAATCCTCAGAGATTCCCCATGCTCTTTCTTGGTCGCGATTACACTACTCTACGTTATATTTTCTCACTTCTTCCCTATTGCTCATGCTGTGAAATGATGGTTATTACATTTTACGGACCGAAGGAAATGATTAACCGTTTGAACAATACCTCAATCATTATTAGACAATGCCCCACTGAAACAATTATACCAGTCTAGATCTATCTTAACTACGGATCTATCAAGTGCCAAGAAGGATCAAATCTCTCGAGGTGAAACACTCTTTTTTGAGTGCAAAACTTGAGGAAATTTTTGCACCTCGAGAGATTTGATCCCTCTCGGCGCTTGATAGATCCGTAGTTAAGATGGATCTAGGTTGGTTTCAATCGTGTGCGACCAAGGAAAATCTATCGATAATATGAGGAATATATGATTAATTTTATCAATAATACGTAAATACATCTAATATTAATATAATCATTTTAAATATGCTAAATATGTTTGAGATTTATCTAGTCATTTTAATTTTAAATTTTCTTAGTTACCTCAGTTTGTTGAGATGATAAATATAGTAAAATAACTTTAATGATTAAATGAAATTTTTGAATGCAAAGTGACAATGTAATAATATTGAATGATATAAATTGTGAATAATAAGAATGTAGTCAATTACAAATAGCCGTCATTATGATCAATCTCAAACTATTTTCTTCTACTATTCTTATTGTCAGCCTTGTTAGTTTTGTCATCTTTTCATATCGATTATATGAAAAATATAGTAGAAAACATAAATCATAAACCATTTAAATATTTAGCTCGAGTTGTTGTAGTAAACATCGTACCTTGTCTCTCTTGCTCTCCAATATTATTAGGTTTAATTACTATAACACACAAATCGTTATACATTGTTAATACTTTTTTGTGCTTACACTAAAATCAATGCACATTGTTAGCCACCTATAATATTTGTTATACAAAAAGGTGGCTAAGACTTTTTGAGCCTCCAAGGAAAAAATTTTATCACTAAAAATTGTTAGCTCTTGAAGACTCCTTGAAGACCTCATGCCTCTGTCTAGATCCTATACTGTTGATTACATCCTAAAAACCTCTGAAATCCTACTAAAATTCAAAGCCCAAATGTTGCTGCAAACCCCTTTTTCCCCTACCTCTTTTTCCAAAACTAACCTCATTTTCTATCCCCCCTTTTCCCATGAAAATGCCTCATTATCATGTTTCTCCTCTTTTTACTTCATGAAAATCCGTAATAAGGTTCTAAGACCCCTTCTTAGCCTTATCGGAATCCTCAAATTCCTTGGAAAATCCTTAAAAAACCGTTAAAATGCATATTCTCTATGTATTGGACTTAAGCCCCCTTCGGCCAAGTCCCTAACCCTTTTATCCATGCGCCCTGGCGCCAGAACCAGGCGCTGAGTCAGTCAGGCGCTTATCCATTTTAAAACAAACATTTCGCCCCAAAAACATTAAACCTTAGTTTTAATTTAAAAACTTGGGTTTTAAGTTATTTTATATTTCCGTCGGTACCATTTTTTGAATCGTTCCGCACCGTCGATCTGATCTGCAGATTGGATGGTGCGGATTGCGTCTTCCGGTGGTCCCCGCCAGCTGTTCACCGCTCTTAAAAACCGACGGTATCCATCGCACCGCCCTTGGGCAAAAAGTTGTTTTCCCCCGATCGCCAGTGATTCCATACACTTGCCGCCACGCGTCCCCTGTACTATTTGCAAAACCGTCATCCATCTGCCGTCCATCGCGCACTAACGTTCGGACCGGGATGCCCAGCGATATCACTGTCCACCGTCCGATCTGGGGTGGGCCATCCAACGGTGATCACTCGCCGAAGATACCCAACAATTAACGGAGGTGCCCACGCGATAATCGGGCTATTGCGCAACATAAAATCAATCTCCACCGTCGATCTGATCTGCAGATCGACGGTCCATATTCCAACGCCCGATTCCTCCATTTGACTTTCAACCTCCGTTCCCGACCGTCGATCTCTACGCGATCGACGGCTCAGATTCAATCTTCTTTCGCCCATTTCACGATCTCTCTCGATTGATCCTGACCGTTGGATAATGCCATCCAACGGCCGCGCTTCCTCCACATGCCTCCGCAGCAGTCAACCTATATATGGAGGATTTTGTAATAGTCGTTTGTATTTTTGCAGGGTTTAAATGGTTTTCCGCCATTCTGAAGAAAATTCGCGGGCTGAGGGTGGCGACCCTCTCACCTTCAAGGGAAATCATTCACAGTTGTTAAATGCACGTTTCATCGGTGTTTCATAACGCATTGATGCCATTCGATTCCTGTTTCAGTCCTGCACATTTGAAATACACAGCAAGTCAATCACAAATCAAGAGTATCATTATAGAAGACCAGAATGCACCAGAACAGAGGATTAAGAGATAGATTTGTGGGGATTATATCTAAGATGTCTATCAAAAGCCTAATCCCTGGATTTAAACACAGTTTTAAGGAAAAATCAGAAGTGTTTTATCAGACAGAAAGCCCCACCGCCATAATCTGGGGCAAATTGATTTCTCAGATACCATAAGAGCCACCTGTTGCCTCAAATCTTTCAAACAGAGACCGAAGTTATTGAAGAAAATCAAATATTCGCCTCCAGCGCAGCCATGGAGTTACTTCTGCAAAGAAACTTAAATAAATAAAATATCTGCGAAGTTATTCCACACAGAAACAGAGCCTCAAAGTCAAATAAAGCTCCCACTTAGCTTAATTCATAAATGTAAAACAATTAATACAGAGAACCACTTGTAAACTTCTTCATCGAGCCCCTCAAAAGGCCAAGAAGTCCTAAATCTGTATTAATTTCCTTGAGAGATCTTTTATCAGATCCCACCTCTTAATCCTTCTATAAATACTTCTGTAGAGGATGAGAAGTGTTGTTGGTTGGTTGTTGTTTGATCACAAGCTGTAATATTGAAACTCTTTGAAATCAATACATAGTCCTTTGAAGTTGAAGAACAAGTTGAAGTCTTGGAGATCTTGATGATGTTGTTGCATGTTTGTTCCTGAGAAGGCTCTATCATTGGATTCATGAGCTTGGTTGTTGGTGAAGTATTTTGAACTGTTACATGTTTTTCCATGTTTCCATTATGTTCCATAATTTCTCACTACAGTAGGATAGAAAATATTAGGCTAAGAAATGACTCCTGGAAGCACCTTAGACCTGTTCATCCTTCACTGTTTTATGTTTTCTTCTGCTGAAGTATTTTAGAGGCTTTAATATTTCTCTTTAGTCATCATGCTCGTTTATTTCCATTAATAGTTTGAACAGTTGGTTTCAGCATGATTTATGGTTTTCCCTGCTTGTCTGTTGCCACTTAAAAATTGTTATTGAAGTCTCCCTTTGAAGTTCCTTGCTTATAGTGAATCAGAGAGGTCTGTTCTGATCTTTCCCTTTGTCCCCACTTAAGCAGTTGGCTTAAAGGTCGTTATAATTATGATCATAGATGTTTTTAGGTTTTCCCTCTTCTATGACTGTGATTATCAGTAAATCTTATATGTTTTCTAAAGTCCTTTAGAATAAAATCTTTGAGGAAATAGGGTGTTCCCCGAATCTTAGATTTCATTTTGAAAGTTTTATTGAAGTCATTATTTGCTTAAAGAATGTTTGTATAATTTATGGTTAGCCCTGTCTATCAAATATCTTTTTATTGTTTAAATTATGTTTTCAGGTTCCCTTTGTTGAGAATTCAATTTCTCTTTCTAAATCATTAATGTTCATCCCATTCCAAAAACAAAAGGATCATGTGGCCAAGTTAGATTTTCCCTTTGATATCCCATATCCTTTGATAAGTGTGTTATGACCTCTTTTTGAATCCATTGCCCAACGAAACATATATTTTACTTTCCTATATATCTTTCCTAGACCTTTTATGTTATGTTGTATCAATTCAACCCAACCAAACAAACAAATACCTGCACTTAATAACTAGTCTAAAACCAATACTCTAAGCACACAAGATAAACCTTTGCAAACAAACTTTGAGAGATCCCTCTTTGAGAGCAGGAGGACTAGATCCTGTAACTCTAAAGATTGGTTCTGATGTTGCCTTGTATTTTTATTTTCCAAACTATCACAACACGGGACACCAACATAATGGCGATCACGGTGGGACGCTGAGTAAAATCTGCAAATCAAAACGCTCATTGTCCAGCATAACATATGTAACCTTCTCCAAGCAATACCAAACAATGGTAATCATGATAGGACCTTTTGAATCAGTGAAAAACTAAGTAACTCTTAGGATTCTCATAAGGCCTTGTCAAACCTTGAAGATTTCAGTTACCAAGCCATAAGAGTGAACTTTGTACGTTTTGACACCCTAGCTAAGTGTTAAATCAGACTTAGAACACTCTCCTGACCTATAAGACCAAATTAACTCAGAAAAACCCAAAACATTTCATTTTGGCTTCATAATAAACTTGGTGGTGGACCATAAAACCTTTTACCTCCAAAAGAGCTAAAAATTCTCACCTGGCGACTCCACAATCCTAAAAAATAGACCTTAAGACTCCACTGGGAAGACCCCAAGTCTTGAAAATTATCATACAAACTCAGCTAGAAGGCTTTAAGATTAGAATTTTCATTCTTTTGAAAATATCAGTTAGCCTCTTAAAGATTGTCATATTTGGTTAAAACTTTTCTTTTTCAACTAGGTCTGAAAAACATAGCATAGTGGCTCCTAGAAAGATTCATACTAGAGCCTACCCTGACCCAAACCCACTGGAAGAAGTTGACAACCCTGAAATTATACTTAGGAAATCTTCCAAGATAAAATTTTCAACTATTTTCAGATCACCGTTGAGATCTAATTCAGTCCCTGAAAATCTCGCAGCCCTACACCAATCACAAGTCAACTTAAGAAATACTTTTAGAACTAGGTCACTTGATGATATAATTCAGATAGATTCTGAGTCCTCACTTTCATCCCCAGAACAAAGTGAACAACCTGGTAGTAGAGAAACCACACCACCTAATTTACATTTCCTTCACAAATTAGGTGTCTCTCATCCAAGGTCAGCTCAAAAATCTATTCCTGGTACATCCACTGTCCAAACCATCCCACTTCAACCCAATTTCCCTTTTGTAAATCCACCCCCACCACCTATCATGGTAGCATGGTATGCTCCTTTAGTCCTTCCTGTACCATTAGTTAATCTTCCACAGGACTATCAGTCCAAAATGCCATTGTATGATGCCAACAATGCTACAACCGCATCACAACATGTAGATAAAATGAATGACTATTTTGACAGAAATGAAATCGATGATGATTCTGTCAAGCTTAGGCTATTTGCTCAGAGTTTAGGGGGGGAGGTAAGAAAATGGTTCAAAGGTCTAGCCCCCATAGTATTAATTATCTCCAAGGCTTCCATCAAACGTTCCTAAATAAATGGGAAGTAAAGAAGAATCCTCTCCAAGTCCGTTCTGATTACAAAAATCTCCATAGAAACCCTGGGGAAAGTGTGCAAGCTTACTGCACTAGGTTCAATAGTGTGTATAATGCACTTTCCCCAGAACTAAAACCTCCACAGGGCTCAGCTTTAAATAAATTTCTTGAAGGATTTGACTCTGACATGACCTATCAGTTGAGAGAAAGAAATTTTGCAACTCTGGAAGATATGCAACAGGGTGCTCTTTCTGTGGAAGTCAACCTCATGGAGAAGAGAGCAAGAATGAAAACCAAGAAGAGAGTGTCTTTCAGAGAAGAGTCCACTCCTTCTACTTCAAGCTCAAAAATGGAGAGGATGTTAAATGAAATGATTAGAAAGAGCGAGAGGCACTAAGAATCACAAGCAAACAAATCATGGAAGTTCTCTAACAGATGAAACTTTAATTATAGAAGAGAAAATCAAGAAAAGGATGTATCTAGGTAATTAATTATTACATAGGACCTCCTTTCCAAAAAAAACTATGTAGATCAATATGAGGAGATAGGAGTTGGAAAGGCTTCGAAGAATCCCAAGGTAAACTTGATTGGACTTATAGTGGAGATGATGTTTTCCACTCATGAGCAATAAGATTTTTTCTCTCGATCAAAATACAACACCTATGAAGATTCTGATGACTATAGATTAGGTTTTGAAAATGCAATCATGGAGATACACAAACAATATGATCTTAGGAGCAAGAGAAACATAGATAATTCAAAAGATAAGAACACTAGCACTGCTGTCAAGAAAAACGCAGAAAATCAACCCAAAAAGACAGCAGAGAAAACCAACATTTCGACTAAAAAAGCAGATTCAAACAAAGACAAAGGTGTCCAGCCAAATGTTGAGCAGAGTACCCCTAACACTTCAGCTAGTGGTCCTAATAAAATTATACCAATTTCCATTCCAAACAAGGTTCAACAAATCAAAGTTACTGAAAAGAATTCAATTGAAAAAACAGATGTAAATACAAACAAGTCAATTATTCCTTTTAGCCTTGAGGGAGAGATTGCCAAAATAAAAATCACCATCCCCCTGGCTGAACTAGTAACCCAAGAGGTGTACAAAAACCAAGTTTTGAAAGCTTTGAACTTAGGAAGTGATACAGACACTTTAAACTTGACAGATGACAAACCTGAGTTGTTGTTTGGTCCAGAATTTGAAGGAAAATATCAAGAAGGGGTTGTCCCTCCCTTCTATGTTAGTTTGAACATGTTTGAGAAATCTTTACACAATGCCATGTTGATTCAGAGCTTCACACAATCCGATGCCCAAGGTAATGAGAGCGACGAGAGATTGAATAAAACATACAAATATTTGCATCTTTTTTAATTTGAGCTGATGCACTTGTTCGGGTTTGAACCCAAGACTATACACTCTAGCTCAGATTCCTACTAAGAGTCTGGTTATGGATATAGTTGTAGCTGACATTCCCCCTAAGTATGGCATGCTCTTATCAAGATCGTGGGGAGCCAAAATTTAGGGAAGCCTTCAAATGGACATGACTTATGCCACCATCCCTGTTTTCAACCAAAACAGAAGACTATGCAGGGAATCTCACATGAAGTACATGGTGAGCAACATGGACAAACCAAAAAATTCTCCAATATATTCTATTCAATCAAGTTTAGATTCCTTTATCTTATATAACGAAGATGACATCACCAAACCAGATAAAGAAAACATAGACCCAATAAGTTCACCACAACAATCCAATCTTCCCTTCGATCAAATTCAAAACATTAACAATCAACAGCAACAAGAAAACGAAAATAAGGATGGCATACTTTGGAAAATAAATTTTGATGGATCTTGTAATAAAACAAGTGTAGGAGCATTTGTGTGGATTCAAAATACAAAACAGAGTTTTTCATACAAATTGGATTTCCCATGCACTAACAATATTGCTGAGTATGAAGCACTTCTCCTAGGCTTACAACTGCTCAAACAGTTAGAAGCCCAAAGGATATCAATATTAGGAGATTCTGAACTTATCATAAAAGAAATCAAAGGGGAATACTCATCTAAAAATCCAAGACTTAGGGAATATTGAAACGCTGCCCTTGATCTATTAAAAACCTTTGAAAAATATGAACTAATTTTCATTCCAAGAGAATTGAATCATCTAGAAAATGAACTCGCTTTCAATGCTAGCAATTGTCAGACACCTGAAATAAATCAACAATTCAGTATAAAAGTAAAACACAGACCAGTCGTACCTGATAACGAAGACCAATGGCAAGTGTTTGATTCTGACAAACACATAGATGATTTTTTAAAGTCAGAAAATGATTTCACCATACCAACATCAAAATCTAGCCATAATCAGAACTGCCCATATATTGAAGAAATCCCAGAAGCTGAAATGACATATACTGCTGATATAAATCATTATGAAAATCCTTTTGAAGCGGAAGTAACTGACAACACAGACCAACAAGACTTGGAAATCTTACAATGCAAAAATGATAAAATTCCAAGAGGTCTCTCGCCTTTGGAACACTCTTTTGACTTTAATGATGTAGCCAAAGAACCAAAAATGGAGCCTGTAGAAAAAAATGTAGAAGAACACAATATAGGCTCCCTAACGGAACCCAAGATGATTAAATTGTCCAGCACTCTTCCAAATCACATAAAATCTCGATACATTGATCTGTTTAAAGAGTTTAAAGATGTTTTTTCCTGGGCATACACAGATCTGAAGTCTTACGATACTAGCATTATTCAGCACAAGATTCCCTTGAAGGAAAATCAAAAGCCCTTCAAACAAAAACTGAGGATTGTAAACCCACTTTTGTTACGTTTAGTTAGAGCTGAAATTGAAAAGATGCATGATGTTGACATTATAGTACCTGTTAGATTTTCAAAATGGGTATCAAACTTAGTTTCTGTTAGGAAAAAGACAGGGGAGATCAGACTCTGTTTCGATTTCAGAGACCTAAACAGAGCATCCCTAAAGGAAAACTACCCATTGCCCAAAATGGATCATATACTTCAGAAGGTAGTTGGGTCAAAAAGGATTTCCCTCTTAGATGGGTTCTTGGGTTACAATCAGGTGCTAGTGCTCCCGAGTGATCAAATCAAAACTACTTTCACTACACCTTGGGGCACCTTTATGTATGTCAAAATGCCTTTTGGTTTAATGAATGCAGGGGCCACCTTCCAAAGGGCCATGGATATAGCCTTTTCTAAAGACATTGGCTATTTCATAATCATTTACCTTGATGACATAACTGTTTTCTCAAAAACTGATGAAGAACACTTGATTCACCTAAGAAAAGTTTTTGAGAAGTGTAGGAAATTTGGCTTTTCATTGAATCCCAAGAAAACACTCTTTGGTCTCCAAGAAGGTAAACTTCTTGGCCACATAATTTCAGAAGAGGGAATCAAAATAGACCCTACAAGGATAGATGGCATATTGCAGATCAGGCATCCAAGGAGCCTCAAAGAATTGCAATCTTTCATCAGAAAGATAAATTTTCTGAGAGGTTTATCCCTAATCTTGCTGAGCTATTAAAAAACATTACAAACATGCTTAAGAAATATTTCGGTGTAAAATGGACTTTACCAGCTAAACAATCATTCAAACTGGTCAAACAAGCTCTTACTCAAGCACCAGTCCTGATTAGTCCAGATTTTACCAAAGATTTTTACATCTTTTCCTTTGCATCTGAACATACAATAGTTGCAGTTTTACTTCAAAAGAATGATTTGGGGCAAGAACAACCAATATATTTCTTTAGTAGGGCCTTAAGAGATGCTCCTCTCAAATATAACATCTTGGAGAAGCAAGCCTTAGCATTGGTGAAAGCATTAAAAGACTTTAGGGTCTATATTTTACACTCTCACATAATTGCTTTTGTTCCACATACTGTTGTCAACACTCTCACATAATTGCTTTTGTTCCACATACTGTTGTCAAGGACATTCTAAGTCAAGACCCCGATGGTAAAAGGGGAAAATTGATTGCAAATATTCTTGAATATGACTTAGAAATCAAGCCCACCAAACTAGTTAAGGGGCAGGGATTAGCAAAAATTATGGCTGAGTCTAACTTTCAAGCACTGGACATAAATATGGTAGATGTGTTATAAGAAATAGAAGAATCTGATGCTCCTTTCATTGAAGAAACATTTCTAAATTCTCCTTGGTATGCTGACATTATTTATGTGCTTTTATATCTAAATTCCCCTCCCTCTTTGTCTAAAACTAAAGCTATATTCTTGAAACAAAAGGCTTTGATTTTTTGCATATTAAATGGAGTATTATATTGGAAAAATGCTGTTGGAATTTTTCTTAAATGTTTACTTGAAGATGATGCAGGAAAATCATGCATGAATTGCATGACGGAGAATGTGGAGGACACCTCTACTGGAAGGCCACAACCAAAAAAATTCTCAGATCTGGTTACTATTGGCCTACCCTCTTCCCTGACACTGAAAAGCTGGTCATGTCTTGCCATAAGTGTCAAATCTTTGATGGCAAAAGAAAACTCCTTCCCTTACCTTTACATCCTATTAGAGTTGAGGCACCTTTTCAACAATGGGGGTTGGACTTCATTGGGGAAATTCATCCATCCTCCTCAGCTCAGCATAAATGGATCCTCACAACTACTAAATTCTTTACCAAATGGATAGAAGCTATACCATCCAGAAATGCTAATGAATCTGTCATTATCAAGTTCCTTGAAACAAATATCCTATCCAGATTTGGTTGTCCCAAAAAAATCATAACAGACAATGCTGCTGCTTTTAAATCTAAGAAGATGGTTGATTTCTGTCACAAATACCGCATAACCCTGGGCCATTCCACTTCTTACTATCCCCAAGGGAATGGATTAGCTGAATCTTCCAACAAGAGCCTCATCAATATCGTTAAAAAGATGTTGGAACAAAATCAGAAATCATGGCACAGTAAACTGGTTCATGCCTTATGGGCTGATAGGCTAACTACAAAGAAATCAATAAACATGTCTCCCTATCAGCTAGTCTATGGTATGGATGCATTCTTTCCCACCTCATTGGGAGTGCCAGTCATGAAGCTCCTTCAAGAAGTGCAAATTGAAGAGAATGATATGCAGAGAAGAATCAACCAAACAATCCATTTACAGCAGACCAGAGAGGAAGTCTATGAAAGAACACAGTTAGTTCAAGAAAATATGAAGAAGCTATTTGATAAGAGGACTAAGGCAAACAAATTCCAAGTTGGAAATGTTGTTCTTAAGTGGGATTCAAGAAAATAAGAGAAGGGAAAACATGGCAAATTTGAGAACTTGTGGAAAGGGCCCTATATTATTCATGCTGAGAGGGGTCACAATGCGTTTTTCTTGAAAGAACTGAATGGAGAATACCTATATGGAGGTATTGTCAATGGCAGGATGCTCAAGCATTACTTCTGCCAAGAATCTTAAGTTTCAAATCATTTTATTTTATTTTTTCATTATAAATATCATAGTCTAACCATTGCATTCAAAGTTAGAAAAATCAAAAATACAAAAACAAAGAAAGAAGGAAAAGAGGGGAAAATGTCAAAACAAGAAAGGTATAGCCCCATACCAAAAAAGAGAAACAAATCTGAAAGTGTGCAAGCTTAAATGCCACTCCTAAAGAACACACTTCTAGTTAGTCAAACTATCTAACCTTGACTAATTAGCTTTAAATTTTCTGCTGATAGGATAGTGAATTCGATTTGCCAAACTGTTTAATCTTGGCTTATGAGTAGATAATTTAGGATAGAAATTAAAGGTTCAAACATGATCAAAACCTGAACCTCAATTTCAAAAAGAGATGACTCAAATATGTTTCATTTTCTGAGTGAAAAAGATGTAAAAATCTGGTCCTAATCAAATCAAAATATGAACCAGAGAAAAAGGAAAGACAGCTTAATAACAGTCAAATCAGAGCTGTAGAAAAGAGGAAGGAAATGTTTTCAAAATTAAGATCTCAAGCCTTCCATTTTTTATTTAATTTTCTTCAAAATAAATGTCTATGTGCAGCTTGTCTTTATGCCATAGATAACAACAAGTCAAACAACTTAATATTGACTTGACTGTTTTTAAATTTATGTTTTAGAAAGTAGATAATAAAAATCTGTTGGACAGTTTAATCCCAATAGATAGTAGATTAGGTAGAGAAGCATCTGAACTCAACTATTAAATCTGAGTTTAGGGAGAAATAAGGAGTAGAATTAGATTATATTTACTGCTTTCAAAAGAATAAAATGTTGTAAAAGAGTTTTCCAATCCAAGTGCACTCTAATGAAGGAAAAAATGTTAGATCAGTATGATTGGGTAGGTAGAAACTTGTTTAAGGAGGATCCATTGTTTTCATGACTGCTAATATGTTTTCAGAGAAAAATCATCCCAGCACAGGAAGAGTAGCCCAATGGATCAGGCGCAGGTCAGTCTCCTAGAGAATGCAAGTCTGAAGTTCTTGATGCCTTCAAGTAAGTACCATCCCCAAGTGGAGCCATTGTTAGCCACCTATAATATTTGTTATACCAAAAGGTGGCTAAGACTTTTCCAGCCTGCAAGGAACAAATTTTATCACTAAAAATTGTTGGCTCTTGAATACTCCTTGAAGACCTCATGCCTCTGTCCAGATCCTATACTGTTGATTACATCCTAAAAACCTCTGAAATCGTGCTAAAATTCAAAGCCCAAATGCTGCTACAAACCCCTTTTTCCCCTGCCTCTTTTTCCAATACTAACCTCATTTTCTATCCCCCCATTTCCCATGAAAATCCCTCATTATCATGTTTCTCCTCTTTTTACTTCATGAAAATCCGTAATAAGGTTCTAAGACCCCTTCTTAGCCTTATCAGAATCCTCAAATTCCTTGGAAAATCCTTTAAAAACCGTTAAAATGCATATTCTCCATGTATTGGACTTAAGCCCCCTTCGGCAAATTCCCTAACCCTTTTATCCATGCGCCCTGGCGCCAGAACCAGGTGCTGAGTCAGTCAGGCACTTATCCATTTTAAAACAAATATTTCGCCCCGAAAACATTAAACTTTTGTTTTAATTTAAAAACTTTGGTTTTAAATTATTTTATATTTCCGTCGGTACCATTTTTTGAATCCTTCCGCACCATCGATCTGATCTGCAGATCGGACGGTGCGGATTGTGTCTTCCGGTTGTCCCCGCCAGCTATTCACCGCTCTTAAAAACCGGCGGTATCCATCGCACCGCCCTTGGGCAAAAAGTTGTTTTCCCCCGATCGCCAGTGATTCCATACACTTGCCGCCACACGTCCCCTGTACTATTTTCAAAACCGTCGTCCATCTGCCATCCATCGCGCATTATCGTTCAGAATGGGATGCCCAGCGATATCGCTGTCCACCGTCCGATCTGGGGCGGGCCATCCAACGGTGATTGCTCGCTGAAGATGCCTGACAATTAACGGAGGTGCCCACGCGATAACTGAGCTATTGCGCGACGAAAAATCAATCTCCGCCGTCGATCTGATCTGCAAATCAACGGTCCATATTCCATCGCCCGATTCCTCCGTTTGAATTTCAACCTCCGCTCCCGACCATCGATCTCTGCTCGATCGACGGCTCAGATTCAATCTTCTTTCGCCCATTTCACGATCTCTCCTGATTGATCCTGACCGTTCGATGATGCCATCCAACGGCCGCGCTTCCTCCACATGCCTCCGCAGCAGTCAACCTATATATGCAGGATTTTGTAATAGTCGTTTGTATTTTTGTAGGGTTTAAATGGTTTTCCACCATTCTGAAGAAAATTCGCGGGATGAGGGTGGCGACCCTCTCGCCTTCAAGTGAAATTATTCACAGTTGTTAAATGCACGTTTCATCGATGTTTCATAACGCATTGATGCCATTTGATTCCTATTTCAGTCCTGCACATTTGAAATACACAGAAAGTCAATCAAAAATCAAGAGTATCAGTATAGAAGACCAGAATGCACCAGAACAGAGGATTAAGAGATAGATTTGTGGGGATTATATCTAAGATGTCTATCAAAAGCCTAATCCCTGGATTTAAACACAGTTTTAAGGAAAAATTAGAAGTGTTTTATCAGACAGAAAGCCCCACCACCATAATCTAGGGCAAATTGATTCCTCAGATACCATAAGAGCCACTTGTTGCCTCGAACCTTTCAAACAGAGGCTGAAGTTATTGAAGAAAATCAGATATTCGCCTCCAGCGCAACCATGGAGTTACTTCTGCAAAGAAACTTAAATAAATAAAATATCTGTGGAGTTATTCCACACAGAAACAGAGCCTCAAAGTCAAATAAAGCTCCCACTGAGCTTAATTCATAAATGTAAAACAGTTAATACAGAGTACCACTTGTAAACTTCTTCATCGAGCCCCTCAAAAGGCCAAGAAGTCCTGAATCTGTATTAATTGCCTTGAGAGATCTTTTATCAAATCCCACCTCTTAATCCTTCTATAAATACTTTTGTAGAGGATTAGAAGTGTTGTTGGTTGGTTTTTGTTTGATGACAAGCTGTAATATTGAAACTCTCTGAAATCAATACATAGTCCTTTGAAGTTGAAGAACAAATTGAAGTCTTGGAGATCTTGATGATGTTGTTGCATTTTTTTTCCTAAGAAGGCTCTATCACTGGATTCATGAGCTTGGCTGTTGGTGAAGTATTCTGAACTGTTACATGTTATTCCCTGTTTCCATTATGTTCCATAATTTCTCACTATAGTAGGATAGAAAATATTAGGCTAAGAAATGACTCCTAGAAGCACTTTAGACCTGTTCATCCTTCACTGTTTTATGTTTTCTTCTGCTGAAGTATTTTAGAGGCTTTAATCTTTCTCTTTAGTCTTCATGCTTGTTTATTTCCTTTAATAGTTTGAACAGTTGGTTTCAGCATGATTTATGGTTTTCCCTGCTTGTCTGTTGCCACTTAAAAACTGTTATTGAAGTCTCCCTTTGAATTTCTTTGCTTATTGTGAATCAGAGAGGTCTGTTCTGATCTTTCCCTTTGTCCCCACTTAAAAAGTTGGCTTAAAGGTCGTTATAATTATGATCATAGATGTTTTTAGGTGTTCCCTCTTCTATGACTATGATTATCAGTAAATCTTATATGTTTTCTAAAGTCCTTTAGAATAAAATCTTTGAGGAAATAGGGTGTCCCCCTAATCTTAGATTTCATTTTGAAAGTTGTCTTGAAGTCATTATTTGCTTAAAGAATGTTTGTAGAATTTATGGTTAGCCCTGTCTATCAAATATCTCTTTATTGTTTAAATTATGTTTTCAGGTTCCCTTTGTTGAGAATTCAATTTCTCTTTCTAAATAATTAATGTTCATCCCATTCCAAAAACAAAAGGATCATGTGGAAAAGTTAGATTTGCCCTTTGATATCCCATATCCTTTGATAAGTGTGCTATGACCTCTTTTTGACTCCATTTCCCAACGAAATAGATATTTTACTGTCCTGTATATCTTTCCTAGACCTTTTATGTTTTGTTGTATCAATTCAACCCAACCAAACAAACAAATACCTACACTTAATAACTAGTCTAAAACCAATACTCTAAGCACACAAGATAAACCGTTGCAAACAAACTTTGAGAGATCCTTCTCTGAGAGCAGGAGGACTAGATCTTGTAACTCTAAAGATTGGTTCTGATGTTTCCTTGTATTTTTATTTTCCAAACTATCAAAACACAGGACACCAACATAATGGCGATCACGATGGGATGCTGAGTAAAATCTGCAAAGCAAAACGCTCACTGTCCAGCATAACATAAGTAAACTTCTCCAAGCAATACCAAGCAATGGTAATCATGATAGGACCTTTTGAATCAGTGACAAAATAAGTAACTCTTAGGATTCTCATAAGGCCTTGTCAAACCTTGAAGATTTCAGTTACCAAGCCATAAGAGTGAACTTTGTACGTTTTGACACCCTAGCTAAGTGTTAAATCAGACTTAGAACACTCTCCTGACCTATAAGACCAAATTAACTCAGAAAAACCCAAAAAATTTCATTTTGGCTTCATAATAAACTTGGTGGTGGACCATAAAACCTTTTACCTCCAAAAGAGCTAAAACTTCCCACCTGGGGACTCCACAATCCTAAAAAGCAGACCTTAAGACTCCACTAGGAAGACCCCATGTCTTGAACATCATCATACAAACTCAGCTAGAAGGCTTTAAGATTAGAATTTTCTTTCTTCTGAAAAGATCAGTTAGCCTCTTAAAGATTGTCATATTTGGTTAAAACTTTTCTTTTTCAACTAGGTCTGAAAAACATAGCATAGTGGCTCCTAGAAAGATTCATACTAGATCCTACCCTGACCCAAACCCACTAGAAGAAGTTGAAAACCCTGAAAGTATACTTAGGAAATCTTCCAAGGTAAAATTCTCAACTATTTTCAGATCACCGTTGAGATCTAATTCAGTCCCTGAAAATCTCGCAGCCCTACAGCAATCACAAGTCAACTTAAGAAATCCTTTTAGAACTAGGTCACTTGATGATATAATTTAGATAGATTCTGAGTCCTCACTTTCATCCCCAGAACAAAGTGAACAATCTGGCAGTAGAGAAAGCACACCACCTGATTTACATTTCCTTCACAACTTAGGTGTCTCTCATCCAAGGTCGACTCAACAATCTATTCCTGGTACATCCACTGTCCAAACCACCCCACTTCAACCCACTTTCCCTTTTGTAAATCCACCCCCACCACCTATCATGGCAGCATGGTATGCTCCTTTAGTCCTTCCTGTACCATTAGTTAATCTTCCACAGGACTATCAGTCTAAAATTCCATTGTATGATGCCAACAATGCTACAACCACATCACAACATGTAGATAAAATGAGTGACTACTTTGACAGAAATGAAATCGATGATGATTTTGTCAAGCTTAGGTTATTTTCTAAGAGTTTAGGGGAGGAGGTAAGAAAATGGTTGAAAGGTCTAGCCTCCCATAGTATTAATGATCTCCAAGGCTTCCATCAAACGTTCCTAAATAAATGGGAAGTAAAGAAAAATCCTCTCCAAGTCCTTTCTGATTACAAAAATCTCCATAGAAACCCTGGGGAAAGTGTGCAAGCTCACTGCACTAGGTTCAATAGTGTGTATAATGCACTTTCCCCAGAACTAAAACCTCCACAGGGCTCAGCTTTAAATAAATTTCCTGAAGGATTTGACTCTGACATGACCTATCAGTTGAGAGAAAGAAATTTTGCAACTCTGGAAGATATGCAACAAGGTGCTCTTTCTGTGGAAGTCAACCTGATGGAGAAGAGAGCAAGAATGCAAACCAAGAAGAGAGTGTCTTTCAGAGAAGAGTCCACTCCTTCTACTTCAAGCTCAAAAATGGAGAGGATGTTGGAAGAAATGATGAAAGAGATGAGTATAATTAAGAAAGCACAAGCAAATCAAAACCAAGGTGCTCCTCGAAATAGAAATTAGAATTATAGAAGAGAAAATAATCAAGACAAACAGAACGAAAATGACCAACATATTAGACCTCCCTTCCAACAAAACTATGTAGATCAATATGAGGAAGATAGGGAGTTGGAAAGGTTGGAAGAATCCCATGTAAACTTGATTGGATCAGATAGTGGAGATGATGTTTTCCTCAGTCAGGAAGAACAAGATTTTTTCTCTTCTGATCAAAATACAAATACCTATGAAGATTCTGATGACTATAGATTAGGTTTTGAAAATGCAATCATAGAGATACATAAACAGTATGATCTTAGGAGCAAGGGAAACATAGATAAATCAAAAGATAAGAACACTAGCAGTGCTGTCAAGAAAAACGCAGAAAATCAGCCCAAAAAGACAGCAGAGAAAACCAACATTTTGACTAAAAAACCAGATTCAAACAAAGACAAAGGTGTCTAGCCAAATTTTGAACAGAGTACCCCTATCACCTCAACTAGTGGTCCTAATAAAACTATCCCAATTACCATTCCAAATAAAGTTCAGCAAATCAAAGTTGCTGAAAAGAATTCAATTGAAAAGATAGATGTAAATACAAATAAGTCAATTATCCCTTTCAGCCTTGAGGGAGAGATTGCCAAGATAAAAGTCACCATCCCCCTAGTTGAACTAGTAACCCAAGAAGTGTACAAAAACCAAGTTTTGAAAGCTTTGAACTTAGGAAGTGATATAGACACTTTAAACTTGACAAATGACAAACCTGAGCTATTTTTTGGTCCAGAAGTTGAAGGAAAATATCAAGAAGGGGTTGTCCCTCCCTTCTATGTTAGCTTGAACATACATGAGAAAATTTTACACAATGCCATGTTAGATTCAGGAGGTTCACACAATCTAATGCCCAAGGTGGTAATGGAGAGCTTAGGCTTAGAGATTACTAAACCATACAAAGATTTGTATTCTTTTGACTCGAGCCGAGTCAAATGTTTGGGTTTAATCAAGGATTTATGTGTTACTCTAGCTCAGATTCCTGCTAAGAGTCTGGTTATGGATATAGTTGTAGCTGACATTCCCCCTAAGTATGGCATGCTCTTATCAAGATCGTGGGGAGCCAAAATTTAGGGAAGCCTTCAAATGGACATGTCTTATGCCACCATCCCTGTTTTCAACCAAAATAGAAGACTATACAGGGAATCTCACATGAAGTACATGGTGAGCAACATGGACAGACCAAACAATTCTCCAATCTGTTCTATTCAATCAAGTTTAGATTACTTTATCTTATATAACGAAGATGACATCACCAAACCAGATAAAGAAAACATAGACCCAATCAGTTCACCAGAACAATCCAATCTTCCCTTCGATCAAATTCAAAACATTAACAATCAACAACAACAAGAAAACGAAAATAAGGATGGCATACTTTGGAAAATAAATTTTGATGGATCTTGTAATAAAACAAGTGCAGGAGTAGGTGTGTGGATTCAAAATACAAAACAGAGGTTTTCATACAAATTGGATTTCCCATCCACTAACAATATTGCTGAGTATGAAGCACTTCTCCTAGGCTTACAACTGCTCAAACAGTTAGAAGCCCAGAGGATATCGATCTTAGGAGATTCTGAACTTATCATAAAACAAATAAAAGGGGTATACTCATCTAAAAATCCAAGACTTTGGAATATCTAAACACTTCCCTTGATCTATTAAAAACCTTTGAAAAATATGAACTTATTTTCATTCCAAGAGAATTGAATCATCTAGCAAATGAACTCGCTTTCAATGCCAGCAATTGTCAGACACCTGAAATAAATCAACAATTTAGTATAAAAGTAAAACACAGACCAGTCGTACCTGATAACGAAGACCACTAGCAAGTGTTTGATTCTGAAAAACACATAGATGATTTTTTAAAGTCATAAAATGATTTCACCATACCAACATCAAAATCTAGCCATAATCAGAACTGCCCATATATTGAAGAAATCCCAGAAGCTGAAATGACATATATTGCTGATATAAATCATTATGAAAATCCTTTTGAAGCAGAGGTAACTGACAACACAGACCAAGAAGACTTGGAAGTCTTACAATGCAAAAATGATAAAATTCCAAGAGGTCTCTTGCCTTTGGAACACCTTTTTGACTTTAATGATGTAGCCAAAGAACCAAAAATGGAGCCTGTAGAAACAAATGTAGAAGAACACAATATAGGCTCCCTAACGGAACCCAAGATGATTAAATTGTCCATCACTCTTCCAACTCACATAAAATATCGATACATTGATCTGTTTAAAGAGTTTAAAGATGTTTTTGCCTGGGCATACACAGATCTGAAGTCTTACGATACTAGAATTATTCAGCACAAGATTCCCTTGAAGGAAAATCAAAATCCCTACAAAAAAAAACTGAGGAGGATAAACCCACTTTTGTTACCTTTAGTTAGAGTTTAAATTGAAAAGATGCATGATGCTGGCATTATAGTACCTGTTAGATTTTCAGAATGGGTATCAAACTTAGTTTCTGTTAGGAAAAAGACAGGGGAGATCAAACTTTGTTTCGATTTCAGAAACCTAAACAGAGCATCCCTTAAGGACAACTACCCATTGCCCAAAATGGATCATATACTTCAAAAGGTAGTTGGGTCAAAAAGGATTTCCCTCTTAGATGGGTTCTTGGGTTACAATCAGGTGCTAGTGCTCCCGAGTGATCAAATCAAAACTACTTTCACTGCACCTTGGGGCACCTTTATGTATGTCAAAATGCCTTTTGGGTTAATGAATGCAGGGGCCACCTTCCAAAGGGCCATGGATATAGCCTTTTCTAAATACATTGGCTATTTCATAATCATTTACCTTGATGACATAACTGTTTTCTCAAAAACTGATGAAGAACATTTGATTCATCTAAGAAAATTTTTTGAGAAGTGTAGGAAATTTGGCTTGTCATTGAATCCCAAGAAAACACTCGTTGGTCTCCAAGAAGGTAAACTTCTTGGCCACATAATTTCGGAAGAGGGAATCAAAATAGACCCTACAAGGATAGATGGCATATTGCAGATCAGCCATCCAAAGAGCCTCAAAGAATTGCAATCTTTCATCGGAAAGATAAATTTTCTGAGGAGGTTTATCCCTAATCTTGCTGAGGTATTAAAAAAAATTACAAACATTCTTAAGAAAGATGTCGGTGTAAAATGGACTTTACCAGCTAAACAATCATTCGAACTGGTCAAACAAGCTCTTGCTCAAGCACCAATCCTGATTAGTCCAGATTTTACCAAAGATTTTTACATCTTTTCCTTTGCACCTGAACATACAATAGTTGCATTTTTACTTCAAAAGAATGATTTGGGGCAAGAACAACCAATATCTTTCTTTAGTAGGGCCTTAAGAGATGTTCCTCGCAAATATAAAATCATGGAGAAGCAAGCCTTAGCATTGGTGAAAGCATTAAAAGACTTTAGGGTCTATATTTTACACTCTCAGATAATTGCTTTTGTTCCACATACAGTTGTCAAGGACATTCTAAGTCAAAACCACGATGGTAAAAAGGGAAAATGGATTGCAACTATTCTTGAATATGACTTAGAAATAAGGCCCACCAAACTAGTTAAGGGGCAGGGATTAGTAAAACTTATGGCTGAGTCTAACTTTCAAGCACTGGACATAAATATGGTAGATGTGTTAGAATAAATAGAAGAATCTGATGCTCCTTTCATTCAAGAAACATTTATAAATTCTCCTTGGTATGCTGACATTATTTATGTGATTTTATATCTAAATTCCCCTCCCTCTTTGTCTAAAACTAAAGCTAGATTCTTGAAACAAAAAGCTTTGAGTTTTTGCATATTAAATGGAGTATTATATTGGAAAAATGTTGTTGGAATTTTTCTTAAATGTTTACTTGAAGATGATGCAGGAAAAATCATGCATGAATTGCATGATGGAGAATGTGGAGGACACCTCTACTAGAAGGCCACAACCAACAAAATTCTTAGATCTGGTCACTATTGGCCTACCCTCTTCCCTGACACTCAAAAGCTGGTCATGTCTTGCCATAAGTGTCAAATATTTGATGGAAAAAGAAAACTCCTTCCCTTACCTTTACATCCTATTAGAGTTGAGGCACCTTTTCAACAATGGGGGTTGGACTTCATTGGGGAAATTCATCCATCCTCCTCAGCTCAGCATAAATGGATCCTCACAGATACTGAATTCTTTACCAAATGGATAGAAGCTATACCATATAGGAATGCTAATGACTCTGTCATTATCAAGTTCCTTGAAACAAATATCCTATCCAGATTTGGTTGTCCCAAAAAAATCATAATAGACAATGCTGCTGCTTTTAAATCTAAGAAGATGGTTGATTTCTGTCACAAATACCACATAACCTTTGGCCATTCCACTGCTTACTATCCCCAAGGGAATGGATTAGCTGAATCTTCCAACAAGAGTCTCATCAATATAATCAAGAAGCTGTTGGAACAAAATCAGAAATCATGGCACAGTAAACTGGTTCATGCCTTATGGGCTGATAGGCTAACTACAAAGAAATCAATAAACATGTCCCCCTATCAGCTAGTCTATGGCATGGATGCAGTCTTTCCCACCTTGTTGGGAGTGCCAGTCATGAAGCTCCTTCAAGAAGTGCAGATTGAAGAGAATGATATGCAAAGAAGAATCAACCAAACAATCCATTTACAGCAGACCGGAGAGGAAGTCTATGAAAGAACACAATTAGTCCAAGAAAATATGAAGAAGCTATTTGATAAGAGGACTAAGGCAAACAATTTCCAAGTTGGAAATGTTGTTCTTAAGTGGGATTCAAGAAAAGAAGAGAAGGAAAAACATGGCAAATTTGAGAACTTGTGGAAAGGGCCCTATATTATTCATGCTGAGAGGGGTCACAATGCGTTTTTCTTGAAAGAACTGAATGGAGAAGACCTATATGGAGGTCCTGTCAATGGCAGGATTCTCAAGCATTACTTATGCCAAGAATCTTAAGTTTCAAATCATTTTATTTTATTTTTTCATTATAAATATCATAGTCTAACCATTGCATTCAAAGTTAGAAAAATAAAAAATACAAAAACAAAGAAAGAAGGAAAAGAGGGAAAAATGTCAAAAAAAGAAAGGTATAGCCCCATACCAAAAAAGAGAAACAAATCTGAAAGTGTGCAAGCTTAAATGTCACTCCTAAAGAACACACTTCTAGTTAGTCAAACTATCTAACCTTGACTAATTAGCTTTAAATTTTCTGCTGATAGGATAGTGAATTCGATTTGCCAAACTGTTTAATCTTGGCTTATGAGTAGATAATTTAGGATAGAAATTAAAGGTTCAAACATGATCAAAACCTGAACCTCAATTTCAAAAAGAGATGAATCAAATATGTTTCATTTTCTAAGTGAAAAAGATGTAAAAATCTGGTCCTAATCAAATCAAAATATGAACCAGAGAAAAAGGAAAGACAGCTTAATAACAGTCAAATCAGAACTGTAGAAAAGAGGAAGGAAATGTTTTCAAAATTAAGATCTCAAGCCTTCCATTTTTTATTTAATTTTCTTCAAAATAAATGTCTATGTGTAGCTTGTCTTTATGCCATAGATAACAGCAAGTCAAACAGCTTAATCTTGACTTGACTGTTTTTAAATTTATGTTTTAGAAATTAGAGAATAAAAATCTGTTGGACAGTTTAATCCCAACAGATAGTAGATTAGGTAGAGAAGCATCTGAACTCAACTGTTAAGTCTGAGTTCAGGGAGAAATAAGGAGTAGAATTAGATTAGATTTACTACTTTCGAAATAATAAAATGTTGTAAAAGAGTTTTCCAATCCAAGTGCACTCTAATGAAGGAAAAAATGTTAGATCAATATGATTGGGTAGGTAGAATCTTGTTTAATGAGGATCCATTGTTTTCATGACTGCTAATATGTTTTCAGAGAAAAATCATCCCAGCACAGGAAGAGCATCCCAATGGATCAGGCGCAGGTCAGTCTCCTAGAGAATGCAAGTTTGAAGTTCTTGATGCCTTCAAGTAGGCACCATCCCCAAGTGGAGCCATTGTTAGCCACCTATAATATTTGTTATACCAAAAGGTGGCTAAGACTTTTTGAGCCTCCAAGGAAAAAAATTTATCACTAAAATTTTTTGGCTCTTGAAGACTCCTTGAAGACCTCAAGCCTCTGTCCAGATCCTATACTGTTGATTACATCCTAAAAACCTTTGAAATCATGCTAAAATTCAAAGCCCAAATGTTGCTACAAACCCCTTTTTCCCTTGCCTCTTTTTCCAAAACTAACCTCATTTTCTATCCCCCCATTTCCCATGAAAATCCATCATTATCATGTTTCTCCTCTTTTTACTTCATAAAAATCCGTAATAAGGTTCTAAGACCCCTTCTTAGCCTTATCAGAATCCTCAAATTCCTTGGAAAATCCTTTAAAAACTATTAAAATGCATATTCTCCATGTATTGGACTTAAGCCCCCTTCGGCAAAGTCCCTAACCCTTTTATCCATGCGCCCTGGCGCCAGAATCAGGTGATGAGTCAGTCAGGTGCTTATCCATTTTAAAACAAATATTTCGCCCCGAAAACATTAAACCTTTGTTTAAATTTAAAAACTTGGGCTTTAAATTATTTTATATTTCCGCCGGTACAATTTTTTGAATCGTTCCGCACCGTCGATCTGATCTGCAGATCAGACGGTGCAGATTGCGTCTTCTGGTGGTCCCCGCCAGCTGTTCACCACTCTTAAAAACTGGCAGTATCCATCACACCGCCCTTGGGCGAAAAGTTTTTTTCCCCTGATCGCCAGTGATTCGATACACTTTCCGCCACACGTCCCCTGTAGTCTTTGCAAAACCGTCATCCATCTGCCGTCCATCGCGCATTAACGTTCGAACCGGGATGCCCAGCGATATCGCTGTCCACCGTCCAATCTGGGGTGGGCCATCCAACGGTGATCGCTCACCGAAGATGCGCGACAATTAACGGAGGTGCCCACGCGATAATCGGGTTATTGCGCGACGGAAAATCAATCTCCGCCGTCGATCTGATCTGCAGATCGACGGTCCATATTCCATCACCCGATTCCTCCATTTGAATTTTAACCTCCACTCCTGACCGTCGATCTCTGCAAGATCGATGGCTCATATTCAATCTTCTTTCGCCCATTTCACGATCTCTCCCAATTGATCCCGACCGTTGGATGATGCCATCCAACGGCCGCGCTTCCTCCACATGCCTCTGCAGCAGTCAACCTATATATGCAGGATTTTTTAATAGTCATTTGTATTTTTGCAGGGTTTAAATGGTTTTCCGCCATTCTGAAGAAAATTCGCGGGCTGAGGGTGGTGACCCTCTCGCTTTCAAGGGAAATCATTTACAGTTGTTAAATGCACGTTTCATCGGTGTGTCATAACGCATTGATGCCATTCGATTCCTGTTTCAGTCCTGCACATTTGAAATACACAGCAAGTCAATCACAAATCAAGAGTATTAGTATAGAAGACCAAAATGCACCAGAATAGAGGATTAAGAGATAGATTTGTGGGGATTATATCTAAGATGTCTATCAAAAGCCTAATCCCTGGATTTAAACATAGTTTTAAGGAAAAATCAGAAGTGTTTTATCAGACAGAAAGCCCCACCGCCATAATTTGGGGCAAATTGATTCCTCAGATACCATAAGAGCCACCTGTTGGCTCAAACATTTGAAATAGAGGCCGAAGTTATTGACGAAAATCAGATATTCGCCTCTAGTGCAGCCATGGAGTTACTTCTGCAAAGAAACTTATATAAATAAAATATCTGCGGAGTTATTCCACACAGAAACAGAGCCTCAAAGTCAAATAAAGCTCCCACTGAGCTTAATTCATAAATTTAAAACAGTTAATACAGAGAACCACTTGTAAACTTCTTCATCTAGCCCCTCAAAAGGCCAAGAAGTCATGAATCTGTATTAATTGCCTTGAGAGATCTTTTATCAGATCCAACCTCTTAATCCTTCTACAAATACTTCTGTAGAGGATGAGAAGTGTTGTTGGTTGGTTGTTGTTTGATCACAAGTTGTAATATTGAAACTCTCTGAAATCAATACATAGTCCTTTGAAGTTGAAGAACAAATTGAAGTCTTGGAGATCTTGATGATGTTGTTGCATTTTTGTTCCTGAGAAGGCTCTATCACTGGATTCATGAGCTTGGATGTTGGTGAAGTATTCTGAACTGTTACATGTTTTTCCCTGTTTCCATTATGTTCCATAATTTCTCACTACAGTAGGATAGAAAATATTAGGCTAAGAAATGACTCTTGGAAGCACCTTAGACCTGTTCATCCTTCACTATTTTATGTTTTCTTCTGCTGAAGTATTTTAGAGGCTTTAATCTTTCTCTTTAGTCTTCATGCTTGTTTATTTCCTTTAATAGTTTTAACAGTTGGTTTCAACATGATTTATGGTTTTCCCTGCTTGTCTGTTGCCACTTAAAAACTGTTATTGAAGTCTGACTTTGAATTTCTTTGCTTATAGTGAATCATAGAGGTCTGTTCTGATCTTGCCCTTTGTCCCCACTTAAACAGTTGGCTTAAAGGTCATTATAATTATGATCATAGATGTTTTTAGGTGTTCCCTCTTCTATGACTGTGATTATCAGTAAATCTTATATGTTTTCTAAAGTCCTTTAGAATAAAATCTTTGAGGAATTAGGGTGTTCCCCGAATCTTAGATTTCATTTTGAAAGTTGTCTTGAATTCATTATTTGCTTAAAGAATGTTTGTAGAATTTATGGTTAGCCCTCTCTATCAAATATCTCTTTATTGTTTAAATTATGTTTTCAGGTTCGCTTTGTTGAGAATTCAATTTCTCTTTCTAAATCATTAATGTTCATCCCATTCCAAAAACAGAAGGATCTTGTGGCCAAGTTAGATTTTCCCTTTGATATCCCATATCCTTTGATAAGTGTGTTATGACTTCTTTTTGACTCCATTTCCCAATGAAACAGATATTTTACTATCCTATATATCTTTCCTAGACCTTTTATGTTTTGTTGTATCAATTCAACCCAACCAAACAAACAAATACCTGCACTTAATAACTAGTCTAAAACCAATACTCTAAGCACACAAGATAAACCTTTGCAAACAAACTTTGAGAGATCCCTCTCTGAGAGCAGGAGGACTAGATCCTGTAACTCTAAAGATTGGTTCTAATGTTGCCTTGTCTTTTGATTTTCCAAACTATCAAAACACGGGACACCAACACACACTATTAATCCAATGAATTTAAAATTAACGTACCATCATACATCCAATTCCATCAAATCAGAAATAAAGATATACACTGAAATCAGTGCATCTAATGCAAGAAATCAAATAAGATTAGAAAAAAACATCTACACAGAAATTAATGCATCTAATGCAATTAATCAAATAGGATTAGAAATCAACATCTACACTCGAATCAATGCATCTAGTGCAAGTAATAAAATAGGATTAGAAACCAACATATACACTAAAATCAATGCATCTAGTGAAAACAATCAAATAGGATTATAAATCACCATCTACATTCAAATCAATGCATTTAATGCAAGCAATCAAATAGGATTATAAATCATTTATATTGAAATCAATGCATATAGTGTAAGCAATAAAATATAATTATAAATCAACATCTACATTGAAATTAATGCATCTAGTGAAAGCAATCAAATAGGATTAGAAATCACCATCTACACTGAAGTAAATGAATTTAGTACAAGTAATCAAATATAATTAGAAATCATCTACATTGAAATCAATGCATCTAGTGCATGTAATCAAATATCATTAGAAATCAAAATCTACACTAAAATAAATGCATCTAGTGCAAGTAATCAAATAAGATTAGAAATCACCATTTACGTTGAAATCAATGCATCTATTGTAAGAAATCTTCTTTCCTCTCTCCCATCTCCAAATATATCTATATGTCCCTCCATCTCTCCTTATTTGTCTCTTTATATCACCCCCAAAAACACACACACACACTCTATCACTCCATATTTATCAATCTCTTTGTCCCTCCCTCCCTGTTTCCATCTATCTCTTCTTTCTCTTCACCTTCCCTCTATATCTATATCTCCCTTTGTCTCTCTATATCAACCCAAAAACATACATTCTCTTTCTCCAATCTATCTATCTATCACTACCTCCTCCTCTCCCTCCCTCTCCCCTGCTTCGATCTATCTTCCCTCCTACTATCCTCTCTCGCTCTCCCTCCATATTCCTTATCACTCCTTCTCTCTGTCTCTCCAACTTTCAATTTATGCCTTTCTTCTTACCACCCTCTCTCTTCCCCTCCATCTCCATATCTCTTTACCTACCTCTCTCCACTCTCTCTCTCTTCCTTTACCCCCCACCTCTCTGATCCAACTTTAGAATTGTTAAAGTTGTATCGAAATTACTCAAACCACCAAGATGGTTATTTGAAATTTTGTAATTCTTGATTATGTAATAATTGATCAAGATAATCACTAAAATTGTGAAGTTCAAATGTGCGACATCAATCGACATCAAATTCAGATGCGACTCCAGCAAATTTCAAAAGCATCAATCAAAGACATCGTCAAATCGACCTGTGACAGAAACAACAAAGTTTGTTATAAGACTTATGTAAGTAAAACTTGTTCTAAGTCTTTTGTAAAGGTTAAGAATGTCTAATGTCCACTTTTGTAAATTCATAGGGCGAATTGTTAAATTAGGTCCTATTCCTAAGTTTTATAAACTTATGGACTTAAAGTCCCTAGCACAAAACCTATGTGGATGTCACTATGGTGTAAAACCTTTAAAGGGTCAAGTCCTAGTGAAATCATTACCATAAACCTTTTTGTAAAGGCTCGGAGGATGTAATATTCCATAAACATTATTATAATGTTCGTAAGTCATGTTATAAATTTATTGTAAGGTCGGACTTGGGTTTTATAAACCTCATGTCAAAGTCCGAAAACTATGTCATAAACCTTAAAGTCTAAGGTTCGATGTAATCCTTATATTAAAGGTTCGGAAGTGGGTCTAAAAGACCATGGTGCAAAACCTTTGTTAAAATGTTCGATGAAATATGTTACAACCTTATGGCGCATTAAAGGTTCGAGGTAACGGTGATAAACCTTATCAAAGGTGTATGTAAAGGTTCGAACGATGATAGTGGAATGGGTTTTCGAACTATATTATAAAGTTCGGATTTTGTAAAAGTCTGTCATTTGAACTATGTCAAAGTTTGGGCTCGAGATATAAAACATTGTAAAACTCCACAGAGTTATCCAGACAGCGTTGTTAAACCGCGTCGAAAGGCATTGCAATGTAAACACATAAACTGTGATGAATAAACCGTGACAGGTGAACAGAACAGGACCGCAGCATTAAAGAACCACGTGGTTAAGAAAACCGCGTCGGAAGTCGGATAAGTCATATGAGCAGAGTTTAGGCCACGTCAGGAGATTGCCAGCAAAGCTTGGGATGAAACCATCGGATAAGACATGTGGTAGGTCACCAGAGTTTAGACCGCCAGGTTTATGGAGTAACTATCGGAGTTACCGCCAGATAAGAGATCCAATTGTTCACATGCAGATCTCTAACTCTGCTCGATTAGCATAACCGCCGGAGAAGACTTTATTATAAAGTATAATTATGGGTTTTTGATTTAATATCAATGCAATGATAATGAAACCAAATCCTATGTATGTAATGATGTTGGGATTCAAATCCCTCATCACTAAACAATCTCCAACAGATTTCTAAAGGAGGCAAAACAAGTTCGAAGATCAAGCCATGAGGTGGAATGATTCCATGTGAGGCTTTCGAAATGGATCAAGTTTAAGAACCGAATTAAAGAGATTCATGAATTAAGTTAAACTAAGAGGCCTTGTAATCTTAACCAAAATCTTAAATTGGTTTATTAAAGATTGAGGCAGCAGCATTATTTGCCATGAATTTATGAGCTCCTTATGTATAAAAGAGAGCATTTTTCTTTGTAAAAGGGGGAACTTCATGAGAGAGTGGAGGAGCACTTCAATGGAGAGTGTGGGCACTTCATGAAAGAGTGGAGGGGCACTTCAATGGAGAGTGTGAGCACTTCATGAGAGAGTGGAGTGAGCAATTTTTGAAGAGAAGTTTTTGAGAGTGAGATCTCAAGAGAGGAGAGTTTTCCCTACTTCAGGAGGAAGTAGGCCCTCTTCAGAAGAAAGATAAAGTAATTGGTGGAGATTTTGTTCTTTGCAGGTTATTGAAGGATCAAAGCATCCTACTTGCATAAATACATCATTGAAGTATGTTGATAATCAACAAGTTCAACTTCAACATTCTGAAACTATTTCAGCCACCAATCTGTCGAAGGTCCAAATAGCTTCAGTCCTTAGTTTGTTTTAATGTGTGAATCATCCATGTCCTTTCTTATGTGTTGAAAGAAAGGAGTTGTATAAGTTATCATGTTCAAGGGAAGGTCCATATCTGCAACATCAGTAGTGAAACTGATGATTCCTTGTAGCATATTTTCTCTCGGCTTAAAGAATACAACGGACGCACAATTCTGAGGTGGACCCAGAGACGTAGTCCAGGTGGGTCGAACTCCGTCACAAACATATTTGTCTTATGGTATGATTTGTGTGATTGATGTGAAATTGTTCAATCTTTGTTTCATGCATAAAAAGTTAATTCACATAATAACTATTTAGTAAAATTTCCAATCACATGTTGTACAAGGACTAGAAACGATCTTGGTTAAAATTATGCATTTTAATAGCCTGAGTATTAATTGCTATAAAGTTCTATAGATAGAGTCTGTAGAGGGCTAGGTAGCCTCTGGATCTCATATTTTTCTTAAGGGTGACATATCCAGTAAACGCCCCTACAGTTAATCTCTGAAATAGAACTAAGTAACTCGGGTCATTTTCAGATCAAGTGGTATTGGAGCAAGCTAGTTCTTTGCAAGTACAAGATGGGCAAGAACCCTCACCAGCTGTCAACTTGTCAAAGTTGCAAATTGTCAGGGCATGTTCAAGACAATTGTCCAATGCTTCCGAAGGAAACAATACCGACACCAGCAGCCCGGGAAGAAACCAAGTCACATGCTAGAGATCAAACAAGTACTGAATGCAATTAGGTCGACTTCATGCCATATGCTTAAATGATTTTGTAATATCTATATCTAGTAAGATTGTAACTTTGAATTATTTTTCAAAAGCATTGCAAATAAAACTTTTGGAGAACCAAAATTTCTTTTAGATGGGAGGTGTGATCCAAATTTAGAATTGTTAAAGTTGTATCAAAATTACTCAAACAACCAAGACGGTTATTTGAAATTTTGTAATTTTCGATTATGTAATAACTGATCAAGATGATCATTAAATTTTGAAGTTAAAATGTGCGACATCGATCGAAATCAACTTCAGATGCGACTCCAGCAAATGTCCAAAGCACCAATCAAAGACATCGTCAAATCGACCTGCGACATAAACAACAGAGTTTGTTATAAGACTTATGTAAGTAAAACTTGTTCTAAGTCTTTTTATAAAGGTCAAGAATGTCTAATGTCTGCTTTTGTAAATTCCTAGGGAGAATTGTTAAATTAAGTCCTATTCCTAAGTTTTCTTAACTTATGGACTTAAAGTCCCTAGCACAAAACCTATGTGGATGTCACTATGGTGTAAAACCTTTAAAGGGTCAAGTCCTAGTGCAATCATTACCATAAACCTTTTTGTAAAGGCTTGGAGGATGTAATATTCCATAAAAATTATTATAATGTTCGGAAGTCATGTTATAAAGTTATTGTAAGGTCAGACTTGGGTTTTATAAACCTCATGTCAAAGTCCGAAAACTATGTCATAAACCTTAAAGTCTTAGGTTCGATGTAATACTTATATTAAAGGTTCAGAAGTGGGTCTAAAAGACCATGGTGCAAAACCTTTGTTAAAAGGTTCAATGAAATATGTTACAACCTTATGGCGCATTAAAGGTTCGAGGTAACGTTGATAAACCTTATCAAAGGTGTATGTAAAGGTTCGAATGATGATAGCGGAATGGGTTTTCGAACTATATTATAAAGTTCGGATTTTGTAAAAGTCTGTCATTCAAACTATGTCAAAGTTTGGCCTTGAGATATAAAACATTTTAAAGCACCACAGAGTTATCCAGACAGCGTTGTTAAACTGCATCTGAAGGCATTGCAATGTAAACACATAAACTGTGATGAATAAACCGTGACAGGTGAACAGAACAGGACCACAGCGTTAAATAACCGCATGGTTAAGAAAACCGTGTTGGAAGTCAGATAAGTCATGTGAGCAGAGTTTGGGCCACATCAGGAGATTTCCAGTGAAGCTCGGGATGAAACTGTCGGATAATACATGTGACAAGTCACCGGAGTTTAGAGCACCGGGTTTATGGAGTAACTATTGGAGTTACCGCCAGATAAGAGATCCGATTTTTCACATGCAGATCTCTAACTCCGCTCGGTTAGCATAACCGCCGGAGAAGACTTTATTATAAAGTCTAATTATGGGTTTTTGATTTAATATCAACGCAATTATAATGCAACCAAATCCTATGTATGTAATGATGTTGGGATTCGAATCCCTCATCACTAAACAATCTCCAACAAATTTCTAAAGGAGGCAAACCAAGTTCGAAGATCAAGGCATGAGGTGGAATGATTCCATGTGAGGCTTTCGAAATGGATCGAGTTTAAGAACTAAATTAAAGAGGTTCATGAATTAATTTAAATTAAGAGGCCTTGTAATCTTAACCAAAGTCTTAAATTGGTTTATTAAAGATTGAGGCAGCAACATTATTTGCCATGAATCTATGAGCTCCTTATGTATAAAAGAGAGCATTTTTCTTTGTAAAAGGGGGCACTTCATGAGAGAGTGGAGGAGCACTTCAATGGAGAGTGTGGGCACTTCATGAGAGAGTAGAGGGGCACTTCAATGGAGAGTGTGAGCACTTCATGAGAGAGTGGAGTGAGCACTTTTTGAAGAGAAGTTTTTGAGAGTGAGATCTCAAGAGAGGAGAGTTTTCCCTACTTCAAGAGGAAGTAGGCCCTCTTCAGAAGACAGATAAAGTAATTGGTGGAGAGTTTGTTCTTTGCAGGTTATTGAAGGAGCAAAGCGTCCTACTTGCATAAAGACAACATTGAAGTACGTTGATAATCAATGAGTTCAACTTCAACATTCTAAAACTCTTTCAGCCACCAATATGTCGAAGGTCCAAATAGCTTCAGTCCTCAGTTTGTTTTAGTGTGCGAATCATCCATGTCCTTTCTTATGTGTTGAAAGAAATGAGTTGTATCAACTAGCCTATTCAAGGGAAGGTCCATATCTGCAACATCAATAGTGAAACTGATGATTCCTTGTAGCATATTTTCTCTCGACTTAAAGAATACAACGGACGCACAATTCTGAGGCGGACCTGGAGACGTAGTCCAAGTGGGACAAACTCCGTCACAAATATCTTTGTCTTATGGTATGATTTGTGAGATTGATGTGAAATTGTTCAATCTTTATTTCATGCCTAACCAGTTAATTCACATAATAACTATTCAGTAAAATTGCCAATCACATGTTGTACAAGGACTAGAAACGATCTTGGTTAAAATTCTGCATTTTAATAACCTGAGTATTAATTGCTATAAAGTTCTATAGACAGAGTCTGTAGAGGGCCAGGTAGCCTCTGGATCTCATCCTTTTCTTAAGAGTTACATATCCAATAAATGCCCCTACTGTCAATCTATGAAATAGAGCTAAGTAACTCGGGTCATTTTCAGATCACTCTCTCTCTCTCTCTCTCTCTTCTAACTTTGTCACTATATGCCTCTCTCTCTCCTTCTCTCCCCCATTCTCTCCTTATGTTCTTCTTTGTCTCTTTATCTCACCCCCAAACATACAAACTCTCTCTCCATCTCTCCCTTGTCACTCCCTCTCTCTCTCCACTTTTCACTCTCTATGTATTTCTTCTTTCCTCCCTCTCTCCCCATCCAGCTCCATCTCTCTATTCATCCCTCTCTCCCCCTCCAACGCCATCTCTCTATCCCTCCCTCTCTCCCCCTCCAGCTCCATCTCTCTATCCCTCCCTCTCTCCTCTTCTCTCTCAAGTCCCCTCTCTTTTCCTTCCTCTCTTTCCCTCTCTATCTCTATCTCTCTCTCTCCCCTACAATCCTCCATATTCCCCCATCACTATCTTCCTCTCTCTCATCCTTCCTCTCTCTCCCTTTATCACATGCCTCCTTCTATCTTCACCCCTCTCTCTCTCTCTCTCTCTCTCTGCCCTAAAATCATCTCTCTTCTCCATCACTCTATCTATCTCTCCAACTATGTTACTATATCCCCCCCTTTCTTATTCTCTCTCCTTCTCTCCCCCTTTTCTCCATCACTCCTGTTGAGATTCAACAAGATGATGAAGCTTAATGAAAATCAGTCACCTTCACTAAGTGGGCTCGTAGGCTATTTTTAGGTGTAATTCTATTTTTAGACATGGTGATCATATTTCAGAAGTTGCAGGATGATATTTGTGGATGGTTGGTCAAGTTGGAGAAATAGATGAAATTCTATTTTTAGAATATTGGGCGAAGTCTATTTATAGATCATCAATCTAAAAATAGATGCATGTTTGTTATTATTAGCTCTTAATAATAATCCAACAATAAACAACAACTTATTCTCTTGGAGCACTTTATTTCAGTATACAAATTTGGCAAATTAGTGGGCTAAAGGAATTACGCAATTCCTAGGGTTTACTGGTGGTTCATGCATGGAGGACTCAGTTAGAACTGAAGTGGCAAAGTTATGACAGATTCGGAAGAGCAGTTCATGGAGTTTTTATTCAGTTTAACTCAATTATTGGAGTTAAACTCAGTTGAGATAGTTGTATCTAGTCTAACTGAATGATACAATAGTGAGAGTGGAGTGAATTAATTAGTTAATTAATTCACAAATAATAACTCACTATTCAACTGAACAAATACATCAGTTACCTACAGTGCATGCCAGTTCTAGTGGAGACCCAGTGGAGAGGTAGGTGAAAGGGTGATATGGACTATCCATTGTGACTATAGCAATGCATTGATTGCATCACACACACATTGGAGTTGCCAATGAGGATTGTGCAGTCAAGGAAAGGCCAATTTGAATTCATTCAGAGGTCTTCTTCAACAGGGATTGCACAGTGGAGGCAGGCTATTAGGTGGCAAGAAATCAGTGCATGGATTTGCAGATTTCTTCATGTTAGTGTGTGATGATTGTATTGTACTAAGAGCTTGATGTACTAAGCTTTTTATGAGATTGTTACATGATCTCCATGATAAATAATATATGATAGTTAGGGTTTTTAGCTTCAGGATTTCCCATTAAACAACTGTGTTATGTGCAATTTTTTTTATTGCTTCATGTGTTTGCAATTGAGTTTAAATTTCCGCAAAATATTGGAGAAGGGCGACAATATTCCAAAATATCTCACAAAGTTTGTCCATTGTAGGGATGAACTGGGAAGTGTGGGGATTATTGTTGATGATGATGACTTGGTGAGCTTGG
This sequence comes from Pinus albicaulis, assembly GCA_034641835.2. Classification (NCBI taxonomy): domain Eukaryota; kingdom Viridiplantae; phylum Streptophyta; class Pinopsida; order Pinales; family Pinaceae; genus Pinus; species Pinus albicaulis. The sequence goes on along the minus strand of CM076581.1, from coordinate 407,873,195 downwards.
CTCTCCTTGGACTTTCGAAGAGTTGGCATAGCTACGAAGACTCTGTCAATGGATAGGAGAAACTGCTGGGTTGGGAGCGACTTTGGTCGGATCTTGTGCAGGAGGAGATAAGGTGAAGTACCAGGGATGGCTCTTCATCGAAGAATGAAGATGAAGAGAATTGCGTTTTGGCTTCCAAAGCAAGGAAAGGGAAGGGGAATAAATTCCCTTAAAAATCCGAGGCTAAAGGAAAGAAGCAGGATTTGTCCAAGGTGAAGTGTTTTCACTGTCACGAACATGGGCATTTCGCCACTAACTGCCCACAGAAGAAGAAGAATAAGAAGGCTGCTGGAGCTACAGTGGGTGAGGCCTTGGCCTCGCAATTTGAACTTGATTTCTCTTTGATCGCATGCTTGGTTACAAGTGCAATGGGATCGGTTTGGTATCTTGATAGTGGTGTGTCTTTCAATATGACGAGAGACAAGGAGTTGTTTAGTGATCTGGAGGAGAAAGACCCCCAAATGCATATAGATATGGGCAACGATGGTCGATAAAGTGCGACCAACATTGAGACCATTACCTTTGAGAGGGAGTTAGGTAATCCATTTCTGTTGAAATATGTTATGCATGTTCCAGGTCTGAAGAAGAACTTGGTCTCGGTTGCAATGTTGGAAGACAGAGGTTATGACGTTATTTTCAGCGATGGAAAATATTTCCTGCGACATAAAACAATGGGTCAAACCAAGAGGATAGGGATTCGAGTTAAGAATCTCTACAAGCTGGAGGTAGATGGATGCGCTGCAATGATGGGAAAAGCAGAATAAGTGGTGAGCTGGGATGAGGGCGAATTATGAAACAGGAGATTAGGCCATCTTCACCATGGCGCTTTGAAGATTTTGCAGCAGATTTCTGCTAGACTTCCCAAGGGTACTCTTGCACAGTCAGATCAGTGCAAGGGATGTACTATGGGTAAGTTTGTGAAGACCACCTTTCATGAGAAGGAGAATCATGCTTCGGTGATCCTTGAGAGAATTCACACAGACGTGTGTGGACCTTTATCGATTGCTTCAACAGAAAAACACAGGTACTATGTTATTTTTGTTGATGACTATTCTCGTAGATGCTAGATATTATTCATGAAGAAGAAGAGTGAAACATTCTCAAAGTTCTGTGAGTTTAAAGAATTGGTGGAGAAGGAGTCCGGGAATCAAGTGAACACTCTGTGGAGCGATAATGGGGGTGAATATATCTCGAGAAAATTCAAATACTTTTATAGAAAAGAAGGAATTCGAAGAGAAATCATAGTGCCTCATAACCCACAACAGAATGGGGTCACAGAGAGGAAGAACAGAACGATCGTGGGTGCTGCATGAGCTATGCTTGAGAGGGAGCTATATTTACATGCAATGGAGGAACTGCCAATTCTGACAAATGAGCCTCCAGATGTGGACGAGCCATAGGAGGAAGTTCATGGAGTGGAGGAGTCCACTCACACAGATCCAAACATCATAACTAGCAGAAAGTGTACTAGAGAAGCTAAGAGACTGAAGCTTGATGTGGCACAGAATGTAGGAGTCCCTACAACACAATGCAGACAGAGACAGTCACCTGATTGATTTACTGGATACATGGATCTTATGAGCAATTGTATCATGACAGAGCCATATTATTGTGAATAAGCAGTGCAAGAGCCCACATGGGTAGATGCCATGGTGGAGGAGTATGACTCCATTGTCAGAAACAGTGCTTGGGAGATTGTTCCAAGGTCGGTGGGTAAATCAGTTGTAGGATCAAGATGGATCTACAAGGTAAAGCAAGCTGCTAATGGGAGCGTTGAGAAGTATAAGGCAAGATTTGTTGCCCGGGGCTTCTCACAGATTGAGGGGATTGATTATGAAGAAACCTTTGCACCTGTCACACGGTATTCTTCCATAAGGACCATCCTTGCTCTCTCAATGCAGATGGGTTGGTACATTCATCAGATGGATGTGAAGACTGCGTTCCTTAATGGGATCATTGAGGAAGAGGTTTAAATTGAGAAGCCTGAAGGATTTGAGATATTCAGCAGTGAGTCACATGTGTGTAGGCTCAAAAGAGCGTTGAAACAAGCACCATGTGCTTGGTACACTCAGATCGACAGCTATTTCACTGGACTTGGCTTCACCAAGAATGAGGCGAATGCAAACCTGTACCAAATTGTGGTGGAGGGTAAGATTTTAATCATTGTTCTTTATGTTGATGATTTAATACTAACGGGTGATGAGCATTTGATACACTCATGCAAGGAAGATCTTGCAAAGGAGTTCGAGATGAAGGATTCAGTCCTCCTTCATTATTTCCTTGGATTGGAAATATGGCAGCGGGAAGGTGCACTGTTTGTGTCTCAAGGAAAGTATGCCTGAGAGATATTGGAGAAGTTTCACATGCAAGGCTGCAAGCCTATCGACACTCCTCTTCAAGGAAATTGGAGGAAAGAGGATGCTACATCGGCAGAGGTAGTGGATGCCACTGTTTATCGACAGTTGGTGGGTTCGCTCATGTATTTAGTTAATACAAGACCGGACAAATGCTATGCAATGAACCAGCTTTCAAAAGTGATGGTTAAGCCTACCAAGCTCTTTTGGAAGGTAGGAAAGCATGTCCTGAGGTATCTCAGGGGCACATCTGAGTATGGCTTATGGTACAGACAGATGGATGAAGTGAAGTTGCATGGCTTTACGAATGTAGATTGGGCAGGAAGCCCAATGGACAGAAAGAGTACATAAGAGGGATTTTCGGTATCAAATATACGGAAGTTTCTTGGTACAACAGGAAGCAAATATTTGTGGCACTCAGTTCAGCGGAAGTGGAATACATTGCAGCAAGTCAAGCTGCATGTGAAACTATCTGGATGAGGAAGATCCTGGTCGGTTTGTTCGGTTTGCATTTAGATCCTACATTGATACATTGTGATAATTAGAGTTGCATTAAACTATCGATTAATTCTGTGTTTCATGATAGATCTAAACATATTGATATCCAGTATCATCATATCAGAGATTGTGTGTAGTGGAAGATCATGTTGCTTCAGTACATTCCTATGGAAGATCAGGATGCAGATATTCTGACGAAGGCGCTCACCAGGAGCAAATTCGAATACCATAGAGGCAGGATCAGGGTGAAGGATAATCCCTATCTTGTTGAGAGGGAGTGTTGAGATTCAAAAAGATGATGAAGCTTAGTGAAAATCAGTCACCTTCACTAAGTGGGCCCGCAGGCTATTTTTAGGTGTAAGTCTATTTTTAGACTATGTCTATTTTTAGACATGGTGATCTATTTCAGAAGTTGCAGGATGCTATTTGTGGATGGTTGGTCAAGTTGGAAAAATAGATGAAATTCAATTTTTAGAATATTGGGCGAGGTCTATTTATAGATCGTCAATCTAAAAATAGATGCATGTCGGTTATTATTAGCTCTTAATAATAATCTGACAATAAACAACAACTTATTCTCTTGGAGCACTTTATTTCAGTATACAGATTTGGAAAATCGATGTTTGAAGGAATTACATAATTCTAGAGTTTACTTGTAGTTCATGCATGGAGGACTCGGTTAAAACTAGTGGCAAAGTTATGACGAGTTGGAAGAGCGGTTCATAATTTTTATTCGGTTTAACTCGGTTAGGCTAGTTGTCTTATCTAGTCTAATTGAATGATACACTAGTGAGAGTGGAGTGAATTAATTAGTTAATTAATTCACAAATAATAACTCACTAATCAACTGAACAAATACAATAGTTAACTACAGTGCATGTCAGTTCCAGTGGAGACCCAGTGGAGAGGTAGGTGAAAGGGTGATATGGACTATCCGTTGTGACTATAGTGATACATTGATTGCATCACACACATTGGAGTTGCGAATGAGGATTGCGCAGTCAATGCAAGGCCAATTCGAATTCATTCAGAGGTCTTCTTCAACAAGGATTGTGCAGTGGAGGCAGGCTATCAGGTGGCAAGAAATCAGTGCATGGATTTGCAGATTTCTTCATGTTATTGTGTGACGATTGTATTGTACTAAGAGCTTGATGTACTAAGCTTTGTATGAGATTGTTACATGATCTCCATGATACATAATATATGATAGTTGGGGTTTTTAGCTTTAGGCTTTCTCGTTAAACAACTGTGTTATGTGCGATTGTTTTTATTGCTTCATGTGTTTGCAATTGAGTTTAAATTTCCGCAAAGGATTAACAGTGGAAGGATTTTGTATTTAGCAAGAAGATAAATATTGTTAGATCAGGAGAATCTAGATATATACATGCATATGCTATATAATTTCTACAACTCCTTCTATGTCTCTTTATCTCACCCCTAAACATACACACTCTCTCTCCATCTCTCCCTTGTCACTCCCTTTCTCTCCACTTCTCACTCTCTATGTCTTTCTTCTTCTCTCCCACTACAACTCTGTCTCTTTATCCCTCCCTCTCTCCTCCTCTCTCTCTCTCTCTCTCTCTCTCTCCAATCCTTTCTCCTTCTCCCTCTCTTACCCTTCTCTACCTCTCTCATTCCTCTCCCTCTCTCTCTCTCTCTTCATTCCTCCTCTCCCTTCTCCTTAGTTTATCCCCATCTCTCCCTTGTCACTCCCTCCATTTCTCCACCTCTATCATATGTCTTTGTTCTTCCATCCCATATATATTTAGAGTTTATATATATATAACAAATTTAATATTGTATTAATATAAAGTTATTGAATTTAATAATTTTAATATTATAATATCTTAATATTAATGTTAAGGTTAATAATGTTTTTTTTTGCATACTTTTATTATTAATTTGGTCCATAGACTTAGATGCTCATTTCTACTCCTATTTGATATATATTTATTTGTTGACTTTACCTTTCTATACCTCTTTTATAAATATGGTATTTGGCCCATGGTATTTGACCCATGGTATTAATAATAATTTGTTTTGTAAATATAAAGAGGTTTATGGAATAAATATAAAAATATGTTTTTTTTATTTACCATACCTTTAGTTTATTTATATTTATATTTATTTACCATACCTCTCCAGTAAGTATAAAAATAGGTTTTATTAATTTACCATACCTCTGGTTTATTTATATTTTTACTCTTCCTATTTTAAATTTATATTGTTTAAATTTATTTTTAATTGTTTATTTATATGGTTATGTAAGTTATTTTTAAAGCCGACATTATTTATATTTTATTTAAAAAAATAGTTTTTTATTTTTATTTTGGCTTCTGACATACTTACACATCGGGGTCATACTGGACTGTGCCTCTCAACGCAACCAGTGTTGTTAATGCGTTGTCCATTTATTTATAATGACAATTTGTTATTTACATAGGCATGATTGACTGATTATAGGTTAAACTACCTAATTATGATAATGAAACAATATATGATATATTATTACCAATGAACATAAGTTCACAACGTTGGTTTAACCCTCCCTCTCGTTGCATATATAGAACTCTTAAGAGTTCTGACCCAACATTGCTATCATTACCAAATGATAGAAGGCGGTACATAACGAGCAACTAAAACCATATCACCAAATCAAGGAACACCCTAGAATAGATATAATTGATATTTGGAATCAAAATTATAAAATGAATTATGAAATCTTAGGCAGATCCAAAGATTTCACTGTTTCCTCGTATCAATGGGTACAACTTCACTTGTAAATTAACACCAAATCAAGGAACGCCCTAGAATAGATATAATTGATATTGGGAATCTAAATAATAAAATTAATTCTGAAGTCTTAGGTAGATCCAAAGATTGCATTGTTTATTGGTATCAATGGGTACAACTTCACTTGTAAATTAACACGGGTAAGAGTGTAACTACGAAGGAATGTGCAACTATTCCGGTCAACTAACCTTAATTACGACATATCTTGAATTAATTTATCGTAACATAATAAAGTCTTTCTTCATGCAGGACCTCCCAAATCAAGCTCACGCTTTCTCAGGTTGGATAGGAAAATACAAATAGTTTGAGTTTTAATAATTATCATTGTAATCATGTCATTATGTATATCCTATGTAACAAGCAAAAAGAAAGAAAATTTATTATTTTCAAGCATGGGTTTTGAATGTTTCCTTTAATTGGTCTTCTAGGGAAAGCATGTTCTTTATGATTCTAGGGTTTTTCATGTCATAATATTTATTTTCATGAGTCAAGAGAGTGAATATCATTTGTATAACACCCTATTGGGTAAGTTGTATCTTGTAAAATAATTTATTTTGAGTCTAGAAAGTCAAAACAAGCCTCCTAGAATAAGTCGGCCCTACCAACAAGAAGTCAACCTAGAGAAGGGTATTCGATTTCATGGAAATCCTATAAATAGAAGCATCTTCAACCTCATTTGTCACTGCACCAATTCAATCACACCAAGAAATAAGTTCGATTTGAAGCTAGGAACAAGAAGGAAGCAAGAGTGAAGTTCCATGAAGCAAGGGGAATTCAAGAAGAATAAAGAAAGTCTCATTTTGAGTTTTATTCTCTCACATATGAGAAGGAATTAGGGTTTGTATTTCTTTTACATAGCCGAAGGTTGCAGGTCGAAACTGCAGACTCGAAGTTGGTGGCCAAAGCTGAAGTTGGAAGCTGTATAAAGTTCCTCGCTCTCGTTGAATGACCGTGATATGAAATTAACATTGATATAACCTTAAGGCTCACTCATTATTCTTTGATAACCTTAGGTTGATGATTTGGACATTTGACACTACTATTAGTGGATGTGATGGATGTGTTTGTTTCCTAGTCGATGTTATGATGATAATAGTTGCGATGGATGTGTTTATTTCCTAGTTAGTGTTATGATGATGATAAATTTGATGGATATGTATGTTTCTACAAATGTTATGATGATGATAGTCGTGATGGATGTGTTCATTATGTTGGCTACTTACATTATTTCTGGTTCATGGTGAATAACGATGTGGATGACTATGTCATGTTGATGATTTAACATATGCTATTATGCCAATGACTAACACTGTGAAATATTATTATTTATCATTATCGAGTATGGAAAGAGACCACCAAATACACCCACATGTGATGAGTCGACGAAATTTGGTTTGATGGATTAAATATTTAGTTTTTGAAATTTTAAAGTTTAGTTTGAATTTTGTTGTAAATTATTATAATGACATGTTAGTGGTTTCAGGCATAGGTTACTTGTTTGGCCGGATCAATCACACATGGGTGATGTTGTACAAATCAGCCCCTCCATTCACATTTCGGCCAAAGTCCCCTTTTTCCTCTCTATCGTTGCCCTTCCCCAAGCTGGAAATACTTTGAAAAAGGCCAAAAATCCACTTTTGAAATCATATAAGGCCTAGCCCCTTTCTCCACTAGCTCTGCGCCTCCTTTCATCCATGTAATTGAACGCTGCACCTAAAGGCTCTTATCGCAGATCACATTTTCGTTGGTTAGGCCCATTTGACCCGTCGCAATTGTTTGCAGCGCGATCGATCGCGCTACTTCAAACTATTTTTTGCGTTGCTTCCATCGCAATCCCCTTTATCGCAAAGCGCGATTTTCCGTTCATGCCATTACACCTGCTTTTGTTTTTTGCGATACGCAACTTTCAAGTCACATCATCGCATAAACAGTTTCTGTTGCGCGCGTCTTTCTGCAGGTAGGTCTCCATTTGCGAATTTGCGATGTGCGCTCCGGGTCCCACTTCCAAAGCTCTCACTCCATTGTTTTGTCATGTTTTCCTTTGTAATATCTCCAAAAGTTAACCTTTGGGTCTTTAAATTGTTAGTGTTTTTCCGCCACTCTTCGTCATCTGCCCACGTGTTATCCGCTTCTCCCTCCACCATCCACATATTCCGCTTAGGTGTCACATTTCAGTGTGTTTGTTTTATATCTGCGCCTTCGTCTACTAATCCATGCTTTCATCTTCACCATTTCCATCGGCTCCACCATGTTCGTCGTCTCTGTGCTGGGTTTTATTTAACAGGTTTCGGTTTTTGCAGGTTTATTACGGCCAATAATTACCATGATTCATCATTTCCATTACAAAGGCCGAGGATGCATTGCAGGACTATGTTCCAGGAGGAAAATTGGTGAGGAAAGATCCGGAAGCAGCTATGATATGACCACCATTAAAGAAGACGAGGATTTGAATCTGTAGAACCCTCCAGAGAAAATCAAAAGGCAAATTTGGGTGGATGAAAACATTAATGCAACAACAGATTATTAATGAAGAGGCCATGAATTCATTGTCCGGCAAGAAAGGTTTCAAATTTGAAATTCAAAATTAGAAGGCCGAAAGTACTATGTACAGAAACAGGCGCCTTAAGGTTTAATTGCCGCAGATCTCCCTCCTCCAGCAAAGGGTGGAACATTTGTATATTTTATTATTTATGTCTTGTTTATGAGGAGATTTTCATTTTCAGCATTCATTTCTGAGAGTAAATTGTAAAGTACAGTCATTTATGTTTAATCATTCATAGTATGGGCGCGAATGTTTTCTGCCATTTTATTCAAATCAGATCAATAAATGTAGGATACCTACCCCACGCTCTGGAGCTTTCCATCTTCTCTATAAAAGGTAGAAAGAAAGACATTGTAAAGGTTCCAGATTTCTATCAGCAAACTGTGTAGTGAAAAGGCTTTTGTATACATTTTGTAATATTTTTGTGTGAAGGTTCAGAGCCCGTAGGGTCGCAGTGAGGAGGAGCTATAACTGTAATGAGGATTCTAGTCTTTGGTATCTCACAGTATGTAATTTTCTCTTATGTGTTAATACAATATCTCCTTTCATGCTATTTATCTTCTTCTATCATGTTCTAGAATGTGAGTGGCTCACTAGTTTGCGGTAAGGATTCATCCTTGTTGATGCCCTTTCTGGAATTAGTCAAGCGCTTTAAATAGGCCTAGTCATGATATACTCTTCCATGTTCATCTCTTCCATATTTTCTGCTATATTAGTTACTTGAGGAGGGTGCTTTTAAAACGCCATTGTCATATAAGGATTCATAAATTAATATGCTCTTATGTGGTTCTGTTGTGTATCTGGGTATCAGTCTCATGCTAACTAATATCTTCTCTATGTTTCCTCACTGCACTCACTTCCTGATATTTGATTTCTGTGATATATTATTTGAGCTGGCCCTCTTTACAGTAAGTTGTCTCTTAACTGTCTGATGCCTTTATATTGGATTTTTGCATAATGTCCCTACACCATTCTTATCTTTGTATCAGCTTCTGAGAGAGATTGGTCCCATTCAAAACTAATTTCCTTGTTCAAACAAGAGATAGTAAGTGAGCTCTTGGACTGACAATCCAAATTATACAAAGAGATCCTTGCTATATTAAGATGTCCTAGGCACTGGTCTATGGCAACTCTAGACTGTCTCTAGTGGGGTGACAAAATTGTCCACAACATCTCTCTGGCACCGTTGCCGGGGAACGAATTCAAGAATATCATTTTCCCTGGGCCTCGACAAATTGTTTTCACTCTCTAACCAGGTGAGCACGGAGAGTTGAAGAGCTGCGTATCTCTCACCTTGGCGACTCCACTGGTCTTTATTTGATAAATTTTATTGGTATTCCTTGCTTCTCGAAAGCCACATTTGAGGTCAGATACATCTCAGTCGAAAAAACCCTACGTGTCTGACCGAGAGAAGATCATTCATAAAAGAGTTTGGAAGGAGAGGAAGTCAGTTCGTGCTGAAAACCCTGAATATTCCATTGAAGATTATCCGCCCTCTTCTTCTCAAGAGATCAGAACAGAAAGTCCTGAGTTTTACTCAGAAACTCCACGTAGAGGAAGTGTCTGGATTGAAGAAGACTCTCATCCTACTCCCGAGGTTGAGGAAATTAAAGAAGTCACAAAAGTAGCCGCTGTTAGTCGTGAATTATTCCCAGCTATGCCTCAGTCCTCCATATCATATTTTCCCATTATTATTCATATTCTGCTTCCTCCTACTCCTCTCCCTTCATTTGTATCTCAGACTGTTGTACAACCCCCACCTCCCCCAATGGCTAATGTTCCTGCTTTTCTATTGAACAAATACGCTCCACTGGCCTTGCCCCAAGTGCTAAATGATATGCCGCAGGATTATCTAAAGATTCTGCCAAGATTTAATGGTGAAAATGAAGTTGATGCTCATAAACATCTTGAGACCTTCTGCTCTTTTGCAGAGAACTTAAATGTTGAACATTTGGATGTGGTCTTGAGATTGTTTGTACAGTCTTTGGAAGGTGAAGCCAGAAAATGGTTCAAGACATTGGGAAATCGTTCTGTGACCACCTAGGACCAGATGGAAAATACTTTTCTCAAGAAATGGGGGGAAAAGAAAGATCATGGTCAATGTCTTACTGAGTTTAATACTATGAAGAAGAAACAGAATGAAGGGATATCAGAATTTATCAAAAGATTCAACAAGTTATATCTGAGCCTGCCTCCTGAAATGAAACCCCATGAAGCTGCTGCCAAGATAATTTTTATAGCAGCCTTTGATTTTGACTTTGGATTCTCGTTGAGAGAAAGAAAACCTGCCACTTTAGATGATGCACAGTCAGACGCTCTGGAATTGGAAGCAAACTTTTCCTCCACTGGGAAACTGAAGGGAAAAATTGAACAAGATACTAGGAGGAGAGGCAAAGAAGAGGTTTCCACCTCTAATTAGGAAAAAGATTCAGATAAAATGGATGAAATAAGCAAAATGATAAAGAATATGGTCAAGATTGAACTAGAAGCTAAAAATGCAGCTCCCAAGAACTATTACAATGCTCCAAACAGAGGATACAATCCTTAGTACAGAAGACCACCATTGCAGATATTGTCGAGAGAAGCAAAGGAACAACGGGACCAGGTACCTCATCCCCTATACCTGGAAGGACCAGCAGATGACTCCACTGGAGATGCAGCTTATGGATTAGAAGATTCAAATCTGGCTTTTTCAAATACTGATGATATGGATTGCCCATTGCAAGACGAGAACGAAGAAGCAAAGATTGATCATTATTGTAAGCAATTTGCTGATTTCATGCAAGCACAATTCAATGTCAAATATGATCTTAGATCTTCAAGGAAGAGGACCAGAACTCAAGATCAAGAAGAGGAGCCACCTCAGAGAGAAGCATCTGCTCAGAAGGAATCAACAACAAAGAGAAACATAGAAAAATGTAAGAATATTCTAATACTCCCTTGCAACCTAATGATCAGATTCCTTCTTATTCAAAAATAGTCAGTCCTTCTAATGCTGAGCCAGTGTCAAAAGAAGTCAAATCTTCAGTTGAAAATAAGGAGTCAAAAGAAGTAGTGATAGAAAAACCCCCATCTGCTTTCAATTTGCAAAAAGAGCTTGAGAAGATTAAGATTCCTGTCCCCCTGACTGAACTACTAAAACAGCCTGTATACCAGTCTCAAGTCACCTCCTTTATGCTTCCTCCTGAAATACCAATCGCGCCTGATAGTCTAAACCTTCAAGAAGAAAGACCCATGGTAGTCTTTGGCCCACATGTCGAGGAGATAGACCCTTCTACTCCTCCTTTTTACGTGTCTCTAGTTATACATGACCTGTTGTTGCACAATTGTATGTTAGATTCTGGGGCTTCCCATAATCTTATGCCTCTGTCTGTCATGGAACAACTAGGACTGCAAATTACAAGACCATACAAAGACTTATATTCATTTGATTCTAAAAGAGTTAAATGCTTGGGAATGATTAAAGATTTAGTGTTCAATTCGGCCCAAATTCCAGCAAAGAGTGTGGTCATGGAAATTGTGGTTGCCGATATCCCAGCCCGCTTTGGCATGCTGCTGTCAAGGTCCTGGGGTACAAATATTGGGGGATCAATTAAATTGGATTTAACATATGCTACTGTCCCAGTCTTTGGAGGTCAGGAAAGGTGGTTGTACCGGGAGACTAGATTTGTTAAAATGGTAACTAAGGCTGACTGCTCAGAGAATTCTCCAGTTTATAACAAAGAGGGAGACTTCTCATGTTTGATGTTAGAAGAAAATCAAAATTATGTTCATGAGCCTCTCTTTGGTCATTTTCAAGCTGAGCAACCTAAAGGAGATCAGGAATCAGAAATTTGGACTTTGCATTTTGACGGAGCAAATTCAAGAGAAGGTAATGGAGCTGGGGTGTTACTAATTTCTCCTACAGGAAAATGGGTGCCACTGTCCTTTAAATTAGAGTATGAGGCTACAAACAATGTAGCTGAATACGAAGCACTAGTATTGGGATTACAGACAGCCAGAAACATGGGCATCCGAGGTTTAAAAGTCTTGGGAGACTCTGAGCTGGTGGTAAGGCAGATCAAAAATGAATGTCAAACTAAGCACCCTCGACTCAGAGCATATAGAAACGAAGTATGGGACATGATAGAAAATTTCTTCTCAGCATTTAACATACAGTTCATGCCTAGGGAGAAAAATATAATAGCAGGTTCTCTCGCTGTAGCTGCCAGTACATTCCGTCCTCCTCAAAATCCACTCCTAAGATATGAAGTGGAGGTACGGTACAGACCATATATTCCAGATAATATAAAGCATTGGCAGGTATTTGAAGATGATGAACAGATGAAGAGATTCATGGAGACAGTGGGAGAATTCTCCAATATGGAGATTGATGATAATGAGGAGGAAGAAGTTAGAAATATCGAAGAAAACAAATGGGAAGAAACAATAGCAGGTAACAGAGTGCTGCAGCTAAAAGGAAATGTTATACCTAGAGGTCTGGTGCCTCTAGAAAGATTATTTAACAAAGATGACGTTCCATTGCAGCCAAACAAGGTGACAGAAGAAGATCAAGTGGGAGATTTGAATCTGGGTACTTCTGCTGATCCCAAAATTGTGAAATTATCTAAAAAGGTCCCAGAAGAATATAAAGAAAAGTATTTGAAGTTGTTTCAATCTTATAGAGATGTATTTGCTTGGTCCTATCAAGACCTAAAAACTTTTGATGTAAATATAATGCAACATAAGATTCCATTGAGGGAGAATGCGAAGCCATATAAGCAGAAACTCAGACAGATAAATCCTCTGCTGCTTCCCTCTATTGAAAAAGAAGTCAAGAAGCTATTGAAAGCCAAAATAATTGTGCCATTGAGGTACTCAGAATGGGTAGCAAACCTTGTTCCTGTTCGAAAGAAAAACGGAGAAATAAGGCTCTGTGTGGATTTCAGGAATTTAAATAGAGCATCATTGAAAGATAATTATCCACTGCATAAGATGGACCACATCCTGCAGAAAGTGGTGGGAGCATCCAGAATGTCAATGATGGATGGATTTTCTGGTTATAATCAGGTAGCTGTATTTCCAGAAGACCAGAAGAAAACTGCATTTACTACACCATGGGGAACTTTTATGTATGCTAGGATGCCATTTGGATTAATTAATGCAGGAGCTACTTTTCAGAGGGAAATGGACATAGCCTTTGTTGGAGAACAGAACAAGTTTTTGGTGGTATATCTTGATGATATCACAGTGTTTTCAAAGAATGATGATGAGCATATTGAACATTTAAGAAGAACTTTTGAAAAATGCAGAAGGTACAACCTTTCTCTTAATCCTCAAAAATATTTGTTTGCATTAGATGAGGGAAAACTTTTAGGGCACATTGTAACTAAAGATGGTGTGAGAATAGACCCTAAGAGAGTTGAAGTAATAAACAGTATTCCTCTACCGAGGAATAAGAAGGAAGTACAGGTGTTTTTAGGCCGAATCAATTTTTTGAGAAGGTTCATTCCTAACTATGCCGAGATAGTTAGGCATATAACTGATATGTTGAAAAAGGATAATGAAGTGAAATGGTCCCAGGAATCTAGAGATGCATTTACAAGGATAAAACAAGCATTTTCTGAAGCTCCTGTGCTAGCTGGACCAGATTACAACAAGCCATTTATGATCTTTTCATTTGCTTCACCTCATACAATTGCTGGAGTATTATTACAGAAAAATGAGGAGGGATATGAACAGCCTATAGCTTTCTTCAGTCAAGTGCTTTATGATGCTGAATTGAAATATAATATATTGGAGAAGCAGGCATATGCCCTGGTAAAGTCCCTTAAAGCTTTTAGAGTATATGTTTTGCAATCTCACATTACTGCATATGTTCCCACAGCAGCTGTCAAATACATTCTTGTTCAGGGGGACAGCGAAGGTAGAAGAGGAAGATGGATTGCAAAAATTCAGGAGTATGATTTGGACATAAGGCCTACTAAGTTGATTAAAGGACAGGGACTTGCTAAGATGTTATCTGAATCAAATCATCAAGCCTTGGGCATTAATTTATCCATCATAGCAAATGAAGAATCTAAGAAAGGAGAAGAGCAGCAAGGACTAGAGATGGCCACTCAAATGATACATATGAAATATCTAACTAGTCCTTGGTACAAAGAAATAGTTGAATATATTTTAACACTTAGCTGTCCTCCGAGTTGTGATAAGATAAAATATAGAGCTGTAAGAATGAAATCACAGAAATATATAGTTGCAAATGGTCAATTATATTGGAAAGATCCTTCAGGCATACTATTACTGTGCCTTACAGAAAATGAAGTGGAGAATATAATGACAGAATTTCATGAAGGAATCTGTGGAGGACATTACAGCTGGAGGGCTACAGCTCATAAAATTCTCAAGGCTGGTTTCTACTGGCCAAAATTATTCACAGATGTTTTTTCCTGGGTCAGAGCATGCGATAAGTGTCAAATATTTGCAAAAAGACAGAAATTAGCCGCTCTGCCCCTAATTCCAATACATGTAAATGCACCATTTCAGAAATGGGGATTAGATTTCATAGGAGAAATACATCCCCCATCAAGTGGCCAACACAAATGGATACTAACAGCCACAGATTATTTTACAAAATGGGTGGAAGCCATACCTGCAAGGAATGCTACAGATGCTGTGATAATCAAGTTTATAGAGGAAAATATCATATCTAGGTTTGGCTGTCCTGCTAGAATTGTAACTGATAATGCATAAGCATTCAAGTCTACCAGATTTGTAAATTTCTGCCAGCAGTATAACATTGTATTAAATCATTCAACAGCCTACTATTCGCAAGGGAATGGCCTGGCAGAATCTTCTAATAAAACATTGGCGAGGGCCTTGAAGAAAACAATCAGTGAGAATCAGAAAAATTGGGACTCCCAATTAAAGTTTGCTCTATGGGCGAATAGAATAACCAGCAAGAGAGCTACAGGGAAGTCCCCTTACGAATTAGTATACGGGCGAGCAGCTGTGTTTCCTGTGCAATTGGCGTTGCCAGTGGCACGTTTCATGCAAGAAAACCAAGAAGAATCAGATGATATGGTCAGAAGGATAAATCAATTGGTAGAATTGGAGGAGACACGGAACCAGGTGAATCAGAGATTGATAGAGTATCAGGAAAAAATGAAAGATATCTTTGATCAACACGCTAAGGATAGAAAGTTTCAGATTGGGGAACTAGTTCTCAGATGGGATGTCAGAAGAGCTGAGAAAGGAAAACACGGGAAATTTGACCCCCTTTGGTTTGGCCCATTCAAAATTGTGCAACAGGGAGGCAAAAACACATTTATATTGGAAAATTTACAAGGTGACTGGTTAGATGCCCCCGTGAATGGAAGATTCCTTAAATCCTACTTCCAGTACTGATTCAAGCAGACCAGGCTTGATGTATTATAATGTATATGATGTATATAAGTGTGATTTCAATTTTAAATGTAAATAGTATGGATAAGATGATAAGTTTTGAAGAAAAAGCAAAGGGATCGTAGAATAAAATTCACACACAAGAGGGTCTGAGGTCTGCGCGTTCTCGACATGTCTGAGGACGAACATGCCGTTCCCAGATGGAGCCGATGTTGTACAAATCAGCCCCTCCATTCACATTTCGGCCAAAGTCCCCTTTTTCCTCTCTATCGTTGCCCTTCCCCAAGCTGGAAATACTTTGAAAAAGGCCAAAAATCCACTTTTGAAATCATATAAGGCCTAGCCCCTTTCTCCACTAGCTCCGTGCCTCCTTTCATCCATGTAATCGAACGCTGCACCTAAAGGCTCTTATCGCAGATCGCATTTTCATTGGTTAGGCCCATTTGACCCGTCACAATTGTTTGCAGCGCGATCGATCGCACCATCGCACTTTCCATTTTTTCGATTTGCGCACCCATCGCAGATCTGCCCCATCGCAAAAGCACAGTTTTCCGTTCATGCCATTCTGCGCCATCGCACTTTTCGTTTTTGCGATCTGCGCTCATCCGATCACATCCATCGCATAGCGCAGTTTCCTGTTGCGCCTCTGTCTCCCCATCGCACTTTCTCCATTTGCGAATTTGCGATGTGCGCTCCGGGTCCCACTTCCAAAGCTCTCACTCCATTGTTTTGTCATGTTTTCCTTTGTAATATCTCCAAAAGTTAACCTTTGGGTCTTTAAATTGTTAGCGTTTTTCCGCCACTCTTCGTCATCTGCCCACGTGTTATCCGCTTCTCCCTCCACCATCCACATATTCCGCTTAGGTGTCACATTTCAGTGTGTTTTTTTTATATCTGCGCCTTCGTCTACTCATCCATGCCTTCATCTTCACCATTTCCATTGGCTCCACCATGTTCGTCGTCTCTGTGCTGGGTTTTATTTAACAGGTTTCGATTTTTGCAGGTTTATTACGGCCAATAATTACCATGATTCATCATTTCCATTACAAAGGCCGAGGATGCATTGCAGGACTATGTTCCAGGAGGAAAATTGGTGAGGAAAGATCCGGAAGCAGCTATGATATGACCACCATTAAAGAAGGCAAGGATTTGAATCTGTAGAACCCTCCAGAGAAAATCAAAAGGCAAATTTGGGTGGATGAAAACATTAATGCAGCAACAGATTATTAATGAAGAGGCTATGAATTCATTGTCCGGCAGGAAAGGCTTCAAATTTGAAATTCAAAATTAGAAGGCCAAAAGTAATATGTACAGAAACAGGCGCCTCAAGGTTTAATTGCCGCAGATCTCCCTCCTATAGCAAAGGGTGGAACATTTGTATATTTTATTATTTATGTCTTGTTTATGAGGAGATTTTCATTTTCAGCATTCATTTCTGAGAGTAAATTGTAACGTACAGTCATTTATGTTTAGTCATTCATAGTATGGGCGCGAATGTTTTCCGCCATTTTATTCAAATCAGATCAATAAATGTAGGATACCTACCCCACGCTCTGGAGCTTTCCATCTTCTCTATAAAAGGTATAAAGAAAGACATTGTAAAGGTTCCAGATTTCTATCAACAAACTGTGCAGTGGAAAGGCTTTTGTATACATTTTGTAATATTTCTTTATGAAGGTTCAGAACCCGTAGGGTCTCAGTGAGGAGGATTTATAACTGTAATGAGGATTCTGGTCTTTGGTATCTCACAATATGTAATTTTCTCTTATGTGTTAATACAATATCTCCTTTCATGCTATTTATCTTCTTGTATCATGTTCTAGAATGCGAGTGGCTCACTAGTTTGCAGTAAGGATTCATCCTTGTTGATGCCCTTTTTGGAATTAGTTAAGCGCTTTAAATAGGCCTAGTCATGATATACTGTTCCATGTTCATCTCTTCCATATTTTCTGCTATATTAGTTACTTGAGGAGGGTGCTTTTAAAACACCATTGTCATATAAGGATTCATAAATTAATATGCCCTTATGTGGTTCTATTGTGTATCTGGGTATCAGTCTCATGTTAACTAATATCTTCTCTATGTTTCCTCACTGCACTCACTTCCTGATATTTGATTTCTGTGATATATTATTTGAGCTAGCCCTCTTTACAGTAAGCTGTCTCTTAACTGTCTGATGCCTTTATATTGGAGTTTTGCATAATGTCCCTACACTATTCTTATCTTTGTATCAGCTTCTGAGATAGATTGGTCCCATTCAAAACTAATTTCCTTGTTCAAACAAGAGATAGTAAGTGAGCTCTTGGACTGACAATCCAAATTATACAAAGATCTCCTTGCTATATTAAGATGTCCTAGGCACTGGTCTATGGCAACTCTAGACTGTCTCTAGGGGGGTGACAAAATTGTCCACAACAGGTGACAGGGCTATAGAGATACATGGAACTTCATGGGATGAGTGGGATAATGTCCTTTATCACCGACTTGCACCCTCGTTGTAACTTGGGATGTAAGGGTTCGAATACCTTCACCTTGAATATCACGATGTCGTGGGGCCACACCCCATATTGGGCCATTCATGAGGATTTAGCTTGTGGGTTTGCATCAATTCAGATTCCTTGATCACTAGCACCATTAGTCTCACTATAGAGGGAAACACAAGAGATGATAGAGGTCTCTGTCATTACACTTATATATTCTCCTCATAGTCAGTGGCTGCTTGAAGGGCAAGCAGTGTGGTACACTTGGAACTTTAAGGGAATTTCTTGAAGGGAATGACCAACTTGGCGCACTTGGCATCAAGAAGAAACTATTAGGCATGGCACATTTAGAACTTCGAAGTGAAGTTCTTAAAGGACATGAACAACTTGGCACCCTTGACATCAAGAAGAAAGTACTGAGTATAATCAAGATATGAAAATCCTACTGTTTAGTCAATTTAATGCCTTAAATTTCTATCATAAATTATTGACCAGAGTTGGTATTCTTGTGAAGTGAAAGTACACTATATATGCTAGAAGCCTTTTCTTACCTAATTTATTATGGTGATTTTATATGTGATGGTTGTTTTAAGTATGTGTTTATTTTGAATGTCTAAATGAAATTAAGAAACTGAACTACAATTGTGAAATGAAATCTAAATTCTACTAAGTTCCAAAACTATAATGAAAATCTCATCTAGTTTGTTAGTAGTTAATGACTGACTTGAGAAAAATTAAAGTTCTAGAAATAAAAAGGAACTCTAATGTTTTTGTATTTTTTTGGAAAATTTATATGAATGAAAATTGGAACAAGAAATCACTAGAGAGTATTCACACTTATTAGAAAAAAAATTTAATGATTAAGAAAATAAACTTGCAAGAAGGAAGAAAAGGAAATGTTTTCAAGAAAAAAACTAATTTGTAAGAACTTACTATTAGATGAAAAATAAACTAAACAAACCTTTGATGAACTAATTGATGATAAACTAGTCTATGCTATATCAATCTATGCCAAATTACTATGATAAACTATTTCATCATTTTAATTATCTAGGAAATAAATCTATTCGAATGATGAAGACAAAAACATCTATTCTATGACATTCTAGAAATGATGATAACAAGCAATCAAATGACAATGATAAACTTGAACATCTACGCTATATAAATCCAAAAATAATTTCAATGGAAATGCAAGCAAAGCGTGTATCTACACTACAAAGCACAGTAATAAATCAAGCACATATCAATGCTACGAAACACAAATTAAAACATAGTGTATCTATGCTATAAAGCACAACAAAAATAGAGCATGTATCTATGTATAAAAACACAGTGAAACCATGAAATACTGAACTATAAAATAAAAATAATATAAATAAAATAAACCTCTTCTGTTGCGGGGGCCCTCCACAACAGATGGCTTCAAATCTACTCTTTACTAACTGCGCATCGAAACTCCATAATGCTTCTTCATTTGAATTAGGAATTAAAACAAAGTTTAATGATATTACAGTCACGCAATGATTCTTCAATGTCAATACAATTAATCAACCCCATATTTAAAAAATCTTGTCGTATTGAGGATTTTACGCTTTATAGTACTTAGAAAATTCTATCTAAAACTCTAAACATAAGGATAATTTCATTGCTTCATGATTTGCTACGTGGCAGAGCAAATCGTGAAGCTTCAGATTTCCTCGCTCGCTTGTTCCAACACCTGCTTGACCGACCCTTTGACTGCATATATGGGTGATTTCTTACTTGATTATGGATAGATGGATAGGATGGGATCCACGAGGGGATAATTACCTATCTACACATGTTCTTCTTTGTTCATCTGGCAAATTGGAGTTAGGTAAACCATGGAGGTAGTTGCAGATTCGTGGATGAGCTCATGCGATTGCAAAATATGGCTCTAAAGAACCTAAAATATATCCCAACTGGTAATGAATTCAGGAAAACTACTCATAAAAAAATTAATTTGGCCTGTTTTGAACAAAACCCATGTTTGTTTTTTGCGAGATTCACTTTTGTTTGCTCAGAAAATGCATTTGAAGTTGACTGATAAAAATTACTGCAATTTTCCCTTGATCTTTACTTGGAGGTCCACATGTGCGAGCTGGGTGGAATTTGACCAATCACAATCCATATTGGAGCTTCTAGAAACAATGTCCATGTGTCGGATTTCATTCTACAGTGATGGTGCTACCTCAACCATGGAGGTAGCTACAGAAACTTGACAAATCTACAACCACTTGAACATGCTAAACTGTCATTAGTTAAAACCATGCAAAATTCTTTTTAATATACTAAAAATAAAGGAAAATGATGTTAATTAACCACTTAGACATATAGTCACACATTTTGAAGATTTATGGTAAAAAAGGTGGCAAGTGAGTGAAATGGTGCAATGGATGGTTGGAAATAATGGCTTAATGAATGGCAAAGACAAGTGAAAATGATGACAAATTAGCGACCCAACACCTACTATTTCACATAAGGTAGTAAATGAGGTTTTAGAACCAAAGAAATTAAATCAAGAGTAAAATTTGGGGTAAAAGGAGGATAGGAAGAAATAAAAATATTGTACCACTTGTGAACCCTACTCTCCACATGTTGGAAAATATTAGGTAAATAAGGCACATAAGAATTTTAATAGGTAAAAGAGGGAGAAGATGGACATAGAGTTAATTAGAAAATTTAGTCCTAAAATAGTTAAACTTGTTTAGGAAAATAGGGTGGTGAATAAAAATAAATATTGATGAATTAAATTAGAGAAATTTGGAGAACCTCCAAGTGGCAAGAGCCAACATCAAAATATCCTTCTGAGAGGAAAATTGGGTTATATTAGGAGGTCGTTAGGGGACACAATTTGAGACTTCTTATTTGACTTCGGTAATGAACACAAACTAAGGAGTAAAAAAGGGGGATCAAGAGACAACTAGGAGAAGAAATAGGGAGTCTTGTTGGGGTGAATAAAAGTATTATTTTTGAACTAAAATTTAAGTAAATAATTTTGGATAGCCTTCATGAGAGGGTGACACATGGGTGGGTGAATAATCAAACATTTGGATTAATAAAAATAATTAATTGTGCATGAAGTTTCAAGAGTCACCCATGAAGCCTACTATAAAAGAAGGGACAAGCTATGGGAGAGGGGATTTTTGCTTACCCTATTACTAGATGGATGAGATTATGTTATTGTAACTGGCTACGAACTATATTGAGTTTGGTGAGGTTGCAATTTTTGGAGAGGGGAATATTGAGTCAAGGAGTGCTCACCTCCATCAATTAGCTTTCTTCCTCTTGTGCAACCCCATTGTAGCTTGGGGGTCTACGGGGAAGAAGAGTGCCCAAGTAGTACGTTGGGAGGTCAACCAATGGGTCCTAAGATTTGGTTGAAACACATCAAAATTCACACTTGGATGCAGACGACAGTAAGGGAGTACAAGTAGCGACAAGGCCATGATTGAATCTCCATTCTGGGATGAACGATATATGTTATATTCATGATGTTTATTGAAGTTTTTTGGTTTATGTATAGTTACCATGATGTAAAAATATAGATGATATACAAAATGCATTGTAAATTATGGACATTTGATGTAAATTCCTTAATAAATATGTGTTTCCAGTGTTGGTGGTTGTTTAAAGTATTATGTGATCTTGGTATAGATGTCACTATCAAATGATTAGTTAAATTGAAAATACTTATTTTATTATGGTTGTATTCCAAACTTAACTACATTATTTATAGTTAAAAAAAAATAGTATCATAGGTAAGGTCCTCGAGGGCACTTGGTATCAGAGGACTAGGTTCAACCTCCAAGACCTATGGACCTATCAACATTAAGTACTTATGCCACAAATTTTTTTTTTTTCAATAGCTTATAAAAGTGAAACATCATGCTTTAACCTCAACGATGTTGTGTTTTCTCCTCATTTTTATCGATGACAATGCTAAAAAAATTCCATACTTGTGTTTGTAAATTGTGAGACAATTATTTTCTCATAGGATTACTCGTGAACTAGGTTCATATTATGTATAAGCCTTGACTAGAATTAGAACATATCTAAGCATGTATCATCATGTAGTGAATTCCAAATCTCATTTTATGTATCATTGTGGGATTTAAACCCATAGTCTGACTTGCATCCTCAACCTTCCTTCATATGTCGATACAAGCTCAAATACATCATTCTTCATATATTTGTATAGATAATAGAGAAAAAATTGTACCTTTGCTCTAGCTAAAGCCTCAATTTTGAGACTATAATTGACAATACCGAGTTGTAGGCCATTCTATCTCATTTTAGAATGTAAACTAAGAATAATTTCATATTGATTAGGGAATTGCTAGTTAAGACTCCAAATGGTTTCCATGCTCTCTCGGCTTGTCTGTTGACCAAAATTCCTTGCATAGTCTATCTCCCTTTAGTGAAATATGATAGTGAACATGAACTTTTAAAGTAACACAAATTGTGCTTTTGAACCAAATTTAGGATTTCGATGACTGTCGCGTAATTGGAAAAATTGCAAAGTTGTTTTGTGAATGAATTCCATAGAGCCACTGGGACTGCACTATATTCCACCACCATCTTAATATCTCTGAGCGCCACTTTACTTGGGTTCAAATTCCCTGAAGGACTTTCCCTGTCCAGATGTTGAAGCATCACATATAAGTTCCATTTTTTAGTATCCGAAGATTTATGTTAAATGAAATGAAATAAATGGAGATTTATTCCTTTAGAAATAAGAAGAGGAGCAACGGAAAACGAAGCCATGAGAGTGGAAAATAAAAAATTTGATGTAAAAGGATACTAACTTGGTGTCTACCTCATTTCCATCAAAATCATACATGCTTCATCTAAGCTTCAACTTGAGAAGCCCATGATTTATTTATAGTTGAGTTCATTGATAGAATGCATGATTTATGATTGTATTTTCTAATATATTTCATGATTTATGGTCTGAATCTCTAAGAAAGTCCGTGATTTGCGGCTAGCTTTCCTAATGGAGGACATGATTTAGGGTTATATTTTCTGATAGAGGGTGTGATTTGTGGGCGAGGATTCTAGCATAGCATATGGTATAGAGAGGGATTTATTAGGCCATGAAAATACTTATAATACCATTTAATCCTTCCATGGATTATGAGGATCTTGCTTATCCTGTATCCTATTACTTGCTCCTATAGATGACATGTTTCACATTTGAATTTATGAAACAAGTAATCCACTGCATTCCTAGGATGCCCTCAATACATGCCAAAGAATTGAAAGCTCCCCAGGAATCATTGCGAGAAGCAGTATCTTTGTTAACAAAGAAAAAATGGTTGTTTCCATCTATTCCAAGAAGAATTTCCTAATCGATGGGAAAGACTTAGGGATATCGAAAGTGTTTCCAATATCTCTGTGGAAGTTAAGAACAATCCAATATCACATTATTTTTGTCTACAATGTTCGAGTGGTTTTCTTTTGTAAGCGTGAAGAGATATTTACAGCAGGTCAATGGATCCCAAAACAGTCCCAGAGCCAAAGGAGTTTTTCCCAAAGATGAAGAAGGTCAATACAGGCTACCTAGGGGGGCATAGAGTTGAATGGGAATGTTGTATATTTGAATAATAATGGCGTGAAAGGTGCCTCTAAGCTAGCATTGTCTATAAATAAGCTTTCGCTTAATGTTATCCTTCCTTATACAGGTCCCGCCTTGGTAGTCCAATATGATCTCTTTAGTGTGAATTCTTGTGTGGTTCCTGCATGAGTGAAGGCCTTGTTTCCCATAGATTTATCCATTTCCATACCAGAAGGCACATATGCTCGAATAAATCCTAGATCTGGGGCTTGCTTTCAAGCACTTTATAGATGTTAGTGTTGGTGTCAAAGATGCAGATTACCACGATCCATTAGGTGAGATTATCTTTAATCACTCTGACCATGGTTTTGAGATTAATGTTGGAGATTGTATTTCCTAGTTGATTATTGAAAAAAATCTCATCCGGTAGGTCTTAGATGTAGGTTTTAACCCTATACATAAATTACCTTTAAATGAATTCTAAAACTAGAAATTAAAAATTGATGAGAACATAAAATATGGAAGTTGTATGTAGTTCCTCACTCTAGTTGAATGACCCTGATATGGCATTAGAATTGATATAACCTTAATGCTCATTCATTATTCTTTGAGAACCTTAGGTGGAGGATCTAGACACTTGACTCTACTATTATTGGATGTGATGGATGTGTTTTCTTCATGGTCAATGTTATGATGATAATAGATGTGATGGATGTGTTTATTTCCTAGTTAGTGTTATGATGATGTTAGCTTTTATGGATATGTATGTTTCTACATATGTTATGATGATGATAGTCGTGATAGATGTGTCCATTATGTTGGCTACTTACATTAGTTCTGGTTCATGGTGAATATTGATGTGGATGACTATGTCATGTTGACGATTTAACATATGCTACTATACCAATGACTAACACTATGAAATATTATTACTTATCATTATCAAGTATGGAAGGAGACCACCAGATACACCCACATGTGATGAGTTGACAAAATTTGGTTTGATGGATTAAATATTTTGTTTTGGAAATTTTAAAGTTTAGTTTTAATTTTGTTGTAAATTATAATGACATGTTAGTGGCTGCAAACATAGGTTAGTTGTTTGGATAGATCACTCACACATGGGTGACAGGGTTGTACAAATACATGGAACTTCATGGGAGGAGTGGGATAGCATCCTTGATCACCCACTATCACTCTCATTGTAACTTGGGATGGAAGGGTTGGAATACCTTCACCTTGAACATCACGATGTCATGGGGATAGACCCCATATTGGGTCACTCATGAGGATTTTACTTGGGGGTTCAGATCAAGGCAGATTCATCTATCCCTGGCACCATTAGTCTCACTAAAGAGGGAAACATAAGAGGTGATAGAGGTATTTGTCATTGCACCTATATCTTCTCCTCATAGCTAGTGGATGCTTGAAGGGAAAGCGGTGTGGCCCACTTGGAACTTTAAGGGAATTTCTTGAAGGGGACGATCGACTTGGCACCCTTGGCATCAAGAAGGAACTGTTAGGCATGGAACCTTTAGAAATTTGAAGTGAAGTTCTTAAAGGACATGACTGACTTGGCACCCTTGACATCAAGAAGAAAGTACTAAGTATAATCAAGATATGAAAATCCTATTGTTTAGTCAATTTAATGACTTAAATTGCTATCATAAATTATCGACCAGAGTTGGTAATATTGTGAAGTGAAAGTGAACTCTATAAGCTAGAAGCCTTTTCTTACTTAATTTATTATGGTGATTTTATATGTGATGGTCGTTTTAAGGATGCTTTTATTTTGAATGTCTAAATGAAATTGAGAAACTTAACTACAAATTGTGAAATGAAATCTAAATCCTACTAAGTTCCAAAACTATAATGAAAATCTCATCTAGTTTGTTAGTAGTTAATGGTTGACTTGAGAAAAACAAAAGTTCTAGAAATAAAAAGGAACTCTAATGTTTTTTTTTAATGTTTTTGGAAACTTTATATGAATGAAAATTGAAACAAGAAATCACTAGAGAGTATTCACACTTATTAGAAAAATATTTTAATGACTAAGAAATAAAATTTGCAAGAAGGAAGAAAAGGAAATGTTTTCAAGAAAGAGAACTAATTTTTAATAACTTAATAATACATGAAAAATAAACTAAACTAACCTTTGATGAACTAATTTGATAAATTAGTCTATGCTAGATCAATCTATGCCAAATTACTATGATAAACTATTTCTGCATTTTAATCATCTAGCAAATAAATCTATTCGAATGATGAAAACAAAAACATCTATTCTATGACATTCTGGAAATGATGATAACAAGCAATGAAATGACAATGATAAACTTGAACATCTATGCTATATAAATCCAGAAATAATTGCAATGGAAATGGAAGAAAATCATGTATCTACACTACAAAACACAGTAAGAAATAAAGGATGTATCTATGCTACAAAACGCAATTGAAAACAAAGAATATATATGATATAAAATACAATGAAAACAAAGCATGTATCTATGTATAAAAACATAGTGAAAGCATGAAGGGATGAACTATAAAATAAAAAGAATATAAACAAAATAAACCTCTTTTATTGCAGGGGCCCTCCACAACATATGGCTTCAAATCTACTCTTTACTAAATTCACATTGAAACTCCAGAACGCTTCTTCATTTGAATTAGGAATTAAAACAGAGTTTAATAATATTATAGTCACACAATAATTCTTCACTGTCAATAGAATTACTCAGCCCCATATTTATAAAAGCATGTCATTAAATATATTGAGGCTTTTACGCCTTATAGGACTTAGAAAATTCTATCTGAAACTCTAAACAGAAGGAGAATTTCATTGCTTCATGATATGCTACGTGGTAGAGAAAATCCCGAGGCTTCAAAATTCCTCACTCACTTGTTCCAGCACCTGGTTGATCGACCCTTTGACCGCATATATGGGTGATTTCTTACTTGATTATGGAAAAATGGATAGGATGGGATCCATAAGGGGATCATTACCTATCTACACATGTGCTTATTTTTTCAGCTGGCCAACTGGATTTGGGAAAACCATGGAGGTAGTTGCAGAATCATGGATGAGCTCACACAATTTTAAAATAGGGCTCTAAAAAACATAAAATATCTCCCAAATGGTAACTTAATTGGGCCCGTGCTGAAAAAAACCCACGTTTTTTTTTGTAAGATTCGCTTTTATTTTCTTAGAAAACACATTTGAAGTTGACTAGTCAAAATTGCTATGATTTTCCCTTGATCTTTGCCTGGATTTCCACATGTGCGAGCAAGGTGGAATTTGACCAATCACAATCCATATTGGAGCTTCTAGAAACAATGTCCAAGAGTCGGATTTCATTCTAGAGTGGTTCTACTAACTCAACCATGGAGGTAGCTATGGAAACTTGACAAATCTACAACCACTTGAACTTGCTAAATTCTCATTAGTTACAACCATGCAAAATTCTTCTCAATCTGCTAAAAATAAAATAAAATGATGTTAATTAACCACTTAGACATACAAAGACACATTTTGAAGAATTATCGTAAAAATGGTGGCAAGTGAGTGAAATGGTGCAATGGATGGTTGGAAATAATGGCTTAATGAATGACAAAGACAAGTGAAAATGATGACAAATCAACAACCCAACACCTACTAATTCACATACGATAGTAAATGAGGTTTTATAACCAAAGCAATTAAATCAAGAATAAAAGTTGGGGTAAAAGGAGGATAGGAAGAAATAAAAATATTGTACCACTTGCGAACTCTACCCTCCACATGTTGGAAAATATTAGGTAGATAATGCACATAAGAATTTTAATAGTTAAAAGAGGGAGAAGAGGGACATAGAGTTAATTAGAAAAATTAATCCTAAAATAGTTAAAATTCTTTAGGAAAAGAGGGTTGTGAATAAAAATAAATATTAATGAATAAAATTAGAGAAATTTGGAGAACATCAAAATATCCATCTAAGAGGACAATTGGGTTAAATTAGGAGGTAGTTAGGGGACCCAATTTGAGACTTCTTAGTTGACTTCAGTAATGAACACAAATTAAGGAGTAAAAAAGGGGGATCAAGAGACAACTAGGAGAAGAAATAGGGAGTCTTGTTGGGGTGAAGAAAAATATTATTTTTGAACTAAAATTTAAGTAAATAACTTTGGATAGCCTTGGTGAGAGGGTGACATATGGGTGGGTGAATAATCAAACATTTGGATTAATAAAAATAATTAATTGTGTATGAAGTGTCAAGTGTCACCCATGAAGCCTCCTATAAAAGAAGGGGAAATCTATGGGAGAGGGGAACTTTTCTTACCCTATTATTATATGGATGAGATTATGTTATTGTAACTGACTACAAACTATAGTGAGTTTGGTGAGGTGGTGATTTTTAGAGAGGGGACTCTTGAGTCAAAGAGTTCTCACCTCTATCAATTAGCTTTATTCCTCTTGTACAACCCCATTGTAGCTTGGGGGTCCACGGGGAAGAGGAGTACCCAAGTAGTAGGTTGGGAGGTCAACCAGTGGGTCACTAATATTTAGTTGAAACACATCAACATTCACACTTGGATGCAGACGACAGTAAATGAGTACAAGTAGCGGCAAGGCCATGATCAAATCTCCATTCAGGGATGAATGGTACATGTTGTATTCACGATGTTTATTAAAGGTTTTTTTTGTATGTATAGTTACCAGAATGTAAAAATATAGATGATGTGCAGAATGCATTGTAAATTATGGACATTTGATGTAAATTCCTTAATAACTATGTGTTTCCAAAGTTGGTGGTTGTTTAAGGTATTATGTGATCTTGGTATAGATGTCACTAGAAAATGATTAGTTAAATTGAAAATACTTATTTTCTTATGGTTGTATTCCAAACTTAACTACATTATTTATAGTTAAAAAAAATAGTATCATAGGTAAGGTCCTCGAGGGAACTTGGTATCAGAGGACTAGGTTCAACCTCCAAGACCTATGGACCTATCAACATTAAGTACTTATGCCACAAAAAATTGTTTTTTTTTCAATAGCTTATAAAAGTGAAATATCATGCTTTAACCTCAATGATGTTGTATTTTCTCCTCATTTTTATCGATGTCAATGCTAAAAAAATTCCATACTTGTGTTTGTAAATTGTGAGACAATTATTTTCTCATAGGATTACTCGTGAACTAGGTTCATACTATGTATAAGCCTTGACTAGAATTAGAACATATCTAAGCATGTATCATCATGTAGTGAATTCCAAATCTCCTTACATGTATCATTGTGGGATTTAAACCCATATTCTGACTTGCATCCTCAACCTTACTTCATGCGTTGATACAAGCTCAAATGCATCACTCTTCATATCTTTGTATAAATTAATAAAGACACAACTATATCTTTTCTCTAGCTAAAGCCTCAATTTTGAGACTATAATTGACAATATCATGTTGTAGGCCTTTCTGTCTCATTTTAGAGATTAAACTAGGAATATTTTCATATTGATTAGGGAATTGCAAGTTAAGGCTCCAAATATTCTCCATGCTCTCTTAGATTCTATTGACCAAAATTCCTTGAATAGTCTATCTGCCTTTAGTGAAATATGATAGTGAACATGAGGTTGTAAAGTAACAAAAAATGTGCTTTTGAACCAAATTCAGGATTCCGGTGACAGCCATGTAATTGAAAAAATTGCAAAGACTATTTGTGAATGAATTCCATAGAGCCACTGGAACTGCACCATATTTCACCACTATCTTAATATCTCTGAGCCCCACTTTACTCAGGTTCAAATTCCACGAAGCACGTTCCCTATCCATATGTTGAAGCATTGCATCTAAGTTCCATTTTTGAGTATCCTAAGATTTATGTTACATGAAACTACATAAATGGAGATTTATTCCTTTACAAAGAAGAAGAGGAGCAACAAAAAACAAAGCCATGGGAGCAGAAAATAACACATTTGATGTAAAATTATACTAACTTGATGTTTGCCTCATTTCCATCAAAATCACACATGCTTCGTCTAAGCTTCAACTTGAGAAGCCCGTGATTTATGGTTGAGTTCTTTGATAGAGTGAATGATTTATGGCTCTATTTTCTAATATATTGCATGATTTATGGTCCAAATACCTAATAAAGTATGTGATTTGTAGCTAGGTTTCCTAATGGAGGACATGATTTAGGGTTATGTTTTCTGATAGGGGGTGTGATTTGTGGCTGAGGATTCTAGAATAGCGTATGGTTTAGAGAGGGTGTTATTATTCCATGAAAAGACTTATAATACCATTTAATCCTTTCATGGATTATGAGGATCTTGCTTATCCTGTATCCTATTACTTGCTACTATAGGTGACATGTTTCACATATGCATTTATGAAACAAGTAATCCACTGCATTCCTAGCATGCCCTCAATACATGCCAAAGAATTGAAAGCTCCCAAGGAATCATTGTGAGAAGCAGTATCTTTGTTAACAAAGAAAAATTGGTTGTTTCCATCTATTCCAAGAATAATTTCCTAATTGCTGGGAACGCCTTGGGGATATGGAAAGTGTTTCCAATATCTCTGTGGAAGTTAAGAACAAGCCATATAACATTTTTTTCTCTAAAACTCTCAAGTGGTTTTCTTTTGTAGGTGGGAAGGGATATTTACAACAGGTCGATGGATCCCAAAATAGTCCTAGAGCCAAAGGAGTTTGTCCCAAAGATGAAGAAGGTCAATACAGGCTACCTAGGGGGCATAAAGTTGAATGGGAATATTGCATATTTGAATACTAATGCGTGTGAAAGGTGCCTTTGAGCTGCATCATTGTGTGTAAATAATCTTTCTCCTAATGTTATCCTTCCTTCTAGAGGTCCCGCCTTGGTAGTTAGATATGATGTCTTTAGTGTGAAGTCTTGTGTGGCGCCTGCATATATTTATCCATTTCCATACCTGAAGGTACATATTCTCTAATAAATCCTAGGTCTAGGGCTTGCTTGCAAGAACTTGATAGATTTTGGTGTTGGTGTCATAGATGCAGATTATCGTGGTCCAGTAGTTGTGATTCTCTTCAATCATTCTGACCATGGTTTTGAGATTAAGGTTGGAATTTTTATTTCCCAGTTTATTATTGAAAAAACTCTCATCACGTAGGTCTTACATGGATGTTTTAAACCTATACATAAATTACCTTTAAATGAATTCTAAAAATAGAAAATAAACAATGATGAGAACATAAAATATACACAAAGATTTTCTCCTAGAACCCAAACTAGGAAAACTAGATTGATTTTTCATTATATTCCTTTCAATTTTACAATACATATATATACATGTTGAAGCATTCATAAACCTGAATCCATTAACCCTGTATTAGAACATAACCATAGTTCCCTTGATCAGATCTACAAACAATACCATGGGAAGAAAACCATCGTGCCCAAAACCATGCACAAAACACCATGTGCAAAAGTAAGGGTAGGTCTGGCAAAAAAATAAAATCTAGGGTGCTACCCTAGGTCCCCAAAAAAATAATCTAGGGTCATTCATGGAAACAATATAACACGTACCCAACATTCTCCCACTTCTTGTTTTCTTTCCACACAGGGGGGCACAAGAGTGCATAGTCATTTCTCCAGAGCTACAATTCCCATTGTTTCTCTACACCAAGAAAACTTCTTATTGCTCACATACTTTTTCATTGCATCTGCAACATTCTTCAAAGTGTCCACCTTTACCAACAACACCTTTTTCTCTTCAAGCATTTCCCTCACAAAGTGATACTTGAAACATCAATATGATTTGTCTTCCAATGATAAGCAAGGTTCATTTCCAAGAAACATACACTTTGGTTGTCAGAGTCTGTCCTTATTGATCATTGTACCAACCCCATACTTGAACACAATATTTGCAACCAAACTTCTTCCTTTCTTACATGATCATTTTCCATGTATTCAACCTTTTTAGTTGAAAGTACCACTACAGATTGTCTCTTTCTCATCCAACTGATCGCTCCTCCAAATAGGTTAAATACATACCCACTTGTATATTTCTCCGATCCATATCTCCAACCTAGATTGCATCAACAAAGTCTGATATTTCCAACACTTTGTCCAATCATGGTCTTCCTTGGTAGCACAAACCGTAATCACTAGTGTCATGCAAATATGTAATATTCCCAAACGGGAAAGGTAGGAATATAGTGCAAAACCAAGGAAATAGCAATGTAAAAATTTCATGAAAGCAAGAGGCCAATATGGAGACCTTTCATTTATTATAATAGTAGAAAAATATGCATAATAAATGGGTCATAAGATGTACAATAAGAAAGAGCAAGCCTCCAATGGACGAAATCCCTCAAAAGAGGTGCTGCTACTATATATAAAGAGTTGGAAGGCTACTACAACGTTATTTTAAAGGCACTGCTATAGAAAATGGTTATACAATAGATCTAAGGCTGATGTGTGCCTCAAAAGATAGATCCAATACAAATATGAGCACTATACAACCTCCTTTGAAGAACCCCTTAAGGGTTTTCAACAAAACACCATGTACAAGATGGGGATCTAGGCCCTAGGGCTGAAGACCCACTGGAAAATACATATCTGGAGAGTGTGGCTGATCTAATATGATCAACAATGCAACCTCCTCCAATAGACTCTCTAGATCAAGGGTTGATCCCTTCTTTAGAAAACCTCCTCTCCAAATGGTGTGCCAAAGCACCTTGCAACTCCTCCTATAGAAATAACGCAGATCTGGAAATAAACTATGCTGTAGGGGCAAATAAATAGTTGGTCTGATGCGAATATATGAAAATATGCGCAAGATCCTTCCTTACTATCCTCCCAATGGAAAGGAAGCCTTCTCCACTGAAAATAAGTATTGATATGACCCAAATATGGTCTCCACTGCCGCAACCTGCAAAACAACTCAACCCTCAATATGATCTGCGCTGTAAATGAAAGATGGAGCTTAGCATTAAGCCTGATAGTGGAAAATGTAATACAAGAATCCTCTAAGAGCTTCTCAATGGAAGAGGTGGGATTCCCAATCAGGAACACCTAGTGCTAAACAACACTCAATCTCAGCTAAACAGCTAGAGCAAGATATATGTATAAACAAACCATATATTCAGAAATTCATATACATCAACATTCTCAAATATGGCTGACATCCTCTTCCTTATATAAGAAATGAGCTTGAAAACCCTAAGCCCCATCCAATAATAGCACTACTTCCATGCAAAGCATCTCCATCTAAAACTGCGTTGTCTTTCATTGATGGCCACTCCTCCATGACAACAGTGTTGATTTGGTCAAAGTTGACCTAGTCAAGGTGTTTCAGCCCCTTTTCACACCTAAGGGTGCTCAATTAAGCTGCCAAGATCTATCCTTTTCACATTTTCATTGATTTATTCATTATTAAGGAGAACTATGGACCTCCATTTTCCTCTTATTCATAAAACAAAGCAGCAAAAAAAAAATTAATATTCCAACTAGCTCATGGCTAATTGGGAATATTACAATCCTCCCTTCCCAAATGTTTCTTTTCCTCAAGAAAATGACAAGGTGAGTGTTGCAACTCTTCTCCTCCACCATTGGTGACACTATTATGTGATAAGCTTCCCTCATAAGCTAAGTCTCTCCCAATCCATCCCTCTAAGAAATGCTCCTCCAAATTTCTTATGAGATGCAAATAATTCATCCCACAAGGAGTCAATAGTTCAAATGAAACAAACATGGTTTGCCCAATGTTCTCCCTGAAACATGCAGCATAATGAACATGGAGAATCTATCTCCCATAGGTAACATACATTCCTCCCATCCTCCCTCCGAACATTCCCATAAAAAGGATAAGTACATCATCAATGTATGGGATCAAAACTAAGTACATACAAACAAAAATTTGCATAAATAGAGGTGGTTCATAGTCCCACATGTGGAACCAGTGCAGTATATATCTAGATTGCATCAGATAATGATATGGTAAGTGGTTTCCCCACCACTTTCTTGCTGCCCAAGTCTTCTCACAATGGCTGAAAGTGTGATATATGTTTGGTGCCTTTGGAGTGCACCTACAGTGATACAAAATCCCCCTATATCATCCAAGGGAGGGGTCATGTTCAGAAATGTTTATGGCCCTGTTGAAGCCTAGAAGATCTCTGCTTCAAACATTGGGGAAAACCACACGGTCGGGACCTTAGGACAGCTCCTTATCCGTTTGGTATGGTGGCTCCGACTGGATTGAAAGGACCAGTTTCCTTATAACTAATGGGTTGGTGATGGGTTGATTTGGATGAGTGAAAATGGGACTAAATAACTAAAATAAAACTATATAATTTAAACTAAATACTGATAAAGAAATTCTAAGACTAACCCGGGTATCATATGTGAATACAACTTAAAATTATTCCAATTTAACAATAACCATAAAAATGTATTAAAGTTTAATTGAAATGTGCAGTAACAAATAAAGATAACTCTGTTTAAGAAATTAAACAGAGTTATATTAGCATATTTTATTCATCATTGTATATCATCTACATACACTTATGAAAGATAGCATTTCAATTATATTCAAAAATGATATATAAAGAAACGTTATGAAAACAAATATATATAAATGATAGCAAATTTTAAAGCGAATATCATATGACAAAAGAAATCAGCAGTGAAGAGATAAAAATACCTTATCCATCTTGAAAGCTTTCAAATGAAATCTGATACTCTAATCCAGTGATTCCGCTGCAAAATCAAATCCAAGGTACAGAAATGCAACACTTTAAAGATAATTCCGCATAAAATCAAAAGATGTGATCCTTTATAAAATATAAGAGGCAGTGGAGTACATAAATGTAATCTCCAAGTCCAAAAATATTACAACTCAGGACCCTTCTCTAAATGCATGAGAAGGGTTTAAATACTACTAGCTAAATCTAAAAATAGTTTATTACAAAAATTAAGGATTCGGTTTAAATGACCGTCCTTTTCCTAGGAAAAAATACAGTAAAACTAAAACTAAATCTAGAAATAAAGACTATTAAGTAACTACTTATGAACTTGATCTTTAAACTTGCAAGCATCCAGCATTGTTTTGAGAAGAGATGGTTGGCCGACTTCATATTTCAACTGTCCTGAAAAGACAAAATCGGCAAGTG
This sequence comes from Pinus albicaulis, assembly GCA_034641835.2. Lineage (NCBI taxonomy): Eukaryota > Viridiplantae > Streptophyta > Pinopsida > Pinales > Pinaceae > Pinus > Pinus albicaulis. The sequence goes on along the minus strand of CM076581.1, from coordinate 407,838,394 downwards.
TAGGCGCAATCTTCTCAGCAGAACTAATGATGCAATTAAGCGCACTGCATTGACTGTGTGGTTTCACTAAATATGTCCAGTAAGAATCCCAGTTTAATCTTGTCAATCCTTGGATTGATTTTTCTTTTTCTTCCGCCTTTTGTGTCCGTTCTGTTTGCAATTAATGTGTCTGTGGAAGATATCCCGGAATAGTTTCTAAAATCAAATTTGCTTTGTGCAAATTCTCATTTACAAAATCAATAAGACTGCTTGCTGCTGTAGCCGACTCTTCTGCTGCTTTCTCTGCCCCTCTGATTTGTGCATCCCAATCATTGAAAAGTATTTCTTTATGGTTTTCATTAATAATTGGTGCACCAACTTTTCTTCCTTCCTCTGTCTTTTTCCATACCAAATAATCAGTAACTTTTTCATTAATTAAATCATAATCATTTCGTAAATCTACGACATGATTAGTGATCTTATCACTTTCTTGACAAAAAGAGTTCCATTGCAAGATTTTTTGGCATAAGACTTCTTCTTGTTGCAGTAGTTTATTGTTTAAAGAAATAGTTTCTTAAATAAACTCTGGAAGCTTAGGATCATCTTTGTGCTGATCTTGGATAATCTATATTTGTTTCTCTTTATCAGCTAAACTTTTTGATATCCAATTTTCATTTCTTGAAGTTGTTGCTGTAACTTTTCAAGTTTCATCTGTGCTTCATTATTGGCCTGTACCTGTTGCAATTGCTGTTGCAGAACTTGTATCTATTCTTCTTTTTCATTTAATAAGAGTTGTATCTCAAATGCTTTGTCAATAGTTGCGGAAGCATAAGCCCCCATAATCTGAGATAAATTAGCAAGATTATCAGTAGGCTCTGTGGTAGGATCCTTCCACAAAACACCTAATTGTTCTGCTTCAGTAGAAATTGCACCTTCTAATTTTCTCTTTTTCCTTTGCTTCTTCACTACTGCTTTATACTTCGGGCTGTAGAATACATCTAGAGGAGGAATGTCCTCTACATTAAGTATAATTTCAGAAGAGGGAGTGACAGGTATATGCTCTGTATTTGTCACATTACCGCTTATTCCTATGCTTAAAACTTTTGTTGTTTGTACAGGGGTCTGTGTAATCTGTGTTTCAACATTAAGTATTTCATTAAAGCTTTCCCATTCTTTGTCTAATTCAATTGTGACTAACTGTTGTTGTACATTGGTAGGAGGATGATTTATCTGCTGAGAAGTCAAAATTTGCTATTGTGAAAGTTCTTTCGATTGAGCAGTATCTTTCACTAATTATTCATTTCTATCCTGCTCTTCATTAGACTTATTAGAACGTTCAGAAGTCTCTCTTTCAGATTTTTACTTAGACTTATCTCTACCTGAACTGCCGTTGAGACTGACACTAGGAGTTGGTTCCCTTGCGGGTTCCAAGCGTAAATTTTCCAAAGGGATAGTAGTTAGTCTTCTTTCTCTGTAAACTTTAAATTCTTGAAATTTTTCTGGAGATAACTGCATCTGTGCTGAATGTAGAATTTCTTTTAGTGTGGATTTTCCTAGGAATATATCATCGAAAGGGTCCTCTTCTCCGGAAAATATCTTTACTTTGATTGCAGAGGTGAAATTTTTAGCAACTTCATTAGGGTCGAATAACCTTTTTGCAAATTTAAACAATTGTAAGCATGTAATATTGCTTACTTCCTTGAATGCATGTCCTACATCAAATAATGAAAATGTCCCACAAGCTACGGGAAATTGTGGCCAAATGGCCTTCTTCTTATAGTTTAATTCCTTTGTCAAACCTCCTTCACCACAGGTTTGGTATGCAATTTCCCGAGCTATAAGTTTATCATAAACATATAAGGGTAAAACATGAGGAGAAGCAGAGCTTCCAAAAACCCTTACATAGGCAAACCATTCTTCCCCAAACCATCGTGCGACAGGGAGAATGTCGACTTGTGCTTCCGGGGAAAACTTTGGAGCATCTTTATTATACAATGTTTTGTGCAGAGGCAACATTATTCCGTGGAAAATCTTGTAAAAATGAGGAATAAACTTGGATTCCCACAATTCCTTGTAATACACATGAATAGGCAAAGGATCTTGAATCGTCCATTGCCAACCCATCAAAGGGAATTTAGAAACAACGCAGATACCGTCCATAACATAGGTAGATAGATAAAAAGGAGGATAAATCCTCTGAGAAACAATTCATTTAGACTGGTAATTGAAAATAGCAGTGGCTAAATTGTCAGATAATATTTTAGTCCAGTCTACAATAGTAGCGTTAACAGCAGCATTTAACAATGGAAGCCATTCAGGTAAGACCATATTTATATCAGGATTTCCAAAAAGCCTGCATAACATAGCAGCAGCAAAACAATATGGAGAGGTGAGTGAACCAGTACTGTACATACCGTGTTTGTTTTTCTTCAATGGTTCATCTCTCTTGGTCCATTCCTTTGTGCATTCCGCCAAATTTGTATGTTCTTTGGCAAAATTCTCCATAAATTGTTTATTATAAGTCGCCTGAGGTTCCGGCAAATGATACATCAGCCTCAAATCTTCCGTAGTGAACGACCTGATGAGCTCTTGATCTGAAGTTTTAAATTGCCTGTCTGAAATATCAGTGCTGTCCAGCACCCATTTTACCATGTCTGTATACGGAAGAATTCTTGGTCTTGCCGCTATCCGGTGCAGAAATGAACAAGCCAGTTCTTTAAGGGTTGCCTCAGATGAATTACTTGAGCCTGCAGTAGCCGCAGCTTGCATCACCCTGGGATTTTCTTCTTCAAGAAAATTATACATTCTTTCCCAGGTGGTGATACCTGCATCCTTATTGCAAGCAGTATCCGCATACAGTGAAGCCATTTCTTTGTTTTCAAAATTTGAAATCTACTCCTTCTTACCCATAATGCTTTTTGAACGCTTTGTATAGTCATCTGCTCCTTCGCGCCTGCGGTTTTACGAGTTAAGTGAGAGTAATGATGTGAGAAGGGTGATGAGATAGTTTTAAATGAAAACGGCGGATGAAATATATTATTCTAACGGAAAAAACCTTTCAATCAAAACAAAATCTTTTTTATTGATATTTGACAATCCATTCATTAATTAAATCATTTAAAGCACATAACGGATATTGATTTATGAAAAGATTTACATTGGACAACGAGATTTTAAGAATCTGCGATATTGCAATCTGCGATTTGCTGCGCAATATCACAATATCATAATATCGCAAATCGCAATTTTCTCAAAGCGTAACCATCGCAAATATCGCATATCTCAAATCGCAAATATCGCAAATCGCAAATCGCGCATATCACAAATATCGCATATCACATATAACAAGTATTCATTTAACATTTTTCTGTGATATGCGATTTGCGACCAGTATTTTAATGTATAGGCTTTTTGGGATCGCATTATCGCAATATCGCAAAATTGCAGTTTAAAAGATTTAGTTTTACAAAAGATATCTATCATTTGCGATGGATGCGCTATTCCGCTCAAAGAAAGATTTTATTGTAATTTATCATAAACTTTAATGTTTCTTAAGGATTTTCTACGGAATTTCCCTAAGTTATGATGGAAAGATTTATTTGAAAAGGGAAACAAATACTGATTGATTTTTTTGGGTTTTTTAACTAAGGGTCCCCATTTATTTAGTATGATTACTAATAAAAAGGGGGGTTGTTGTTGGCCACAAAAATTGGCGATTCACTGAAAGAAACAATTATCTCTGAAAAAATAAAATGAACACTATATTTCTAGTAAGTAAATATTTTTAAAGATAATGAAAACTATCTTAGAATATTTCAAATAAAATCTAACTATGAAAAAGAAATAAAAATCATTCACAATTTCTTTCTAATTCCTTAAGAACAAAAACACTTTTGGGTTATCTCAAGCTTTGATCGGTGTTAATAATGAAGTAAGTGGATTTCTCCAAGTTTGGTTTTATAATATACTCTATTTCCATAGGTATTGCCTCTGCTGCCAGCAAACGTTCATAGTCTCGACAGGGTTACCTTTAAACCATTAACCATTCATTGTCCCATCCAACTAAAATTATGACTTTTTAAAAGATAAATTCATAAGACTTATTATCTCATGTTTTTGTCTTTTACTTATTTTTAATTTTAAGAGCCATTGTTCTGGTTTGGTAGCCAGTTAATAACAATGCCATTCACTAGTTATAATTAAACTGAACAAGCTGGCTCATGATGAGACCCCTTGTCTTATATTTATAAGCCATTACCCTGTTTTGGTATGCAGTATTGGTAATGTCAGTTTCATTACTTCTTATGAACATGGTAAGTCGGCTCATAATGAGACCTCTTATCTCTTAAATTTTTATATAATTTCTTAGAATTACATTCTAAAAAATCACAACTTAAATGGATGGGGTGAAATAGTTTTATCCTTAAGAATCAATGGATGACAATTTTCAGAGTTTCTTGAGTACCAAGACTTTGAAAAATCTTTACTTTTATAGATAACTTTTCTCTGCTCAATAAACTTATAATGATTTATATTCTCTTCAAGTTTTCAAAAGATCATTCAAATGATTGGAATAATCTTTCAAAGTTTAACATCTTATTTTAAACTATCCAAAAACTGTGATCATCTCTTTAAAAATTCTTATTTACACAAAATAAATATTTATAATATTTTTCCTAAGAAATTTTATTAATAGTAAAAAGTCAATTAGAGACTTATTAACAACCTTTATTTGCAAAAACAATTAAAAACTTTGCAGAAAGGAATATGTACAATTAAGAAGGGGTTACCTTCTTATGAAAATAATTTCTTTAAGACAAGCCCATTTACAGGAAGAGATTCTCTCTTTCCTGTTAAATCTTGGAGTATGAATGTATTTGAGCCTATCTTTTCAGCAATCTGAAATGGTCCAAGCCACATTTTCTGAAACTTGGTATGCTTACCTTTTTCTTCATGTGCTTTATCCCATTTCAAAACAAGATCACCAATTGACAAAATCTTTGAGCCGGTAGAACTTGCATCAAAAGAATATTTTACAAGCTGTTGATGTTTTTCATGAATAATTTTTGCTTTATTTCTATCTTCTTCTAATTTAAGGATTTGATCATATCTCAATTGAATGGATGAAGAAGGATTTTCTTCAATAAATTTCGCTAGGTCTAATGATGGAAGAGTTAAATTTGATGGTATCACAGCTTCTTTTCCATAAACTAAATTGAAAGGTGAAGTTCCTATTGAAGCTTTTTCAGTGATAAGATCAGCCCATAATGCAAAGATTAAAGACTTGTGCCAATTCTTTTGATTTTGATCAATGGTCCTTTTAATGATTTTGATAAGATTTTTGTTAGTGGATTCAGCCAAACCATTACCTTGTGGATAATAATTTGCTGAATATTTCAATTTAAAACCTCTTTTGACTGCAAATTCCATTATACTGTTTCGAGAAAAATAAGATGCATTATCAAAGACAAGAGCGTTAGGTACATCAAACCTGGTTATGATGAATTGATCTATGAAATCAATAATTGTATCAGAATTGGATACCTTCAAAGGGATTGCTTCTACCCATTTTTCAAAGTAATCAGTTACTGTAAGGATGTATTTGTGCTGTTTGGAAGAATGAGGTACTATCTCACCCATAATTTCAAGCCCCCATTGCTCAAATGGTTGCTCAATATTTACCGGTTGCAAAGGAAAAGCTGGTTTCTTTTGTCTTCCACTAGCAGTTTGACAAAATTTGCACTTCCTTACATAATCATGCGTATCTTTAAAAAGGGTAGGCCAGTAATAACCAACATGAATTATTTTGTGAGTTGTGGTATCACCTCCAAAATGACCTCCTGCTGGTCCATCATGCAATTCCTGCAACACCTTTTCAGCTTCAGTCTTTTCAAGACATCTTAATAGGATTGAATCATAATTCTTTCTGAATAACACATTATCAATAATCTCATATTTAATAGCTTTCAATCTTAAAGCACGTTTGTTCTTATAGCTGAGATTAGAAGGAGCATACCCATTTTTCAAGTAATAGATGAGATCAGCATACTGAGATTCAGAATCTGTAACACTTATCTGACTTACTTGAATATCTTTATTTGAATATTGATTTTCTGGTATGTTATGAGCTCCTGCCAATAATCTAAAAAAACCTTGTCCTCTAACAATCTTAGCTGGTTTAATATCAATATCATATTCTTGCAAAGCTTTTACCCAGTTAGCTCTCTTTTCTCCTACTTCTTTTTGAACTAATAATTGTCTCACTGCAGAGAATGAGACAATGATTTTTGTATGTGTTTTCAAGAGAAAATGTCTGAAATGTTTGATTGATTTAAACACGGCAAAGGCTTGTTTTTCAACATCGGAATAATTCAGCTCAGCTCCTTGCAGATTTTAGCTAAAGAAAGAAATTGGTGCCTCAATTCTCTGATCATTGAGATGTGTTAAAACAACAGCATAGGATGTTTCGGTAGCCAAAGTATACAAAGTAAAATCTTTAGAAAAATAAGGGGTATTCAATGCTGGTGCATTAATGATTGCTTGTTTGATTGCCCCAAAGGCTTCTTTCTCTTTATGCCCCCATTTAAATACTGAATTTTTCTTGATCATATTTTGCATAGGTAAAACAATTTGAGAGAAATCGGGAATGAATCTTTTTACAAAATTGATTTTCCCAAGAAATGATTGCATGGATTTTTTGTTATGAGGTAAAGAAATATCAGAAATTTCTTTCACTCTATCTGGATCAATATATATACCATCTTTTGACACAAAAAATCCTAAGAGTTTTCCTTCATCCAAAGCAAAGAAATATTTCTTTGGATTTAAGGAAATACCAAACCTTCTACATCTTTCAAATATTTGCCTTAGATCATGTAGATGATTGGCTTTCTTTTTTGAAAATATTGTTATGTCATCAAGGTAAAAAACAACTGATCTATTGATCAGACCTTTAAATGCTATGTCCATGGCTCTTTGGAAAGTTTCTCCTGCATTTATTAGACCAAAAGGCATTTTCTGATAAGCATAGGTTCCCCATTTGGTTCTGAAAGTTGTTTTCAATCTGTCATCTGGATGAACTAAAACTTGATTATAGCCTGAAAATCCATCAAGAAAGGACATGAGTTCAGAACCAGCTACCTTTTGAAGTATCTGTTTCATAGTTGGCAATGGGAAATTGTCTTTTAAACATGCTTTGTTTAAATTTCTAAAATCAATACAGATTCTTATATCACCATTCTTCTTCCTTACAGGTACCATATTGGAAACCCAATTGGAGTGCCTTACAGGAAAAATGATTTTGGCTTTTAAAATTTTATTAAGTTCTGATTTGATTTGACCTTCAAGATTTGGATGAATCTTTCTTAACTTCTGTTGAACAGGTTTAATATCAGGAAGCATTGGAATTGTGTGTTGAATAACCGAAGTATCATACGTTTTTAAATCATCATAATTCCAAGAAAAAACATTTTTATATTTGTTCAGAAGTTTAATGAAAGCATTCCTTTCCTCTGGAGTTAAATTGAGTCCTAAATTAACATTTTGAGGATTAGAGTCAGAGCCAAGATTTACTAATTCAAACTTCAAAGTGGAACTTTGAAGTTTAGCATTGGTAAATTTCTTGAATCTGTCTTTTATATCATATAAGTCCTCCAATTTAACAACAGATTTCGGAATGGGATTTTCATTACCTTTTGAAGAAATTTGCAAATCATGATCATCCTCATCAATAATTTGTTCATCATATGATTTCTCTGAAGTCATGAAATTTAAAATATCTTGATCATGGTAAAATACTCTCCAATTTGTGATATCATCTGGAACAGATGGGCGAAAAAATCAATTCTACTGAAAATCTATCAGGACTGCAATCTTCAGCAGGAAGGAGTTTGGATGCAACATTAGCTAACAAGTCAGCTGATGTATTTTGATTCCTAGGAATAGAAGAAATATTGAATGCTAAAAAATGAGTGGTAAGATCTTGTACTAGGGTTTGATAGTGTTTAAGATGTCTTGAAAGGCAATGAATAGTATTCCTAACTTGTTTTATGACAATTTCGGAATCACCAAAGACTTTCAAGTATTTAACATCTAACCCTATAGCTTTATAAAGTCCTTGAATCAAGGCTTCATATTCTGCAGTATTGTTCGTACACTCAAATTATAACCTACATGATAGCATGGTTCTCTCTCCATTTGGATCAATTAAGATGCATCATACTCCAGCTCCATCACTAGATTTTGATCCATCAAAATATAATGACCAAAATAAAGATTTATCTATTGGTTTATCTACATTTGTATCAGAAACATTTACAATTATAGAAGAATCAGAATGTGAAAAATTTTCTATTTGAGAAACAAAAGTATTTAGAGAAAAGGGTGATTGTGGTGCTTTGAAGTTCCCAAGGAATGACTCAGCAGAATAACCTCCAAGAATATTGTTGTTGAAAGCCACAGGCTCATTAGATTGTTCAAATTCAGTGACAGTGTACATCATATGTTTTTCTCGTTCAACTTTGATTTGATTTGGTTTCCCTTTGTAAGGAAGACACATATGTGAATAATCAGTTGCGATATAACCATTAAGTTTTGCAGACCAGTCCCTGCTTAAGACTAATCCATAGAATTCAGGAATATCTACGATCAAGAGATCAATTCTTTGAACAATCCTAGGATCGGAAGCTAGTCGGATAGTAACCGAATATATTTCTCCTATAACTTGAAATTTAGAGCGATCCAATTGAACAATATGAACTACCGATTTTTGTGGTTCGATATTCAATTTAGCACAAACATAAATAGGCATTATATTAGAGGATGCTCCAGAATCGATTAAACAATTATGCAGATTTTTATTGTACATTTCATAAGTCAAAAGAAAAGGAGGAGTCTGAGAATTTGATCTTTCTCCAATGAGCACAGTATCAGTAGCATCTACTTTGTCTGGTGGCTTACCAGTTCCTTTAGCTGCTTTTGCAACTACACCACTTGGTAAAGGAGCAATTGGTGTAGCATTTAATTCTTTTAACAACAACTTCTGTTGGTGTTTTAGTTTGCTGAGTTCATGTAAGGAAATGTTGGCTTTAATCTTTTTCATGTCTTCAACAATGTTATATTCCATTGGATCTGATACCACCAAAGTCTTTGATGTTGATGTAGGAGGATTAAAAGAAGATGGCTGATTTTGAGTAGGTAATGGAGAAGTTTTCTTTGCAGGGGATTTGTCTTTGGTACTTGGAGTTGTAGTTTTCTTTTTAGGAACTGTTTGTACAGGCTCTGATGTAGATTTACTCCTAGTACTTACAGGCATAGCTTCTTGTTCTACCTCACTATCAGAATTAGGGAGAATAAAATCCCACATTCCATGCAATTCAGCTATTTCTTCATTCTCATCTTCCTCCTCTGATACTAGAGGAGTATCTTCTTCTTCTTCCTCTTCTGATTTTGCATTAGAGATTGAATTGGGAGGTTTAGATTCAACTTGATTTCTTTTGAAATTTCGAAATGGTTTTTTGGTAGAAGTTTCAGCTACTTGTTTTTTTATTTCAACCATTTCATTCGACATGGTTTTAATAACTTTCTGTAAACCTTCCATGTCGTATGGGTCTTTGGCCTTTTTCCTTGAATCATCTTTGAAGCTGACCTTCTTGGATTTCCTTTCCTCAATAGAATTTTTCTTTTCTAGAGAAATAATTCGTTTTTCTACTGCAATAGCCTCTTTCATATTCTCGGCTAACATAGGTTTTGCAGCTCTATCTACAAAAATTGCTATGTTTGAGGGCAAATCAGTTATGTACCATTCACTTCTTACTTGTTCACTAGGCCTTGAATCTGTGTGGATTTTGTTCAAGAGTTTGTTGAATCTAGCGTTGAAATATTTAATGGGCTCCTTGGGTTCTGTCTTCAAATTTGAGAGATCGTTGATTAAAGTAGCTATTGATCTGTCATCTCCAAATTTGGTTAAAAAATAATCTGCAAAAAATAGCCCAACTTGTTATGGCGGATCTTGAAGGTAATGAAAAGTACCGGGATCCTGTACCTTGCTGAAGAGTATGAGGGAATGAGTCGGCTACAACATCTTCTTCTACCGACTCCATTCAAATTTACGATAACATAAAGTTATTGATGTGTTCTTGACTTGAATGTTAAGCTGCGGGCCGAACTTTGGAAGCCATTTTCCAGGATTTTCAGGTAAATCATGTAAAGGTGCAGGCATGTTGATAGCCCCATGGTCTCTGTGCCATTATTGTAACAACTGTTGAAGGAGTAGTAGAGACTGGTGGTGTCGGAATAGAATTTGTTGGAATAGATGATGTTGAGATAGATGATGATTGAGCAGATGATGTGGAAACAACTGTACTTTGTTGAGTTGGGATTTCGGAAACATGTAATTTAATATTAGATGAAGAACCTATATCACTTACTGATTCCGATTGAGTTTTTCTTGTCTTGACTTTACTAGGTAAAGGGAATTTTTTCGGAGAAATACCAAGTTTTTCACTTTGAAGCCTAGTAAGAGGTTTCGAAGAAACAAAATTTGAAGTTACATTACCTTCAGATATTTCAGACTCTTCTAGAGATAATGAGAATCCTTTCAATTTATGAATTAAATCTTGAACTTCAGGAATTTTTGGACTTTGGTTGTCTGATTGTTTTGAGATTTTGGTAGTGGGTGTCTGAATATTCTTCTCAATTCCTTCTCTAGGATTTTGAATTTCAGAAGAAATTGAAGAAGTTAATGAGGGTGTTTTGCTCTCAGAACTTGTATCTATTATTCTTTTTCATTTAATAAGAGCTATATCTCAAATGCTTTGTCAATAGTTGCGGGAGCATAAGCCCCCGTAATTTGAGATAACTTAGCAAGATTATCAGTAGGCTCTGTGGTAGGATCCTTCCACAAAACATCTAATTGTTCTACTTCAGTAGCAATTGCACCTTCTAATTTTCTCTTTTTCCTTTGCTTCTTCACTACTGCTTTATACTTCGGGCTGTAGAATACATCTAGAGGAGGAATGTCTTCTACATTAAGTACAATTTCAGAAGAGGGAGTAACAGGTATATGCTCAATTTCTGTGACTGTGCCACTTATTCCTATGCTCAAAACTTTTGTTGTCTGTACAGGGGTCTGTATATTTTGTCCTTCCACATTAAGCAATTGATTAAAGCTTTCCCATTCTTTGTCTAATTCAATTGTGACTGACTGTTGCTGTACATTGGTAGGATGAGGATTTATCTGCTGAGAAGTCAAAATTTGCTATTGTGAAAGTTCTTTCGATTGAGAAGTATCTTTCACTAATTCTTCATTTCTATCCTGCTCTTCATTAGACTTATCAGAACGTTCAAAAGTCTCTCTTTCAGATTTTGACTTAGACTTATTTGTACCTGAACTTCCGTTGAGACTGACACTAGGAGTTGGTTCCCTTGCGGGTTCCAAACGCAAATTTTCCAATGGGATGGTGGTCAGTATTCTTTCTCTGTAAACTTTAAATTCTTGAAATTGTTCTGGAGATAACTGCATCTGTGCCGAATGTAGAATTTCTTTCAGTGTGGATTTTTCTAGGAATATATCATCGAAAGGGTCCTCTTCTCCGGAAAATATCTTTACTTTGATTGCAGTGGTGAAATTTTTAGCAACTTCATTAGGGCCGAATAACCTTTTTGCAAATTTAAACAATTGTAAGCATGTTATATTGCTTACTTCCTTGAATGCATGTCCAACATCAAATAATGAAAATGTTCCACAAGCTACGGGAAATTGTGGCCAAATGGCCTTCTTCTTATCCTTTAATTCTTTTGTCAAACCTCCTTCACCACAGGTTTGGTATGCAATTTCCCGAGCTATAAGTTTATCAGAAACATATAAGGGTAAAACATGAGGAGAAGCCGAACATAAAAATTACATAGGCAGAACCATTCTTACAAACCATCGTCTGCTTAGGAGAATGTCTCATTTCTAATGTGTTTAGAGAAAACCTTGGAGCACTCTTTATTACCACAATGTTTTGTAGAGCAACATTAATTCCATGGCAAATCATAAAATAGGAATAATTTTAGGTTTCAACAATTCTTGTGATGCACGATCAGGAAAATGATCTTGAATGTATTCATTTCAACCCATCGAAGAATTTAGAAACAAAGCAGATAGCATCCATAACATAAGCAGATAGATAAAAAGGAGGATAAATCCTCTGAGAAACAATTCGTTTAGACCGGTAATTGAAAATAGCAGTGGCTAAATTGTCAGATAATATTTTGGCCCAGTCTACAATAGTAGCGTTAACAACAACATTTAACAATGGAAGCCATTCAGGTAAGACCATATTTATATCAGGCTTTCCAAAAATCCTGCATAACATAGCAGCAGCAAAACAATATGGAGAGGTGAGTGAACCAGTACTGTACATACCGTGTTTGTTTTTCTTCAATGGTTCATCTCTTTTGGTCCATTCCCTTGTGCATTCCGCCAAATTTGCATGTTCTTTGGAAAAATTCTCCATAAATTGTTTATTATAAGTCGCCTGAGGTTCCGGCAAATGATACATCAGCCTCAAATTTTCCGTAGTGAACGACCCGATGAGCTCTTGATCTAGAGTTCTAAATTTCCTGTCTAAAATATCGGTGCTGTCCAACACCCATTTTACCATGTCTGAATACGAAAGAATTCTTGGTATTACTGCTATCTGGTGCAGAAATGAACAAGCCATGTCTTTAAGGGTTGCTTCAGATGAATTACTTGATCCTGCAGTAGCCGCAACTTGCATCACCCTGGGATTTTCTTCTTCAAGAAAATTATACATTCCTTCCCAGGTGGTTATATCGGCATCCTTATTGCAAGTAGTATCCGCATACAGTGAAGCCATTTCTTTGTTTTCAGAACTTGAAATCTTCTCTTTCTTACCCATAATGCTCTGTGAACACTTTGTATAGTCTTTTTCTCCTTCGCGCCTGCGGTTTTACGAGTTAAGTGAGAGTAATGACATGAGAAGGGTGATGAGATAGTTTTAAATGCAAAAGGCGGATGAAATATATTATTCTAATGGAAACAACCTTTCAATCAAAACAAAATCCTTTTTATTGATACTTGACAATCCATTCATTAATTCAATCATTTAAAGCACATAACAAATATTGATTTATGAAAGGATTTACATTGGACAACGAACTTTTTAAGAATCTACGATATTGCGATCTGCGATTTGCTATGCAATATCGCAATATCGCAATATCGCAAATCACATTTTTCTCAAAGAGTAAATATCGCAAAATCGCAAATCGCAAATATCACATATAAAAATATTCGTTTAACAATTTTCTGCGATATGCGATTTGCGACCAATATTTTAACGTATAGGCTTTTTGGGATCGCATTATCGCAATATCGCAAAGTCGCAGTTTAAAAGATTCAGTTTTACAAAAGATATCTACCATTTGCGATGGATGCGCTATTTCGCTCAAAGAAAGATTTTATTGTAATCTATCATAAACTTAAGTGTTTCTTAAGGATTTTCTAAGGAATTTCCCTAAGTTATGATAGAAAGTTATATTTGAAAAGGGAAACAAAACTAATTGATTTTTTTTTGGATTTTTTAACTAAGGGTCCCCACTTATTTAGTATTATTACTAATATTAAATAAAAAGGGGGGTTTTTGCTGGCCACAACAATTGGCGATTCACTGAAATAAACAGTTATCTATGAAAAAATAAAATGAACACTATATTTATAGCAAGTAAAGATTTTTAAAGATAATGAAAAATATCTTACGATCATTCAAATAAAATTTAACTGTGAGAAAGAAATAAAAATCATTCAAAATTTCTTTCTAATTCCTTAAAAACAAAAACATTTTTGGGTTATCTCAAGCTTTGATCAGTGTTAATAATGAAGTAAGTGGATTTCTCCAAGTTTGGTTTTATAATATACTCTATTGTCATAGGTATTGCCTCTGCTTCCTGCAAACGTTCATAGTCTCGATAGGGTTACCTTTAAACCATTAACCATTCATTGTCACATCCAACTAAAATTATGACTTTTTAAAAGATAAATTCATAAGACATATTATCTCATGTTCTTGTCTTTTACTTATTTTTTATTTTTGAGAGCCATTGTTCTGGTTTGGTAGCCAGTTAATAACAATGCCATTCACTAGTTTTAATTAAACTGAACAAGCTGGCTCGTGATGAGACCCCTTGTCTTATATTTATAAGCCATTACCCTGTTTTGATATGCAGTATTGATAATGTCAGTTTCATTACTTCTTATGAACATGGTAAGTCAGCTCATAATGAGACCTCTTATCTCTTAAATTTTTATATAATTTTTTAGAATTACATTCTAAAAAATCACAACTTAAATAGATGGGGTGAAATAGTTTTATCCTTAAGAATCGATGGATGACAATTTTCAGAGTTTCTTGAGTACCAAGACTTTGAAAAATCCTTACTTTTATAGATAACCTTTCTCTGCTTAATAAACTTATAATGATTTACATTCTCCTCAAGTTTTCAAAAGATCATGTAAATGATTGGAATAATATTTCAAAGTTTAACATCTTATTTTAAACTATCCAAAAACTCTGATCATCTCTTTAAAAATTTTCATTTACACAAAATAAATATTTATAATATTTTTCCTAAGAAATTTTCTTAATAGTAAACAGTCAATTAGAGACTTATTAACAACCTTTATTTGCAAAAACAATTAAAAACTTTGCAAAAAGGAATATGTACAATTAAGAAGGGGTTACCTCCTTATGAAAAGAATTTCTTTAAGACAAGCCCATTTACAGGAAGAGATTCTTTCTTTCCTGTTAAATCTTGGAGTATGAATGTATTTGAGCCTATCTTTTTAGCAATCTGAAATGGTCCAAGCCACATTTTCTGAAATTTGGTATGCTTACCTTTTTCCTCATGTGCTTTATCCAATTTCAGAACAAGATCACCAATTGACAAAATCTTTGAGCTGGTAGAACTTGCATCAAAAGAAGATTTTACAAGCTGCTGATGTTTTTCATGAATAATTTTTGCTTTATCTCTATCTTCTTCTAATTTAAGGATTTGATCATATCTCAATTGAATGGATGAAGAAGGATTTTCTTCAATAAATTTCACTAGGGCTAATGATAGAAGAGCTAAATTTGATGGTATCACAACTTCTTTTCCATAAACTAAATTGAAAGCTGAAGTTCCTATTGAAACTTTTTCAGTAATACGATCAACCCATAGTGCAAAGATTAAAGACTTGTGCCAATTCTTTTGATTTTGATCAATGGTCCTTTTAATGATTTTGATAAGATTTTTGTTAGTGGATTCAACCAAACCATTACCTTGTGGATAATAATTTGCTGAATATTTCAATTTAAAACCTCTTTTGACTGCAAATATCGCAAATCGCAAATATCACAAAAGATATTACAAAAGATATCTACCATTTGCGATGGATGCGCTATTTCGCTCGAAGAAATTTTTTATTGTAATCTATCATAAACTTAAGTGTTTCTTAAGGATTTTCTAAGGAATTTCCCTAAGTTATGATAGAAAGTTTTATTTGAAAAGGGAAACAAATACTAATTGATTTTTTTTTTGGATTTTTTAACTAAGGGTCCCCACTTATTTAGTATTATTACTAATATTAAATAAAAAGGGGGGTTGTTGCTGGCCAGA
This sequence comes from Pinus albicaulis, assembly GCA_034641835.2. NCBI lineage: Eukaryota > Viridiplantae > Streptophyta > Pinopsida > Pinales > Pinaceae > Pinus > Pinus albicaulis. The sequence continues at coordinate 407,822,752 of CM076581.1, read as the reverse complement.
ACAATTTGCGATTCACTGAAAGAAACAGTTATCTCTGAAAAAATAAAATGAACACTATATTTCTAGTAAGTAAAGATTTTTAAAGATAATGAAAACTATCTTAGGATAATTCAAATAAAATTTAACTGTGAAAAAGAAATTAAAATCATTCACAATTTCTTTCTAATTCCTTAAGAAAAAAAACACTTTTGGGTTATCTCAAGCTTTGATCGCTGTTAATAATGAAGTAAGTGGATTTCTCCAAGTTTGGTTTTATAATATACTCTATTGTCACAGGTATTGCCTCTGCTGCCTGCAAACGTTCATAGTCTCGACAGGGTTACCTTTAAACCATTAACCATTCATTGTCCCATCTAACTAAAATTATGACTTTTTAAAAGATAAATTCATAAGACATATTATCTCATGTTCTTGTCTTTTACTTATTTTTTATTTTTAAGAGCCATTGTTCTGGTTTGGTAGCCAGTTAATAACAATGCCATTCACTAGTTGTAATTAAACTAAACAAGCTGGCTCGTGATGAGACCCCTTGTCTTATATTTATAAGCCATTACCCTATTTTGATATGCAGTATTGGTAATGTCAGTTTCATTACTTATTATAAACATGGTAAGTCGGCTCATTATGAGACCTCTTATCTCTTAAATTTTTATATAATTTCTTAGAATTACATTCTAAAAAATCACAACTTAAATGGATGGGGTGAAATAGTTTTATCCTTAAGAATCGATGGATGACAATTTTCAGAGTTTCTTGAGTACCAAGACTTTGAAAAATCTTTACTTTTATAGATAACCTTTCTCTGCTTAATAAACTTATAATGATTTACATTCTCCTCAAGTTTTCAAAAGATCATGTAAATGATTGGAATAATCTTTCAAAGTTTAATTCTTATTTTAAACTATCCAAAAACTGTGATCATCTCTTTAAAAATTCTCATTTACACAAAATAAATATTTATAATATTTTTTCTAAGAAATTTTATTAATAGTAAACAGTCAATTAGAGACTTATTAACAGCCTTTATTTGCAAAAACAATTAAAAATTTTGCAGAAAGGAATATGTACAATTAAGAAGGGGTTACCTCCTTATGAAAAGAATTTATTTAAGACAAGCCCATTTACAGGAAGAGATTTTTTCTTTCCTGTTAAATCTTGGAGTAGGAATGTATTTGAGCCTATCTTTTCAGCAATCTGAAATGGTCCAAGCCACATTTTCTGAAACTTGGTATGCTTACCTTTTTCTTCATGTGATTTATCCCATTTCAGAATAAGATCACCAATTGACAAAATCTTTGAGCCGGTAGAACTTGCATCAAAAGAAGATTTTACAAGCTGTTGATGTTTTTCATGAATAAGTTTTGCTTTATCTCTATCTTCTTCTAATTTAAGGATTTGATCATATCTCAATTGAATGGATGAAGAAGGATTTTCTTCAATAAATTACACTAGGGCGAATGATGGAAGAGCTAAATTTGATGGTATCACAGCTTCTTTTCCATAAACTAAATTGAAAGGTGAAGTTCCTATTGAAACTTTTTCAGTAATACGATCAGCCTATAGTGCAAAAATTAAAGACTTGTGCCAATTCTTTTGATTTTGATCAATGGTCCTTTTAATGATTTTGATAAGATTTTTGTTAGTGGATTTAGCCAAACCATTACCTTGTGGATAATAATTTGCTGAATATTTCAATTTAAAACCTCTTTTGACTGCAAATTCCATTATACTATTTCCAGAAAAATAAGATGCATTATCAAAGACAAGAGCGTTAGGTACACCAAACCTAGTTATGATGAATTGATCTATGAAATCAATAATTGTATCAGAATTGGCTACCTTCATAGGGATTTCTTCTACCCATTTTGTAAAGTAATCAGTGGCTGTAAGGATGTATTTGTGTTGTTTGGAAGAATCAGGTACTATCTCACCAATAATGTCAAGCCCCCATTGCTCAAATGGTTGCTCAATATTTACCGGTTGCAAAGGAAAAGCTAGTTTCTTTTGTCTTCCACTAGCAGTTTGACAAACTTTGCACTTCCTTACATAATCATGCGTATCTTTAAAAATGGTAGGCCAGTAATAACCAGCATGAATTATTTTTTGAGCTGTGGTATCACCTCCAAAATGACCTCCTGCTGGTCCATCATGCAATTCCTGCAACACCTTTTCAGCTTCAGTCTTTTCAAGACATCTTAATAGGATTGAATCATAATTCTTTCTGAATAACACATTATCAATGATCTCATATTTAATAGCTTTAAATCTTAAAGCACGTTTGTTCTTATAGCTGAGATTAGAAGGAGCATACTAATTTTTCAAGTAATAGATGAGATCAGCGTACTGAGATTCAAAATCTGTAACACTTATCTGACTTACTTGAATATCTTTATTTGAATCTTGATTTTCTGGTATGTTATGATCTCCTGCCAATAATCTGCAAAAACCTTGTCCTCTAACAATCTTAGCTGGTTTAATATCAATATCATATTCTTGCAAAGTTTTTACTCAATTAGCTCTCTTTTCTCCTACTTCTTTTTGAACTAATAATTGTCTCACTGCAGAGAATGGGACAATGATTTTTGTATGTGTTTTCAAGAGAAAAGGTCTGAAATGTTTGATTGATTTAAACACGGCAAAAGCTTGTTTTTCAACATCGGAATAATTCATCTCAGCTCCTTGCAGATTTGAGCTAAAGAAAGAAATTGGTGCCTCAATTTTCTGATCATTGAGCTATGTTAAAACAGCAGCATAGGATGTTTCGGTGGCCAAAGTATACAAAATAAAATCTTTAGAAAAATCAGGGTTATCCAATGCTGGTGCATTAATGATTACTTATTTGATTGCCCCAAAGGTTTTTTTCTCTTTATGCCCCCATTTGAATACTGAATTTTTCTTGATCATATTTTGCATAGGTAAAACAATTTGAGAGAAATCGGGAATGAATCTTTTTACAAAATTGATTTTCCCAAGAAATGATTGCATGGATTTTTTGTTATGAGGTAAAGAAATATTATAAATTTCTTTCACTCTATCTGGATCAATATATATACCATATTTTGACACAACAAATCCTAAGAGTTTTCCTTCATCCAAAGCAAAGAAAGATTTCTTTGGATTTAAGGAAATACCAAACCTTCTACATCTTTCAAATATTTGCTTTAGATCATGTAGATGATTGGCTTTATTTTTTGAAAATATTGTTATGTCATCAAGGTAAACAATAACTAATCTATTGATCAGACTTTTAAATGCTATGTTCATGGCTCTTTGGAAAGTTGCTCCTGCATTTATTAGACCAAAAGGCATTTTTTGATAAGCATAGGTTCCCCATTTGGTTCTGAAATTTGTTTTCAATCTGTCATCTGAATGAACTAAAACTTGATTATAGCCTGAAAATCCATCAAGAAAGGACATGAGTTCAGAACCAGCTACCTTTTGAAGTATCTGTTCCATAGTTGGCAATGAGAAATTGTCTTTTAAACATTCTTTGTTTAAATTTCTAAAATCAATACAGATTCTTATATCACCATTCTTCTTCCTTACAGGTACCATATTGGAAACCCAATTGGAGTGCCTTACAGGAAAAATGATTTTGGCTTTTAAAAGTTTATTAAGTTCTGATTTGATTTGACCTTCGAGATTTGGATGAATCTTTCTTAACTTCTGTTGAACAGGTTTAATATCAGGAAGCATTAGAATTGTGTGTTGAATAACAGAAGTATCATACGTTTTTAAATCATCATAATTCCAAGCAAAAACATTTTTATATTTGTTCAGAAGTTTAATGAAAGCATTCCTTTCCTCTGGAGTTAAATTGAGTCCTAAATTAACATTTTGAGGATTAGATTCAGAGCCAAGATTTACTAATTCAAACTTCAAAGTGGAACTTTGAAGTTTAGCATTGGTAACTTTCTTGAATCTGTCTTTTATATCATGTAAGTCCTCCAATTTAACAACAGATTTCGGAATGGGATTTTCATTACCTTTTGAGGCAATTTGAAAATCATGATCATCCTCATCAATAATTTGTTCATCATATGATTTCTCTGAAGTCATGAAATTTAAAATATCTTGATCATGGTAAAATACTCTCCAATTTGTGATATTATCTGAAACAGATGGGCGAAAAATCAATTCTACTAAAAATCTATCAGGACTGCAATCTTCAGCAGGAAGGAGTTTAGATGCAACATTAGCTAACAAGTCAGCTGATGTATTTTGATTCCTAGGAATAGAAGAAATATTGAATGCTAAAAAATGAGTGGTAATATCTTGCACTAGGGTTTGATAGTGTTTAAGATGTCCTAAAAGGCAATGGATAGTATTCCTAACTTGTTTTATGACAATTTCGAAATCACCAAAGACTTTCAAGTATTTAACATCTAACCCTATAGCTTTATAAAGTCCTTGAATCAAGGCTTCATATTCTGCAGTATTGTTCTTACACTCAAATTCTAACCTACATGATAGCATGGTTTTTTCTCCATTTGGATCAATTAAGATGCATCTTGCTCCAGCTCCATCACTAGATTTTGATCCATCAAAATATAATGACCAAAATAAAGATTTATCTATTGGTTTATCTACATTTGTATCAGAAATATTTACAATTCTAGAAGAATCAGACTGTGAAAAATTTTCTATTTGAGAAGCAAAAGTATTTACAGAAAAGGGTGATTGTGGTGCTTTGAATTTCCCAAGGAATGACTCAGCAGAATAACCTCCAAGAATATTGTTGTTGAAAGCCACAGGCTCATTAGATTGTTCAAATTCAGTGACAGTGTGCATCATATGTTTTTCTCGTTCAACTTTGATTTGATTTGGTTTCCCTTTGTAAGAAAGCCGCATATGTGAATAATCAGTTGCGATATAACCATTAAGTTTTGCAAACCAGTCCCTGCTTAAGACTAATCCATAGAATTCAGGAATATCTGCGATCAAGATATCAATTCTTTGGACAATCCTAGGATCGGAAGCTAGTCGGATAGTAACCGAATTGATTTCTCCTATAACTTGAACTTTAAAGCGATCCAATTGAACAATATGAACTGCCGATTTTTGTGGTTCGATATTCAATTTGGCACAAACAGAAATAGGCATTATATTAGAGGATGCTCCAGAATCGATTAAACAATTATGAATATTTTTATTGTACATTTCATAAGTCAAAAGAAAAGGAGGAGTCTGAGAATTTGATCTTTCTCCAATGAGCATAGTATCAGTAACATTTACTTTGTCTGGTGGCTTACCAGTTCCTTTAGCTGCTTTTGCAACTACACCACTTGCTAAAGGAGCAATTGGTGTAGCATTTAATTCTTTTAATAGCAACTTCTGCTGGTGTTTTAGTTTGCTGAGTTCATGTAAGGAAATGTTGGCTTTAATCTTTTTCATGTCTTCAACAATGTTATACTCCATAGGATCTGACACCACTAAAGTCTTTGTTGTCGATGTAGGAGGATTAGAAGAAGATGGCTGATTTTGAGTAGGTAATGGAGAAGTTTTCTTTGCAGGGGATTTGTCTTTGGTACTTGGTGTTGTAGTTTTCTTTTTAGGAACTGTTTTTATAGGCTCTGATGTAGATTTACTCCTAGTACTTACAGGCATAGCTTCTTGTTCTACCTCACTATCAGAATTAGGGAGAATAAAATCCCACATTCCATGCAATTCAGCTATTTATTCATTCTTATCTTCCTCCTCTGATACTAGAGGAGTATCTTCTTCTTCTTCCTCTTCTGATTCTGCATTAGAGATTGAATTGGGAGGTTTAGATTCAAATTGATTTCTTTTGAAATTTCGGAATGGTTTTTTGGTAGAAGTTTCAGCTACTTTTTTTTTTATTTCAACCATTTCATTCAACATGGTTTCAAGAACTTTCTATAAACCTTCCATGTCGTATGGGTCTTTGGCTTTTTTCCTTGAATCATCTTTGAAGCTGACCTTCTTGGATTTCCTTTCCTCAATAGCATTTTTCTTTTCTAGAGAAATAATTCGTTTTTCTACTGCAATAGCCTCTTTCATATTCTCAGCTAACGTAGGTTTTGCAGCTCTATCTACAAAAATTGCTATGTTTGAGGGCAAAGCAGTTATGTACCATTCACTTCTTACTTGTTCACTAGGCCTTGAATCTGTGTGGATTTTGTTCAAGAGTTTGTTGAATCTAGCGTTGAAATATTTAATGGGCTCCTTGGGTTCTATCTTCAAATTTGAGAGATCGTTGATTAAAGTAGCTATTGATCTGTCATCTCCAAATTTGGTTAAAAAATGATCTGCAAAAATGGCCCAACTTGTTATGGATCCTGAAGGTAATGAAAAGTACCAGGATCCTGCTGCCCCTTGAAGAGTATAAGGGAATAGTCTGACTACAACATCTTCTTCTACGACTCCATTCAAATTTACAGCCACCATAAAGTTATTGATGTGTTCTTCAGCTTGAATGTTAAGCTCTGGACTGAACTTTGGAAGCCATTTTCCAGGATTGTCAGGTAAATCATGCAAAGGTGCAGGCATGTTGACAGCCCCTGGAGTAGCCCATGGTCTAGCCATTATTGTAACAACTGTTGGAGGAGTAGTAGAGACTGTTGGTGTCGGAAGAGAAGTGGTTGGAATAGATGATGTTGAAATTGATGATGAATGAGCAGATGATATGGAAACAACTGCACTTTGTTGAGTTGGGGTTTCGAAAACAGGTGATTGAATATGAGATGAAGAACTTATATCACTTTATGATTCTGATTGAGTTCTTTTTGTCTTGACTCTACTAGGTAAAGGGAATTATTTCGGAGAAATACCAAGTTTTTCACTTTGAAGCCTAGTAAGAAGTTTTGATGGAACAAATTTTGAGCTTAGACTACCTTCAGATATTTCAGACTCTTCTAGAGATAATGAGAATCCTTTCAATTTATGAATTAAATCTTGTACTTCAGGAGACTCAGGATTTTGGTTGTTTGATTGCTTTGAGATTTTGGTAGTGGGTGTCTGAATATTCTTCTCAATTCCTTCTCTAGGATTTTGAATTTCAGAAGAAATTGAAGAAGTTAATGAGGGTGTTTTGCTCTCAGAATCGCCTGTGGATAAAGATTCACTTGCCATTCATAGCTCAGGCCCTCCTTCTAGCGCCAAAAATGTTGAAGCCTATAATATCTCTGCTTCAAACATTGGGGAAAACCACCCGGTCGGGACCTTAGGACAGCTCCTTATCCGTTTGGTATGGTGGCTCCGACTGGATTGAAAGGACCAGTTTCATTATAACTAATGGGTTGATTTGGATGAGTGAAAATGGGACTAAATAACTGAAATAAAACTATCTAATTTAAACTAAATACTGATAAAGAAATTCTAAGACTAACCCGAGTATCATATGTGAATACAACTTAAAATTATTTCAATTTAACAATAACCATAAAAATGTATTAAAGTTTAATTGAAATGTGCAGTAACAAATAAAGATAACTCTGTTTAAGAAATTAAACAGAGTTATATTAGCATATTGTATTCATCATTGTATATCATCTACATACACTTATGAAAGATAACATTTCAATTATATTCAAAAATGATATATAAAGAAACGTTATGAAAACAAATATATATAAATGATAGAAAATTTTAAAGCGAATATCATATGACAAAAGAAATCAACAGTGAATAGATAAAAATACCTTATCCATCTTGAAAGCTTTCAAATGAAATCTGATACTCTAATCCAGTAATTCCGATGCAAAATCAAATCCAAGGTACAAAAATGCAACACTTTAAAGATAATTCCACATAAAATCACCAAATGTGATCCTTTATAAAATATAAGAGGCAGTGGAGTACAGAAATGTAATCTCCAAGTCAAAAAATATTACAACTCAGGACCCTTCTCTAAATGCATGAGAAGGGTTTAAATACTACTAGCTAAATCTAAAAATAGTTTATTACAAAAATTAAGGATTCGGTTTAAATGACTGTCCGTTTCCTAGGAAAAAATACAGTAAAACTAAAACTAAATCTAAAAATAAAGACTATTAAGTAACTACTTATGAGCTTGATCTTTAAACTTGCACGCATCCAGCATTGTTTTGAGAAGAGGTGGTTGGCTGACTTCAGATTTCAACTATCCTGAAAAGACAGAATCGGCAAGTGTAGGCACAATCTTCTCAGTAGAACTAATGATGCAATTAAGCGCACTGCGTTGACTGTGTGGTTTCACTAAATATGTCCAGTAAGAATCTTAGTTTAATCTTGTCAATCCTTGGATTGATTTTTCTTTTTCTTCCGTATTTTGTGTCCATTCTATTTGCAATTGATGCGTCTGTGGAAGATATCCCGAAACAGTTTCTGAAATCAAATTTGCTTTGTGCAAATTCTCATTTACAAAATCAGTAAGACTGCTTGCTGCTGTAGCCGACTCTTCTGCTTCTTTCTCTGCCCCTCTGATTTGTGCATCCCAATCATTGAAAAGTATTTCTTTATGGTTTTCATTAATAATTGGTGCACCAGCTTTTCTTCCTTCCTCTGTCTTTTTCCATACCAAATAATCAGTAACTTTTTCATTAATTAAATCATAATCATTTCGTAAATCTACGACATGATTAGTGATCTTATCACTTTCTTGACAAAAAGAGTTCCATTGCAAGATTTTTTGGCATAAGACTTCTTCTTCTTGCAGTAGTTTATTTTTTAAAGAAATAGTTTCTGAAATAAACTCTGGAAGCGTAGGATCATCTTTGTGCTGATCTTGGATAATCTGTATTTGTTTCTCTTTATCAGCTAAACTTTTTTGATATCCAATTTTCATTTCTTGAAGTTGTTGCTGTAACTTTTCAAGTTTCATCTTTGCTTCATTATTGGCCTGTACCTGTTGCAATTGCTATTGCAGAACTTGTATCTGTTCTTATTTTTCATTTAATAAGAGTTGTCTCAAATGCTTTGTCAATAGTTGCGGAAGAATAAGCCCTCGTAATCTGAGATAACTTAGCAAGATTATCAGTAGGCTCTGTGGTAGGATCCTTCCACAAAACATCTAATTGTTCTGCTTCAGTAGCAATTGCACCTTCTAATTTTCTCTTTTTCCTTTGCTTTTTCACTACTGCTTTATACTTCGGACAGTAGAATACATCTAGAGGAGGAATGTCCTCTACATTAAGTATAATTTCAGAAGAGGGAGTGACAGGTATATGCTCTGTATTTGTCACATTACCGCTTATTCCTGTGCTTAAAACTTTTGTTGTTTGTATAGGGGTCTGTGTAATCTGTGTTTCAACATTAAGTATTTCATTAAAACTTTCCCATTCTTTGTCTAATTCAATTGCGACTGACTGTTGCTGTACATTGGTAGGAAGAGGATTTATCTGCTGAGAAGTCAAAATTTTCTATTGTGAAAGTTATTTCGATTGAGCAGTATCTTTCACTAATTCTTCATTTATATCCTACTCTTCATTAGACTTATTAGAACGTTCAGAAGTCTCTCTTTCATATTTTGACTTAGACTTATCTGTACCTGAACTGCCATTTATACTGACACTAGGATTTGGTTCCCTTGTGGGTTCCAAGCATAAATTTTCCAAAGGGATAGTAGTTAGTCTTCTTTCTCTGTAAACTTTAAGTTCTTGAAATTGTTCTGGAGATAACTGCATCTGTGCTGAATGTAGAATTTCTTTCAGTGTGGATTTTCCTAGGAATATATCATCGAAAGGGTCCTCTTCTCCGGAAAATATCCTTACTTTGATTGCAGAGGTGAAATTTTTAGCAACTTCATTAAGGTCGAATAACCTTTTTGAAAATTTAAACAATTGTAAGCATGTAATATTGCTTACTTCCTTGAATGCATGTCCAACATCAAATAATGAAAATGTCCCACAAGCTACGGGAAATTGTGGCCAAATGGCCTTCTTCTTATCCTTTAATTCCTTTGTCAAACCTCCTTCACCACAGGTTTGGTATGCAATTTCCCGAGCTATAAGTTAATCAGAAACATATAAGGGTAAAACATGAGGAGAAGCAGAGCTTACAAAAACTCTTACATAGGCAAACCATTCTTCCCCAAACCATCGCGCGACAGGGAGAATGTCGACTTGTGCTTCCGGGGAAAACCTTGGAGCATCTATATTATACAATGTTTTGTGCAGAGGCAACATTATTCCGTGGAAAATCTTGTAAAAATGAGGAATAAACTTGGATTCCCACAATTCCTTGTGATACACATGAATAGGCAAAGGATCTTGAATCGTCCATTGCCAACCCATCAAAGGGAATTTAGAAACAAAGCAGATAGCGTCCATAACATAGGCAGATAGATAAAAAGGAGGATAAAGCCTCTGAGAAACAATTTGTTTAGACCGGTAATTGAAAATAGCAGTGGCTAAATTGTCAGATAATATTTTGGCCCAGTCTACAATAGTAGCGTTAACAGCAGCATTTAACAATGGAATCCATTCAGGTAAGACCATATTTATATTAGGCTTTCCAAAAAGCCTGCATAACATAGCAGCAGCAAAATAATATGGAGAGGTGAGTGAACCAGTACTGTACATACCGTGTTTGTTTTTCTTCAATGGTTCATCTCTTTTGGTCCATTCCCTTGTGCATTCTGCCAAATTTGCATGTTCTTTGGCAAAATTATTCATAAATTGTTTATTATAAGTCGCCTGAGGTTTCGACAAATGATACATCAGCCTCAAATTTTCCGTAGTGAACGACTTGATGAGCTCTTGATTTAGAGTTCTAAATTGCCTGTCTGAAATATCGGTGCTGTCCAGCACCCATTTTACCATGTCTGAATACTGAAGAATTATTGGTCTTGTTGCTATCCGGTGCAGAAATGAACAAGCCAGGTCTTTAAGGGTTGCTTCAAATGAATTACTTGATCCTGCAGTAGCCGCAACTTGCATCACCCTGGGATTTTCTTCTTCGAGCAAATTATACATTCCTTCCTAGGTGGTTATACTGGCATCCTTATTGCAAGCAGTATCCGCATACAGTGAAGCCATTTCTTTGTTTTCAGAACTTGGAGTCTTCTCTTCTTTCCCATAATACTCTGTGAATGCTTCGTATAGTCTTTTGCTCCTTCGCGCCTGCGATTTTATGAGTTAAGTGAGAGTAATGACATGATAAAGGTGATGAGATAGTTTTAAATGTAAAAGGAGGATGAAATATATTATTCTAACGGAAACAACCTTTCAATCAAAACAAAATCCTTTTTATTGATAATTGACAATCCATTCATTAATTCAATCATTTAAAGCGCATAACGGATATTGATTTATGAAAAGATTTTCATTGGACAATGAGCTTTTAAGAATCTGCGATATTGTGATCTGCAATTTGCTATGCAATATCGCAATATCGCAATATCGCAAATCGCATTTTCTCAAAGCATAACCATCACAAATATCGCAAAATCGCAAATTGAAAAATCGCAAATCGCAAATATCACATATAAAAAGTATTCATTTAACATTTTTCTGCGATATGCGATTTGCGACCAGTATTTTAATGTATAGCCTTTTTGGGATCGCGTTATCGCAATATCGCAAAGTCGCAGTTTAAAAGATTCAGTTTTACAAAAGATATCTACCATTTGCGATGGATGCGCTATTTCGCTCAAAGAAAGATTTTATTGTAATATATCAAAAACTTAAGTGTTTCTTAAGGATTTTCTAAGGAATTTCCCTAAGTTATGATAGAAAGTTTCATTTGAAAAGGGAAACAAATACTAATTGATTTTTTTTTTGGATTTTTTAACTAAGGGTCCCCACTTATTTAGTATTATTACTAATATTAAATAAAAATGGCGGTTGTTGCTGGCCACAACAGGCCCAAAGCTGGCCATGAAGTTTATATGGAATAATGATCCTCCTTGGAGCTATGGCCTGCATATACATGGTAAAGTAATGCAAGTGATCATCAAATGAAACATCATGTACATAAGCATGTTCCTTACCAAAATTTCTGCTCATACAAATGGAGTTGTCCATAGATAGATCCCCTCTCATTCCAAAAGAGGAAAGAGGTGGCTATGATAACTCCTTCATTGAGTTATGTGCATCTCCAATCTCCACATGGTTCATGCATCTTTGAAAATTCTGATATAGTTCCTCTTCAAAGCCTTCCCAAGTGTATCTTCTATGATAGTGTTGAAAGCCCTCATAGAATAAGTATGGCTGAAAAGGAATTCTTCATGTGCCCTTTGTAGAAAATTCTCCTTGAGCTTGGAGGCTCTAGATAAGAAGATCCTACCATGATAATAGATGACTTCATATTGGAATGAATAGCCCTCCTCATGTAACTAGTCATCAAGTATCATGCATGTGAAAAGATCCTTTGAATAATCCACCAACAGTTGGGATTTCCAATATGGATCAATCTTCCATAGTGACAGCGTTGATGATCTATCACAAAGAACATCTTTCATATGGCTGCCTTTCTCCTTGAAATCTCCCATGCCAAAGGTACACATTGGGATGATACTATCCCCTCCTTGCTGCTCTTCTTGCATATTCTCATGCTCAAGTGAATGTTGAAGCTTTTGGAGGTTAGTCTCCCATGGGAAGCTATCATCCATCCAAAACTTCCTGTGTTTAGCCAAATCATGCATGAGTGGCCACCATCATATACCATGTATGGAATATTTCTCTTCAAATGAGAACATCTTCTGCGTCTCCCTAGCCAAGGAATGATCTCCTTGCCCCATGATGGTGTCATCCTCCAATCCAGTAGCATTTCCTCTTAGTGCAATATGAGATGTGAGAGTGGGTAAGATGATATTGGAAGAATGTATCCCTCCTCCTTGAGCCTACCCAAGACTCTCAGCGCTGTATTTTTTTCTTCTAATGCACCCATTCCTCCTGGATCTATGAATGGTGCATCATGATGTTAGAAATATCTCACCAAATCTAGATCAGGTGGCCTCCCAGGTGGTTTACCACAAGATAAAAATGTCTCATGGACCAATATCATATGCATGATAGATGGGACTATCATGTCTCTACTTCCACTGTGCAAATCCAACTCTGTTTCTTGTGTGGAAGTTTTATGATATTTGGGTACCACTCTTAATGATGCAAGAGTCCCTCTAATTGGAGCAATTTCTCCATCCTCACCTCCTGGTGGTGGTGGACCATCTCTTGTTATTCCAGTGTTGTGACCCCTCTCTTGTTCTTATTCTTCTTCCTCCTCATCATCTGAGAAGACCTCTATGTAGTGCACCTTTCCTGCTACACATCTATGTCTGGGTGCCCAAGATTCTTGGCATGTGAAGCAAAGCTTCCTCCTCCTCAAATCTCTTTGGACATCATCATCAAGAGGTTTTTTGTATTGTCTCTCCTTTGAAGGAGGAGCCTTCTCATATTTTCCCTTTGCTGGAAAAGAGGGCTTATGCTCAAATGTTGCCTTTGATTTTGCAAGGCATCTTGAAGGTATCTAGCCCTTTCAATGGCATCTTGAAGGGTAGTGGGCTTGGTAGACTTAACCAACCCATGAAGAGGTTCATCTAACCATCAATGAACATATAGACCCTTCTTGCTGCAGATAAATCAGCAACCATAAAATAAAGTTTTAGAAATTTAGAAATATAAGTTTCGGATTTACCTGATTGTTTGAGTTTTGAAAGCCCCATGAATGGTGCTTCAGGATCTCTTCTATCAAACATTTCCACCAACCTCCGTGTGAACTCTGAATATGCATTCACATTGGTAGGACCCAATGTAGACAAGCCATGGAACCACCAATCATGTGCTTCACCCTCAAGGTGTAGTGCTACTATCTTAATGGCCTCCTTTTCTAGAACTTTTTTCAACTAGAAGTAGATGTCAAGCTTATCTACCCATGATTTGGCAGTGCATTTATGTGACCCATCAAATTTGGGTAAGAAAAATCTACTCATAGTTCGGTGTCGATCATGATTCTGAATGAATCCTCTGCCTCTATTGTGATGCCTGGGTCTCCTATTTTCCTTGATTTGAAAAAATTCTTGAAAAATCAAGTTGTCCTTGAATCTCTAAGATTGAGACTCATACTCCATGAAATAGTCTTCAAGAGATTATTGTTCTTGAAACCCTTCATTTCCCACTGCTAAGAATGTAGCCATTCTAGAGCGTTAGGAAAATTGTTGTTGCTGCACTCGTTGATCACTCCAGTGATGAGAAATGTCTGAGCCTTCACCATGTTGAAATCCTTTAGGGGATTCCTTGTATCTATCCATCATCATCTCCTTTATTTCTCTAGCAATATTTTGCATGGATCTAAGAAGGATCTAGGGGAACTCCTTCTCTTCATCTTCTCCTCCAGATAAAGGGGTTTTACCCTTGTCTTCTTTGTCATTTGTATAATCAAAATTCTGGTGTCTTCTTCTTTGATGCCTCTTCTCTCTATCAATAAGAGGATCTCCTTCTTCATATGACCTATTGGATTTTCAATATGCATAGGTTGTGCCAAGATTATGCTCTGATACCACTGTAATATTCCTGTTACACAACATTTTGTCACCGTCCTTGCAATCCCTCGTCCTGTACATTGGAGGACTATTCCCATGACCTGTGAACGGTAAAATGTCCTGAAACCACCTTCAGGACATCCTCTTGCATAACGACAAACATTATCCTAAAGAAAATTTCCTCTGAAAAACCCTAAAAATAGATGTTTTAGCCTTGGCGCGACTAGCCAGTTCATCCCTCGTGCCAATGGGGGAAATCCACACTAGAGGGCACGCCAACCAGCGCTCTATCCCTGTGTTTCACTCGCGCCAAGCTTATTAAGGGATTTTTTTTAAAAATAAATGGCGGAAGTTTGATTCTAACAAACTCCTGAATAAACCATCAAAAGGAGTTGAGTGGTTTGGCCCCGGATCTCCATGTATAGGAAGTGGTTTTCCACCTATCATGGAACCTTCCTAAGAGATAGGGCCTATCCCATGATTATAGGGATCCCAACTTCCTTTCCTCCATCTATAAAAGCTTGCCTTCTCCATTAGCAAGCTAGCTGAACTTGTAGGAAGGAAACTATAGCTGGGCAACTATTGAGAGCTAAGCCGAAGAGAATCTCGTAAGAGAGAGAGCTTCGTCCAGATTCCCGACAGGCTTTGTTGATACACGCTTCGCTGCAAGCCCCGCCGAAGGAAGATCATAGTGTCAGAGCATTTGGTTGTAATCTCCCTTTTGTCATTTATAATATAAGCGACTCTGATTCTGGTTCCATTCATGTGTTCATTTCTTTACATAATGCAATGAATTATATCCTCTCTGACTGATATCTAGTTACATGCTTTAGATTTTACGTTGTATGTCGTCGTTTCCTTGCATGTGTACAAGTGTTCGGACATGTCGAAAGGAAGGATTGTGATCTATCAAGCGAGGGACGGGAAACATCATCTTTTCTCCAATGACAATTGTGTGGGATTTGAGGTAGGCTACTCATCCCGATCTTTGTATTTTTTGTAACTAGGAACCAACGTCATTACGTGACTTGATTTTTGCTAGACCCGATTTGGGCTAGTGGGATTGCCTCTGTCCGCAAAGGGGATTTACCTCCTCAAAAAACTGGCAACTCCGCTGGGGGGTCAGTGGGAGTTAGTCTTTCCTCTTTTGGTTGTTTGTCGCTTTTGATTGATTTATTTTCTCTTTTGGTTCACGTCCCTTGGTGTCAAACCCTTGTTCAGCCCCCAGAAGACCAAATCCAGTCTCTGTTTGTCCTTTTTCATCCTTTTCCCATAGTAAACTCGATTGGCGCAGTTTAGCTCTTGACAGTCACACCAACTGGCGCTAGTTTCTTGTTAGGCCCCCGCACCAACGCTTTTTTGGCGCAGATTACAGCCAAACAGGCGTGCCAACTTTGTTTGGTGTTAGGGTTTGCTTGCTTTTGGGCTCTTTGAGCTTGAGTTTTGGCCCTGGTGTCACTTTTTTTGATTGATTGAGTGCCTTGAAGTCATTGTTGACTGTGTTTGGCCCTTTTCCTTTGGTTGTTTTCCCTCTACTATCAGTTTTGCATTCTAGCCCTAGGGCTTCTAGGTGCTTTAGTGTGTTGAGCCTCCCGTGGGAGGTTTTGGTCCTTGCTTTCCCGGTCAACTTCATTTTCACTTATTTGCATTAGTTTTGCTGGATTCCATTGTATCATTGCGTTAGTTGAGTGATTTTTTTCTCTTTCATTCAAATTTCGCTTTGTCTCATTCCAAGCCTAGATTGCATGGTTTGTGTGAGTCTTTTTCGAGATTCTTCTTCCCTTTGAAAGATTTCGTCATCAGTTTGAGTCTCGATTGTGTGCGTTTGTATTGAGTGAACTTGTTTGTTTCATCTCTCTCACTGTCATTTCTCGAATTGGTGTTTTCATTAGTTTTTTCATTCATTTAGTGCATTTTCTCTAAAATATTGAAAAATACAAAAACAAATTTCTTTTCATTTTGATTATCCTAGTGAAAATTGAGAGCTCTTTCGCATTACTAGTGTTATATAACTCTAAGAGAGAAGTTTTCTAGTTTCATTAGCTTGCATTGGAAACAGTAGTGGATGTTTTGTGCCTTTCGTTTTGTTGTCATTTGAAAAGCTCTCAACTCTCCCATAGATAGCTCTTCATTGAACAGAATGATGTTTTGTGGCATGTAGTTTGCAATTAGAGGTTTTATTGAGATCCAACATTCGATAGGGCCTGAAAATTCAAACGTAAATTGAAGATTAACGTTAAAATTTATTGAATTAACCTAAGGGAACATTGAAACATTAACGGAATATCTAGAGGTCTAGGCTAGTGATTTGTTCTGGCATTGTTAAACCTAGTAGTTGTCGTTCGCCATCTGGCTTTAGACAGCGCTAGCATGGACTTGTGCTCCCCATACCATTGAGTATATAAAGGGAGACCCCATTAGGTTTCAATCCTTTATCTGTAGGAAGCCAAGTCTGCCGCCTTTTACCCGTGATACACCAGACACAGCTTTCGGGGAGATTACCTACACGTATGTCAAGTCCTTGGTTGATTTCTCTTTCATTTTTACCAAAGTGTATATGGAAGTTCACGGATATCTGGTACACCCATTTGCCTAGATTACCAGAGCAGTCATTTTGATCTTTACTGACTCACTAAATTTGAAAATATCATCAAGCGCTTGTCCTTTCACACTTGTTTCCAAATTGAAAGTGATAGAGTCACCTTTTACTCATTTCTAGACTCTTGAAACATGAAACAATAAAATTTCCAGTTTCAATGTGGTAAAATTAATCACCTACGATCACATGCCCATTTAGAGATTGATTTTTTTTGACTTGTTGTTGTTTGCCTTGGTTTTTTTCCCGTGTGTCTTTATTTTGATCTCTTCCTCTTTTCGTTACAATCACAGTGGCAAAACCCTCAGTTTCGTCTACTGGTAGTCCTTACACAGACGATTCATCAGAGGTCTCCTAGTCCTCTGCTGAGTATCAGCAGCCCATTGTATCCGAGTTTCCTGATGGGGGACCGGTTATATCTGAACTTCCCTTTGGAGGACCAGTTGACTTCAATTGGCCCTTGTCCAATGCTTAGTTTGGATTTGGAGTAGGGGAACACTTCCCTCCTCTTACATCGGGGTCACTTTTCTTGGCTACCATTATACCTCCTAGTCCTCGTCGTCTTTTAGAAGATCTTACGGCAGGGTCAGATATGGACGCACCCAGTCCTTCTCCTAGTGAGGGAATTCCTACTTCTGGTGAAGATTACCAGCTTTTTCCCGAAGACATCCCCAAACCTTCTGTTATGTCTTCACATGGTCCTTCGCTCCCAAATGGATATAGGTCTTTAAGTCAGTTCATGGCTGTTTTTGCCTCTATGGGAATATCGACTCCATCCACGAGGCCGACTATTCCCTCGTTAGGGATGTCGCCATCGACACCTCTCATGACATCTCCTTTCGTCACATTGGTACCTGTTAGACCTACTGTCTGCATGGCTGCATCTATGCCTACTGTCACTACTCAGTCAGCTAGGACCTCGTCAGTTCCTGAAGATGTTTATATAGCTTCTGTTATTCATGAGAATATTTCTCCTGAGGAGTATCGGTTTTCTTTACAGCCGTTGAACTCCGAGGTTGGTTAGTCCTCTCAAGATATCAACCGTCCTTAATTTTCCCATTATGGACCAGATGGTGCCCTGATTTATGTATTTCCATATCAATATGATGAGCAGGGCAACCCCCTTCGTTTTCCTGCTCCTAAGGCTTATCAGTATATTAATGGTTTTCTATCTGCCTAGGCTGGGCAACCTTCTAATAAACAAGGAAAACCCTTCCAGGGACAACCTTCGGCCCAGCCTGGTTATCTATACGACCCGCAAGGACAACCTTCGAACTAGCAGGGATTGTTGTACGGTCCGCAAGGGCAGTCTTACAACCCTCAAGGTCAACCTCTGTAGCCTCACCCTATGGTCCAGTTAGGGCAACCTCAAGGACCCACAGGGCAACCCAGGTATCAACCTGGATCATTGTACGGTCCTAGGGGGCAAACCCATCCTTCTCAACCATTGGTGCAACCTCAGCAACCTCATTTTCCAATTGGTCAAAATGCTGCACAACCAAGGCCATCTTATGGTCCTGTCATAGGCCAACCTGGTTATTAGGCACAACCTGGCCCTCTCCCGCCATCAGGCCAACCTATTCAGCCGGGGCAACCTGGTGTCCTTCATCAACCAGGTCAACCTGTTCAACTAGGACAACCTGTTCAGCCAGACCAACTTGTTCAACCAGGGCAACCTGCACAGCTAGGTCAACCTGTTCAACCAGGACAACCTGCACAACCTGTTAACCCTGCTCAGCAACTGATCTATTCTCTACCACAGCCGAACCCGCTTGTGCGCTCGACTTATCAGACTCAGCAGGGTCCCACTTATCAGCAGCCCGTTCAACCCCAAGGCAACTATTACCTTCAAGGTCAGTCTTGACCGGTTTACAACCCACCCCAAGGTTTTGGTTATTACCTTCAATAGCCAGGCTACACTTATACTCTACACTCAAATCCGTACACTGCTCAAACGGGGCCCACATATAATCAGGGTCAGTACCCTAGTTATTAACCCCCGTACCCTGGTTTTCAGCCGCCATATCAACCCAATTATATGGCTTATACCCCCTATGGTCAGAATCCTCCAAGACAGAACCAATGGGGGTAGGATCATGCTCAACCAGGCTGGAGTACAGGTACAGGTCCTTATCGGGGACCTGGCATGCCTTTCAATCCTCAATTGCCTTTCCTTTCCATATTGGAATTACCGAATGTGTCCAAATTGACCAATGATTTGATTCTTCATAATCCATATTGGCCTCTGGTTCCGACAAAGGTGCCTGGTGATTGTCCTAAATTTGAAGGAAAATCTGGAGAAGACGCCCAAGCACATTTCATGACTTACCATTTGTGGTGTTCTTCGAACTCTTGGATAGATGACTCGATTTTTCTACGTCTTTTCCAGCACACTCTCACCGGCACTGCTGCTAAATGGTACATAGAACTACCCCGTGGTATTTTTCAAGACTTTAATACTCTAGCTATGGCATTCCTGATGCATTTCCAGTTATCGGTTCGTTATGAAGCTGGGATGCATCTCCTGACATCTCTGAAATAGGACAAAGCCACTCATATTTCAGATCATATTCATGAGTGGAGACGTCGTTGTCATCTGATCAATTTTAATATTCCTGATCAGCTTCTAACTCACTAGTTCACTACCTCCTTTCTTAACAATATTGCACAGGACATTGCTATGGGGGCATGTGTAACCGAGGAACAAGCCATTGCTCATGCCCAATACCTTGATTTAGTGTACTCTCAGTCCGGCACGTTATATGATATCTTGACTGATGCCTCGCGACCAGGGACCTCTAAAGCACCAGCTACCCCATTGGTTGACGGTGTTATTGGTTCCGTCTCTCAGAATTCTCGTAAGTCTTCTAATGGGAAGTAGAAATCAAATTCTTCCAACAATTATGCTCCTCCAGTTACTCCAGATTCTGGTAAGACTGCGGAGGTCAATGCCGTTCAGGCCCATCCTACAGACAAGGCTTCCAAAGGGAAGAAGAAGGGCAAAGGCAAGGCCAAATCCGATGCCCCGAAACCAAAATCCTCCAAACCACGTGATGATGATGGTTCGTAACGAAAACCGAAGTACGCTTGCCTGATCTGTGATGAAGACCACTACACCAAAGATTGTCCTCGATGATCTGAGGTTAGTCAACTTTTTAAAGGCTCTAAGGGAACTCTAGTAGTTCTTCAAGAACCTTTTCCATCTCAGCAGACCCATATGGTTGAGCAACCTTCACCATCTGCACTGTTTGGGTCTCAGGTTTTCATGATGAATGGTGTTGCACCTGTTTCTATTGCCACTCGGTCAAAGGATTATGTCGGATCACGCCAGGTAGCTGGGAAGGAAGTCGTTGATGGCCCGCCTCCCCCACCTGCCTCTAGTCCTCTTGAAATTGAGAAGCCCAGCATTGAACCTGTTGTATGGCCACCTTCCAAAGGTGTTCTCCGGAAGTCTTCCTATAATCCAAATGCCCGTGCTGCTCAACATTACAGTAGTGTTGAGGATTTGGCATAGGCACCCTCCACAATGTCTGCGTTGGAAGTGCTTCAAAGTTTCCCATCTCAGAAGAAAGCTCTGTTATCTGCAATCAGCGGAATTGATCTTGTCGATTCTATTCTTCTCACTTTAGATCTAGAGAATTTTGTCCCTCGACTTCCACACCAGATTTCCTTTGTTATACAAGTCGGCATCAACAGCCTCAATATTCACAGAGCCATTGTGGGCGAAGGTGCCTCTACCTGCGTTATGTCATCTGCTTGCTGGAAAGCCATCGACTCTCCAGCCCTCACTTCATCTCCCAATGCCCTCGAGGCATTCGATGGAAGGGAATCAAAACCCTTGGGTGTTCTCGCGAGTCTACCAATCACATTGCAAGGTAAAAAAGTCAACGTTGAAGTGGAAGTTTTTGATGCCAAACTCAACTACAATCTTCTACTCAGTTGTAGTTGGACCCACGCCATGTTATGCATTCCATCCACCCTCTTTCAACTTTTGAAGTTTCCACATGAGGGCAAGATTATTACTATTGATCAGTTGTCTTTATTTACCTCATCCTCTGAGAAAAATGTGCCATACGTGGATCAAATTCCTAATCCCCCCGACAGTGTAGGGCCTAGTCTTTTCAACGACCCCATTCTCATGGGTATTTTTCCCATTCCACCACCGAACACTGTTCAAATCAACATGATCTCTAGGTCGGATGACCCATGGATCATCCCTTCTCTTGAACAGGTTGCCTCTTTTGGAGAATCGATGCCTCTGACCCCAGTTGAAATCAATTATTGCAAGATCGTTGCTGCATTAAATGCTCCTCCTGCTGAAAATGATCTTTTGAGCATGGCTCTTGATCTTTATTCTCAATCCCCTTGGCTCGGCAATGCAGATTCGCCCGATCCTTTGAGAGAAGTTTTTCCATCTGACGAAGCTATCGTGGAGACTATGTCTCTCGAAGATCTACCATGGAGCAATGGACATCATCGTTCCTCATTCATGCTGTCCTGGGGGAAATTTCTAATTGTCTCGAGCGTTTTACATCTGTTTATCCCCCTCCTGAACCTCCTCCTTTGAGCTCGTCGGAGCATAGTTCCTCTTCTTGTGTCAAGCTCCCTAAACAATGAAACAAGTCGTTATGAGGACAGTTCTTTTAAGTGTGTCAACCCCATTAAAATAATGAAACACGATCCCGTTCAATTCGAGTTTTGTTAGATTTCAATTTAATCTCTTGTGTTTTGAACCTTCACTGCATTTTCCTGGCATATGAACTGAAGCTTGGGGGGCATGTACCTCGAATTGAGACATCATGCTGGGGGCATGCCCGTTTTCCTGGTCATTTCAAGCATAGTTTGAATTTGTGCTTTTAAGCTTGAGAAAAAATAAAATGTGTTGGTGTGGTGTGCTTTTTTAAGCGTTTTTCTACTCATTGGGTCTTCCTGATTGTGCAGATGTCTATTACTCCTTATGTCGGTTTTGCAGATGGTGCCTCCCGCAGTACCAGGAATCTATCTTCAGCAGCCTGGGTAATCTACAATCCTGCTGGTGAGTTAGTTAATTTACAAGGTGTTTTTCTAGGCCCTACTACAAATAATGTCGCGGAATATAGTGCCATTTTGGAATTATTGAACGAGGCTGTTAACCTTGGTATTCATGCATTACTTGTATATCTGGACTCATAGCTTGTAGTGTTACAGCTCAATGGTCATTATTTAGTTAGGAACCCATGCATTTTAAGATTGTATCTACGTATTCGTTTACTGGAAAGAAATTATGATTACATCACATATCAGCATTTACGTAGACGAATGAACACATTAACAGATGCAATAGCTAACATGGTATTAGATAGACATTTACGCAATTTTTAAAAACATCATCATATGTGAGAAAGATCTATGTAGAAATAGATATATATATATATATATATTTATATATATATATATATATAGGTCGAGTGTTTGCAGCGTGTGCATCATATAAAATCCAAAAATATACATGTCTATTTTAATTACATCCAGAGACAACATGTCTCCCAAAAATATGCATATGAAAAGCCTAGGCAACTAATCAGCATGGTGCTCATGGTAGCATGTTACTGCCTGCACCAATCGCCTCAGTAAGTGATGAAGGCGAGTAGGCACCCCTACGATGTGCCTCTAATAAGCCATAGGGACATTAGCTAGGCGATCATAATCAGGAATCCCACGGGTGATTCCTTCTAAGTTTTGAACCAGCTCGTTCCCCTCGCCCCCCTCACCTTGAGGGTCATAGGCGAGAGGGGTCCTCCGTGCAATTGGTGACATCCCGACAGGCCTCTCTAGGCCGACATCTGCATACATATAGGATCAATTGTTAGAATATGCATGTATATCAAAAAAAAAAATCATAAAATTCATAAAATCAAAAAAAATCTTACCCAGCTCCTCATCCTAGTCCTCTCCTTCTGGGAGTGGAAGGTTTGGGTCTCCTGTGAAATCAGTACTGGCATAGGGCCAGTCCTCTACGATGATCAGTTGTAGTCGCATCCATCCAAATAACTCGGGCCGCCATGACATTTGCTAGCCACCCCCTACCCTAGGCATCAATGCTGCCCATCGAGCCATTCGTGGCTCTCTCAAAGGTGGATCTGGGACTATCGCCCCCTGGCTTTGAAATATAGGTAGTCGTTATAGGATGAATGATACCAAGATGGACCCATACCCAAACTGCTTCAGTTTGGCCTTTTTGCATTTGGTCAATTGCTGTTTGATGTTCACTGTTACGGCTATGGCCCAATCAAACACTGTTGGGTTCATGCACTCTGACGCCAGGAGAAGCTGTTTTTTGGTAGCCTCATGCAGCGCTTGCAACCCCACATCCTATGTAATGGTATGTGGCACCACTCTGAGTGCTAGGTCAGGAATAGTATGAATATCAACTTTGCCACTCCCTAATCCAGTTTGTGCCCCCAGGCACACTCTCTGCATGACCATTGCCATTTTTTCACTAGAGGCTCTAGTACCTGTCATAAGTGGAATTGGACCTCTGCGGGACAATCCAGTGATGAAGTAGACATCGGACACTTCGAGTTCAAGCATTTGATCTCGAAGCTTAAACTTCTCTTCGTCCTCATCCCAGATACTTATCAAATATTGTAACAACTCAGGCTGAGCCCTGAGACATGGTGTTAAGAAGAATTTCTTTAATCTGAAATTCCGAAGAGCGTTAATGCATTGCTCATCCCCCATTTCCAATTCGTCTTCTTCACTGTGCTCCCTTTCTTTCCATTCAATCACCATTGTGGCTTTACACCTGCATCAAATTGGTCATAAGCACATCATAAGATCCCTTGGGCATTCAAAAATTCAACTGATTGGTTCAATTTTTGTGAAAATTTGAGTGGAATATGAGGTTGCATGGTTGGCGCAACTGTTTTGATGACATTCGTGCTAGCTGGTGCAACCCCTTTGCAAAAATAACTCAATTGGCATGGATCCGTGCCTCATGCCCGCGCCAACCCCGGAATCCCTAAATTTTCAAATCTTCCCCTCAGGGATGTCAAATCACAATGGAAAGCTATGAAATATTGCTTAAAACATAGCTAATGGAAGTGGCTCTTACCTAGAAAAGACGAGATTTGGAATGATGTACTAGATCGTCCACAATCGTCACCGCAAGATCACAGGGAAATAACTCACTATCGCTCTGCACAAGAGGTAAAAAGTAAAAAGTAAATATGTTTTTACTATTGGTCATATTTATAACTTTTTGAAATCAAAATTAGGTTTTGGAGCTTATTTTTCTGATATTTTATCATATTTTTGTTGAAAAATGGGTTTTACGCTTCCTTTTTGTGCAGCGAGAGGTTTTCACGCGACTAGGACGATGAGACGAGTTGCATTTTATACTTTCTCGGACTCGGTAAAAACACGAAAAAAGTCACTACTAGAGTCATCTTTTAGCTCTTTTCTGACTCTCTAAAACTGAAAATATTGCCGAGTCACTTGTCATTTTGAGCTTGTTAAATTGGATGCGAAACGACATCTACCCAGTATACGTTTACCCCTTTTTCAGGCTGGGATAGATTATTTACGAAAAATGAATACCCTAGCCTATCACAACTAGGAGGGTCTCTCAGACATACTTTTCTACCTTTTCGGATCTGCGAGACTATCTACGAAAAGGGACTGTTGGAGTTTTCTTTTCCATTGTCTTTTCAAACTCTCTAAACATGAAAAGACGTCAAGTTCTTCCTTTGTCAGACTCGTTAAAACCTGATGACATCGAACTCCATCGTAATGACGTTACTCGAGTTCCTCCTTCCTAGGGCTCGTTAAATGTACTAGGATGGATTTGTCCGAAGGACAAACTTATATCGCAAGCATATGCTATCCCTTTAAAGCTTGTTTCCAAAAATAATTGGGGTACTCGCCAGAAATGGTGGGGGGAAATGGAACCAGTATCACTGTCGTGTCGGCATTATGTCGCTCTTGAACATGGCACTTGTCTGCATTCGTGTCGGGTTGGGGACATATCATCTCGTTCTCTGCTTGCCTCTGTGGGTTTGGGTGATCTCTTTTGACCGCTCATCTGCTCTTTGCCATGTCATCATGACCTTAGATCCTTTGATGTCAAATACTGCCAAATCCAGTGTCATGCCACTGATATGTTCAAGAGAAGTTGGCCTCTGCAGTTTTCAACCACCCTCTGATTCTCTACTGGTCTTGATTCGAAAACATCATGTTCCTCTTTCTCATGTTGATGATGTGGGAAACACTATGGCCCACCTTCGATCAAGGTCATTTCCTATCAACTTCAGCTCATTATCCAGGAAACTGATCTAGAGACTCCCTTCAGGTACCTTCGAGCCTGCATGCCTCAATGGCAGGTTCTTCGCATTCGACGCAAGGTTTTCATTATTGGCCTTCGATCGGATGAATTTGTGGGTGTTCGACGCCAACTCACTGTTCACATTCTATGGATTTTACCCACAATACCTTGAGGGCCATCCTCATTATTGGTGGTTCCTCTTGCGTCTGTTAAAAGCTTTCGTTATTGGCTGGTAATCAGACGACGTTCTTGCATGTTCGACTTCAGCTCACTTATTCACATGCTCGGACTTGTACTCTATTCAGGTCGAGGTGGAGTGCAGACCCTGGATTTTGTCTGATGAAATCCAGGTTGTGGATTTTTGTGGATTATCATGATTGGTTACATGACTCATTCGATTGGATGGCTGCGACCATACCTGAGCCTACTTGTTGATCCTTATTTGTTGGATGGTTGCGTCCATACCTTGGATCCCAGTTATTGTACACTCTATTATGGATGGTTGCGCCCATACCACGTATCATGTATCAGAGATATCAATTGTATTTGTATTTGCAGGACTTCCGACGGTAGTGTTTTCAGTTGGGCACATTATCATAAATCATTTCACCCCTCCCTCTCTCTCGGACCTCATGCTTTAGGGGGCATATGTTACACAACATTTTGTCACCGTCCCTACAATCCCTCGTCTCATACATTGGAGGACTATTCCCATGACCTGTGAACAGTAAAATGTCCCGAAACCACCTTCATGACATCCTCTTGCATAAGGACAAAATTATCTTGAAGAACATGTCCTTTGAAAAACCCTAAAAATAGATGTTTTAGCCTTGGCGCGACTAGCCAGTTCATCGCTCGCGCCAATGGGGGAAATCCACACTAGAGGGCGCGCCAACTGGCACTTTGTCCCTGTGTTTCACTCATGCCAAGCTTATTAAGGGATTTTTTTTTTTAAATAAATGGTGGAAGTTTGATTCTAACAAACTCCTGAATGAATCATCAAAAGGAGTTGAGTGGTTTGGCTCCGGATCTCCATGTATAGGAAGTGGTTTTCCACCTATCATGGAACCTTCCTAAGAGATAGGGCCTATCCCATGATTATAGGGATCCCAGCTTCCTTTCCTCCATCTATAAAAGCTTGCCTTCTCCATTAGCAAGCTCGCTGAACTTGTAGGAAGGAAACTATAGCTGGGCAACTATTGAGAGCTAAGCCAAAGAGAATCTCGTAAGAGAGAGAGCTTCATCCAGATTCCTGATAGGCTTTGTTGAGACATGCTCCATTGCAAGCCCCACTGAAGGAAGATCATAGTGTCAGAGCATTTGGTTGTAATCTCCATTTTTTCATTTATAATATAAGCGACTCTGATTCTGGTTCCATTCATGTGTTCATTTCTTTACGTAATGCAATGAATTATATCCTCTCTGACTGATATATAGTTACATGCTTTAGATTTTACGTTGTATGTCATCATTTCCTTGCATGTGTACAAGTTTTCGGACGTGTCGAACAGAAGGATTGTGATCTGTCAAGCGAGGGACAGGAAACATCATCTTTTCTCCAACGACAACTGCGTGGGATTTTAGGTAGGCTACTCATCGTGATCTTTGTATTTTTTTGTAACTAGGAACCAACGTCATTGCGTGACTTGATTGTTGCTAGACCCGATCTGGGCTAGTGGGATCGCCTCTATCCGCAGAGGGGATTTACCTCCTCAACAATTCCCAAATGGGAAAAGTAGGAATATAGTGAAAAACCAAGGAAATAGTAGTGTAAACATTTCATGAAAGAAAGAGGCCAATATGGACACCTTTCATTCATTATAACAGCAGAAAAATATGCATAAGAAATGGGCCATAATATGTACAATAAGAAAGAACAAGCTTCCAATGGACAAAATCCCTCAAAAGAGGTGCTACTACTATATATAAAGAGTTGGAAGGCTGCTACAACACTATTTTAAATGCACTACTACAGAAAATGGTTATACAACAGATCTAAGGCTGATATGTGCCTCAAAAGATAGATCCAATACAAATTTGAGCACTATACAACCTCCTTTGAAGAACCCCTTAAGGGTTTTCAACAAAACACCATGTACAAGATGGGGATCGAAGCCCTAGGGCTGAAGACCCACTGCAAAATATAGATCTGGAAAGTGTGGTTAATCTAATATGATCAACAATGTAGCCTCCTCCAATAGACTCTCTAGATCAAGGGCTGATCCCTTATTTATAAAACCTCCTCTCAAAATCGTGTGCCAAACCACCCTACAATTCCTCCTACAGAAATAATGCAGATCTAGAAATAAAATATGTTGTAGGGGCAAATAAATTGTTGGCATGATGCCACCAGGGAAAATTTTAAGGATGGAAAATTAATTTGAAGTTTAAAACATTGGCGAATATCACTAGTCCCTAATATGCAAACTATAAAATGTTTATTAATATATTTGTAAATTATTCAAATTAATAATTATTTTCTATATACTCTCTATATAATGTTGGCGATTTTTAAGTTAAAATAATACTATATTGTAAAATTTGGGCGATTCATCTTTATAAAAAAATGGGAATTGGCGAATCTTTTTATGAAAAAAACGTGGAAAATTAGCCCACCTACGAATATTAGCCCCTAAAATTTTCCATGGATGCCACGATATGAAAATATGCACAAGGGCCTTCCTTAATATCCTCCCAATGGAAATGAAGCCTTCTCCACTGAAAATAATTTGTGATATTACCCAAATATGGTCTCCACTGTCGCAACCTGCAAAACAACTCAACCCTCACCAAGATCTGCATTGTAACTGAAAGATGGAGCTTGGCCTTAAGCCTGATAGTGGACAATGTAATACAAGACTCCTCCAAAAGCTTCTCAATGGAAGAGGTGGGATTCTCGATTAGGAACACCCAGTACTAAACAACACTCAATCTTAGCTAAATAGCTAGAGAAAGCTATATGTCTAAACAAACCATATATTTAGAAAATTCATATACATCAACATTCTCAAATATGATTGGCATCCTCTTCCTTATATAAGAAATGTGCTTGCAAACCCTAAGCCCCATCCAATAATATCACTACTTCCATGCAAAGCATCTCCATCTAAAACTGTGTTGCCTTTCATTGATGGCCACTCCTCCATGACAGTGTTGTTGATTTGGTCAAAGTTGACCCATTCAAGGTGTTTCAGCCCCTTTTCACACCTAAGGGTGCTCAATTAAGCTACCAAGATCTATCCTTTTCACATTGGCATTGATTTATTCATTATTAAGGAGAATTATGGAACTCCATTGTCCTCTTATTCATAAAACAAAGCATCAAAACAAAATTTAATATTCCAACTAGCTCATGGCTAATTGGGAATATTACAAAATACGTGAAGATCTGTTGCAGTTATATCTAATGCTCCTTCCCTGGTTTTGACATAAACCTGCTCAATACTCCCACTACATGTGCAATTTCTGGTATGGTAAAAATCATCTCATACATTAGGATACCAACTTCACTCGGATATGGAACATGGTGCATGTCCTCTTCCTCTTCTTTTGTCCTGGGACATTGTTCAATAGATAAATTTACACCTACATGAATAGGAACCTTGACCATTTTACTATATTTCATATTAAAACTCTATAATATTGCCTTTACATACTTTCTCTGGTTTAACTAGAGCTTCCCCTTTTCCCGATCTCATTTATTTTCTATTCCCAAAAATATAATTTGTAGCACCAAGATTCTTCATGTCGAATTTGGAGGAAAATTCGGTCTTCAAATCATGGATAATTTATTTTTCATTTCCAAGAAAAAAAATATCACCCACATACAACTTCAAATAAATAACACAATCACCAATTAACTTAAAATACACATAGTGATCTGTTATGCTCCCAATGAAGCCATGTCCTTGTATATATGTATCAAATTTTGAATTCACATCCTTGGTTATTGTTTTATCCGATACAGAGACTTCTTTAACATGCATACCATCTCTTTCTTACCCTTCACTACAAATCCTTCTCGTTGCTTCATGTAGATACATTCTTCCATATACTTGTGAAGAAATGTCGTCTTCACATCCATCTATTCTACCTCAATATCAAAAGTTACAAAAATAGATAAAAGTAATCTAATAAAATTTAACCTTAAGGCTCACTTAATATTTGTTAAGGAGAAATGAAAAATCCCCTAATAAAGAGGGAATAAAGATCCCCTCTCTAGTTGAGAGGGACTAGTGATAGGCATCACGTTTGTATTCTCCTCTTCATGTGCCATGCACTAGGCAAGGACTAACAATCATACGTCTAAGTGAAGGTCATGGAGAGAGAATGGTGGATGGAAAATTGGATAAGCATATTATTTTAATACTCCTTGAGGATATGGAATCCAATATAGGAAGTATTCTTATAGACCAACACTTTTTGAAGATTGGATAGGTATAAAATACAAGAGTGGTCAAAGAATATCAATATTCTTTGAGGATTTGGAGTCCAATATAAGAATAGTACTAAAAGGACATCCTAGTGAACATCTCGATGGGGTATGTACCTTGAAGAGGTAGTGTGGCATCTCATGTAAAGCCTCCCAAAATTATGATATGATATGAAGAGATTGTCAAGTTGAAGTCTTACTATGTTGACAATGTTGGTCATGATGTTGATGCTTAAAGATGGCTTACCAATCTGAATGTTCTTATGAGGACTCTTCAGTTTGAGGATATCCTTGTACCAGATGTACAATTATGAATACCTCCTTAGTTAAGAGGAAGTGTTGGAAAATGTAACTATTTTTTATCTTCATAATTGTCATTGTACTCATGTCATTATGTACATCTTATGTAGCAAGAAAAAATATTATTTTCTAGCATGGGTTTCATGCTTCTTTTAATTGGTCTTCTATGTAAAGCATGTTATTCATGCTTCTAGAGTTTTTCACATCATAATATTTATTGTCATGAATCAAGAGAGTCAATATCATTTGTATAAAACCCTATTGGGAAATTTTTATGTTGTAAAATAATTTATTTTGAGTCTAAAATGTCAAAATATGCCTCCTAGCACAAGTCGACCCTATCAACAAGAAGTTAGCCTAGAGAAGAGTATTCAACCTCATGGAAATCCTATAAATATAAGCATCTTCAACCTCATTTGGCACCAATTCAATCACACGAAGAAATAAGCTCGATGTAAAGTTTGGAATAAGAAGGAAGCAAGAGTGAAGGTCAAGGAAGAAAGGAGAATTCAAGAAGGAAAGACTGATTTTAAGTATTATTCTCTCACACATACAAAGGAATTATGGTTTTTGTAGCTTTTATAGGGTCAAATATTGTAGGTCAAAATTTTCAACTCGAAGTTGGTGGCCGAAGCTGAAGCTAGAAGCTGGTTGAAGAAGGTTTGACACCTCTTGACTTTGTTGATATTTAACCTAATTGGAAGGGATTCTTGGATGGCTGACTTGGTGCTTGGAGGACTCGGTCTAGGGTTTTGGGTCTTGGTTTTCTCATTTGAAGTAGATTATATAAGAAGAGATTCGTTCTAGGTTTTCCCCAAGAGGGGTTTTTCCTTGGCTTGGAGCCTACTTTTTGTTTCCATTTTCTTTATTGTTCTTGCTCTTAATAAAATTTTAAAGAAAATATTGAATAAATAAACATAAAAAGATCACTAAAGTTCACAAGAAATTATTAAGGTTAAGGATAATTGAATTAAATACTTTCCCTACTACATTCTCCAACACCTCAAAACTCATGTTGCAGAGGAACCTTAATTTCGGGTATATTTGAATATAATATAAAGGATCTACATAATTTCTTGTGTTTGTAGTCCTTCACTTTGCATAAGGATTTATAATGTATCGATTGAATTGGTACTTTAGATTTGATCACATTGTTTTTTTTATCTTTAGTATTCTTTTTTCACTTTATTCTAAAATCTAGAAAGAGGGTGGTGGCAATACAACACGACCAATTCCTAAAGAAGGGAATGAAATTTCAAGAAACCCTTTATTCAACGAGGCATTCTCTATAGTGTAAAGGTTCTGCTTGCTGACTTTCTGGCCAACTTTGATAGGAACACACCTCTTTCCTTTATGTGAATTATAAGGCATCGTAGAAGGATTTAAACTGTTGGAAATACTGAGAGGGGGGGGGTGAATCAATATTCCTTCCAATTGTAGAAATTTTAATAATAGCTGAATTATTCACCGAGATTATCCTGATTACACACTATTTAAGCTTCATGCATAATACATAACCTCTTCTACAATTGATCATCAATTTGTGGAAATAGAAACAGTCGCATGCGCACATTAAAACATAATCAAGCACACATATAACACAGTATGTAATGGGGAAAGCTTACAGCTGAAAACCCCCAACTATCTGTATATTATAATGATAGAGAACATGTAACAATACATATCACAAAGCTCCTCACAGCTCTCAGCACTATCTCACATGCTACACACAAAACTAGCTCTGAGATGAACAAGTCACAAGTTCAAATCTCCTCCACAAGTCTGCCTGCCTCTACTGCGCAATCCAAGATGAATAATGATGAGATCCAAGTTCGAATCCCACTGGCTTGTACTGCGCAATCCTCATTGGCAATCTCAATCAATGTATGTGCAAATCTCATGCACAGCTATAGTCACAATTGATAGTAGACTCACCCTTTCACCCACCTCTAACACTGGTCTCCACTGAACTGTCCATGCACTGCAGTTAACTGATGTATTCTTTAGTTGATTTATGAGTTAATAATTAGTGAATTAATTAATAATTAATTCACACCACTCATCACTAGTGTATTTATCAGTTAAACTAAATACAACTAGTTCAACTAAGTTAAACCAAACACAACTCCACCAACTGTCTCATCAACTCCACCAAACTCTGCCACATGAGTTCTAACTGAAGTCAACCATGCAATAGCTCAACTAACAATAGCGCAACTAACTCCTAGGAATAACGTATTTCATACACGTAATTTGCATGTACCACATCCAAGCATCAAGCTTGAAGTTCTCCAAGAGGATAAGATAATGTTTATAGTCCAAATATTATTAAGGGCTAATAATATTTGACTGATCTATTTTTAGACTGGCAGTCTAAAAATAGACTTCGCCCAATGTCTAAAAATAGAGGTCCATCTATTTTCACCAACTTGACCAATCATCCATAAATAGCATCCTGCAACTCATAGACCATGATCCATATGTCTAAAAATAGACATAGTCTAGAAATAGACTTTGTGCCAAAAATAGCCTGCGGGCCTGTTGATACTCCTCTTCTTGGAGGTTGGAGGAAGGAGGATGCTACTTCAGCGGAGGTAGTGGATGCCACTATTTATCGACAGTTTGTGGGGTCGCTTATGTATCTGGTCAATACACGACCCGATATATGCTATGCTGTTAACCAGATGTCACAAGCTATGGCTAAGCCTACCAAGCTCTTCTGGAAGGCAGGCAAGCATTTATTGTGTTATCTTAGAGGCACATCGGGATATGGATTGTGGTACAGATAGGAGGAAGAGGTGAAGCTATGTGGCTTCACGGATGCAGATTGGGCAGGGAGCCCAACGGACAGAAAGAAGACATCTGGAGGGATCTTCAGTATCAAGTCGACAGCAGTTTCTTGGTACAGCAGGAAGCAGAGATCCGTGGAACTTAGTTCAGCAGAGGCCGAGTATATGGCAGCAAGCTTGGCTGCATGCGAGGCTATATGGATGAGGAAGATCCTGGTTGGGTTGTTCGGGTCACACTTGGAGGCTACTGTGATTTATTGTGATAACCAGAGTTGCATTAACCTCTCATATAATCCAGTATTTCATGATAGATCCAAACACATCGACATCAGGTACCATCATATCAGAGATTGTGTGCAGCGGAGAATCATGTTACTTTCATACATTCCCACGGAGGATCAGGATGCTGATATCTTGACGAAGGCGCTCAGCAGGAGAAAATTCGAATACCACATAGGCAGGATAGTGGTTGCAGATAATACATATATTGTTGAGAGGGAGTGTTGAAAATGCAACAATATGATGGAGCTTAGTGAAAAGAAGTCGCCTTCACTAAGTGGGCCCGCAGGCTATTTTTGGCGCAAAGTCTATTTTTAGACTATGTCTATTTTTAGACATATGGATCATGGTCTATGAGTTGCATGATGCTATTTATGGATGATTGGTCATGTTGGTAAAAATAGATGGACCTCTATTTTTAGACATTGGGCGGAATCTATTTTTAGACTGCCGGGCTAAAAATAGAACAGTCAAATATTATTAACCCTTAATAATATTTAGACTATAAACATTATCTTATCCTCTTGGAGAACTTCAGTTTGATGCTTGGATGTGGCACATGCAGCTGAAAGAAGGAAATACGCTTTTCCTAAGGGTTAGTTGAGCTATTGCATGGTTGACTTCAGTTAGAACTCATGTGGCAGAGTTTGGTGGAGTTGATGAGACAGTTGGTGGAGTTGTGTTCGGTTTAACTTAGTTGAACTAGTTGTATTTAGTCGAACTGATAAATACACTAGTGATGAGTGGTGTGAATTAATTATTAATTAATTCACTAATTATTAACTCATAAATCAACTAAAGAATACATCAGTTAACTCAGTGCATGGACAGTTCAGTGGAGATCAGTGTTGGAGGTGGGTGAAAGGGTGAGTCTACTATCAGTTGTGACTATAGCTGTGCATGAGATTTGCACACACATTGATTGAGATTGCAAATGAGGATTGCGCAGTACAATCCAATTGGATTCAAACTTGGATCTCATCATTATTCATCTTGGATTGCGCAGTAGAGGCAGGCAGACAGGTGGAAGAGATTTGAACTTGTGACTTGTTCATATCTGAGCTAGTTTGTGTGTAGCATGTGAGATAGTGCTGAGTGCTGTGAGGAGCTTTGTGCTATGTATTGTTACATGTTCTCTATCATTATAATATACAGATAGTTGGGGGTTTTCAGCTATAAGCTTTCCCCATTACATACTGTGTTATATGTGTGCTTGATTATGTTTTAATGTGCGCATGCGACTACTTCTATTTCCGCAAATTAATGATCAATTGTAGAAGAGGTTATGTATTATGCATGAAGCTTAAATAGTTTGTAATCATGATAATATCGGTGAATAATTCAGCTATTATTCAAATTTCTACATGGTATCAGAGCGAAATTGATCATCGGATCTATTACAGTGATTACAATTTATTTCGGTAGACAGAGTCTATAAGCAGGCTAGGTAGCCTCTGGATCCATCCTTTCTTTGAAAGGTGATATATCCAGTAAATTCCCCTACAGTTGATCTCTGTGCTAGAAATACTTTGTTCTCACATATCAGAAGCGGTTGAGTTTTGAGCTGGTGGAATTCGAATTTGCAGCAGTGTTTTCTTGGTGTCGAAGTCAAAATGTCTTTCAACGGATTACGATTGGAGTATGCTCTTGAAGGCAGCTCGAATTATATTGTATGGAGAGATAGGATGGAGGTGGTGTTAGATGAAAACGGGTTGAAGGAGTTCATAGATGTTGAAGTCCCAAAGCCTACTGATGTTGCTCAAGTTGAGGCTTGGCAAAAGAAGAAAGCAAAGTGTCGAAGGATTCTGTTGGAGGGCGTGAAGGATCACATTGTATACAACCTGCATGGAAAATATTCTCCATACTTGATGTGGAAAGCATTGACAGATTTATTCCAAAGCAAGAACGACCAGAGGAAGTTGGCACTCAAGGATAAACTCAGACACATAAAGATGGAGAAAGGCGACAGTATGCCCAAGTACCTCACGAAGTTCATCCAGTGCAGGGATGAGCTGGGAAGTGTGCGGTGACTGTAGATGATGAGGAATTGGTGAGCTTGGCTCTCCTTGGTCTTCCGAAGAGTTGGCACTCCTATCAGGACTCTGTCAATGGTCGGGAGAAATTGCCAGGATGGGAGTGACTTTGGTCGGATCTTGTAACGAGAGGGAGATAAGGCGGAGTACCCGAGATACCGAGGACGGATCATCATCAAAGAACTCTGATGAAGAGAATTGCGCTTTGGCTGCCAAAGCAAAGAAGGGGAAGAGCAAGAAAGCTTCTCATTCCGGTGCGAAAGGTAAGAAGCAGGACATGTCCAAGGTGAAGTGCTTTCACTGTCACCAACACAGACATTATGCCACAAATTGTCCGCAGAAGAAGAAAAATAAGCAGGCTGCTAGATCTGCAGCTGGAGAGGCCTTAGCCTCGCAGTTTGAGCTGGATTTTTCGCTGATCGCATGCTTGGTTTCAAGTGTGATGGGTTCAATGTGGTTTCTGGAAAGTGGTGCGTCTTTTCACATGACAGGAGATCGAGATTTGTTTACTGATCTGGATGAGAAAGATCTTGGAGTGCACATCGAGATGGGCGATGATGGTAGATACAGTGCGACCGGTATTGGTACCATTTCCTTTGAGAGGGAGTCTGTTAAACCCTTCGTATTGAAGGAAGTGATGCATGTTCCAGGATTGAAGAAGAATCTTATCTCTGTGGCGATGTTAGAAGACAAGGGATATGATGTTGTCTTTAGCAAGGGAAAGGCTTTCCTGCGCAGTAAGACAACTGGAGAAACCCAGAAGATAGGGGTTAGAGTCAAGAACCTTTATCAATTGCAAGTAGATGGCTGCACAGAAATGGCATGCAAAGAAAAAGGAGTGGTGAGTCAGGATGATGGCAAGCTGTGGCACCGGAGATTGGGCCACCTTCACCATGGAGCTTTGAAGATACTGCAGCAGATTTCTACTGGGCTTCCTAAGGGCACTCTTGTGCAGTCAGATCAGTGCAAGGGGTGTACCTTGGGAAATTTTGTGAAAGCCACCTTTCACGAGAAGGATAGTCGTGCCACGACGATCCTTGAGAGAATTCACACAGACATGTGTGGACCTTTCTCAGTAGCTTCGACAGCAAAGCACAGGTACTATGTGATCTTTGTTCATGATTATTCTCGGAAGTGCTGGATATTCTTCATGCAGAAGAAGAGCGAGACATACTCAAAGTTCTGTGAGTTCAAGGCGCTGGTTGAGAAGGAATCGGGGAAGCATGTGAAGGCTCTTAGGAGCGATAATGGTGGTGAATTCATCTCTGGCGAATTCAAGGACTTTTGCAGCGCACAAGGGATTCAAAGAGAGCTCATAGCACCTCATAACCCACAGCAGAATGGGGTTGCTGAGCGGAAGAACAGAACGATCATGGGTGCTGCATGGGCGATGTTGCATGATTAGGGCCTACCCATTCACTTGTGGGCGGAGGCATGCAATACTATAGTATATGTGCAGAACCGTTGTCCTCACAAGATACTTGGCATGAGTACACCTCACGAGGCGTTTTCTGGTAAGAAGCCTGATATTTCCCATTTGAGGATTTTTGGTTCACCTGTTTACATTCATGTGACAAAGGATGCCAGGAAGAAGCTGGAGCCGACCGTAGAGGTTGGGATATTTGTGGGGTACACTGATACGCCCCACAACTATCGTGTGTATTTGCTAGACAGTCACAAGACTGTTGTGCGAAGGGATATCAAATTTCAGGAGGAGAAAGCCATAAAGTGTTTGCTTGAGAGGGAGCCACACTTGCATGCAGATGAGGAGCTATTAGTTCCTAAGGATGAGCTTCAGGATGTGGATCAGCCACAAGAGGAAGTTCATGGAGTGGAAGAGACCACTCATGCAGCGCCAACCATCAGAGGGCGGAAGCGCACTACAGAAGCTGAGCGACTGGCTCAAGATGTAGAGAAGGTTGTAGGACCACCTACAGCACAGCGCAGACAGAGACAGTCACCGGACCGGTACACTGGATACATGGCTCTTGTGAGTAAATGTGTCATGACAGAGCCATCCTCTTTCGAGGAAGCTGTGGAGGACCTATACCAGATTATGGTGGAGGGTAAGTTGCTGATCATTGTACTTTATGTAGATGATTTGATTCTGATGGGTGATGAGCTGTTGATGCTTTCATGCAAGGAGGATCTTGCTAGAGAGTTTGAGATGAAGGACTTGGGCCTCCTTCATTATTTCCTAGGATTGGAAATTTGGCAGCGCAGTGATGGACTGTTTGTTTCTCAGGGTAAGTATGCCCGGGAAATAATGGAGAAGTTCAACATGCATGGCTACAAGCCTGTTGATACTCCTCTTCCTGGAGGTTGGAGGAAGGAGGATGCTACTTCAGCGAAGGTAGTGGATGCCACTGTTTATTGACAGTTGGTGGGGTCGCTTATGTATCTGGTCAATACACGACCCGATATATGCTATGTTGTTAACCAACTATCACAAGCTATGCTTAAGCCTACCAATCTCTTCTGGAAGGCAGACAAGCATGTATTTCGTTATCTTAGAGGCATATCGGGATATGGATTGTGGTACAGACAGGAGAATGAGGTGAAGTTATGTGGCTTCACGGATGCAGATTGGGCAGGGAGCCCAACGGACAGAAAGAGCACATCTGGAGGGATCTTCAGTATCGGGTCGACAGCAGTGTCTTGGTACAGCAAGAAGCAGAGATCCGTGGCACTCAATTCAGCAGAGGCCGAGTATATGGCAGCAAGCTTGGCTGCATGTGAGGCTATATGGATGAGGAAGATCCTGGTCGGGTTGTTTGGGTCACACTTGGAGCCTACTGTGATTTATTGTGATAACCAGAGTTGCATTAAAATCTCGACTAATCCAGTATTTCATGATAGATCCAAACACATCGACATCAGGTACCATCATATCAGATATTGTGTGCAGCGGCGAATCATGTTACTTTCATACATTCCCACGGAGGATCAGGATGCTGATATCTTGACGAAGGCGCTCACCAGGAGAAAATTCGAATACCATAGAGGCAGGATAGGGGTTACAGATAATCCATATCTTGTTGAGAGGGAGTGATGAAAATGCAACAAGATGATGGAGCTTAGTGAAAAGAAGTCGCCTTCACTAAGTGGGCCCGCAGGCTATTTTTGGCACAAAGTCTATTTTTTTACTATGTCTATTTTTAGACATATGGATCATGGTCTATGAGTTGCAGGATGCTATTTATGGATGATTGGTCAAGTTGGTAAAAATAGATGGACCTATATTTTTAGACATTGGGCGAAGTCTATTTTTAGACTGCTAGTCTAAAAATAGATCAGTCAAATATTATTAGCCCTTAATAATATTTGGACTATAAAAATTATCTTATCCTCTTGGAGCACTTCAGTTTGATGCTTGGATGTGGCACATGCAGCTGACAGAAGGAAATACGCTTTTCCTAAGGGTTAGTTGAGCTATTGCATGGTTGACTTCAGTTAGAACTCATGTGGCATAGTTTGGTGGAGTTGATGAGACAGTTGGTGGAGTTGTGTTCGATTTAACTTAGTTGAACTAGTTGTATTTAGTCTAACTGACAAATACACTAGTGATGAGTGGTGTGAATTAATTATTAATTAATTCACTAATTATTAACTCATAAATCAACTAAAGAACACATCAGTTAACTGCAATGCATGGACAGTTCAGTGGAGACCAGTGTTAGAGGTGGGTAAAAGGGTGAGTGTGGCTATCAGTTGTGACTATACTTGTGCATGAGATTTGCACACACATTGATTGAGATTTCCGACGATGATCAAGTAAAGACAAGCCAGCTTGGATTCAACCTCGATCTCATCATTATTCATCTTGGATTGCGCAGAGAGTGCGTGCGACAAAGAGATTTGAACTTCTGACTTGTTCATATCTCGAGTCAGTTTGTGTAGTATGTGAGATAGTGCTGAGAGTCGTGATAGTGAGAGCTTTGTGCTATGTATTGTTACATAGTTCTCTATCATTATAATATACGTATAGTTGGGGGTTTTCGCCTTTCGCCTATAAGCTTTCCCCATTACATACTGTGTTGTAAAGATTAAGCTTTGAATAAATATGACGCTTTTTATTTCTAAATTGATGATCAATTGTAGAAGAGGTTATGTATTATGCATGAAGCTTAAATAGTGTGTAATCAGGATAATCTCGGTGAATAATTCATCTATTATTCAAATTCATAGCAGCAAACAAGAGGAACACAAATGCACACAATTTTTAAGGTGGAAACCCACTGCGGGACAAAAACCACCTAATGCTTTTCTAATAATTCTTTAATATTCAACGGAAACATCTCGACAAGTAGAAACCATAAAAATCATTATTGACACAAAGTATATTAATTTGGTAGGTAAAAATTCCCATGCAATATTGGGTTAGCCCCTGGTGCTGCTTGGGTTGACATCAATGACAACCACTGATCAAAAATCTCCCCCTTTGGCATTAATGGAAGCACAAGTACTCCCCCTGTGATCATGACACCTCTTCCTACAACATTCTCTCCCCCTTTGACATCATTGGAAAAGAGTAACTCCCCCTGAAACACAACCATCCTGCGGACCTGTACACACTTCCACTCCCGCTAACACACAACCGTCCTGCAGATTTGTAATCTAATGAGAACTTGGGAGAATCCCAAGCTTTTGACGAATATATTCAAATGCTTCATGAGGTAAATGTTTAGTGAAGATATCAGCAATTTGTTCTTTTGTACAAACATGCTCAAGTTTGATATTATTTTCAGCGACTTGTTCTCTAAAAA
The DNA here is from genome assembly GCA_034641835.2 of Pinus albicaulis. Lineage (NCBI taxonomy): Eukaryota > Viridiplantae > Streptophyta > Pinopsida > Pinales > Pinaceae > Pinus > Pinus albicaulis. The sequence goes on along the minus strand of CM076581.1, from coordinate 407,782,836 downwards.
AATGATATTTGATCAGAATGTGTTTTGTTTTTTAATGCACGATAGGATTCTTGGAGATGCTGATGGCACTAGTGTTGTCACAGAATATGGGAATCGGCTCACTGAATTGTACTTGAAGATCTTGCAAATTTTGTTTCATCCAAAGGAATTGAGTACAACATGATGCTGCTGTAATGTATTTTGCTTCTGTTGTAGATAACGAGATTGAAGTTTTCTTTTTTCTCAACCATGATACGAGACAACCACCTAGATAGAATGCTCCTCCACTAGTACTCTTACGATCATCAACTCTTTCTGCCCAATCTGAATCTATAAAGGCTTGAATAATGAGATTGTTACCCTTGGGATACCACAAGCCATATTCTTATGTGCCCTTTAGATATAGAAGAATTCTTTTGATAGAAATAATATGTGATTCTTTTGGTGCTACTTGGAATCTTGCTACTTGTCCAACTGCTTGCATAACATCTGGTCGAGAGGCTGTTACATATAGAATACTACGAATCATAGATATGTACAACCTCTAATCCACATCCTTAGATGAGTCATATATGCTCAATTTGCAACCTGTTACCATCGGAGTAAGGACGGATTTGCAATCTTCCATTTTGAATTTCTTGAGCATTTCCTCGATGTACTTGGCTTGACATATAAATATTCCTTTCTCTTGCTGAGATATTTGAAGCCCTAAGAAGTATGTCAGCTCACCAAGTAAAGACATCTCAAACTCACTTTTCATCTTTGTAGAAAAGTTCTTACTTAGTCGACCATCATTGCTACCAAATATTATATCATCCACATATACCTCAATGATTGTTAAATTATCTTTATCTATTTGTACATAAAGATTGCTATCAACAGTACCTTTCTTGAACCCTTGTTGACGTAGATATCCATCAAGACGAGCATACCATGCTCTGGGAGCCTGCTTGAGACCATATAGAGCCTTCTTTAACCTGCAGACATAGTCTTATTTTTGTGATAGTATAAAACCTTCAGGTTGTTCGATGTAAACTTCTTCTTCTAATTCTCCATTCAGAAATGTTGACCTAACATCCATATGTAGACTTTGATTTTTCTTGAACATGCATAGCGAGAAACATTCGGATGGCTTCCATTCTGGAAACTGGTGCAACTGTTTCATCGAAATCAATTCCTTCCACTTATGCATAGCCTTTGCAAACCAATCTTGCTTTGTTTCTGGTAACCTGCCCATCTTCATTCAATTTGTTCCTGAACACCCATTTAGTCCCAATGACATTTTTATCTTTTGGTCGTGGAGCTAATTCCCAGGTGTTATTCTTCTTAATTTGATCCAATTCTTCATTCATAGCTGCTACCCAATGTTCATTCTGGCTGGCTTCCTCAAAACTACTAGGCTCAAAAGTTGCTAGAAAAGCAACGTGAGCTTGTTGTGATGAACGAAGCTGTCAACCTTCATTTATGTCACCAATGATTTGATTTGATGGATGGTTCTTTTGAATCCACTCTTTTCTTCTCCTTGGAGGAGCTTCTTGTTGTTGTTCTGGTATATCTTGATGATCATTGTTTACTTCTTCCTCGTTGATATTTGCTTCTTGTTCTACAATTTTATCAGTGTCTTTTTCAGCCTCTGTCTCAAGTTTCAAAAATTCTAGATCCTCATCATTACTTGCTATAACAACATCTTCATTAAATGTAACATTTATGCTCTCCACTATCTATTTTCGTCTTAGATTATAGCATTTATAGGCCTTTCTTTTGAGTGAGTAACCAACAAAGATACCTTCATCAACACGTGATTCAAAATTACCCAAATTTTCATCTTCTCTTTTGATATAACATTTTCTTCCGAAGATTCTGAAATATTTTACATGAGCTGGTTTTCCTTTCCATAATTCATATGGCGTCTTATTGCAATTATTTATGAGAAGACTTCAGTTGATAATGAAGACTGTCGTATCAATTGCTTGAACCCAGAATTTTTCATCCAATTTTGAGTCCTTCAACATTGTTCTACCCATTTCCTATATAGTTATGTTCTTTCTTACAACAACTCCATTTTGCTGAGGTGTTCATGTTGTTGAAAATTTCCTTTTTATTCCATTTTCATCATAGTATTGCTGAAATAATTTGGAAGTGAATTCTCCACCATTATCTGATCTTAAACACTTTATTTTCAAATCAGTTTCATTTTCAACCAACTCCTTGTAGATCTTAAAGCACTCAAATTCTTCAGATTTTTTCTTTAGGAAACTGACAGCTGTCATCCTGGTATACTCATCTATCATTAACATGAAATATAATTCTCCATCTAAGTCTTTTATTCTCACAGGGACACATAGATCAGTATGTATCAATTCCAATGGATGTGATGCAAAGTTTTCTTTTGTTTTAAATTGGACTTGTGTCTGCTTGCCATGCCAACATGCCTCACATAGTGTGTTGGAAGGTTTTGAGATTTTCGACATTTCTCATACTGCTTTGTTTTTTCTTATCCTGACAAGATTGTCAAATTTTATGTGACCCATTAGTTTGTGCCATAACCAATTTTCATCTTCTTTAGCTAGTAGACATGCTTTAGTTTCTTCATCCAAAACATATATGTTGTTTGGAGCTCGACTTGCTGTAGCCACAATTTTACCATACCTGCCTTTCCTGATTTCACATTTTGTGGAGTTGAATAGCATTGTGTGTCCTTGATCACACATTTTTCCAACACTAAGAAGATTGTGATTCATGTTTTCGACCAATAGAACATTCTTGGCTATAACATATTTTCTTCCAAAAGTGACGGTACCTAATCCTATAACATTTGAAGATCCATCATTTCTAAAGGATATGGTTCCATCCTTCTTCTCTTTCAGAGATACAAATTTCCTTCTATCTCCAGTCATATGTGTTGAGAAACCGTTGTCAACATACCACACATCTTTATTTTTTTGAGCCTTGAGAGCGAGAGCACAATTATCAGTCTTCTTCTTCTTCCATGTTCGTTCATTCTATGGCTTCGAAGATTCTTCTGGAGGATTTTCAAGTCTGCAGTCTCTGGCTATGTGTCCAAAGTTCTGACATTTGTAACATTCCATATTATTTCTTAAATGTTCAAATCTATTGAAGTTTCGTTGAGCCCTGAGAGGTTCATATTTGAATAATCGCTTGGAATTTTATTGGTCCCTAGGGTATGTGTGACATTCTACAAATTTATGACCAAATTTTCCACATGAATAACAATAGCCATGAAAAATATGTTAGTACCTAGATTAAAATCTTCGTCGAGGAATCATCTTCCAAGGATGTGCTTGTGAATCTTGTCCAATGAAGTCTACATGTATGTCAAATCTCATATGTTCATTGTATTTTTTTGTAGAAGGTCCTACTTCTTCTTCTTTGTAACTGAGGCCAGTTTTGTCGTTGTAAGATCATTGATTGTTGATGAGTTCTTCCAATGCCCTTGAGATGTTGGCATAGTTTTCGATGGTTTTTCCCTTCTTCACTTCCTTACACATTTTTTCCCTTCTTCCAACCTCTTTTGAAGTGACTCTTCAATACATTTGTGTTCTTCAACCTCAATTTTGAGACCTTGAACTTGTTCTTCAAGAGTATTGGAACGGATCTTCTCAGCATTGAGCTCTTTTATAAGCTTGATTGCCTCCTCATAAAATTCTTCTATGGTCAACCCTTCTTCTTAATTGTTTGATACATCTTGTTTATTGTGCTTGGCCATAAACAATACTTTCTCATTGGCTTCTTCTTTACTGTCACTTTCTTCATCGGATGATGAGCTATCTTCTTTAGAGAGAAAGTTCCTTTTGGATCCTTTCTTTTTGCCTTGCTTGTTGAATTTCTTAAATCCTTTCTTTCCTTTTGAGTTGCCATCACTTTTGTTCGGACATTTTGCTACAAAATTCCCAACCTCACCACAACCGAAACATATCAATGGAAGTTTACCTTTGAATTTTCCCTTACCAGGTTTTAATTTTCTCATAAAGTAAGCATATTCTTCATCTGAAATACCTTCTCCATAATCTCCCTTTTCTTCACACTTGCAGGTGCATGTCATTTCAATTGATGGTTGTTTGTCCTTATTGGTTTTCTTAGATGCAACGAACGCAGTTTCTACATTTGAAGTACCTTTTTTTTCATCAAGTCTCATTTCATATGCTATGAGAACTCCATGTAATTCTTCCTTGCTAAGTTTGTTCAGATTTGCACTGTATTCTAAGACCGATACCTTTGGATTGAATCTCCCTGGTAACGTTCTAAGAATCTTCCATATAATATTCTTCTCGTCAACTGGCTCTCCCAATCCTTCCAGAGTATTGGTTATTTCATCAACGTATTGGAAGTATGCAACAATGTTGCAATCTTCTTTCATTCTGAGTTGCTCAAATTTTGCTCTATAGATTTGAAGCTTTGCTTCTTTGACATTTGAGTCACCTACATATATATTCTCAAGCTTTTCCCATACATTTTTTGTGGTTTTACAACCCAACACCTTATGATAAGCAGATTCAATAAGTCCACTGATAATAATATTCTTTGCTTTTGCATCATTTACCAAATTCTTCTTACCTTGTTCATCCGCTATTGATGTAAATCCATTTTGAACAATGTCCCATACTTCGTAACCTTGCACCAAGAGATATACCTCCATTCTTCCTTTCCAGAGTGCATAATTATTTTCATTGAATAGAGGTACACCATTCTTGGTATGCTCCATGACCTCCTTCAGTTGTTAAACTACTATTGAAGGAACCAAGCTCTGATACCAATTGTTGGAAATACTGAGAGGGGGGGGGGGGGTGAATCCGTATTCCTTCCAATTAGAGCATTAGTTAATCTTAAATTATTATCAGTGTTTGTACAATGATATCAGCAAACAAGAGGAACACAAATGCACACAATTTTTAAGGTGGAAACCCACTTCGGGACAAAAACAACCTAATGCTTTTCTAATAATTCTTTAATATTCAACGGAAACATCTCGACAAGTAGAAACCATAAAAAGCATTATTGAACCAGAGTATATTAATTTTCTAGGTGAAAATTCCCATGCAATATTGGGTTAGCCCCTGGTGCTACTTGGGTTGACATCAATGACAACCGCTGATCAACATAAACTTTGAGTTATTAAGCAATGGAGAGTAGTAAATGACCATCCGTCTAACAATGAACTTTCTAGCCACTCAAGCCATTCATAATTGAATTATTTAGTGCTCTTGACCTCATGCACATACCATAGAATGGAAGGATACCTAACACTTTAGTAGATTTCTGCATGGAATTTCGACCTAAGAAAATTGACCACTTTCTCATACTAATAATTAGACTGTTGATATCAATACAAACACTTCAAATAATATCCCTTCCAATTTGAACCTCATTGTAATACCAACAATTGAAATATAATTTAATGGTAATTCATACTTGCAAGGTTTCAACAACATAAATGAGTGGATAATTGAATACCTAAATAGAAATGTAACCTTAAGTAGTAAATATAATTGGTTATTTAGTGTATAAAAAATCAAAAAATTCAAACCTAAGCCAAATAAACAATACCACTCGAACTAAGGCAATTGTGATAATGAGTTTGAGTTACCAGCCAACACGAAGTATATACATGCATATAGATATCTATGTGTGTGTGTGTGTGTACTCTGTGTTGGCTTGTATATCTAGCCTACTTCCTTTATGTGAATTATAATGCCCCGTAGAAGGATCTAAACTTCGAGTTATTAAGCACTTGAGAGTAGTAAATGACCATCTCTCTAGTAATGACCTTATTACCCACTCAAGAAATTCATAATTGAATTATTTAGAGCCCTTGAACTCACGCACAAACCGTTGATTGGAAGGATCCCTAACATTTTAATAGATTTCTCGATGGAGTGTCGTCCTAAGGAAGTTGACCACTCTCTTAAACTAATAATTAGACAGTTGATATCGATACAAACAATTCAAATAAGATACCTTCCAGTTTGGACCTGTAGTTTCTGCACCACATTACCAACAATTTAAATCTCGCTTAATGGTAATTCATAATTGCAAGGCTTCAACAACACAACTTGGTGGATAATTGAATATATAATTAGAAAAGTAAATAAAGTAGTAAATATAACTAATTATCTAGTGTATAAAAAATCAAAAAATTCACATCACGGGACACATAACCATTACCACTTGAACTAAGGTCATTGTGATAATGAGCTGGAGTTACAACCAACACAGATTTTGTATATATATATATATATATATATATATATATAAAACGTTAATAGAATCAAGTGTTCTTGTATTTGGACTAGTCACTCAAAATTCCCTCTTCATTTACCAATTCTCTACCAATTTTTCCAAATTACCCAACTCACACTGTGTTCTTCCTAACAAGCTTTTGTCTTATTGATCAAGGTAGTTGTTAGCCCCCCTATGAAATTTTTGACAAGCAAATAGGGGGCTAAGTCATTGTTGAGTCTTCAAGGAATGCCTTTCCCCTGAAAACCCATCCTCCTTGAAGTCTCTCAATTGTTGTGCCTGATACAAATCCCCCTCTGCTAATAAATTGCTAAAAAGGGCCTATTATTCCCTTCTTTACCCTTGCAACATACATCAATTCCCCTTCTTTCCCTTTGTCCGAATTCCCTTCATTTTACACCCAATTAGCCTCTACTTTGTTCCCCTGTCTTCCCCTTCTATTCCCCTTCTTACCCTTTGAATTTCCCCAAAATCCCCTTTAAAGTCCCCCCTTAACCTTTGCTGACCATCTTCCCCCTTTATTTCTCTATCGTTCCCCTTCCCAACCTTCAAAATCCATTAAAACGGGCCAAAAACCCACTTTCCTGACTTTATAACAGGCCCTAGCCCCTTTCCCGTTAAGCCCCTTCAACCACTTCCCCACATATGCCCGTCACCCAAGACCAAGCGCTTAAGCCTTGGGGGCCAATCGCAATCGGAAGCCGGGCGGGTGCGAAAATCCTTTGTAACACTGAAAAAACCCGATGCGATTGTTTTATTACGATAAGTCCCGTGATCTGTTCCGCACCGTTGATATGATCTCCAGATCTAACGACTGAGCGCTAATCGCAGCCCCCGCCTAATCGCAATCGGAACATGTTAAGTGCGCCCTCCGATCAATCGCTGCCCATACTCCCGATCCTCCGATGGTCTTCCCCACCGTTGATCTGGACCCGAGATCAACGGCCAGAGCTCAATCGCAATTCCCCTTCCGATCGCAATCGCAGGTCCTGTCTCTCTACCTCCGATTGCGATGCTCCGATTTAATCTCCACCATTCATCTCACAGTCGATCCAACGGTCCCGTGCTGATCGCGCTGCCCCTCCGATGGTTTTCCCCACCGTTGATTCCCCCGCTGATCCAACGGACATCGCTCAATCGCAACCCTTGTCTGATCATAATCGCAGCTCCCAGCGGTGCAGCCCCGATTGAGATCTCCTGATCAAATCTCAGCCGTCCATCCTCCCGCAGATCCGATGGCCATCGCAACTCCCGATTCCCCGATCGCACTGCCCCTCCGATTACACCTCCGCCGTTGATCTGGACTCGAGATCAACGGTTATCGCTCAATCGCATTACCCCCCCCCCCCGATCGCTAATCAAAACCCCTTCCCTCCATCTCCCGATTTAATCTCAGCCGTCCGTTTAATCCATGATCCGACGGCCATCGCACTCCCACTCCAATCGCAATCGCAAATTCCAAACGATGCCATTTTCCTCCCCTTGCGATTGCGATCTTCCGATTACATCTCCACCGTTCGGTTCCTCCCGGATCTGATGGATCAGGTTTAATCGCCCTCCACCTCCACTGGGTCCCACCTCTTACATGCATTTCATTGCATTTGTTTTCATTTCCATACATTCTCGCCAAAGTATAAGGTTTCGATATGTCTGATAAGTCAGCCCGCAGATCAATATCCGCCGTTGATCTCCATCTCCAAGCCTAAATCCAATGGTCTGCGCTGCATGATCATACCAGACCCTATTATCCTCGCATTCCACCACTCCACCGCATTTTCATCGTTCTTTTACACAAAAGCATTGTTTCCACCACCGCCGCACTACCATTTCGTCCACCCTGCACCCATCGCTCCGTCTACTATTTTCTTCATGAGTTTTTCTATGTTGCAGAGTTTCTAGAGGAAGAGGACCACCGCTATTCAATGTACTACCTCAGTGGCAAGCGGCGCAGTCAGGATCAACTCTAATGAGCCAGTACCATCAGAAAGGTCAAGAAATGGGGCCGTCAGGACTCACATTAATGGAGAGCAGAGTTCAAACGCCGAAATCCTTCCGGCGCCATTTAAAGATCGAGCTAACTTGACAGAGGCAGTAATGAAGCAGCAAGGATTTTCAGTACAGAGCAGAGGGATTAATGCGCGTCAACGAAGATCTTGAGTTCTGAAACAGAGGTTTAAAGAGGCAAAGCATCATTTTGAAGACCCCGAGGGTCGATTCTGGAGATCCTGAACATCAATAAGAGGTAATATCAAGGTTTTCTTATCAGCGGAATTTTTTTCCATAAAGGACAGGTCTCCCCTATAGCATTTATTATGCACCGTGTCCTTGAAGGAATTTCTCGTCCCAGTTATAGTTCAAAACAATCTAACATCCATGAGGCAGACCTCTCAGCAAGTTCTTTCGTTTTGTTCAAATCACCTGGAGTACTACAGCCCAAAGGTCAAATCGTATCCGGAGCAGATCTTTCTTTCACAAGGAAGGTGAAAATGATTAAATATACAGTGTCTCAAGCAGAATGGGCCTCGGCCCTGCATTCATTGTTGTGTTTAAATGTAACATTTAAGATTCACCTACCTCCTCAGTCGGTCCTCTGTGTCTCTTCTGCTATAAAGCACAGAGGGATATCATTGTAAGGGTGGTTGTTGGATTATCAGTGAATTGCAAGCACTTTTGTCCCGAGCCAAGTTTCCTGTGTAATAGTTGTATGACAGGCTGAGAAATATGATGTATTCAGGCTGAATGTAAAAGCTTTGGGCAGTGATGTACCTGATTGGTGTTGTGTTTAACATGATAAGCAATTTTCATTGGATCCTGATCTACAGCAGTTGGTGATGTTTTTCTTATCTCTGTATTTATTTCCATTTCATTTCGTGTTCTCCTGACTGACATCTGAACGCATGACATAAGATTTACCCTTGTTAGGTACCTTATGTCCCAGCTCTCTCAGTCTTTAATGTTTTCTGCTCATATGTGTATCTGAATATTGTTTTTAATTGACTAAACCAGGGTAGTGGATGATTATTGCCTGCTCTCTGATGTGCAAGTTGATAGAATCAGTGTTCAGATGTCTTTGTTAAGATTTAATTGAAAGAGGTTAGGAACATTGGGAGGTGTAAAGCCTGTCGCTGCCTCTTCATAACCCGCCCTTCCATACAAACCTTTTCAAGACCCCTTGTGTTGCCTATGGTTTTGTCCAAGCAGGCCTGGAGTTAAATGACCTCTGGCCTGATCTATAGACGGAATCAGATGGTTTTCCATCCTTCATTCTCATTCCTTAGTGTTCCATCCCACCAATCAGTCTTTGAGATCCAAATGCTCTAGATGACTAGCCCAACTGAAGCTTACACATTGAACATAAGTAAATCCTTTCTTGACTCCATTGCCCAATGGCCTTGATGTTCCCTAAGTTATTTATCCTCGCCTAGCTTCCCTCTTTACCCATCCTTGTCTCATGGTGAAACCTTCCTTCGTGATTCTCAACAACCAAACTCAAACAATCAAACAAACAACCTTGAGCCTATAACTAGCCTAAAATCACAATTGAGAACTTCAAAGACATATATCCTTTGATAATCATAGAGAGATCCCTCTCTGGACCTAGGAGGGCTAGATCCTAAGGTCCGAAAGTGGTTCTATGTTGTCTCATCTTTTGGTCTCTGTCAACCTGGCCAAAACATGGGAACCCCAACATAATGGCGACTCCACTGGGGATTTCTGAGTACATTTCGTCTTAAACACTCTTTAAACCTCAGAAACTTAGAACTCTGGCTAGGTTGACGGTAAGTCACACCTTTCTTGAATCAGCCTTCATTATTGAATATCCACCATACTCTTAGACAGAGCCTAGATAGGGCCAGGTAGCCTCCAGATCTCACCCTCTCTTCAGAGGTGACATATCTGGTAAATGCCCTCCCAGTCAATCTCTGGTTGGAGCTTGTTGCTTTAGAGGAGATTCATGAAAGGTGATAATGCCTGAGCACTGTGGTGGACAGTGTACCCTAGAATCATCCTAAACCCTCCACCTGGCGACTCCATTGTTCCTAAACGTTAAAGACTCCACTGGTGATCAGTAGGCCTGCTGATTATCTCGGTTTCACGTCAGACTCCACTGGGAGACCAGTCCCAAAGCATAATGAAGACTCCACAGGGAGGCCAGTTCCCAAGACAACATTAACCACAGTAGAAATAACAAGTAGGGCTAAGCTGCTTGGCTTATAAACAACACTCTGGCTCACAGAACCATTCATACAAGAGCTTTCCCTGATCCGAACCCACCTGAAACAGTTGATAATCCTGAGAAAATCCTTAAAAGAACACCTGTGAGTAGGAGATCAACTATTTACAGCAACATTCATAGAGCCAATTCTGCACCAGAAGATCTTGCCTCTATTAGACCCTTTCTTCGACCTAGACCTCCAAAACAGATTACCTAGAACTAGGTCACTCAGTGTTTCAGACCAGCCAGACACTAGGGACAGTGAAACCCCTCCTTCCACACCACCTGATCTCCTCTTTCTCCAAAACTTGGGGCTTTCTCACCTGAGATCTGCTCAACAGACTTCTGCTGGTCCAAACATCCCTGTCATCCAAATACCAGCTGCTCAAGCCAACCCTATACCTCACCAGAACACCATCATGGTAGCCTGGTATGCACCTCTAGTTTTACCTCAGCCTCTGCTGCCCTTACCAAATGATTATCAATCAAAAATCCCACACTTCCCTACTAAAGAGCCTACAACAGCACAACAACATGTAGATAAAATGGAAGACTCTTTTGACTATATGGAAATTGATGATGAAACAATCAAAATGAGAATTTTCGCGCAGAGCCTGGAGGGAGAGGTTAAAAAGTGGTTTAAAAACATACCTGCTGGTAGTATCCAAGATCTCCCTACTTTATACCAGACTTTCATTAACAAATGGGAAACTAGAGCAAACCCTCGCCAGCTCCTAGCAGAATACATGTCCCTTAAGAGGAACGCAGGAGAGAGTGTTCACGATTACACCACTAGATTCAATAGCATTTACAATGCTCTTCCCCCACACATGAAACCTCCACAAGGTATGGCCCTGGCCAAATATCCTGATGGATTTGATGTTGACATGGCCTATGAGCTTAGAGATAAAGAATATACCACATTGGAGGATATGCAGAAATGGGCAGTAAACATAGAGGCAAACTTAATTGAGAAAAGAGTGAAACTGAGATCCGAGAAGAGGGTAACATACAGGGATGGCAATGTAGCCTCCACGTCTGACCCCAATAATGAACGCGTGTGCAAGGAGGTGGAAGAGATGAAACAAGTGATGAAGAAAATGGTTGTCACGGTTAGTAGCCTAAGCAAAAATCAGAATCAGAACCAAAACTTTAGAAGAAACAACAACACTCCCAACAGACAGAAAGAGTCAGATCAACAAGTCATTCCCCCTTTCCAAAACTTCCTTGATGAGGATGAGGGAATCATAGAAGAGTCTGAAGGGAATGTGATAAACATGTTCGAAACAGAAGATTCGATCCTAAACTGTGATTCAGAAGAGGACCAACCCTCAACCTCTTATGGGGAGGAGGAATGGTTTGAATCTGAGGATTATAGGTTGGGATTCGAAAATGCCATGGTACAGGTCAGAGAACAATATGAGCTCATGAGTAAAAAGAACCAAGACACTTCCAAACCTAAAAATCCTGAGGTAACCATCAAAAAGAGGCCTAAAAAATCTTCTAAAGTAACTGTTGTGAACAACAATTCAACAGCCAAGAGTTCTGAGAGTAACAAAGAAAAGGACAACCAAAACAATGAAAGACAAATTCAACCAGCCAGCAGCACTAGCACCTCAGTTAGTGTTCATGATAAAACTGTTTCTACAAATGTACATAATGAGAAAACACAAACTGATTCAGCCACTAAAACAGTGGCAAATAAAACAGAGTTGAACACTTCCAAGAGTCAATCCACTTTCAGTTTAGAAAGTGAGGTTGCAAAAATTAAAATCTCTGTACCATTATCTGAGCTGGCCTCTCAGGATGTATATAAAGGCCAGATTTTGAAAGCATTAAATCTGAGTATAAATAATGACACTGTAAATTTGAGTGATGATCAGCCTGCCCTCTTATTCGGTCCCAAGATTGAGGGGAAATTTCAGGAAGGGGTAGTTCCACCTTTTTATATCAATCTTAACATTCATGACAAGATCCTCCATAATGCCATGCATGACTCCGGTGCATCACACAATCTAATGCCTAAGGTAGTCATGGAGAAGTTAGGCCTCGAAATCACCAGACCCTATAAAGACTTGTATTCATTTGACTCGAGTAGAGTAAAATGTCTTGGCCTGATCAAAGACTTGTGTGTGAGTTTGACTCAAATTCCTGCGAAATGTATGGTCATGGATGTAGTGGTGGCATACGTGCCACCCAAGTATGGCATGTTATTATCTAGATCATGGGGAGCCAAGCTGCAAGGCACCATGCAGATGGATGGCTCATATGCCACTATCCCTATATTTGGCCAATTAAGAAGACTGTATAGAGAATCCCAAATGAAATTCCTAGTCAGCAGCCCCGAGAAACCTAAAAATTCACCATTATATTCTGTGCATACCGACCTTGACTCCTTCATCTTTTGTAATGATGAATCCTTAGAAGAGCCAGAGTCCCAGAGTAGGCATACAAATGAGAACACCGAGCCTATGGACCTTCACATAATGGCCACTCTGGAAGAACATGATCAGGAAAACCATGGGCAGCACACTGAAAACGAAGAGGAAATCAGCAATGAAGCCTGTAGGATCTGTGGTGGACCTCTCACTCCAAGTGAAACAGAAACATAACAAGAACAGCAAGCTAACCACCTTCCTGACATCCATGGCCTCTATGAACAACAAGATAGCTTACAACCTAGTACAGACCTCCCAACTCAACCTAATGGCGAACCCAGCTGTAAGGGAGAAAGTGAAGTGGAAGTAAACAAAGAACCCCTGTGGGAAATGAACTTTGATGGGTCCTGTACTAGACAAAGCGCTGGAGTAGGAGTGTGGCTGCATAACACCGAAAATGATCACGCGGAGAGCCACACTGTCAATCTGCATTTCAAATGCACGAATAACATTGTAGAATATGAGGCTCTAATCTTGGGTTTAAATCTGTTGAAAAAATTAGGAGCCCGTAGGATAGTCGTGAGAGGAGACTCTGAGTTAGTAATCAAACAGATGAATGGTGAGTATTCGGCAAAACACCCCAGGCTTAGGGCATATAGGAATGATACTCTAGATTTGCTGAAAATGTTCATTGAATATGATTTAGTATCCATTCCTAGGGGTCAAAACGCTATTGCAAATGGACTAGCCTGCCTAGCTAGCTCTTATCCTAAGGCCCCAGTTGACCAAAAAATCATCATTCAGACTAAATTCAGGCCGGCAGTGCCAGACAATGAAAAATACTGGCAGGTCTTTGAAGGAGACAAACAGATTGAAGATTTCCTGATGGGCAGAAATGAGTTTGAATTTTCTGATTCGGACTCAAAATATGATGACAGCTGCCCAAGTGAGGATTCCCCAGATGAACTAGAAACACCTTGTAGTATAGAAATAAATTCCTTTTCTAAAGAAACTGGAGATTCAGCCATAAAACGTGAAAACGCAGATAGAGAAGAAATGGAGGTGCTGCAAGCCAAAGACAAGAACATACCAAGAGGCTTAGCACCCTTAGAGGACCTCTTTGATTTTGATGATGTGGCAAAGAAGCCCACAATAGAACATGCAGAATCAGATGTAGAAGAATGTAACATAGGCACTAAAGACAAACCCAAAATGATAAAAATGGCTAAGTCTATACCTGCAGACATGAAGAAAAGATACATTGACTTGTTTAAGGAATTCATCGATGTGTTTGCATGGAGCTACGAAGACTTAAAGGCCTATGACACCAACATTATACAACATAAGATACCACTGAAGGAAAATCAGAAACCTTTCAGACAAAAACTCCGTAGGATTAATCCAAAACAATTGCCTGCAGTAGAGAAGGAAATTAAAAAGATGTATGAGGCAGGCATAATTGTCCCTGTAAGGTTTTCTGATTGGGTTTCAAACTTAGTGGCTGTAAGGAAGAAAACAGGGGAGATTAGACTGTGCATAGACTTCAGAAACCTCAATAGAGCCTCCCTGAAGGATAACTACCCCTTGCCTAGAATGGAACATATCTTACAGAAGGTAGTGGGCTCTAAAAGAATCTCCCTGCTGGATGGTTTTTCCGAATACAACCAGGTTCTGGTACTCCCAGAAGATCAACTCAAAACAGATTTTACCACTCCATGGGGCACCTTCATGTATGTGAAAATGCCTTTTGGATTGATGAATGCTGGAGCTACCTTCCAGAGAGCAATGGATATTGCTTTCTCAGATGAGATTGGACACTTTATAGTTATCTACTTGGATGACTTAACTGTCTTTTCTAAAACAGAAGAAGAACACTTAAAACATCCGAGGAAAGTTTTTGAAAAATGTAGAAGGTACGGTCTGTCCCTAAATCCTAAGAAGACTGTTTTTGGGCTGCAAGAAGGTAAGCTTCTGGGCCACATCATATCTGAGAAAGGGATTAGGATAGACCCCCAGAGAGTTGAGGGAATACTTCAAATTACACATCCAAGAAACATCAAGGAGCTACAGTCCTTCATAGGGAAGATCAATTTCCTTAGAAGATTTATCCCCAACCTTGCTGAGCATCTTAGGAAAATGACTGAAATGCTGAAGAAAGGTGCTGGAATTAAGTGGACTGTCGAAGCCAAGAAATATTTTGAGTCAGTAAAGCTTGCACTCACCCAGGCCCCTGTCCTTATCAGCCTTGACTTTTCAAAAGATTTTCTGATATTTTCCTTTGCTTCCCCGCACACAATAGCTGCAGTTTTGCTGCAGAAAAATTCAGAAGGTAATGAACAGCCTATAGCCTTCTTCAGTAAAGCCTTAAGAGATGCACCCTTAAAGTACAACATCATGGAAAAGCAGGCCTATGCCCTGATTAAGGCCTTAAAAGACTTTAGGGTGTACATTTTGCATTCTCACACCATTGCCTATGTGCCAAATATAGTGGTCAAAGATATCCTGTCCCAAGACCCGGATGGGAAAAGGGGAAAATGGATTGCTACAATTTTAGAATATGACATTGAAATCAAACCCACCAAGCTGATCAAAGGTCAAGGCCTGGCCCAATTAATGGTTGAATCTAATCTACAGGCCCTTGATATTAACATGATGAATGCCCTGGATGAGCAGGAAGGATTACCCCATCCAACTGTTGAGGAGCAGTTTCAGAACTCTCCTTGGTATGCTGATATCCTTTACGTGCTCACACACCTCAATGCCCCTCCATAACTGTCCAAAACAAAGGCCAGATTCATAAAACTCAAAGCTAGAAATTACTGCATTATGAATGAGAGTCTATATTGGAAAAATCCAAATGGCCTTTTACTGAAATGCTTGTCTGAAACTGAGGCCGGAAAAATAAAACAAGAATTCCATGCTGGGGAGTGTGGAGGCCACCTGAGTTGGAAGGCCACTGCAAATAAGATACTCAGGGCTGGGTACTATTGGCCTACACTCTTTAGTGATGTTCATAAAATGGTCCTTACCTGCCACAAATGCCAAATTTTCGAGGGAAAAAGAAAGCTCCTTCCCCTCCCTCTGCAACCTATCACCATAGAAGGTCCCTTCATGCAATGGGGCTTAGACTTCATTGGAGAAATCCACCCCTCTTCTTCTAGGCAACACAAATGGATCTTGACTGCTACTGATTACTTCACTAAGTGGATTGAAGCCATACCCACTAGGAATGCCACTGATTCTGTCATCATTAGGTTCCTAGAAGACTTCATCTTATCTCGGTTCGGCTGCCCAAGGAAAATAATCACCGACAATGCTGCTGTTTTCGGATCCAAAAGAATGATTGATTTCTGTCACAGGTACGGAATTGCACTTGGACATTCAACTACCTATTACCCCCAGGGTAATGGCCTAGCTGAATCATCAAATAAAAGCCTGGTTACAATCATTAAGAAGCTGCTGGAAGAGAATAAAAGGTCTTGGCATAAAAAGTTGATACATGCCTTGTGGGCAGATAGGCTCACTACAAAGAAATCTATTGGCATATCACCCTTCCAGCTGGTTTATGGGACAGAAGCAGTTTTTCCTACTAGCCTTGGGATACCAGTGGTAAAGCTTATTCAAGAAGTCCAATCAGAAGAAGACAACATGATAAGGAGAATTAATGAAACAATCCATCTTCAGCAAACAAGGGAGCAAGTTTATGACAGAGCTGTCAGAGTGCAGGAAAACATGAAGAGACAGTTTGACAAAAGAACCAAAGCAGCAAATTTCAAAGTTGGGGACAAGGTCCTGAAGTGGGATTCAAGAAGAGAAGATAAAGGCAAACATGGCAAATTCGACAGCTTGTGGCAAGGTCCATTCATCATTCAGGCCACTGTGGGTCCTAATGCATTTTTATTACAAGAACTCGATGGTACAGAGCTGTTTGGGGGTCCTGTCAATGGCAGGATGCTCAAACACTATTTCTACTAATTCTCCATTTCCAGTTTCATTTCCATTGTATATACCGTTGCAAATTTTCATTTTCAGCAAAAAAGTGAAGAAATTGTTCCAAAAAAAAAAAAACAGAATGAAAAGAGAGGTTCAGACATGCTCAAAACATGAACCTCTGAGGCAAAAGAATTGGCTCTAATAAACTCAAAATATGAGCCAAAGGGAAGAAGAATAGCTGGTCCTTACAAACTCAAAATCTGGATCAGCAGTGAAAGAAGATCCAGCTCTAATATGCCCAAAATCAGAGCTGGAGCAAAGAAAAGAAGTGACTCAAATATGCTCAAAACCTGAGTCACAAGAAAGAAAGAAGGATGTTTCACAGTTGCAAAATTCCATGCCTTCACAGTTTTGTTTTCTTCAAGTTTCTGCCCAGCAAGTCAGACAGTCTAATCCTGGCTTGGCTGTGTTTAAATTTCCTGTCTTAGAATGTAGGTTAAGAAACCTGTTGGACAGTTTAATCCCAACAGGTAGTAGTTTAGGTAGAGAATTGTATGAGGCCAATAGTCTAATCTGGCCTCATGGAGCAATAAGGGTAGAATTAGAATAGGTTTGTTTTTGTTTTGCAAAATAAAATGTAAAGGGTCTGCTAGTTCAAATGCACCCAAGGGAAAATTGTTAGAGCTCTAGTTTGGGTAGGTAGATTGGTTGGGAAAATGTTTCTGCTGATTTGTGTATCTAATATATTGTGGCAGCTAATCTAAAGAAAGAAGAAAGATGGCTTACAGCAGCAGGCATCTGGCCTACACCAAGAGATCATTTTCTGAATTCTTGACTCCTTCAAGAAGAAGCCATCCCCATGTGGAGCCACTGTTAGCCCCCCTATGAAATTTTTGACAAGAAAATAGGGGGCTAAGTCATTTTTGAGTCTTCAAGGAATGCCTTTCCCCTAAAAACCCATCCTCCTTTAAGTCTCTCAATTGCTGTGCCTGATACAAATCCCCCTCTGCTAATAAATTGCTAAAAAGGGCCTATTATTCCCTCCTTTACCCCTGCAACATACATCAATTCCCCTTCTTTCCCTTTGTCCGAATTCCCTTCATTTCACACCCAATTAGCCTCTACTTTGTTCCCCTGTCTTCCCCTTCTATTCCCCTTCTTACCCTCTGAATTTCCCCAAAATCCCCTTTAAAGTCCCCCCTTAACGTTTACTGACCATCTTCCCCCTTTATTTCTCTATCGTTCCCCTTCCCAACCTTCAAAATCCATTAAAACGGGCCAAAAACCCACTTTCCCGACTTCATAACAGGCCCTAGCCCCTTTCCCATTAAGCCCCTTCAACCACTTCCCCACATATGCCCGTCACCCAAGACCAAGCGCTTAAGCCTTGGGGGCCAATCGCAATCGGAAGCCGGGCGGGTGCGAAAATCCTTTGTAACACTGAAAAAACCCGATGCGATTGTTTTATTACAATAAGTCCCGCGATCTGTTACGCACCATTGATATGATCTCCAGATCTAACGGCTGAGCGCTAATCGCAGCCCCCGCCTAATCGCAATCGGAACATGTTAAGTGTGCCCTCCGATCAATCGCTGCCCATACGCCTGATCCTCTGATGGTCTTCCCCACCGTTGATCTGGACCCGAGATCAACGGCCAGTGCTCAATCGCAATTCCCCTTCCGATCGCAATCGCAGGTCCCGTCTCTCTACCTCCGATTGCGATGCTCCGATTTAATCTCCACCGTTCATCTCACAGTCGATCCAACGGTCCCGCGCTGATCGCGCTGCCCCTACGATGGTTTTCCCCACCGTTGATTCCCCTGCTGATCCAACGGACAGCGCTCAATCGCAACCCTTGTCTGATCACAATCGCAGCTCCCAGTGGTGCAGCCCCGATTGAGATCGCCCGATCAAATCTCAGCCGTCCATCCTCCCACAGATCCGATGGCCATCGCAACTCCCGATTCCCCGATCGCACTGCCCCTCCGATTACACCTCCGTCGTTGATCTGGACTCGAGATCAACGGTTATCGCTCAATCGCATTACCCCCCCCCCCCCTCCCCCTGATCGCTAATCGAAACCCCTTCCCTCTGTCTCCCGATTTAATCTCAGCCATCCGTTTAATCCATGATCCGACGGCCATCGCACTCCCACTCCAATCGCAATCGCAAATTCCAAACGATGCCATTTTCCTCCCCTTGCGATTGCGATCTTCCGATTACATCTCCGTTGTTCGTTTCCTCCTGGATCTGATGGATCAGGTTTAATCGCCCTCTGCCTCCGCTGGGTCCCACCTCTTACATGCATTTTGTTGCATTTGTTTGCATTTCCATACATTCTCGCCAAATTCTAAGGTTTCGATATGTCTGATAAGTCAGCTCGCAGATCAATCTCCGCCGTTGATCTCCATCTCCAGGCCTGAATCCAACGGTCTGCGCTTCATGATCATACCAAACCCTATTATCCTCGCATTCCACCACTCCACCGCATTTTCATCGTTCTTTTACACAAAAGCATTGTTTCCACCACTTCCGCATTACCATTTCGTCCACCCTGCACCCATCGCTCCGTCTACTATTTTCTTCATGAGTTTTTCTATGTTGCAGAGTTTATAGAGGAAGAGGACCGTCGCTATTCAATGTACTACCTCAGTGGCGAGCGGCGCAGTCAGGATCAACTCTAATGAGCCAGTACCATCAGAAAGGTCAAGAAATGGGGCCGTCAGGACTCACATTAATGGAGAGCAAGTTCAAACACCGAAATCCTTCCGGCACCATTTAAAGATCGAGCTAACTTGACAGAGGCAGTAATGAAGCAGCAAGGATTTTCAGTACAGAGCAGAGGGATTAATGCGCGTCAACAAAGATCTTGAGTTCTGAAACAGAGGTTTAAAGAGGCAAAGCATCATTTTGAAGACCCCGAGGGTCGATTCTGGAGATCCTGAACATCAATAAGAGGTAATATCAAGGTTTTCTTATCAGCAGAATGTTTTTCCATAAAGGATATGTCTCCCCTACATCCTTTATTATGCGCCATGTCCTTGAAGGAATTTATCGTCCCAACTATAGTTCAAAACAATCTAACATCCATGAGGCAGACCTCTCAGCAAGTTCTTTCGTTTTGTTCAAATCACCTGGAGTACTACAGCCCAAAGGTCAAATCGTATCCGGAGTAGATCTTTCTTTCACGAGGAAGGTGACAATGATTAAATATACAGTGTATCAAGCAGAATGGGCCTCGGCCCTGCATTCATTGTTGTGTTTAAATGTAACATTTAAGATTCACCTACCTCCTCAGTCGGTCCTCTGTGTCTCTTCTGCTATAAAGCACAGAGGGATATCATTGTAAGGGTGGTTGTTGGATTATCAGTGAATTGCAAGCATTTTTGTCCCGAGCCAAGTTTCCTGTGTAATAGTTGTATGACAGGCTGAGAAATATGATGTATTCAGGCTGAATGTAAAAGCTTTGGGCAATGATGTACCTGATTGATGTTGTGTTTAACATGATAAGTAGTTTTCATTGGATCCTGATCTACAGCAGTTGGTGATGTTTTTCTTATCTCTGTGTTTATTTCCATTTCATTTCATGTTCTTCTGACTGACATCTGAATGCATGACATAAGATTTACCCTTGTTAGGTACCTTATGTCCCAGCTCTCTCAATCTTTAATGTTTTCTGCTCATATGTGTATCTGAATATTGTTTTTAATTGACTAAACCAGTGTAGTGGATGATTATTGCCTGCTCTCTGATGTGCAAGTTGATAGAATCAGTGTTCAGATGTATTTGTTAAGATTTAATTGAAAGAGGTTAGGAACATTGGGAGGTGTAAAGCCTGTCGCTGCCTCTTCATAACCTGCCCTTCCATACAAACCTTTTCAAGACCCCTTGTGTTGCCTATGGTTTTTTCCAAGTAGGCCTGGAGTTAAATGACCTCCGGCCTGATCTATAGACGGAATCAGATGGTTTTCCATCCTTCATTCTCATTCCTTAGTGTTCCATCCCACCAATCAGTCTTTGAGATCCAAATGCTCTAGATGACTAGCCCAACTGAAGCTTACACATTGAACATAAGTAAATCCTTTCTTGAATCCATTGCCCAACGGCCTTGATGTTCCCTAAGTTATCTATCCTTGCCTAGCTTCCTTCTTTACCCATCCTTGTCTCATGGTGAAACCTTCCTTCCTAATTCTCAACAAACAAACTCAAACAATCAAACAAACAACCTTGAGCCTATAACTAGCCTAAAATCACAATTGAGAACTTCAAAGACATATATCCTTTGATAATCATAGAGAGATCCCTCTCTGGACCTAGGAGGGCTAGATCCTAAGGTCTGAAAGTGGTTCGATGTTGTCTCATATTTTGGTCTCTGTCAACCTGGCCAAAACATGGGAACCCCAACTTGGTGGATAATTGAATATATAATTAGAAAAGTAACCAAAGTAGTAAATATAACTAATTATCTAGTGTATAACAAATCAAAAAATTCACATCACGGGACACATAACCATTACCACTTGAACTAAGGTCATTGTGATAATGAGCTGGAGTTACAGCCAACACAGATTTTGTATATATATATATATATATATATATATATATATATATATATAGAAAACGCTAATAGAATCAAGTGTTCTTGTATTTGGACTGGTCAATCAAAATTCCCTCTTCATTTACCAATTCTCTACCAATTTTTCCAAATTACCCAACTCACACTGTGTTCTTCCTAACAAGCTTTTGTCTTATTGATCAAGGTAGTCTAGCTTCTCTATTGTTGGAGAATCTAATTCCAACCACCTGCTAGGTGTCAAAACCGTCCATCCAAGTGTCCTAGTTCAGTTTCAGTTAGTCCAATTTACTCTAGTCTCACTGTAATCATTTAATATTGATGTCTCCAATGTAATATTATTTAACTGATTCGTAATATTGAGAAGAAAAAATCTATGCTTCACAGTTTTCATTTTTTAACATGGTATCAAAGCTTAAAATGCGTAATACTACATGACAGCAGCAAAGAGAAGAGACGAAGTTGCATAAGACTCCTTGAGAGAGCTGCAGCAATGTGAGCGAAGTAAAATCAACTTTTGAATTCCATTGAAACAAAAAAATAAAGAATAAATATCAACTACAAGAATGAAGAAGGTTTCCCCTATCAAGAAGCTCATTGTTCAAAGTCCAACTTAAATAAAAAATAAAAAAGAATTTTTGAGCAATAACACATTTTCCTTGGTTGCACACAACTGAAACCAGCCTAGAAACCAGCCTAGATACATCTTAACTCTGGATCTATCAAGCGAAGAGAGGGATAAAATCTCTCGAGGTGCAAACCTCTTTTTTGAGTGAAAAACTTGAGGAAAGGTTTTCACCTCGAGAGATTTGATCCCTCTCAGTGCTTAATAGATTCGGAGTTAAGATGTATATAGGCTGGTTTCAGTTGTGTACGACCAAGGAAAATCTATCGATAATAAGAGAAACATATGATTAATTTTATCAATAATATTTAAATACATCTAATATTAATATAACCATTTTAAATATGCTAAATATGTTTGAGATTTATCGAGTCATTTTAATTTAAATTTACTTAGTTACCTTAGTTTGTTGAGATGATCAATATTGTAAAATAAATTTAATGATGAAAAATGATGAAATAAAAATTTCAAATGCAAAGTCACAACGTAATAATATTGAATGATAAAAATGTGAATAATAACAATGTACTCAATTACAAATAGTCTTCATTGTGATCAATCTCAAACTATTTTTTTCTACTATTCTTATTGTCATCCTTGTTAGTCACATTGACGCAGTCTAATAGTGGCGACAGGTGCATTATAGAAGTCAAATTCATAAGATTGTTTTCCACCATTCGAAAATATGACGGATTAAATTTTAATGTCGTCAGTCTTCCAAGGCTTTGTCATTGGTTTGTTTATGTTGCATATATTATAAATTTAGTTTTTTTTGTCTGTGGAACAATATTTTTTAATTCAAGCAATAGAACAAATTTGAAGGGGGTTGAAAACGGATAAAAAATAAAAAGGATCATTACAATTAGAGTCGAGGAAAGGAGCTTATGTGAGTTTGTGATAGATTTTGTAAAAGATTCATTGGTCGATAGACAATTTGTAGACCCATATATTTTGTCGTAGATAAGCAACAAAGAAGCCACTATGTTTGTAGTTTGATTGGCTTGTTGAGTGATAGTGATCCAACACTCAAGAAATGATAAAAGCCAAGAGGATGAGAATGTCAAAGCAACAACATGAGATTTTTTAGATATTTTTAGATTTGGAGCTGAAAAGGCAGAAGAATGTCATTCTTCCCCTCATATCAGATTCCAAGACAACCATGGAAGTTTGGGAGACCCTTGCGAGGATTTTTGGTGTAGGAGTATTGAAGTTGAAGATGAAGGTGGATTTATAGTAGTAGATCTACAGAGAGATGAAAATAAAGTTGAATCTCATTGTGCTCAGCCACAAGTGGATGATGGACCTATGAAGAATTTGTTGAAGAAGCAGAGAAGGAGCACATAGATTCTCATGAATCCCACTATGCACAGCTGCATGTGGATGAAAATTTTGTGAATCCAACAACACAACTTTTTGATGAAAAATTGATGAATACAACAATAGAGCTTGCTGATGAAAAATTAGTGAATCGAGCAACAGAGCTTGTTGAGGATAATGAAGCTTTCATTGGAGCAGTCAATGTTGATGTAAAATTTTATCAAGATTTATTTCCTAATGATGAAGGGTTGCAGATGATGAAAAAAAAACATGATATCGACATGGTTCTATGTGGTAAGGTAATCCCACTTGAGTCTGGAAATAAAGTGGAAGAAAACCTCTCTGCAACATCACAGGTTAGTAAATAAATAAAAGAGACAAAGAGAAATAAAGAGGCACAGATAGAGGCAAAGGAAAATCAGGAATCCCACAAAGAGAAAAAAAAGGAAGAGGAAAAGGAAGAGAAGAAAACAAAACATGAGAAAGCTCTCATTGTAGAGCCGGAGGAACAAAACCAATGTGGTTATGTAGATTTTTTTCATACTAACATCTATTTCCAGTGTGCAGGTACATAGAATTATTATAAAGAAGAGATAAAGGTCCTTTAAACATGACTTGAAACACCTGCCTTGATAAAGTCTGCATAAAAGCTGCATAAATGAATATTGAAGACAACTTGGATGTTGAAAACATCAATCAATTTTTTAGGAATTGGAGTCCTGAAGAGATGAAATTGTATTATGGACTTATGTTGCAGCAAAAGATGGATGATGAAAAGAACACTACAGAAGATGACATGTGGCAACAGTCCACATACACGTTTTTTTGGAAGAAGTTCAAGACATACTTAGACAACCTGGAACAATGGAAGACCTACACCAGTAAATGAAGAAACTAAGATTTGATGGATACAACAAGAAGAAAAAGTTGAAACAATTTAGAGGCTACAATATCTGGAAGAAGAGAAGAAGAAAAATTAGTGTAGCTGAAGTCAATTTTCTAAATTGTAAGCCTAGCTGAGACATAGACCAATAAACATATTATTTTAATTTTATGTGGTTGTAATTAAGGGGGAGTGTTGAAGAATCTAATTCTAACCACCTTCTAGGTGTCAAAACTGTCCATCCAAGTGTCCTAGTCCAATTTAAGTTAGTCCAGTTTAGTTCAAACTCACTTCGGTAATTTAATGTTGTTGTCTCCAATGTAAACTTATTTAATTGATTAATAATATTGAGAAGAGAACATCTTTGCTCCACAGTTTTCATTTTTTAACATTTAGTGCAACTGCGAACAATAGAGAGGAGGAACACGTACTTTAGATTTCGTAGAAGGCACAACTCGACTGGAATAGGACCACTGGGTAAGCAACCTCCTTCAAAAACTCCATGAAATTCACAACTTTCCATTCAAAAAATGCATCTAGCTCAAGGAGTAGTGTCATTCCCATTCTAATATTGGCTCTCTCGATGGTTTCTTTTATAGCACACAAATTCAAAAGAGCATAACAAATAAGCAAAAATATGCTCTCTACTTGCAAGCATGTTGGTTGCCACACCACCACCAAAATAGCCACACTATCAATGGAGAAGGTATTATTGTCAAATGCAATGAGGAGGTTCTAGCATCCTTGGGCTAGCAGTGTTAGACATAATAGTGATAACAACTATATCAAAACACTCACCAACAAAAAGACCATTTAAAAAATTACTCTTTTTCTTTTTAAAATGATTTATCAAATAGAAAATAGAAAATGCATTATACCAATATTCTTATGTCCCATTAAAATATTCAAGACTAATTAAAAATTAAGAATATATATTTTTTAATTAAAAATTATTTTAATAGTTAAAAAAAAAAAAAGTTAAATAAAAAAAAAAATCCTAAAAAATTGGTTATGCACATGAAAATCCTAATAAGGTCAACTAAGTTGAACGCTAATGCAAAAGTTATAGTCTCTTAAAAGGAATAATAAAACAAGAGGGGCTGTGGGGCAGCAAGTCCCTGCCTTGAGTGGGCAAGTAGCTAACCCGCAACCCTGACCCATAGAGTAATGGTTAAAAAAAAAAATTGAAGTTCACAATGTAAACTGACAGTATTATAGCTTTCCTGGGGCCTCCCTCCAATCAATCAGGCACAGAGTAGTGAAGTTCGTAGATTCAGAAAGCTTGTAATTTATGATCAAATTTACGTGGTGCTATATGATAGGAATAATGTTCAAAGCCACAATTGGTAATATAAAAAAAAACACGTTGAAATACAACTCCACTTAGACACAAAAGAGTTAATCATAAAATCAATATCAAACTAAGCTGCTTTGTTTTTAACATCCTTAGAGTTATGTTTTTGAAGCAAGTGACTTGGTCAAATGTCTAGGATACTAAGACCTCTTTAAACAGATTCCATGTGCAAAAGCATTACCTCTAACCAAACTCCTTGGTACTGGGCAGAGCTGAAGTCTAGACCCAGAAAACAATTTAAAATTTAGGAAGGAATCCACACCATCCTTAAAAGGATCACCATTAAAAGATTATTCACAGTAATGATTATTTTACACAAAGATCGGTAACTTGAGCATGGCCTTCCACCTTAACCATCGTTAATAGATAGAGGATTGAGACAAGTGCAGATGAGAACATACAGTAGAGCTATTATGTAAAAAACTAAGCATGAAGTAGTATCATATTACAAGGAGACTAGATCACCACTCTAAAGCCTACCCAACCCCCTCCTAGGACTCTTACGGCGGTTTTTTTATTCATAATATAATATTGAAAACATAAATACACTCTTAAAATAGGTACCTGATTTTCATAGATTATCCAATAGATTAAAGACCTTTGATGTTTTAATAGAGGTCGGTTTAGAGGCAAGAAAATGTGAATAGAATGTATAATAAAGCCTATCAATTGATAGGAAACACTCGAATGAATAAGACTTTGTCATAAACGAGGTGTTGAGGAACTTGGGAACGTTCCACGAGTCCTAACCACAAAGTGATAACCACCACTTGGCAGAGAAGTCCTCCACTTGGAAGAAAGTCATGTAGTTCTATAAATTTCGCTTATTTTCTTGAATATGGTAAATTTCCAAGATATGATGAATACCGCGATTTTGTGAAATCTCTTGACATGTCCATGGTGGAAGTCCGGGTAGGCGCTTCACCAGAGTCCTCCATGGAAGCAATTGATCGAAGTGTCGTTGCCTGATTTCTGAAAATCCTACCAGATTACTTTAATGGAGCGCAATTTTTTTATGAGGCGTCCCCTGTACGTGGCTCTGGTTATGTTGATAAGTATGATCAATTACACCAGGAGTTGAGTAAGATATTAGCAGCGAGAGATTGTGATAAGAAGCTCATTTTTCATGGATCGGATGTCAAATTTACTGGTGAATATGATGTTGATAATTTGATTTTTATGAAATCAATCGTAATTCAATTATGAAAGCAACAAATATAGCATTTTTCTTACTCATAAATATGCATTCTAGAAAATAGGAAATTACAAGCGTGCAAATAGTAATTACAGAATTTTTTTTTTTGGCTCAATACTCCAATCCGCAACCCAGAAACAGGACGAGAATCAGAATGGGAGTTTTAACCTGGAGGCAAGGACAGTTCCCAAGGACTTGGTTTCTCTGCCCAGTTCGTTTTTTTATGTCTCCATTCGAAAAAAATTATACCCAATTTGTAATTCGTACGAGATATTGTGCCATTTTTTTCTTCCATTTTTTCTATCGAGTGACATAAATTGTGGGTTTATCACATAGGACCTCTGTCTGTGACGGATCTAGCTACACCACCCAACCATGGTTCTCAGGTTCGTGTGGCTTACCAAGTAAATTTTTTTCCTACTCTCTTTCTTAATGGCTCTCATATAGATTCAATCGAGTAATGGCTCTCATATAGATTCAATCGAATTTGTAGACATCAAAAATGCATGAATGATATTGGGTGGTTTTAATTTTTCCTTTGTAAGGGCGTATTTTGTCACTAGTACTGGGATATAGTATGACGTATTTGTTTCAATTAGTTTGTAGGCCGACTAACCAAAGTATAACTAAAGTTTAAATCGTATAACCAAAATAAACTAAAATTCCCTACTCGCGTTTTCTTGGGCCATGAATTAACTAAGACGAGTGCATTTCTTGTTCTTCAAATCTTCATTGCAGACCCTTTTTCTTGGATATGCAGTTATGGATTCTGTGCTGCTGCCAGTGATGGCCTTTTAGTGTAATGATTCACTGCTTTTTCTGGTGTGATAAGTATACCTATTGTAAGAAGCTCTTCCTCATGGTGTTGCCATATGTTCAATCTAAGCATGTTGGAATCTATGAACCTTTAATTATACCTATGATATGTGAATCAATTCCATTATGATGAAAAAGTATATAATATAGCTTAGCTAAGCCCAGACATAGTGTAGTCACAGTATTCATTTTCTATTATGAGCTTAGTAATCTCATTTATATTTATACAATAGCCTGTAAAACAGACGAGATTGAAACCCATTTCCCATATCATATTGAACACAACTTCATCTCAGTCATAGCATTGTATAGCTTGTTCTTACTTATTACTGTAAGAAAATGTATACGTTTCCATGGTTATTACAGTTCTCTGTTCTACCAACTAGAAGTGCCCCAATTGTCTGCTGTCGATCGTCGATGATTCTGGAGGTGCCCTCCTTGAGCGAAGAGAGGAAGCCGTTGAGGAAGAGAGGAATCCATCGAGGAAACCATATACTATCTGCATATATCGGTTATCAAGAAGCCAACATCAACATTTCTTGCTAGCATCCAAAGAGATGTACACTAGTCAAGCCACGTTGTTTACATGCATAGCCATGTTGCTTACATGGAGGTGGTAGCTAACTAAGCGCAAGTGGTAGAAGACTATAAACATAAAATGTTGACGAATTAATGTCAACATTACTTGGTTGAAACTTAAACTCTTGATATCATTCGCCATTTAACCTAAGTTTTATAACATTTTGCCTCGATATGAGGCCAAATAAGACCTCAAAATTTCCTATTAGCTGAAATAACGATGGGAGGAACTCATACGCTGACCAAATGGTGCACATGATCTAAATTCAAAAACATATTCAAAAACATTGAGGTAAATTGAGTTTATAAACTTCGGTTAGCATAAAGAGACTAATAAAAAGATCGATTTCGATTGCAATAGTCCCTGCCATGCCATAAGCGGCAAAGACTAAAAATACATTAATATGACCAAGAAAGACAACACTTCAATTGACGGATACTCCACTTGAGGGTAGAATTAAAACAAATCCAAAAAGCCATTTAAGGTCAACTAACTCGAACGGCAAGGCAAAAGGTATATAGTCTCTGAAAATACATTATTATGACCAAGAAAGACAACACTTCAATTGACCAACACCCATGACATAGATTGCTATTTGTACTATTTATTTTCAATCACAAACTTCAATGTCTTCCACTCGAACATTTTGAAAAGATGAAAAGATAGTTCCTGAGTCACGTAAGGTGCTAGTTGCAAGAAAAGATGGGTCGAAAACACATTGTACCATCGTCACAGTTACGCTGATATTAAGTGAAAGTCTTGCATTACTTACAAAAGTCCGGAAAGTCTTTGCGTAACAGTTACGCTGATATTAAGTGAAAGTCTTGCATTACTTACAAAAGTCCATAAAGTCTTTGCGTAACTTTCCAAAATGTTGAAGTGGATGTTTATTTTCTAAGAATTATTTTCCATGACATGATTGCTACTTTTTAATATTTAATATTTTCCAAACTACAATGTCTGCCACTTGAACATTTTAGAAAAGATGAAAAGATAGTTCCTGAGTCACGTAAGGTGCTAGTCGCAAGAAAAGATGGGTCGAAAACACATTGTACCATCATCACAGTTACACCGATATTAAGTGAAAGTCTTGCATTACTTACAAAAGTCTGGAAACTCTTTGCGTAACAGTTACGATGATATTAAGTGAAAGTCTTGCATTACTTACAAAAGTCCGCAACGTCTTTGCGTAACTTTCCAAAATGCTGAAGTGGATGTTTATTTTCTAAGACTTATTTTCCATGACATGATTGCTACTTTTTAATATTTATTTTCGACCATAAAATTCAGATACTTTGGACTGCGAGCATTATTGATTATACAAATTTTTCGAGGGAGATGTATTGAGAACGCTGCCATTAGGAAAGTGTCGTTCAATGTTGTGGATAAACCGAAGTAAGTTGCAAGTTGGGTGGTTATGTAACTTCAACGGCATTTGAAATTGTTATATTGTGGATGAACTGAAGTAAGTTGCAATTCGGGTGGTTATTTGAAATTGTTAAATTTTTTCAGTGGAGAAAAAAATTATCATAATTTAGTTGTCAAATTAATGAGGCAGATTGATTCATCACTTTTAAATAAGGGGAAAGCTTTAGCTCCTCTTATATTCCTTTAGAATTTGTGTAGTTAATCTATTTCCTCATATTTGAAGAAAAATATCTCATATATATATATATATATAACTGCTTTTATGTGAGTAAGAGCTAGTTTTCTTGGAATATAAAAGAAAATAGATTAACTACCAAAAATAAATATATATACTATTTAATGCAAATTTTTAATATTTTTTTTACTATTTTACTTTAAATTTGGTTAGAATTTAAATATATAAAGAAAATTATAAATTAATCTTGTACAAATTTATAAATATAATTAATATTGTATGTGATAAAATTCCAAGGAGAGATAGAATATGAGATAAAACAAGAGGCTCTCCACGGAGAATGTCGAAGCACTCAACACACCCATTCATTCAATAGAAGTCTCGTACATATAAACTTACACATTAGCTGGTGGTTTGAACCACTCCCTAAATAATAGGATCTTGTACTTAAATAGAAGATCTTGATCCTAACAACAAACAACCAAATACATTAATATATTTTTCCATTAATTCCAACACTCCCCTTTAATGGAGAAATTCACCCAAAGTCATATTTATCCTTCTTTGGCGTAATATATGCCTGTTGGTCTTAGTCTCAACTAGGCTTACAATGGTACTTGATAACTGAGCTTTCATTTTTCTCTTCTTGCTAAAGAGTCCATACCTGTTCATTTTCCGGTGAAGTTTCATCTTCACTTTTCCTGCCCTAAGATAGTGGTGGAGCTTCTCCTTCTTTTTGCATTTTCTGCGCCAAAGGTGGAAGACTTGAACTCTTAATCTCTTCTTTCTTGATCTTGATTGCAAGCTAACATTCTTTGTATTCTGTTACACAGATTTTGTCACCGTCCCTACAATCCCTCGTCCCGCACATTGGAGGGCTTTTTCCCATGACCTGTGAGCAGTGACATGACCTGAAACCACTTTCATGGCATCCCCCTTGACAAGGAAAATCATTCCTCTGAAGAAAGTTTCCTTTGTAAAACCCTAAAAACTGATCTTTTAGCCTTGGCGCGACTAGCCAATTCAACCCTCGCGCCAATGGGGAAAATCCACCATAGAGGGCACGCTAACTGGCACTCTGTCCCAGTGTCCCACTCGCGCCAAGATTAATAAAGGATGGTTTTTAAAAATAAATGGCATAATTTTGATTCCAACAAACTCCTGAATGAGTCACTAAAATGAGTTGGGAGGTTTGGCTCCGGATCTCCATGTATGGGAGGTGGTTTTCCACCTATTATGGAAGCTTCCTTAGAGATAGGGCCAATCCCATGATTGTAGGGATCCCAACTCCTCTTCCCCCTTCTATAAAAGCTTGCCTTCTCCCTTAGCAAGCTAGAGCTGAACTTGTAGCAAGGAGACTATAGCTAGACAACTTTTGAGAGCCAAGCCGAAGAGAAAGAGCTTTGTCTCGTTTCCGACAGGCATCGTTGAGACGTGCTCCGCTGTCAGCCCCGCCGAAGGAAGATCAAGCGTCAGAGATTTGGGTTGTATCTTTCCTTTGTTATTTTAATAATAAGCGACTTTGATTATGGTTTCATTCATGTGTCTTTTTCTTGATGCAATGAATTACATCCTCTCTAACTGATGTATGGTTACAAGATCTAGATTTTACGTTGTATATCATTGTATTCTTTGCATGTGTGTAGGTGTTCGGATGTGTCAAGCAGAAGGATCGTGATCTGCCAAGCGAGGAACGGGAACCGTCATCCTTTCTTCAACGATTACTGCGTAATATCTGAGGTAGGAAATTCGTTATGATTTTTGTCATTTTATAACTAGAGACTTGCGTCACTGCTTGACCTGATTGCTGCTAGACCCGATCTAGGCTAGTAGGGATCGCCTCTATCCGTAGAGGGGATTTCTCACAGGTCACGGGAAAAAGCCCTCCAGTGTGTGGGACGGGAGATTGCAGGGACGGTGATAAAATACTGTGTAACAGATGCCCCCTAAAGCATGAGGCCTGAGAGAGAGAGAGGGGTGAAATGCTTTATGAGAACGTGCCCAACTGAAAACACTGCCGTTAGAAAACCTGCGTAGACAAATACAACTGATATCTCAAATACATGATGTGTGGTATGGGCGCAACCATCCATAATAGAGTGTAAAATAATCAGGATGCAAGGTATGGAGGCAGCCATCCAGAAATAATCAACAAGTAGACTCAGGTATGGTCGCAGCCATCCAATCAAATGAGTCATGTAACTAATCATAATAATCCACAAAACCCGCAGCCTGGATTTTATCAGACAAAATCTAGGGTCTTGCGCTCCATCTCGACCTGAACAGAGTACAAGTTCTAGCATGTGAATAAGTGAGTTGAAGTCGAACATGCAAGAAATTTTTCTGATTACCAACCAATAATGAAAGTCGTTAACGAACGCGAGAGGTACCACCAATAATGAGGATGGCCCTCAAGGTACTATAGGTGCAATCCACGGAATGTGAATAGTGAGCTGGCGTCGAACACCCACAGAATCATTCGATTGAAGGCCAATAATGAAAACCTTGTGTCGAATGCGAAGAACCTGCCATTGAGGCATGTAGGCTCCAAGGTACCTGAAGGGAGTCTCTAGATCAGCTTCCTGGAAAATGAGCTGAAGTCGACAGGAAGTGACCTTGATCGAAGGTGGGCCATAGTATTTCCCACATCATCGACGCGAGACAGAGGAATATAATGTTTGTGAATTAGGATCAGTAGAGAATCAGAGGGAGGTTGAAAACTGCAGAGGCCAACTTCTCTTGAACATATCGGCGGCACGACACTGGATTTGGAAGTATTTGACATCAAAGGATCTGAGGTCATGACGACGTGACAAAGAGCAGATGAGCGGTCAAAAATGATTACCCAAACCCATGGAGGTAAGCAGTAAACGAGATGAAATGTCCCCAACCCGACACGAATGCAGACAAGTGCCATGTTCAAGAGCGACATACTGCCAACACGACGGTGATATTGGTTCCATTTTCCCCCACCATTTCTGGCGAGTACCTCTTTATTTTTACACAAGCTGGAAGAGGATACCATATGCTTGTCATATAAGTTTTTCCTTTGGACAAATCCAAACTAGTACATTTTACGAGCCCTAGGAAAGAGGAACTCGAGTAACGTCATTACGACGGAGTCCGATGTCATCAGTTTTTAACGAGTCTGACAAAGGAAGAACTTGGCATATTTTCATATTTAGAGAGTTTGAAAAGAAGGCGGAAAATAAAACTCCAGCAGTCCCTTTTCGTAAATAGTCTCATAGATCCGAAAAGGTAGAAAACTGTGTCTGAGAGAACCTCTTAGTCGTGATCGGCTAAGGTATTCCTTTTTCGTAAATAATCTATCCCAGCCCGAAAAAGGGGTAAACTTATACTGAATAGATATCGCTTCGCAGCCAATTTAACGAGCTCAAAAGGACAAGTGACTCAACAATATTTTCAGTTTTAGAGAGTCTAGAAAAGATCTTAAAGTTGACACCTCCTGGAGGAACGAGTGGTATAAAGGGTAGCTACTAGTTCCGGTGATGGTGGAACTACTCAGAACAAGTAAAGGTTAAGAGGCTGGCTAACAAGACCACTCATCGCAGCGGTTCCTCAGGAACGGGTAAAACAACCAAGTGAAGGCATATGATCGGCCAAGTAGATAATGACGATGGAGTGAGAAAACCAAAGCTCATCCGACAAAACAGCCTGATAAAATGGCAATCACGAGAGGTAAAATGAGAATGGTTTCATTTTTACACAAGCTTGAAATCAGAAAACTCTGCTTGAAGTTGGTTTCATTTTTACACAAGCTTGAAACAAAGATAAATTATGCTTGAAATTGGTTTCATTTTTACACAAGCTTGAAACTGAAACAAAATATGCTTGAAATATTTAAGCATGCCCCTAGCATGGTGACTCAATTCGAGGTACATACCCCCCAAGCTTCAGTCCATATGAAAGGCAGATGGAGTGAAGGTTCAAGTTACGAGATCAAGAGAAAGACTCGACTGGGATTTTACGAGATCTTATCAAAGACTTGGATTGGACAAGAAAGTGTTTCATTGTTTTAACGAGGTTGACACATTAAAAGAACTATCCTCAGGAGAGCTTGTTTCATTTTTTAAGGAGCTTGACACAAGAAAACGAACTCTTCTCCGAACACCTTGTTTCATTTTTTAAGGAGCTTGACACAAGCAGACGAACCATACTCCAAAGACAATTCATCATGATGAATAAGAAGTCATGGATTCCAATAGTTCCACATCCAATGGAAGGAAGACATCTTCGAAGTTGGGACCCAATGCCCCCAGGACACGATGTACAACAACACTATCACTGAATAAGGGCACAAGACATGTAGCCACATAATTGAATTTCGGCAGGGATGACACAACCAGTGGATAAAGATCCGGCAGAGATGATGGTGGACTAGTTGCCATATGAGGACCAAAGAATGCAAGCTGATCGATGGTCACAATCCGACCTTGGTGCAGAAAATACATCACACGAAAGAGGGAGGAGACAAGAGCTCCCTGGCATAAGTATAATCGCGGCCCAAAATTAAATTAAAGTCCAAGGGGCCAGGAACAACCATCACGTCCATATGGACAGTTTTCCCTCCCAAAGTAACAGGAAACTTCGGAAGGATCCCTAATGGTTGATTAGTTCCTCTATTAAACACCAACAGACTCTACGTAACAGGCACAAGCGGTGGCGAACTGAAATCTTGACAAGTAGTTGAGGACAGAAGACTAATAGACGCGCCTTCATCTATAATGGTGCTGGGTATGACCAGATCAAAGGTCTGTGCCGTTATCTCAAAAGGCACATAAGACAAAAGGCGGTATCCTGGAAGTCAACCCCAATCAAAGGAAGCGACCAAACTACTTGGAGGGGCTACCATCGAACTAAGATGTTCTTCCCCTGGTGTTACGGGAGAAGAAGGAGCATCCTCCACGACCTCCATTATGAAGTCGGGAGGGGTATCCTCCGGGACCTCCATCACGAGAGGCGGAGGAGCAGCTTCTTGAGGTATAGGGACAGGAGAATCTTTCTCCAAGTCAGAGGAATCTGAAGAAACAAGAATAACCTGAGGTATATGAGATCCACTCTCAACGGAAAAGACCTGATGGACCACAGATGGGGCCAGCTCAACTAATCCCACGACCAATGGTTGGTCAGGGATGGATTCATGATGGGGAATTGTACCTATAGTACCTTGAGGGCCATCCTCATTATTGGTGGTACCTCTCACGTCTGTTAACGACTTTCATTATTGGCTGGTAATCAGATGATGTTCTTGCATGTTCGACTTCAGCTCACTTATTCACATGCTGGAACTTGTACTTTTTTCGAGTCGAGATGGAGCACAAGACCCTGGATTTTGTCTAATGAAATCCAGGCTGCAGGTTTTGTGGATTATCATGATTAGTTACATGACTCATTTGACAGGATGGTTGTGACCATACCTGAGTCTACTTGTTGATCCTTTCGGGATGGCTGCATCCATACCTTGGATCCTGATTATTGTACACTCTATTATGGATGGTTGCGCCCATACCACACATCATGTATTTGAGATATCAGTTGTATTTTTCTACGCAGGTTTTCTAACAACAGTGTTTTTAGTTGGGCACGTTTTCATAAAGCATTTCACCCCTCTCTCTCTCTCGGGCCTCATGCTTTAGGGGGCATCTGCTACACAGCATTTTTTCACCGTCCCTACAATCCCCCGTCCCGCACATTGGAGGGATTTTTCCCGTGACCTATGAGCAGTGACATGACCTGAAACCACTTTCATGGCATCCCTCTTGACAAGGAAAATCATTCCTCTGAAGAATTTTTCCTTTGTAAAACCCTAAAAACTGATCTTTTAGCCTTGGAGCGACTAGCCAGTTCAGGCGACTAGCCAGTTCAACCCTCGTGTCAATGGGAAAATCCACCATAGACGGCGCGCCAACTAGCGCTCTGTCCCAGTGTCCCACTCGCGCCAAGCTTAATAAAGGATGTTTTTTAAAAATAAATGGCGGAAGTTTGATTCCAACAAACTCCTGAACGAGTCACTAAAATGAGTTGGGAGGTTTGGCTCTGGATCTCCATGTATGGGAGGTGGTTTTCCACCTATTATGGAAGCTTCCTTAGAGATAGGGCCAATCCCATGATTGTAGGGATCCCAACTCCTCTTCCCCCATCTATAAAAGCTTGCCTTCTCCCTTAGCAAGCTAGAGTTGAACTTGTAGCAAGGAGACTATAGCCATACATCTTTTGAGAGCCAAGCCGAAGAGAGAGAGCTTTGTCCCATTTCCGACAGGCTTCGTTGAGACGTGCTCCGCTGTCAGCCCCGCCGAAGGAAGATCAAGCATCAGAGCTTTGGGTTGTATCTTTCCTTTGTTATTTTAATGATAAGAAACTTTTATTATGGTTTCATTCATGTGTCTTTTTCTTGATGCAATGAATTACATCCTCTCTGACTGATGTATGGTTACAAGATCTAGATTTTACGTTGTATATCGTTGTATTCTTCGCATGTGTGTAGGTGTTCGGATGTGTCAAGCGGAAGGATCGTGATCTGCCAAGCAAGGAACGGGAAGCGTCATCCTTTCTTCGACGACTACTGTGTAGGATCTGAAGTAGGAAATTCGTTATGATTTTTGTCGTTTTGTAACTAGATACCTGCGTCACTGCATGACCTGATTGTTGCTAGACCCGATCTGGGCTAGTAGGGATCGCCTCTGTTCACAGAGGGGATTTACCTCTCCAACATATTCAATGCTGCAGGTTCTTGGGACTTATAGTTGTCTTTAATGTTTGAAATTTCTTCTTCCTGGCTGCCAATATCTGCACACTTAAAAAAAAAAATAGATTCATAAAGAGGACCATATTGGATCTTGTCATCCCACTCCATTAAGAGAGCTTTCATTTCTTCATCTTTCTTTGCTGACATAGTTTGTTTATTTATGTCATCAACCTGTTTAATCAAATCTGTTGTCACAAACATGTTGTCCTGCATTTGATCTGTATATGGAGATATGATTTCCTTCTCACTGAACAATAACTCATCAATAAGATTCTTTTCATGCAATTTGATCCACTCATCATGAGATAGATATTTCTCATAAAATTTGACTTCATAGATCTATGCATCAGGGAAGCTTTCTTCATAAAACATTTCAAATCGTACATCAATGTTTGTTTCTTCATCATCACATGTTTCAATTTCAACTACAGAACACATTCATCATCCATCATTGCATCTTCAATGTTGCCATATTCAGTTATGAGACTGAAAGCACAATCATCATTTTCAAGAGTAATACCTTCATCATCTCTGCCCATTCAAATTGTACTTCATTTCTAAAATATCCCATAAAACTTTTGCATTTTTAATCTTTCCATGTTCGTGTAGTATGTTGTGAGTATGTTGAACATGATGTTCTCATCTAATGAAATTGTTATAAGGTGTAATGTTGATGTATCTATACTCATATCATGGTTTGATTTAACAAAATCATCTTCAACATAATTTAATAAATCTACCTTCCATAATATTGTTTTCATTCCAGTTGCCCAGATTTCATAATTCATATCTGAAAAAGAGGGTAGATTCGGCATTAACTTCTTAACGATCTCATCAAATTCCAGATCTATCTCTTGATGCTTTCTCCTCATATCTTTCAATTTTCTTTGATACTTTTTCAATCTCCTTTGTTGACCCATTGCTGAATACACCACCAAACCAAATTCAATGGCTACTAAACACTGTTGAGCTCTTCAACTGCAACAAATTCGTAGCAAATGGGCCTCTTCCAAACACTAGATAGATGACCAGATCACTTCTGCTCTCCCACGTAACAACTCACTCGACCTTTGTTGCCTTTATGTAGTAGAAAACAATCGCAAATCCTGTACAGGTCGAAATATCGAATAAATTGTGATTGTGAGCAATGGGTTACCGATGACGGATGGAGGATATATCTAATGGACATCCAAGGAGAAGGGTCAGCAACAATGGCTTCACCCCCACAACTACTTCAACTATGTTTCCTTTCTTGTCGATGATAAATATTCCTGACATCGGACTCTCCTGTCAATGACGATGCTCTCGATTCCTTCTGTGAAAGTGTTGTGAGAAATATAACTAATCAATTTCAGGAATACATGCACCACCTCCACTATGGGAAATCTCACAAACACAATGAGCTCAACAACCCCTGCACATAGTTGTCGCTCTGGAGCTGGATTCACACACCAATACACAATCAAACAACACTTGCGTCAGAAGTGTCGACTTGTGGAATGACTTCACCCTGTCACACATACGTTTTCTGCTCCTCAACTATACACGCTGACCACTTTGAACATTAGATACATGACATAATTAAACATATTCCTATTTTGATGATAGGCCGAGAAACCACTTGACTAGCTACACGTGGTAGCCACACCACTTTTATCCTCCTTTAGGATATCACACGATTTTTTCACCAACACCACGCTACTATTCCCCTCAAACTTTAGGGGCTTATCCATCCCTTGCCACTCGGCCACAATGTGGAGTTGAACCTACAAGTTGTGCCAATTGCTAGGGTTCTTCGAATCCTTCAACAATGGAGACTTTCACGTGTCGATCTCTAACTGACTCCCCACATGCTCGGACATGAGAATCTTTCTAGGATATTGTGGGATGAGATCTAGCAAAATCACTATCTAGAGAACACGCAACCCCAACAGAGCCTCGAACCGCTTCTTGAACGTTGCGTTCCTAACCCTGGGGCATCCAAAAACGAAGAAAATCATCAGATTGTTTGGTTTTCCAGAAACAAAGCTCAATCTGCTCTGCACAATATCGAAGCCGCTTAGAATTGCCAGGATGACGCCAAGGCTGTGGCCCACCGAACAAAGATGGGCAACAACATGTGGAGGTCAAGAACACTTTCCTCCTCCTTGTCCGCGACTGAAAACAAGTTTCCTCTAGAAAATCGCTTTAGACTTTGACCTTCCCTGATCTAAAAAGGAGTGTATTAGCTATGTTGTGCTAAGTGTCCTTTCAGTAATATAAACATGTAAAATTTGTCTCCATATGTTTTCTTAAGGAATGAGAGAATTAACCATGAAAATTAGATGAATTAGTGAACTTTAAGCATGAAAATAAGCCTTGAAAACACTAACAACAATGCATAACAGAGAAAAAAATTCACACATGACTTTTACACAGTAGGCATGATGAAACAGTTCACCCCTCCTGGGCTACATCTGTTGGTCCAGCTCCTAATGGCATGTCCCTCTTTGTCATTATGTTCAAAATTATAAATTACCTATGTTTGCATGCCTCTAATGGTTGTTTTCTCTGCACCAATGGCTCCAAAATGCTAAAAATAGTCTAGGTAGACTCTTGGTTCACCAAAATTGGTTGAAAAATGACCTCCCAATGCATTTTTCCCAATGACAGTTAGAAAAGCTCCACTAAATGTGGAGACATGCAGTTAACTTAAGTTAAATTGATGGAAAACCCTAAAATTTAGGGGTGCGCTCCAGAATATTCAGACGGTTAACCATAGCAAAAAAGTGTTAGGAGGCAGGGTGGTCACATACCGACCTTGCCATAACCTTCGCCCATAACTGTTTGAAACTCCATGTATTCGGCCTGGAATCTAGAGTTGTGGTTCTGCAAACCTTAACCGTCGCATTTAAAAACTTAAACCCCTACCATGTGATCACAATAAAACCCGCCAGAGTTTTATGTCACATTGTCGCCGATTAACCATTGATTGTTTTGGTTTAAAACTCATGTGAACGAGAAACGTCACGGAACTTGATTTTTCTATTGCGGTTAGAGCGAAGGCCCAAGTTTCTAGGCGCAAGGCCACATGAGAGGGGGAGGCTGGCCCTCAGGAGCTGGCCTCCCAAACCCTCGAATGAAAAATGTTTAAACAATAAATTGATGTGACATCCGTTATATGTTAAGAACTACTTGTGGCGCAATGGCGCACGGGCTGGCTGGCGGATGGGAGGTCCGGTGGTCGATTCTCACCGGCTCTAAATAAATTTAACAATGAACTCCTGAGGACATGTGGCGGCCTCTGGGTTGGCCACATTTCACTCATCCATTGGCCAATCATAAAACCATCAAAAGTCCAAAACAACTTTGTACCTCAAATATTCAACGACCCAAATTAAGCCACGTGGCACGATCCTGTTCCTGTTGGCTGGGTAAAAATGGAATATTACAATTATATACCTTCTAACTATACCTGCATGCTGACTGGGCATCCAGTCACCAAAATTTTGTTATTTGGGAAGACATACAGAACGTGATATCTTCCTCATACGACATCGGTTTTTCGAACCGTTCACGGCGCAGGAATAGCAAAGATGAGACCTTTTTGGTCGCTCAGGTTCGGATCTGTTTCGAGCACTTTCATTTTTTAGCATAACACTTGATCTCCTTATCACACTTCCCCACTGGGAAGCTTTTGGACCCAAAAATCTCTCTGAACTACTGAACATTAAGATGAGGAGACTGTGTCCCCACTCTTCCAATATTTATCCACTAAAATTTCCCTAATTTCATTAATTGGAGTTTTTCATAAAACGACAAATTTTTCCTTGATTCTGTCGACCAACCATTGTTGTTTTTGACATTGTCATGCTGCATATTTACTGAACTTGTAGAAAAACAATCTAACTTTGTAGTAAACATATTATTTCTACATTGGTCTATAATCAAAGGAAACTTGGAATTACTCTCACCTTGCATCCTGTACTTATGACGATTTTTTGCTAAATTTGCTTTGAACTTGTGTCGATTCCTGACCAAGTTTCTTCGCCATTGTACCATGCCTTTCTTAAACCAACAATGAAAATTTCTGAATCTTGTGCCTTCTTTTTCAAGTTTCTTTGCGCTCTCTTTGACTTTTTCAAGTTCTTACATTGACACCTTGTTTTCAACACCGTTCAACATCAATGTCGACTGTTGCAAATGCTTGTCATCTTCTTTCAAAGACAACCTACTTTTAAACTGAAAAAAATCATTACATACATCAACATTTGTTTGAAAATTATTATGTAAAACTTCTCTTTGTTTAATCATTATCAATGTCAAGTTTTGGCTTCAATTGATGAGCCTCTTCATCTGCCCTTCATTAACTAAAGAATTGTCTAGTTTTTTGTGATGAGCTCTCACAATATACTCCTTGCCATATTTGAATACATGGTATTTGTTCTCGTGGCGATGGAAGATAGCTTTCCTGTCATACAAGTAAGGATTTCCCAACACCATACCTGTTATATCAAGCGGAACAACATCTAATTCAACCGTGTCAATGAAATGTGCAGTTATTGCAAAGCACAACATGCACTTCTTTGAAACCTGTAAATTTTCATCCTTACAAATCCATCCAAGTGGATATGGTTTAGGATGTGGAATGGTCTCAAGATTAAGTTTCTTGACCAAGTCTTCAGAGATTAAATTTTCTTGTGACCCGCTGTTAAACAATGTGTCAACCTTGGTATGTTTAGAAATGACCCTCACATGAAACAATTCAATTCTCTTTTCTTCATTTGGATCTTCTATGTGATATTTAGATATACTAGAACTAGGTTTAGTTTCATTCTCTTTCCCCTTAAAGTTATTTAGTCCCATAGCTATGATTTTTGTTTCATCTCCTAAATCTAACCCTAGGTCTTGTTCAGCTATTGCAACAGTTTTTCCTTTCTCCTTGGCTTTCTCTTTGGATTTAAAACTTTCTAGTTTCAACTCTAGATGAAGTTTCCAACAATGTTCCTCATCATGGGTAGTTTTAGAACAATTTTTGAAAAATAATTTTCCCTTCTCTTTTCTGGAATTTTCATTTCTCTTTTTCTTCCATTTTCCTTTAAACTCATTTTCCTCATTCCCATCTAGGTTTTGTTTTCCCCTTGCCTCTAAATGTGTGGCTTGAACAAAAACTTCATCTAGGCTTGTAGGGTTAAACATGAGGATAGTATGTCTTAGGTAGGTATGTAAGCCTCCTATATAATTGAGAAAAGTGTCTTGGCTATGCAAATCTACTCCTAATAAAAGAGCTCTTCTCCTAAATTCTTGAGTATACACTTGTACATTTTGTCCTTTCAATTGTTTAAAACTTTTCCAGTCCATTATGGCTTTCTACATGTGAGCTAATGGATAAAACTATTGTTTTATTATAGAAATGAAATCAGTCCATGATAGAATAATCTTACCCTGCTTCTTGATCTCCTCCTTTGTCTTGGATTCCCACCAAACAAGTGTTGCACCTTCCATTCTCAATGAAGCTAGTTGGATTTTGGTGTCATCATCATGAAAATTTTGGATTCTCAAATAGACCTCTAATTGCCTAATCCAATTATCTAGTTTTTCTGCATTAAATTCACCATTAAACATTGGCAATTCAAACTTAACATCAAGTTTTAAAAAAGGACTTTTACCCATGTTGTTTGACTTGTATGGCTGATATACTGAAGATGAAGTAGAGGATGACGAGGATGAAGATGAGGGTGATGATGGTGACTTTTCACTGTCTCCATTTCCTCCATTTCCCTTCTTAGATTTATCTTCATCATTATGGCCTCCTGATGATCCTTGTCCTTGTGAATTTTGGACCTTTCCTCTTCTAGTTTATCATTCCTTTCTTGATAAAGGACTCTCACCATTTCAGTTAAGTCAAGAAATGCTTTTCTGTACACTCTTTCTTCCTCTTTGGGATCCATCTCTTCATGGATTTCTCCTTCTCCTGGAGCATGCTTGATCCTGCTTCTGCTTCTCTTGGAGGTGAACTAGGTGGTGAGTAATGTGGCAATACTTTCCTCCTTTGCTGTAGCTCACTTTGA
The DNA here is from genome assembly GCA_034641835.2 of Pinus albicaulis. Lineage (NCBI taxonomy): Eukaryota > Viridiplantae > Streptophyta > Pinopsida > Pinales > Pinaceae > Pinus > Pinus albicaulis. Next base: position 407,740,309 of record CM076581.1, on the reverse strand, counting down.
GAACCTCTTTCTTCCACCAATTTGCCTTCTCCTCTCTTAAGCTTGAGCCTAGTAAGCATGAAAACCCTTGCAAATAGTTAAAAAATATTTGCACATAAAAACACCAGAGATTAAACTCTAGCTCTGATACCAACCTAATCTAAAAAGGAGTGTATTAGTTCTGTTATGCTAAGTGTCCTTTCAGTAATATAAACATGTAAAATTTGTATCCATATGTTTGCTTAAGGAATGAGAGAATTAACCATGAAAATTAGATGAATTAGTGAACTTTAAGAATGAAAATAAGCCTTAAAAACACTAAACAATAGTGCATAACAGAGAAAAACATTCACACATAAGTTTTACACAGTAGGCATGATGAAGCAGTTCACCCCTCCTGGGCTACATCTGCTGATCCAACTCCAAATGGCATGTCCCTCTTTTTCATTATGCTCAAAATTGTAAATTAAATATGTTTGCAGGCCTCTAATGGTTGTTTTCTCTGCACCAATGGCTCCAGAATGCTCAAATTAGTCTAGGTAGACTCTTGTTTCACCAAAATTGGTCGAAAAATGACCTCCCAATGCATTTTTCCCAATGACAGCTACAAAAGCTCTGCTAAATGTGGAGACAGACAGTTAACTTAACTTAAATTGATGGAAAACCATAAAATTTAGGGGCACGCTCCAAACTAGTTGGACGGCTAACCATAGCAAAAAAGTGTTAGGAGGCGGGGTGGTCACATACCGACCCCGCCGTAACCTCCGCCCATAACTGTTTGAAACTCCGTGTATTTGGCCTAGAAGTTGGAGTTGTGGTTCCACAAACCTTAACCGTCGCATTTAAAACCTTAAACCCCTGCCATGTGATCACAATAAAACCCACCAGAGTTTTATGTCACGTTGCCATTGATTAACCGTTGATTGTTGTGTTTTAAAACTCATGTGAACGAGAAACGTCACAGAAGTTGATTTTTTTGTTGCAGTTAGAGTGAAGGCCCAAGTTTCTGGGCACAAGGCAACATGAGAGGGGGGGGCTGGCCCTTCTGGGCTAGCCTCCCAAACTCTCGAATGTAAAACCTTTAAACAATAAATTGATGCGGCATCCATTATATGTTAAGAACTACTTGTGGTTCAATGGCGCGCGGGCTGGCTGGCAGATGGGAGGTCCGGTGGTCAATTCTCATAGGCTCCAAATAAATTTTACAATGAACTCCTGAGAACACGTGGTGGCCTCCGGGCTGGCCATGTTTCGCTCATCCATTGGCCAATCATAAAACCATCAACGGTCCAAAACAACTCTGTACCTCAAACATTCAACGGCCTAGATTGAGCCACGTGGCACGATCCTGTTGGCTGGGTAAAAATGGAATATTCCAAGCATATACCTGCTGACTGTACCTGCATGCTGACTGCGCATCCAGTCACCAAAATTTTGGTGTTTGGGAAAACAGACAGAACACGATATCTTCCTCATACGACATCATTTTTTCGAATCGTTCGGGGCGCCAGAATCGTAACGACGAGACCTTTTTGGTTGCTCAGGTTTGGACCTATTTCGAGCACTTTAATTTTTGAGCATAACACTTGATCTCCTAATCATTCCCAAAGCTTTTTTCTTGGCCTCCTCGACCTCTTCGTTACCAGTACCCTCCTTGAACGTCTTGGGGAGACCCTCGATTAAATATTTGGCCTCTTTTAAGGCCAAACTAGTGAGCAATTGGATGAACTTGATGACAGCATTCGAGCATTTCTAGGAACTTCGTCAATAACGATGTCGAATTCAGTCTTATCTTTGACTACAGGGGCTACTTCGATAGTCGCAGCGACAATCATAAATTGTTTAATGCACATATGAATCCAATCCAGCCAACATCACTCACGAATTTCAGAAACGTTCACATCATTATCATCGATCCTACCTTACCCTCGTGTAGTAGTGCATTCCAGTGCAACTGAATCATTGATCTCTCCCTTCAGGAGGGACTCTGCGAAGACTTCTTCAGGCAGCTTTCTGCTGATTATCAATGTCACCTATGCCCTTTTCCTTCTCGCCTTTCTCCCCAGCAACGACACCACAACACGCTTTCACTGCACCACCTTAATATAACAACTTTGCAACGGGATCAGAGCATCCACATAGTCAGATATCCACTGATGCACAAAAAATAAACCATGAGATTACAATGTAGCCACCAGCAAATCACTTCTCCGCTACTTTGCATGCAAGAAATCAAAACTCCACACCACACTTTTAATCTGCACCAACACAAAAACATATCAATGCTCCATGAAACTCCTCATGCTGCAGCTCCTCAGTTCAATACACGCAGCAGTGAGGTTAGGATCTTGGCAGACAGGATCGTGGCAGATCGAATATGCACCTGGGCACCAGATCAGCTCCTGAACACTATCTAGACTGATCAATGATCTGCAGTCCCCATGACTCAGGCAACAAAAAAACACTGGCTCTCTCAGCATGCAACCCTTCAACATGATGGAATTTGCAGATCAATAGCACGAAAACATTTCTCAATATGCTGGGCAGATCCTCACGCGGATCCACCGATCACACCTCCAATGATGCCAACTCGTATCAATCTCTCACACAATTTTCTCATAGTTAACAAGCTTCGAATTTGGTCAACCTCACTCAAGAAAAGCACTCTGGCTTTGACTCACTCAACTCTAAAGCTTTGATACCATGATAAAATTCCAAGGAGAGATATAATATGAGATAAAACAAGAGGCTCTCCAGGTGAGTCACCTGGAGAATGCTGAAGCACTCAACACACCCATTCATTCAATCGAAGTCTTGCACATATAAACTTACACATTAGCTCATGGTTTGAACCACTCCCTAAATAATAGGATCTTGTACCTAAATAGAAGATCTTGATAGTAACAACAAACAACCAAATACATTAATATATTTCTCCATTAATTCCAACAGTATGAATTAAATTTTTTAAATATTTTTTTGATATTGAATTTTGTATTTTTGAATGTATAAATAGATTGAATATTTTTATTTATTTTTGAAATACTTTAATTTTTCAAACTACACAATTTAAATTTACCATTACAACAGATAGCTCTGAATTTTATTTTGCAAAAATAATGCAAAAACATAACAAGAAAGGTATAAAATAAGTAAATTTATGTAACTCAAATTATATACCATATATGTCCACTACGTCTTGGATAGATGGTGATCACGTGCTCTATTAAGGCACTCCTTGATGTGAAGTCACTTGTTCAATTCCTTGCTCCGATCGGGATGATAAATTGGACACGATGAAGATGTAGTCCTGCCAAACTTTATATATATATATATATATATACACCCATCGAGGACAAATTATTTCTCTCTCTCTCTTATATATATATATATATATATATATATATATATATATAAGATAGAAATATTTTTTCCTCGATGGAGGTGCCTTAATTATTGGACAAGTGGTGGCAAGACAATGACGGACCCTGACTCACCTCCATGCGTGCCCCATCCTCATGTTTAATAGAAATGACAGTAAGGGCAAATATGCGAGGTTGTCACCCACGAATGAATATGGTTATTAAATACTGTCCTTGGAGCTCGTTATGCATTCCTTGGTCGTGGTGGGAGATGGTAGTGTTGTGCAGTGCGGTAAGGGTATTGGAGCTCCTGCACGCCTCGTCGAGGTTTAGGCCTTGGGGGAGAAGTGGAGAATCCAGAAACTAGTGCGCAGGGCAGGGTGTGTTGGTAATGCTAGATGGACCTTGGGACCATGAAACGTCTAGGGAGAAGTAACCGATTGTCATTCTCGATGGTTCAGTTAGTTTGCATGGTGCAGCGAAGTTGCGAGGAGTAGAGCGAGGGATGACAGACCTTAGCCTAGCGTTGGAGAATTATCCTCTTCTGGTTCGTGAGCGTTGGAGAATATGTTTGGGTGATTGGTGGTTTGTGATTGCTAGGCACTGGCAACAAGTCCTTGGTTTCTCAAGGTCCCCAAGAGTTTTCACTATTGGGAAGGGTTTAGCTAGTTGGAGGAATTGCACAGAGGAAATTAAAAAAGAGGGTATGGGACTCCGCGAACAGATTCCAAAGCCATGTGATGAGGAATTCCCGTCTCTCTTTGCCTGGGTATGGAGGGTTGATTTGATGGCTGGTGCTGGATAGCCCCACAATTCTCTTTGGGGGCAGCAGTTGAAGCTATATTGTCTTTTGTTGTTGTGTGGGGTTGGGAGGGTCCCTGTTTCTGTCGCCATTTTAGGTGGCTTGGGTACGCAGGGATGCTTAGACACCATGGGAGACCACGTCGTGGGGGTGGCAATCCATAGCGATCAATTTAGCCAGAAAGGGAAAATTATCCCTAGTTGGGTTCATGGGACAGCCGGGAGACATAGGAGCGAGTTGATGGTTCCCCAGGGCATGTGGTTGCTTCATCGTTGCTAGAGTGTATTGGTACTCAAATCCAGAACATTCAATTGAACATGGACAACCTCAGGAATTAGAGGTATGATGACCATAACGAGCTCATGGCTTTCGTGAATGACATTCAAGTCGGACAAAGTGAAATCATGGAGAAATTGGATAATCTCCGTTGCGAGAAAAGACACACTAACGACCATCTTCGCAGTCTAGAAGCGAGGGTGGAAGATTTTGATTTTCATATGCATGAACATATTGGTTATTTCGCTCCCCCCCCCTGTAATCCCCCCCAACCCCCTTCCTTAATATGTTGCTTTATGTTATGTTTCTATTTTTGTTCACATTATGAATGCCATGGCTCCTAGGCCATTGGAAAATAATGCATGAAGTCGGTAGCTCATGTTATCCTCGAGGTCCCAATCTCAACAAGTCTGATTGAATTCAGAGAAAGAAGCCTGTCGAGATGCATTTTGTACTCTACACTTTGATGTTAATATAATATTTAAACTTTCATTAAAAAAAGAAGTGAAATAATTTGAAGATTGAAAAAGTATATCATTTATGTAGAAATATTTTATGTCTTTAAAAAATATCTATCATACAAATTTGATATGATTTATACAATTTTCTTTTTAATTTAAAAATATATATATATATATTTTTTCAAAGAACCAAAAGTTTACCACTCAAATTTATAATTTCTAATAAATTTAAACCCAAAATATATATATATATATATATATATATATATATATATATATAACTAACCAATAAAAATGAGTGGTAAATCTCAAACAGATCTGATAACTGAACCTAGCAAAAATATGGTCAGTGAGTTTCGAACAGCTATAGTAACTGAACCTAATAAGAGGACTAAAAATTTGTGGGCAAGTCAATGCGAGTGGCCCTGTAGGCTACGTCTATATTTTTACTCAGCCTTTAACTTGAGCAGTTGTAGTTCTCAGTGTGTGGAAAATCAAGACCGGCTCAAAACTTGAAAATATGATGGGTTGGCCTATTTATGAGTTGATTTAGCTTTTACATATAATTGAATATTGGGAGCATTGCTTTATGGTCTCATTAACTACAGGCTCTCTGTTGTTCAGTGACCATGATAATCTTCAGAGATTCCCCACGCTCTTTCCCGATCGTTATTACGCTATTCTGCGTTATATTTGCTCACTTCTTCCCTATTCTTCATGCCCATATTGGCAGACCCTGGAACCCTATGTGCAACGAAAATAACTATACGGAAGGGCATAGACAACCTTATCTCCGTCGATTTTGAACCTTGAACTTTCTTGAGTCTATTTAGGTTGCTTTTGAGCCTATCCAGATTGTCTTTGAGCCCGTCATGACTAAGTTAGAGAGATAGATGTCCCGTGGATCTATCCATAGTCTCCGAAAGCCTCAATCCTTGAAAATATATGTGGCCTGCTGTTACATATAACCAAAAAATTTACTTGGTTGCCTGTCTTTAAAAGCACCATACAGCAGTAAGTTTGCGAGCAATCTGAATACAGTCTTCGATACCCTCGTTCAATGCACGCCCCAAACTGGGTTCAATACTTGTGAATATGGCCAAAGTCCTGATCAAGTATATGCCTTGCTCCAATGCCGGGCAGGCACCACATTCGATGAATGATACAATTGTTCAAAAGACGCGACAACAGGCATCCGACGAGAATGCGGGAATGCCATTGGCGGCAATATCTGGCGATTCCAGTGCTTCTTACGTTATGAAAACTATAGTTTCATCAGGAAACTGGACCCTAATGGATGGTATACTCACCGTGAGGGCAATATCTCCAACGCCGATGTCTTCAAGGCCGCTGTGGAGAAGCTGTTATACAATTTGTCAAAGCAACATCTGGATCTGCAATAAAACGATCTGCTTTCGGTACAGCTGTTAACTCCTCGTTTCGAAAGATTTAAGCGCAGGTCCAGTGCACGAAAGATATACCCACTGACCACTGCTCAACATGTCTGTTAAATGCAATGAATCATATTCTGGTAGTTTATCCGGGAAAAATCGAAGTTCAAGGTTTGATGAAAAGCTGCATAATTCGTTATGAAATATATTAAAGAAAATAGTTCATTGTCTCAGCTAAATCCAGAGAAATGTGACAACCCAATATGAACACAGACAAAAACAAATTAAAGAAACCGGTGATCTGCAGTGCCGAATTCTACAGATGAGAAATCAAATCTCAAAATTGCAGATCGCTTCCACTAATAATGCAACACTTTTCAGGATTACTCCCCACAGAAAATGTGTCGAAATAAGATCACCACACCACACAAATGGTCTGCGTTGTTGGCTATGGTCTTCTTTGTTGGCTAACCACTAGGAAATCAAAAGGCGGCAGAAATTTAAAGCGAAAGAGTAAACCGTGTCATGGTGTGTGTGAATATTGACAATTCCAAAATGGAATAGAATGATATATACACATAATTGTGTATCTGTTTCAGCTCAACGTGACTGTAATCCTGGTAAGGATGACTAGAGCACGTGATGTTGAATGGCGTGGTCTCGATTAAATGATAGCCAAAGTACTCTCTGTCTTTTACCCTCTGTTGTTGGATTGTCTGTCATTGTTCATTTAAAACTAAGAATGTTATTATTGTTTTTTTTTAAAAGAGGTGTTTGCATGCGAAGATATCAAGAATGAAATAGGAGTGAGGGAATGAGAATGATAAAAAAGAGTTTTGCATATGCAAAGATATCAAAAGGAGTTGAATGAAATAGGAATGAAGCAATGAGAATGATGAAAATATGAGAGATTGAAAACCCATTCTTCATCAAAGAAAGAATGAGCCATTATCAAACCATTACATGATTTGATTCCAATGGAGAATGTAATGATGTGCGAGTGAAATTTCCAGCCAAGTCAAAATGCAAGTGCAAGGATTTCTCAGCAAAGTGCAAAGGGAATGAGTGCATTATTATAAAAAATAATTAAACACTTATGATTCACAAGTCTCAAGCTTGCTTGAAACATCAAACTCTTTTGTGAGTACAAAGCTTTGAAATGATGAAGAGGCTTATTGGGTAGAGGAATGGATAGGAAATCGGAAGGCCAAGAACCATGAATTCTTATAAATGGAATCTTTTTCTTCAAGCAAAGGGGGTTATTTTGGTCATTATAAGCTATCTTGGTGATCAATGCAAACTATTGTTAGCTAGTTGTTGTTATACTCTTGCAAAATGTAAATGTGTGAACTATCCTCTCTTTCTTAGCTTTATTGGTGCCATTGGGCATGAGGATAGAAATTATCGAGGGGTCATGGACCTCTCGTCCATGGGGATTAGGGTTAAAGTGGGCATTTCTCACGCGCTCATTAGCTATCTATTTTCCATAAAATTGTTGATTGGTTCCGGCTTAAGTAAGTCCCTACAGTCTATGATCTAACTAGTTTCTCTGTAGCCCAACCAAAGGCTCGAACTATCAGGCTAAGGTCACTTATAAGCCGATTCTAAGGTGGAGAAATATGTTCACAAGTTCAGATTTTGTGAAGTCACATTCTGTCTATCTGGACCGCACAATAAGACCCATTGCCAACCAGGGGACTATCCCTATTCAGGAATCACGGCCTCAATTCCTTAGCAATCTGGAAGGTCCTATTTTGCTAACCTGATATTTTTATCCCACAGTATATATATTGATCAATTATTTGGTTGTCTTTGTAGGTTTTAACCCTGTATAGAAACTATCTGCAAACGAATCTTAAAAATAGAAAATAAACAGTAGCGAGAGCATAAAACATAAAACAGATAAACACAGAGATTTTCCCCTGGATCCCAAATCGGGACAACCAGCTTGATTTTTCATTATATTCCTTTTAGTGTTACAACACATATATATACATGTCGAAGCATACATAAACCCCAATCCATTAACCCTAGATTAGGACATAACCATACTTCCCTTGACCGGATCTACAAAATACCAAGGGCCAAAAACCATCGTACCCCAAAACCATGTGCAAACCCATGCACAAAACCATGGGTGGATCCGCCCACCAGAAAATAAGGACAAAAAAATAAAAAATTTGGGGCGCTACCCCAGACCCTGACAGGGGGGGCTACCGCTCCCCATGTGACCCCCCCGCGCATGATTAGTCATGGAAAGAATATAAAACAAACCCAACATTCTCCCACTTGTTGTTTTCTTTTCGCAGGGGGCCACAGGAGAGCTGAGTCATTAGCCCAGCTTTGCAACACCCATTGTTTCTCTACACCAAGAGAACTTTTGAGTGCTCACAGACTTTGTCAATGCATCTGCAACATTCTTCAAAGTGTCCACCTTTACCAGCAACACCCTTTTAGCTTCAACCATATCTCTCACAAAGTGATATTGAACATCAATGTGCTTTGTCTTTGAATGATAAGCAGGGTTCTTAGCCAAGAAAATTGCACTTTGGCTATCACAGTCTATCCTTATAGCTTGTTGTACCAACCCCATACTTGAACACAATCTCTACAACCAAACTACTTCCTTGCTTGCATGAGTGGCTGCTATGTATTCTGCCTCTGTAGTTGAAAGCGCCACTACAGACTGTCTTTTACTCATCCAACTGACTGCACCTCCAAATAGGCTAAACACATACCCACTTGTAGATCTTCTTTGGTCCGGATCTCTAGCCCAGTCTGCATCAACAAAACCACGAATGTCCAACATTCTTTCCAATCCTGGTCTTCCCTGGTAGCACAAGCCATAATCACTAGTGCCACGTAAATATCTGAAAACCCGCTTCACTGCTGTCCAATGCTCCTTCCCTGGGTTTGACATAAACCTGCTCAATACTCCCATTGCATGTGCAATGTCTGGTCTAGTACAGACCATTGCATATATCAGGCTACCCACTGCACTTGCATATGGAACACGGGACATATACTCCTCTTCTTCTTGTGTCTTGGGACACTGTTCAGCAGACAGCTTTACACCTACAGGAATAGGAACATTCACCGGTTTACTATCTTGCATATTGAACCTCTGCAATATAGTCTCGACATATTTCCTCTGGTTTAACCAGAGCTTCCTCTTTGACCAATCTCTCTTAATTTCCATGCCCAAAATATAGTTTGCAGCACCAAGATCCTTCATGTCGAATTTGGAGAACAGTTGGGTCTTCAAATCTTGGATAATTTCTTTGTCATTTCCAATCAACAACATATCATCCACATACAAGACCAAATAAATAACATGATCACCAATTAATTTAAAATAAACACAGTGATCCTCCTTGCTTCTGGTGAAGCCAAGTTCCCATATGTAGGTATCAAATTTTTGATACCACATCTTTGGTGACTGTTTTAACCCATACAGAGACTTCTTTAACCTGCATACTAGTTCTTTCTTCCCCTTCACCATAAAGCCTTCAGGTTGTTTCATGTATATCTCCTCTTACAGATCCCTGTGAAGAAATGTTGTCTTCACATCCATCTGTTCTACCTCAAAATCAAATGTAGCAGCAACAGATAAAATTAATCTAATAGAAGTAACTTTGGCAACAGGGGGAAAAAATATCACCAAAATCAATTCTCGGCACCTAGGAATAACCTTTTGCTACCAACCGAGCTTTGTATTTCTCCACCTTGCCTTCTACATTCATCTTCTTCTTAAACACCCATTTTCTCTCGATGGGCTTCCTTCTAGCCGGCAACTCCACCAGATCCCATGCCTCATTTTTATGCATGGATGCCATTTCATCAACCATGGCCTCCTTCCAGAGTTTTCCATCCTATGAATCTACTGCCTCCCTAACAATTCTGGGATCATCATCAGTTATAGTTAAAGAAAAATTTGAACATAAAGCAGATGGACTATACCTTTCTGGTTGTCTTCTTTCCTGAGCCGATCTTCTCATAGCTGGAGCTTGTGGCTCTTCCTCTTCTAAGTCTTCTTCTGTTGTAGATTCTGATTCATCTTCCTTTAGCTCAAACTCTATCTTCTCAGTTTCCTTTGGTAGGACTTCATGTTTAACAACATCTTTCACCTCTCTAAACACCACATCTCAGTTGTACACAACCTTCCTTGTTTCTGGGTTCCAAAACTTGTAACCCTTTAAACCACCCTTATACCCAATAAAGATGCACCTTTCAGATTTATTATCCAACTTGGTCCTTTTCTCTTTTGGAATATGTACATATCCATCACATCCAAATACCCTCAGATGTGAAAGAGAGGGTTTCTTACCAATCCATACCTCATGTGGAGTCTTATCCTCCAACGCTGATGAAGGTGATCTGTTAACTAAGTAACATGCAGTCTCCACTGCCTCTGCCCAGAATTCTTGTCCTAACCTAGTACCACTGAGCATGCTTCTTTCCTTTTCCATCAACATTATGTTCATTCTTTTTGCAACTCCATTTTTCTTAGGTGTGTATGGAGTAGTCTTCTGCCGTGCTATACCACACTTCTTATAGAACTCTTCAAATTCCTTCTTGCAAAACTCCCTACCATTATCTGTCCTCAACACCTTTATCTTCTTCTCAGTTTGGTTTTCCACCAGAGCCTTAAATTCTTTAAATCTATCAAAGACTTCATATTTCTTCCTCAAGAAATATATCCATGTATTCCTTGAGAATTCATCTATGAATGAAACATAGTACACAGACTTACCCAGTGATGGAACCGACACAGGTCCAAACACATCACTGTGCACAAGCTCTAATATCTTGTTCGCCCTCTTAGCACCAGAAGGAAAACTCACCCAAGTCTGCTTCCCATACACACATTGTTCATAGAAATCGAAATCCAGAGAGCTATTAGACATACCTTCTACCATACCATTTCCATGCAGTATTCGAAGGCCCTTCTCTCCAATATGTCCAAGCCTTTGATGCCATAGCATGGTCTTTTCTCCAGAGACCGCTAGGCTTTCCGCTCCACTTTCGGGAACCAAAAGACTGTTGCACCCAGCAATAATAGTGCTTCCCTAAAGCTTGTATAGAGTTCCAATCCGAACTCCCTACATTAATGCCAGTGCTCCCCGAACCATCTTACAGGTATCTTTCTCAAACACTATTTTTACACCTCCATCATCCATCTTGCTTACAGAAATCAGATTTTTGGCCAATGCAGGAATGTGCAGAACACTAGGAAGTGTTTTAATCCTTCCACCTTGCAGCTTCAGCTTGACTTTTCCACGTCCGATGATTTTGGCCTTCCTATCATCACCTAAGAAGACATCACCGCCATCATATTTCTCATACTCGCATAACCACTCTCTATGGGGAGTGAAGTGAAAGGATGCACCCAAGTCAATCAAACATAACTCATGATCTACATGTGTATTTGAAGAAGAAGCCAAATACACATCCCCACCTTCATCCGAGGTGGTTTTTGCCTCTGCAGAAAGAGCATCATTAGATCCCTTTCCTTTCTCAGGAGCTTTAGATCTGCAATACTTTTTGTAGTGCCCTTCCTTTCCGCATTTCCAGCACACCTTTACAAACTTTCCAGGAGATTTAGATCTCCCTCTAGATTTAGATCTCCCACTCGAAGCCTTATTCTTGTTTCTGTTTTGGGACCTTCCTCGTATAGATAAGGCATCTCCATTCTGGCCCTCCATATTTCTCCGTCTCATTTCCTCCAACAGCAAGGCTGAGACAATGTCATCAAAATTCAAGGTAGTTGTATTGCTACCTATTGCAATAACCAGACTGTCCCACGAGTCTGGTAGAGAACACAACAAACTGATGCACTTATCTTCATCTGAGATTTTAATATCAACAGACAAAAGATGACTTACCACAGTATTGAAGGCTTTCAAATGCTCTGTCACCGAGTCTCCATCCTTCATCCTCAAGTTATACATCTTTTTCCGCAGGAACAATTTATTCACTAGAGAATTAGATTGGTACAAAGTCCCTAGCTTGTCCGACAAGGTCTTCGCCGTAGCTTCCCAAAATACATTCAACAATACTAAATCTGAGACACATAATCGTATTGTGCTATTTGCCTTCCGATCCAGCTCCTTCCAGTCTTCATCATTTCCGTTGGTTTTTAGTACCCGAATCTCGTGATCCGGTGATCTTTATCCACCGACGGATTTTCCATCTTGAGCTTCCATAACTCAAAACTCTGACCATTAAATTTCTCGATCTCTATCTTCCCGCCGCTCGCCATCTTCTTTCACCGCAAGAATCGATCCCGCAAATCTCCCACTGAACAGGGTCTACCTCAGGCCTGAGCAAAAAACCCCTCAGCAGCAAAGGTGTCCCCTTGAAGCTGAAACTGCTCTAATACCAAATGTAGGTTTTAACCCTGTATATAAATTATCTGCAAATGAATCTTAAAAACAGAAAATAAACAATAGCAAGAGCATAAAACATAAAACAGATAAACACAGATATTTTCCCCTAGATCCCAAATTGGGACGACCAGCTTGATTTTTCATTATATTCATTTTAGTGTTACAACACATATATATACATGCTGAAGCATACATAAACCCTAATCCATTAACCCTGGATTAGAACATAACCGTAGTTCCCTTGGCCGAATCTGCAAAATACCAAGGGCCAAAAACCATCGTACCCCAAAACCATGTGCAAACCCATGCAGAAAACCATGGGCGGATCCGCCCACCGGAAAATAAGGACCAAAAAAATAATTTCTGGGGCGCTTCCCTGGACCCCAATATGGGGGGCTACCGCCCCCCCTATGACCCCCCTGCGCGTGATTAGTCATGGAAAGAATAAAACACAAACCAAACAGTATTTCTTTTTCTACAAGTTTTCTTATCTGGTTATCTTCTAAATTAACTAAAACAAGACAGTTATCTCCTACGAGATTGGGAAAAACTGATAAAACAACAGCAACAATATTTTAATGGCCTGTCCATATGTGATAAATAGCATCAATCAAGGACAATTCACCTCCTTGACTTTTAATTGTGAGATTGGGGAAAATTGATAAAACAACAACAACAATATTTTAATGGGTTGTCCATCTGTGATAAATAGCATGAATCAAAGGCAATTGACCTCCTTGAATTTTAATTCAAAATAAATTCACAAGGAGGTCAAATATTATCCCTTCCTCGGGCATAATTTGTCTTAGGTTCAAAGGATCTGATAGAGGTTTGAATGATAGCCAAATCCAACCAAAGAATTAGCTCAAGTCTGTCTCCATAGGAGGGTTAAAATTGCAGTTTGCAATCACCTCAGGTGCGTCTCTTATCATAGATTTGAAGTCTCAGAATGATAGGTTGGAGTCTAGTCCAAGTAAGGTCGACAGGTTTGCTTTAGAAAGCTAAGTATATGGGCTCAAAAAATTCATGAGACAATGTATGTTCGAGGCCTAAAATGTCCATAAGAAGGGCCAGGTTCCGGGCAGAAGGAAAAGGTTTGAATTTTTCTTCACAAGAGGCAACGAAGGATGTTGAAATCCTATAAAAGAAGGCTCCAAAAACTAAATAGACATCCACCTATAAATAGCAGTTTAGCTAGTAGCAGGATTCAGGGGTTCTGTACCTAGTTGTTTATGCATTCGATTGAAGGACTCCTGAGCAGTGAGGAATGGCTCTTTCGCTGCAAGTTGCAATTAAAAACTTGCAGTTCTTCTCCAACAGGATGAAAAATAAAATCCTTCACCGCTCACGCTGAAGCCTGAGTCCAGGAAAAATAGAAAATCCTTCACTGCTCGTGCTAAAGCCTGAGTCCAGGAAAAATATTAGTGTTAAGTGTTGAGCATGAGCATGCTAGTGCCATTATGATGGTTGTTTTCTTGGAGACTGGAGTTGGAACTTGGCACTACTAACTAGGAAGGCAGTTGCAGACTTGTAGTCAATCCAAACTCAACAACTTCTCCCTTGCCATTAATCGCCTTCAATGCTGGAACAATCTTTAGGGTTTGAAGGTTAGTTTTGAATAGTGAAAAAAACCCGAGTCTAGTCACCATTCACTTAGGAATCTTAAAAAATGTGAAGTGTGCTGACAGGCTAGAACACTTCTAGTGACATTTTATAATATTATTCATTTTTTTTTAAACTTGTAAAAATCCAAATTTATATTTTTTTGGACTGGTAAATTCCTTTCCCTACTTCTCTGACGTGTCGAAGGCCCTTTGAAGGGCTCTGACGTGTTCAATTCTGAGCACTGGATACGAAGGTGTTGCACATTATGATATTAGGAAGTCGGCTCTATTAGATTATTAGGAAAGTTACTTTTTGAACATGATTTCCACATGTACTCTTCAAAAACCCTACCAAATGATCCACGAACCAAATTAGAGATCATTAAACTTTTGCCGATAATTTGATGTAGCTATTTATTCCATAATACAGGTGATGCGCAAGACGAGGAAGACACACTAATCAATGAAGACCATCAAGTAGTATTTACCATGGAAATATTGCAAGCTGCTACAGATGGCTTTCACGATGATAACAAGCTCAGAGAGGGAGGATTTGGTCGTGTATATAAGGTAGGATGGTAAAATAGTCCTAGGAAATTTTCATATTGCGTCGAGAGGCGGTCTAGTATGACTTTGATGTGTAAGTATGTCGGAAGTCAAAATTAAATTTTATTGCACTGATAGGCGCATTCTACAGCCCAGTATGACCCCGATGTGTAAGTATGTCAGAAGCCAAAATTAAATTTTAAATAACCAATATAAATATTCTCGGCTTAAAAAAATATTGACCTCTTAAAAAAAAAAAGATCAATAGCCATATAAATAAATAAACGCTTACAAATCAAATTAAAAAACCAATTGATTTTGTTCATTTGATATTATTCAGATTAACTAGATTCGTTTTCCTTCTGAGTTGCATTGATTCTGATTAACTAGATTTGTTTTCCTTCTGAGTTGTGCTAGTTCTGATTAACTAGATTCGTTTTCCTTCTGAGTTGCGTTGGTTCTCATTGGTTAAGTTTGTACTCAAGAGTTACAGGTAAGTAATCTGGCAATGATTTAAATTGTAATTCTATTTAACATTATTCATACTTGGGAACTACTCATGAGGTGTCCTCGTGAACAGATATTGTTTGAGTGAAATTTAAAGTCTTTAATGAAGAATCGTTATCATGCTTCTGCTCCAATTTACTGTAGTGAAATTTACGGTATTATTATACTAGTCTATTACATGTAAACCATTCAACCATTCATTCAATAGCTAAGGAATCAAAATCTTGGCAACCCTATATAGCAGTAATAAAAGAAATATCTAATAACTCTGTATGCTGCTATGAGATATCATTAACCTTTTTTTTTCAGTAAGAAAAAACCTGGTTTATATAATGTACCAACCCATTATCTTCATTTTCAAAAAAATCATACATAGACTGATATAAATATGAATCATACTTAAAGTCCAGTTTGTTATATCACCCAGTTACCCCAAAGTTTCCTCCAGGTAAATCTTCAACACATATTACACAGGCTTGTTGTAGTCGATATTTCTCCAAAAAAAAAATAGTATAAAACAAATTTATAATAAGTACAGTGCTATATTGAATCCATGGTAGCATGACCACCATCTCTCAGAATCTTCCATCCTGTTCTTATGTCCAGTCTACACCGAGTGCATAATGAAACCTAGAAATGTAATGTCCAAAAACCAAGACAAGAACACACCAAAAAGCAAAAAGGGTCCACAAAAAGCTCAAACCAGTACAAACTGAAGTTATGAGAAAGTCACTGAACCTGTTGCTCCCTTTCCTTCTGCATTTGCAAACTGATAATGCATTATTCCAAAAACACCCATCAATCCTTTTTTAGATAGTCTGTCTCCCTCAGTAATTTTCTCCTGAAAGATATGTTTGAAAAGTATAGATGCAAAGGTCTTCTTTAGTGCATAAATGTGCTCCAGCCAATACACCATGTGTCCAAAGTGGAGCTTATTCCCCTTGTTTAAATGGTCGATGAGGACTTTTGAATCCCCAAACACCCAAATTTTTTCTATACACATTTGTGCTGCAAACCACAGTAAACCCCAGCAGGCCAACACTTCAGCCCTCATATTAGACCCTAAACCACCATTCTAATAGATCTTGTAGTGACAACTAGGTGATAGCATGAGCCAGGCACCACATCCATAGCTGGAATGTTGTGAAGCCCTATCAAAGAATCCTGCATGGTAGTGTATCTCCATAGGCCTCATTCTAATCGAGAGGTCCATTAGAGGTTTCTGAGGAATTCTCAGATATTCCCAAATCTGTAAAATGTAGTTTTCAATCCACACAGGGGTACAAGGCACCTCCTCAAAATCCCACTTATTCCGGCCACACCATATATACCAATGAAAAAGTGCCGGAATGTTCCTATGATTTATGTTTTTTTTCTTCCACCACCTTATGAATTCCTTGGTATTCGAAAGGGTTGGAATCTGCATCTTAAGATTTTTACCAATCAACACCAGAACCTCCTTGGAAAAGCTGCAATGATAAAAAATATGTGAGTTGTTTTCTTCCTCCTGCATGCAGAGTCGACACACCCCGGACCAATCTTCCCTCTTCTTTTAAGGTTCTCCCACATCAGATTTCTATCCATGAATACTAACCACATGTTGACGGGAAAATTTGTCCGACCAACAGTATGGGATCTCCCCGGTAGAAAGTCCCAATTAGACCTTGAACCGTTTGGAGTAGGGATCCCGTTTGGGGTGTGGGTCCGGCTACCGCTTAAGACGCCTTCCTTTCAGTCTCAAAATAACCTGATTGAACCTGCGGACATACACTTATTCATATGATACAGAATATAGGATTGATGCATTAAACACGAGTCAAACACTATGCGTAGCAAGATCATAAATAAAGCATGTACACCTCAGGAGATGTCATTAGCAACACATCTTTGGGGGTAATGCTTATAAGGTAGTCTGCCCACAAAAGAAATAGTTCTTTATGGTGAGATATCCCTTTACTTTCTGAAAGATAAGACGAAATGCTAACAAAATAGTTCATTAACATTCATTAATAGAGCAGATGATAAATTGAACATCATTGATACAACACAGATAGCCATGACGCATAAATGATGACATGAAGAGTGCAGCTTCATTAATCATAGGATGTTCTGAAACTATACAAGGAATACACACAGTGTTCGCACAACAAAACACATCATAACCATAGGGTTTTTTAACAAGAATCTATATTCATATGCACAAGAGTATAATATTTCAATACAATGCCATGTAGCTCTTGAGTTTCCAAAAGAAAAAGCCTTTTGACAAGCTCTCGAAGGAGTATTTATAGTATGAAACCTGCCCTTTAGGCTTCCTTGACTTTTCGTCTTCTTGACCATTGGGCTGCCTTGCGACCCAGTCTTTTCTGCGACCTGCGACCTGAGTTGTTGATGGGACCTGCGACCTGAACTGTTGTTGCGACCTGCGACCTGAACTGTTGTTGCGACCTGCGACCTTACTGGGTTGTTGCGACCTACGACCTGACTGGGTCGTGGGGTCGCAAGTTGTGAGAAAATGTCCAAAGTGCGACCTTGCGATCTTGCGACTAGGTAGCTGGGTCGCTGGGTCGCGAATCGTGAAAACAGATACACATGCGACCTTGCAACCTTGCGACTAGTTTGCTAGGTCGCGGGGTCGCAAAAGGAGAAAAACCGAAGATATGCGACCTTGCGACCTTGTGACTAGGTCGCTGGGTCGCGGGGTCGCAAAAGGAGAAAAACCAAAGATATGCGACCTTGCGACCTTGCGACTAGGTCGTTGGGTCGCGGGGTCGCAAAAGGAGAAAAACCAAAGATATGCGACCTTGCGACCTTGCGACTAGGTCGCTGGGTCGCGGGGTCGCAAAAGGCGGAAAAATCAAAGACATGTGACCTGCGACCTCGCCAGATCTGCGAGTTCTTTGGGGTTTCACCAGCATCTACTTGTTCTGAAAATGTCCCCTTGTTTGCTGGGGAAAACCTTGGCTCTTATGTGCAAACAGAGTGGTTCTTCCTGCAATAAAATAACGTAGGTCACATATCTCCATGATTGAAACAATAATAGTGCTAAAGGCATTTTAATTAATTTGCAAAAGAGAATAACAATAAATTAAGACCCCTGTGTGGTCAAGACTTTGTCATCAGAGCCACAAGTGGAGGTTGAGTCGCATTCTCCGAGTCTACAAAGAGTTGTGACTATGCGACCCAAGACATTTGACATGGTGACAATTGCTCTGTTCTCATCCCCTTCTAAACACCAAACAACAACGTGGTTCAAGTGCCCAACAAGACGCGCGCAAGTCCCGTGGTAGTGACACTGGATAACAAAGGATTATATCGCATGCTGCAATTTCTAGGGAGTATTCCGTGGGCAATCTATGTGATTCACATTCCTGCTATCGATCTTGGCAATCGAACCATATGCTTTCACTGACAGGAAAATAATCACTTATGGTATGCCAGTTTTTAGTGCCTTTGGACAGAGAAAAACGCTTCGGAGATTAAAACGACCATATGTTCATTTTGCTGATATCCGTTCAGAGCTTTATGACATAACATGTTGACCCTATCACATTTTAATATCACTATTCATCATAGACAGATCCTCAACATGATTTGTGAGATGATGAATATGACTGAATTTCATACTTTTATGAACGACCCTGTTCTGATGCGAAGCTTGATTATGAGTAATCTGCAGATGTGGGAAATTATTGACAGGCACCCAGACTTTGTACACATACGCAATGACCTTGAAACTCTGAGGCAGCCTTTGGATGTAGCAAGGAGTCCTGAACTCCACGCGAGAGATGATGGGAAATATGATAGGACCATGCATACCATCAAATCATCTACGGAAGGCTTTAACCTGCTCAGTCGTATATATGAAATAGTTCGAGAGCCGTTTCTCAATGCAACAACAATAAGAGGTGACAGTGGGAACTGACTCGGGCTCTAATTCTTTTGCTGCTCTGTTTGAACAAGGGCCAGACCAAGCTAGAGCTCAAAATACAAATCCTTCAGTCACTGCGTCTGATGCAACTGGATCGCCTGCTCCAAATTCAGATCTCCTTCATAATTCATTTTATGTGCATGGCAGCATGCATTGGGTGAACAGCGTCGCATGTGATGCGGCATGGAGAGCAGGAATTTACTTTATCCAGCTCATCATGAACAAATATTAGAGCTTTGGCGGAGAATGAGACACGTGGGAGGTGAATTTGAGTTTCACGATGGGGTCGCATGGTCGGAAATATATTTGGGTCACAGTTCTCTGTGGGCCTATCACTCTGCGACCTCGTGACCTTTGAGGGGTCGCACAGTCGCGGGGTCGTGATTCTTGCCCATCAGCTTGCATCGCGACTCAGCGACCTGAAGGGGTCATGCGACTGCTTTTACAGAGGTCGCAGGGTCGCAGATCACAAATTCATTTTCTCTACTAATCATGCGACTCAGCGATTGTTCCTCCTGCGTTTGCGTGTGAACGTTTTACTCTCTCCATCGAAAAATCACCCAAGAATCAAGCGGAATGATGCCATGCATTGGAAAGGCTTGCATGCATTGCAACCCAGTGCTGCGAGTTCTCCACGCATAAGGCGGCTGACACCTTCCTTCTGCCAGATC
Source organism: Pinus albicaulis (assembly GCA_034641835.2). Taxonomy (NCBI): domain Eukaryota; kingdom Viridiplantae; phylum Streptophyta; class Pinopsida; order Pinales; family Pinaceae; genus Pinus; species Pinus albicaulis. Next base: position 407,720,390 of record CM076581.1, on the reverse strand, counting down.
AGAAACAAATAGATGTTTCCTTCGAAAACAATGCTGATTCAATGGAGCGTTTTGCTTTGGGCATGAGAGGTGAGCTGGACCTGCTCTGTCACCCATTGTACATTTAACAGTCTGCTCATAGCTACATCCATGCCGTCATGGTTTTATTATAACCTCTGGCTTGTATTTTAACGTACGTTCTAGAGACTAGACTGTCGCTGAAAGCGCTTGCGCCCATATGAAATTTCCCTCCATTGAACGCGCGCCAATATATAACGTTTACACATAGTTCTGCATAACCGTTCGAATGATTTTTGTATCACGCTGTCATATGTCTATTGTAGGGTTCCGTTTCACGTTCAAATATCAATTTTCCAATATATATATATGCTCCACGTTGAAACATAGTGTTTGACCACTTATACATATGCTGCCAATGTTTATTACGGATGGAAACCTCAGTAATGAAAACCTTTGAGCCAATTGAAATATTGCGTCCCATGCAAAATGGATTTCTGCGCCATGTTCCCACGTCCTATAAATTGCTTCACACATTTACCGAGTTTGAAAGACCTGCCATCGACGTGTGGCTCCATCCAATGTGTTTTATATAGTTATGATCCGCCACGTAATCGTGAAGTTGACTACCATATGTATATATGCCTCAAATGTTTTTAACACAGGTTTAAAACCTTGACATGTATGGCTCTTTGACTGTGCTTGAACACAACTGCTGCGTACACACGTCTATTCAATCCGTGCATTATTTGTGCCATGTTTCCACGTAACTTTGACAGCTGCATTTGTATATGGCTCCAAACATCCACTATCGACCTTTGCGTCCGCTCCATGTTTTAACAATAACCTTTGACCATTATATATGCTCAATACATTTTAACGTAAGTCGAAACTGCACCACATAAATGTTTGAGCTCTGTTGTCATGAGTTTCACATGGTTTTGATCCTTTGCGCATATATTTGCTCTCAAATCATTAACCACGATTTGAAAAACTGCCAACAAGCCTTTGACTCTGTGCCATGTGCGCATGTATTTTGCTACACCATCTTACGTGGCGCTACACCTCTAAAAAATGACTGTAGATTGTCATACATGTGCCATAATAATATCCGCTTCCATGTTTGAAACATAAGTTTCGACCATAGTTTATCTGCTCCACGTCATTTTACCATCAATCCAAACTCCACCAAAGAAATATTTTAGCTCGATTAATGCATTTGATAGAGTTCTTATCTGCGCTCTTATATGGATGTGCCCCCACTTATAAAGTCTTCACATAGTGCTACCATATGATTTGATTAATATATCCATTCAAAAGATTTTAAACCTATTGGAAATGTATCTTTATATGATCCATGATCCGTGCATTTCATATAATATTAAAACCATATGTTTCTATCCTTTTGTGCCCTAGTTTTAATATACAATATGACATTTGATTTTCTTCTGATTGCTAGCGCAACTAGATAACAATATTTTATGCCACGGCCACCACCTCATAACATGAATGCTTTTGTTTTGAAAGGTCGAGAGTTGAAATATGCTGCTCAAACCGCATGATGGCTGCTTTTAATGTTGACCCTTTTCTACTTTGTGGTTCTAGAGACTCTCTGTGCAGATGCATCCATGGGCCTGGCTACCAAAAGGCGTATGTGTTCAAACATGACCTTTTGGGTTCAATTTGAGGTTCCTCATCTCTTGTGGTCCCGCATAGACAAACTTTATGGATATGAAAGAGCAAGGAAACTAGGGTTTTAATGCCATTTCCTTGCTCCACGTTGTACTCCTTGCAGCATAAATAATTTCACACCATGTAGCTTAGGATTCATAAATGTTGTTTCTTAACGATGCACCCACATATTTGAAGACTTTTCCTTTGGCTTGCCAAACCAACATGTGCGCTTTCGCACTGCTACCTGGCACAGGAACGCCTCGAATGAGATGGTCATTGTCTAGAGAAAACTTCTGAGTCCGCTTTGTTCACCGGGCTATACTAGACTCATCGAAGTGGCGAACTATGTTTCTTTGCGTGCACCCATCGACATTGAGATGGTATGATGCAGGATCTGGACATTTCCAATGGAGCGTTTTTTAAACATCTGGTGCGCACTAGTGAAGAAAGCTCTTGCATCAGTGACATAGAAGGTTCTCTTTGATCAACATGTATCGCACTATCCTCCCCTTAACAGTACTGATTACTTGCTCCTGATCCTCCCCTGTTCCGCAACTTTTTCCTCATCGTTGAGCCCAATTTTATTACCCTTGATGTCGTGATACGACTGAGGGGTTTGTCACCCGTGGGGTCGACCTGTGTGGAACATTACGACATCATAATTATTCTTTGATAATGGTGACCACAGATACAACATATGAGACTAGAAAATGTAATAGAGGTATTCAAACCACATGCTTAATGACCTACGGCGACAGGGCCTTTAATTGTTAAATATACAAAATTTTCCCATTTAAAAGCATGCATGGCAATCTCATTACACATGACGCGACTGCAATAAGAGTGTTCGATCGTATGCCAGATGATCCCTCCCACATATGGCATGATTGCAGCGACAACATCAAGTCATGGTGATGAGACAACTCGTGAGAGGTTGGGGATAGGTCGGCTGGATGTTGTTGACTACCGGTCAGGTGAAAGACTTTAACGCCTAGGCGAGCAGAGGGGGAACCCGAAATTTTGAATATACCCAAAATTTTGGGTGGTGTTGTAGTGGCTACAACAAATGGCGAACCACTGGTAGAATCCAGCATCTCTGTCAGTATCACAACAAAATTCTGTCGCTAGGTCGCGGGGTCGCATGTGTATCTGTTTTCACGATTCGCGACCCAGCGACCCAGCAACCTAGTCGCAAGATCGCAAGGTCGCACTTTGGACATTTTCTCACAACTTGCGACCCCACGACCCAGTTAGGTTGTAGGTTGCAACAACCCAGTCAGGTCGCAGGTCGCAACAACAGCTGAGGTCGCAGGTCGCATCGACAGCTGAGGTCGCAGGTCATAGAAAACACTGGGTCGCAAGGTAGCCCAACGGTCAAGAAGACGAAAAGTCAAGGAAGCCCAAAGGGCAGGTTTCATACTATAAATACTCCTTCGGGAGCTTGTCAAAAGGATTTTTCTTTTGGAAACTCAAGAGCTACATGGATTGTATTGAAAGATTATACTCTTGTGCATATGAATACAGATTCTTGTTAAAACACCCTACGGTTATGATGTGTTTTACTGTGCGAACACTGTGTGTATTCCTTGTACAGTTTCAGAACATCCTATGATTAATGAAGCTGCACTCTTCATGTCATCATTTATGCGTCATGGCTATCTGTGTTATATCAATGATGTTCAATTTATCATCTGCTCTATTAATGAATGTTAATGAACTATTTTGTTAGCATTTCATTTTATCTTTCAGAAAGTAAAGGGATATCTCACCATAAAGAACTATTTATTTTGTGGTCAGACTACCTTATAAGCATTACCCCCAAAGATGTGTTGCTAATGACATCTCCTGAGGTGTACATGCTTTATTTATGATCTTGCTACGCATAGTGTTTTATTCGTGTTTAATGCATCAATCCTGTATTCTGTATCATGTGAATAAGTGTATGTCCGCAGGTTCAATCAGGTTATTTTGAGACCGAAGGGAAGGAGTCTTAAGCGATAGCCGGACCCACACCCCGAACAGGATCCCTACTCCAAATGGTTCAAGGTCTAATTGGGACTTTCTACCGGGGAGATCCCCTACTGTTGGCCGGACAAATTTTCCCGTCAACAGAATTGGCGCTAGAAGGAGGGCTTGAACCTCCGACCTTGTGGTTAACAAGAAGGGGGGCCAGATGACAAGCTGAGCCCTTAGAGCCTGCAGTAAATCTCATATCTGTAATGGCTCGTTCCCAAATCATTCTCCCGAGATGTTTGTCCGTGTTTTATGAGCCTGGATACTACATCTCCGATGAACTTATGTATCACTTGTCCCAGTTAAAATTTGATGGTGAAAATGGGGTGTCCATAACCCAACACTGTTCAGATTTTTGTGACTTTGGTGAGTGCTATGAAATTGACAATGAGGGTTTGTTTTGTTTGCTTTTCTTCCTCACCCTCGAAGGTCGCGCTAAGCAATGGTGCTGCACTTTGCCGGAATCTTGCATCCATTCATTTGAACAACTCGCCAGTGAATTACAACAAGCTTTTCACAGGTATGATTTTCATAACGTTTTACTAAAGATAAATGACATCAGAATGGAACCTCAAGAATCTTTAGATGAGTTCTCTATCAGATTCGTTCATTATTGTTTTGAGCTCCCTGAAAAGGATGTCGATTGGCGGTTGTTAAGAGAACAGTTCGTGTATGCAATTCTCGTTTCCCTTGAACCATTTCAGTTAGCAACCCGACCTGAGCCTAGTGTTCCCTATGACAACCTGCAGGTCAACGATCATTCTGACTTTGAGTCTTTCACGTACCATGTCGAATCTGAACACCCCAGTGGCTCATTATCTCTTTTGGCTCATGAAACCTACCCCGAGCCCACTCGATGTCTCCTTGGGCTTAGTCCTAAATCTGGTTCACATTCGAATTATGAATCAGATTCACATTCGGATGATGAATCTGGTTCAAATTTGGATTATGAATCTGGTTCACCTTTGGATTATGAATCTAGTTCATATTTGGATTACGAATCTGGTTCAGATTCGGATGATGAATATGGTTCACATTCGGACTTTGAATCTGGTTCACATACGGATTATGAATCGAATCCTACCCCGCATAAATTTGATTCCCTTTCAAGTTCTGCCAGATCTTTGTGTCCTTTGAATGCGCGTGTTGAAAAACCTTGTAGGGTTAACACCCCTGCGACTCAATATTTTCGTTCATTGTTCCCTAGTTTGTTTCTTGGTCCCGCCACACTAGTAAATTTGTCTAGACATTCAGATTTTTCTTATACTGGTATTGGCGAAAATCATAAGCACGCAGGTGGTGTTTCACAATCACAGTCTAAAATCGATGAATCTTTTAAATCTGATCTGTCTCACTCAGAATCTTTAGACAATCATGGGAGTGATTTCCTATATGGGAAACTTCAAGATGTCCCCGTTATCGATCCATCCCAGTTGGTAAACCCCAGAGAGCCTAACTTTCCAGGTACCGAACTCGACCACATAGATGATTGTAGCGATCACTCCTTATCTGAAAACATATTCAATCATACCGTTGAGGATTTTCACTCACATCTCTTTTCGGACCATTTGGAGACACCAACATTCGATGATTCGCCTTGGGAAGTTTCAATTACCCATCAGAAATTTGAAGCGCTTCAGCTTCTGCCAACCATGTCTCAAATGACGATCCCCAAGTACCATACTCCTGCCAGCATAACCGCATCGAATCCACCCCAACCCGGCGAATCTAAAGAGTCTGATATATCGATCTATCAACCTGTCAGCGCGCAAACATTTGACCAAATTGATACAAAGCCCACTGACATTTTGCAACTCACCATAATGCATGATCACATCCATTCGCCTGGTAATCTCGCCCAACCATCAAAGTTGGGGAGCGCTTCGCTCGAAGGTCCGGAGTTTGTTCAAGGCGATGAGGATTTTCAGGCCCCACTAAACGTGGATTCAGATCCCCATACCCTCGACCAAACCCAAGAGCAACCCCGGACTAGTGTTTTCGGAACTAGGGTTTCTACGCTTGGATGCGCATGCATATATAATTCGCCTGTCACTTGCTTATTGTTTCCTTTTCCATAATACTGATGATCCTCACTACCATAATGAGCATGCTGGTTCGTTCGACCAACCCCATCCAGTGAATGTGCTTGCAAATAGGAATTGGCTTACCCATCACCCCTCAGATCCAGAATCGTGCGTGAATGATTTTGTGTCATTTATCAATAATGTTGAGTTTCAAGAACAGATTGTTGTGTATCAAGATGAGAGTGGGATTCAGCTTACACAATCTGTTCTGACATGTTCTTTGATAAGCATCTATGATCCTTTTGCCGTTGCACCTGCTCCTTAGGTAAGTTTTGCTGCTGCTGCACTTTTTTGGATATTAGCTCTGATCCTGATCATTGTTGTTCTTGCAGGTCAGGAACTGATGCAGTGGCTGCACTGGAAAGCTGATTTTACATAACCCGACCGCATCATTGGTTAAACTAGGGTTTAGGTGTAGGCTAGCTAGGACCCGCAATAAAAATTTTAGTTCAAAGTTAATTAGGTTTACTTACCAAATTTTACCTCATAGTTTAAAAGTGTGTTTGTTGTTTTTGTTTACGATTAATATCTTAGGCAACATCATGTTACAAGTATTTTCTTTCATTCCCTTTTCAGTTGCTTGTTGCTGCATAAATAATCATTGCTTGTAGTGCGCCTCTTTTCCACCTACAACTGGTTGATCGTTCTCGCACATGGCGTTGCATTGCACCTTGAGCCTCGCTTATTACATGGCATCGTACTCTCTCTCCCTCACATCATTTTTTTCATATCGCCTGCCACTTCATGAGCCCTCATTGCAACCCTATCACCGTGCAGTCTTGTTTTGCCCCGATTGCTGAAACAGTAAGCCCATTGTTTTGTGTGAGGTTGCGGTGGCTATCTCAAGAGGTAGCTTTCTCTTAGGACCAGTCATCGAAGTCGCATTATCAACAAGATGCATATGAGTCTAAACTTATTATCTGGGGAGATACGAGCCGGTTGTCTGTGGGAGACCTGATGAGTTGAAATGGCCCATACCCGTAAGCCTAAGCCTTGTGCCCAGCATAGTCTTGGACATTTTTATGTGCTGTTTTGCGCGCTGCACCTATTGTGGTGAATGGGATGTGAAGGTTTGGCACGAGGGCAAACCCAAATCAGGATATCTTTCAGTTTCTGTAAGACAAGAAACAACCTCTCATGCTCGTAAAATAAGTCGAGACCCCTCATACACCCATGAAATTTAAGTGCCACGAGCACATGAAAATAAGTGCTACAAGCACATGAAACAAATAAGGGTAAAGGATCGAGAAAGGCTTCTTGCGCAGAGAGGTAATGCAACGACTCCGCCGGAGTACTGACCAGGCTCGCTGGCAGCGGAGCAACGTTTGTGATTTCTTGAGGTGACTCCGCCGGGGTACTATCCAGGCCTGCTGGCATCGGAGCAACACCAGAAACTTACTTTAAAAATCCTGAAAATAATAAGCCCACTGCCTTGCTCGTCACATCAAAAACAAGCTACCGGCATCTGTGAGGTTTCTCTTTGATGTGTTTCTCATTAGCGGGAATTAGTGAGGCACAAGGATTAGGCATACTCGTAAAGGGCCAAAGTAATACAAAGGGTACCCGTGCAACTTGTTCAATATTCCCTTGCATTACTATCCGGATTCAGACTTTTGTTGTGATACTGACAGAGATGCTGGATTCTACCAGTGGTTTGCCATTTGTTGTAGCCGCTACAACACCACAACAACAACTTCATTTTTAAAGGAGCCGAGTTTTCCCATATTCCCATCAAGGAAGTGATATCATAAGCCTATGGAATGTTGGATATTAACTTATTATATACTTCCTTAGCTATCAACATACTATCTCTGGTTGGACCATTCTAGATCACTTTGTCACCACCAGATACACCGAGCAGACCCTTGCTTCACAAATCTATCGTGTATGATCCCCATTCAACCATCAACTGTGTAGGTAGCTGTAGTTCTGCCGTCATTTTCCATATGGGGATACCTCTTACAAACTCCTTAATAATTTGGCTCATGTAAAAGAGGCCTCTGCCATTTAAATAATTTATCATTTGTTGACTGTAGTTTACAACAAACGGAGCACCATAGAGTCCACCCAGACCTACGAGAATTTTCCCCCATCTACAAACTTCCATACCATATAAGAAGTCAATAATGGCCAACAGTGTATAAACCCCCTCCATATACAGGATTCCCCCCTTTTCTAATTCCAACCCAATAGTAGTAGATTCTCTAGATCCTTTGATTGTAGGTATTTGAACCTAATGATATCTCCCCAAATCCCTTCCGTCTTCAAACCTCTCCACAGAGACTTCATGAGTAGGGATTTTCCAAAAGAGAATAGTTCTTTTAGCCCCTAGCCACCACACATTTTGGGTTTCATTATAATTTCCCATTTGGCCAGATGAATCTTATTCTTATCAATACTTTCGTTCCATAGAAATTTAATCATGATGCTTCTAATATTGTTGATAATATTCTTTGGAATGAGATAAATATGGGCCCAAAAGACCATGTATTGTTGAAGAACAACCTGAACCAAAATTAGTTTTCCCCCGCTAGTCAGCCATTTATTTGTCCAAACCCCTATTATTTTTTTAACTTTTTCGACCATCCACCCCCAGTCCTGAATCCCATAATTATTTGGCTTTAACAGAAATCCAAGGTACTTGAAACCTGATTTCAATGGCACCAAATTAAAATTGAACATATATGCAATCTCCAAGGCTAAATCCTTCCCGTCCTTCTCAAAATAAATACAGGATTTTCCTTTGTTTGCCTCCATCCCCGAAGCAAAACAAAATCTATTTAAAATCACAAATAAAGCTTGCCACACAGATCTTTCGAGCATACCAAACATTAAAACGTCATCTACAAAAAATTATGACTAATTTCCATCCTAAAAGACAGCTAAATCCCCCTAAATTGTCCAGCAGTCACAAATCTACCAATTTTAGTACTCAAAGAATCCATCACCAAAATGAAAAGTAGGGGAGAAAGAGTGCATCCCTATCTCAGCCCCCTCCCAGGCTTAAAAAATTTCGATGCAACACCATTGATGATGATTGCCAAGGAAGAGGTAGTCATGCAGCCCATTATCCAGTTTACAGCAGCCCTGTCCAAACCAATCCTAAATAATAGCTGCCTTCAAAAACTCCAATCGACCCGATCATACGCCTTGCATAGATCAATCTTCATAACCATAGCCTATATCTTCTTAGTGTGGATCAAATGGATCACCTCCTGAGTAGTGGCAACCACATCGTAGTTATATTTTTATAAGAATATAATATCATGAGTACTAGTAATGAGGAAATGAAGAATAACAGCATTGAAGAAATGAGAAGTGTACAAAGACAAAGAGTTAGAAGACAAGGAGTAAATCATATGAATGAACTAGTTGAAATGGAAAAAGGGTTGAAGAGGATACAAAAAAATGAGCAACAAAGATTGCGAAGGCAACAAATAACTAATGATCAAAGGGAAGAATAAAAAAGGAAGGAACGTGAAAGTAAAAGGCTAGAAAGAGAAAGGCATAATGAGGATGAAAAGGAAGAAGAACGAAGAAATAATTCTGAAAGAAAAAAATTGAAATTTGAACGAATGAATGAGGATGAAAAATAAGAACAAAGAAGTCAAAATGGAGAACATGTAAGATCACATCGGAGAAGAAAATTAAGAGGTCTCAATGATGTAAGGTCAATAATTGAACCTCTTTCTCCTACAGATATGAATCTCCAAATGCATTAATGAATGGAGAAACATGACGATGAACATGAAATGATGTCCAATTTACCAATGGTTTCATACGAAGATGAAGTTACTACACATAAAATATTTTGTGAAAGAATTGATAAATTAGTTCATCCTCAAATGTGCCATGTGTGTGAGGAGTCATATCCAGGCATTCAAGTGGTGACTACTAAAACAGGTCCAATATGCACAAGATGTAAACGGGAGGGTAATAGGCATAGATTTTCATCACAAAATCATATGAATCTTGGGTTGCAGCCTTTGATCATTGGAATTCTTACACAAGTTGAGGAAATATTGATAGCACAAGTGAGTCCAATTTTGCAAGTATGCATTCAATAGGTGGCCAATACAAATACAGAGGGCATACAATCAGTGTTCCTCAAGATGTTAAAAATGTTTCCAAGAAATTACCTCGGAATATTAAGGACTTGGATTTAATGATAGTTGTACGAAAAAAATCTCAACAAGGATCAATTTATGATTTCACTGTGAGAAAGCAAAAGGTACTAGATGCATTAATCTATAATATTCAAAATGATCCATATTATAAAGGTGTAGAAATTGATATGCGTGTTGTGGAAGACTTACTAGAAAAAACAACGAATGTGTCACATATGATTAATTCTATTATACTACCAGACATGGATAATGACATGGACTTTGCAAAATTGGTTTTGATTAACTGGATTCTTTTTCCTTCTGAGTTGTGTTGGTTTCAATTAACTGGATTTGTTTTCCTTCTGAGTTGCATTGGTTCTCATTGGTTAAGTTTGTGCTCAGGAGTTACATGTAAGTAATCTGGCGATGATTTAAATTGTAATTCTATTTAACAATATTATGCATACTGGGGAACTGCTCATGAGGTGTCCTTGCGAACCGATATTGTCTCAATGAAATTTAAAGTCTTTAATGAAGAATCGTTATCATGCTTCTGGTCCAAATTTAATGTAGTGAAATTTATTGTATTACTGTATTAGTCTATTACATCTAAACCATTCAATCATTCATTCAATAGCTAAGGTATCAAAATCCTGGCAACCCTATATAGCGGTAATAAAAGAAAAATCTAATAACTCTCTAAGCTGCTATGAGATATCGTTAACGTATCGCTGTTATGAGATACCTTTACATATTAACTGATATTATTGTGAAATATCTTATGATTGAGTTCTATTTCATATTAATTTAATTTTTATTTGAGCGTTATTAACATTTTAAAATATTTAAATCAAATCAGAAAATTAGATCCCTTACGGTTATTGTGATTGTTTTATAAATTAATTTTTGAATTAATGTAATAAATAGAAAATGTATAATTGTTATTTTTAAATAAATTTAATTAATATGAAAAGTTTAACTACAATTGGATATGTTATATGGATTAACAAGAAAGTCCAGCCAGCTACGCATTCTACAGCCCAATCAATAATTGTGTTAATTTTGCTATATAATATAATATTATGTTATATTATTGCAGGCAATAATATAATACAAATTATATTATTGAGTTCTGTTTCATATTAATTTAATCTTTATTAGAGTTTAATTAACATCTAATAATATTTAAATCAAATCAAAAAATTAAATCTTATTGTGATTATTTTGTGACTGTTTTATAAATTAATTTTTTAATTAATTTAATAAATAAAAAATTTGTAATTGTTATTTTTAAATAAATTTAATTAATATGAAAATTTTAACTACAATTGGATATGTTATACGGATTGTTGTATGGATTAACAAGAAATTCCAATGAGCTACGCATTCTACAACCCAGTCAATAATTGTGTTAATTTTGCTATATAATATAATATTGTGTTATATTATTGCAGGCAATAATATAATATAAATTATAAATACCCGTATTACATATTTAGTCTTCGATGTTTTATTAATTATTTTTAGTTTTTAATGTTTAATTTATTATTTTTAGAATTTTTCATTAAAATAATATTGAAAGTGTTCCATGAAATTAAAATAATATATTTTTATTTTTATTTTTTATATTTTATAAAAAAATAGAAGCAAATAGTTGTTAATTTTTATGTTTTTTTTACAAGAATATAATATAATGAGTACTAGTAATGAGGAAGTGAATAATAACAACATTGATGAAATGTGAAGTGTACAAAGACAAAGAGTTAGAAGACAAGGAGAAAATCATATGAATGAACTAATTGGAATGGAAGAGGGTTGAAGAGGATACAAAAAAATGAGCAACAAAGATTGCGAAGGCAACAAATAACTGATGATCAAAGGGAAGAAAAACAAAGGATCGTGAAAGTAAAAGGCTAGAAAGAGAAAGGCATAATGAGGATGAAAAGGAAGAAGAACGAAGAAATAATTCTGAAAGAAAAAGTTTGAAATTTGAACGAATGAATGAGGATGAAAAAGAAGAACAAAGAAGTCAAAATAGAGAACAGGTAAGATCACATCGGAGAAGAAAATTAAGAGGTCTCAAGGATGTAAGGTCAATAATTGAACCTCTTTCTCCTACAGATATGAATCTCCAAATGCATCAATCAATGGAGAAACATGATGATGAACATGAAATGATGTCCAATGTACTAGTGGTTTCATACGAAGATGAAGTTACTACACATAAAATATTTCGTGAAAGAATTGATAAATTAGGTCATCCTCAAATGTGCCATGTGTGTGAGGAGTCATACTAGGCATTCAAGTGGTGACTACTAAAACATGTCCAATGTGCACAAGATATAAAAGGGAGGGTAATAGGCATAGGTTTTCATCACAAAATCATATGAATCCTCGGTTGCAGCCTTTGATCATTAGAAGTTTTACATAAGTTGAGGAAATGTTGATAGCACGAGCGAGTCCAATTTTGAAAGTAATTCATTCAATAGGTGGCCAATACAAATATAGAGGTAATACAATCAGTTTTCCTCAAGACGTTAAATATGTTGCCAAGAAATTACCTCGACATATTAAGGACTTGGATTTAATGATAGTTGTATGAAAAAAAGGTCAGCAAGGATAAATTTATGATTTCACTCTGAGAAAGAAAAAGGTACTAGATGCATTAATCTATAAGATTCAAAATGATCCATCTTATAAAGGTGTAGAAATTTATATGCGTGTTGTGGAAGAATTACAAGAAAAAATAATGAATGTGTCACATATGATTAATTCTATTATACTACCAGACATGGATAATGGCATATACTTTGCAATATTTGTTCCGATTAACTGAATTCGTTTTTCTTCTCAATTGTGTTGGTTCTGATTAACTGGATTCGTTTTCCTTCTAAGTGGCGTTGGTTCTCAATTGTAAATTTTGTGCTCAGGAGTTACAGGTAAGTAATCTGGTGATGATTTAAATTGTAATTCTATTTAACAACATTATGCATACTTGGGAACTGCTCATGAGGTGTCCTCGTGAACATATATTATTTGAGTGAAATTTAAAGTCTTTAATGAAGAATCGTTATCATGCTTCTACTCTAAATTTACTGTAGTAAAATTTACTGTATTAGTGTACTAGTATGTTACATCTAAACCATTCAACCATTTATTCAATAGCTAAGTAATCAAAAGCCTCGCAACCCTATATAGCGGTAATAAAAGAAATATCTAATAACTTTGTAAGCTGCTATGAGATATTGTTAACATATCGCTGCTATGAGATACCTTTACATATTAACTGATATAATTGTGAAATATCTTATGATTGAGTTCTATTTCATATTAAATTAATTTTTATTTGAGTGTTATTAACATTTAAGAATATTTAAATCGAATCAGAAAATTAGATTCCTTACAGTTATTGTGATTGTTTTATAAATTAATTTTTGAATTAATTTAATAAATAGAAAAATTGTAATTGTAATTTTTAAATAAATTTAATTACTATGAAAATTTTAACTATAATTGGATATGTTATATGGAATAACAAGAAAGTCCAGCGTTTAGGCTTCCCAAGCTGACGCTGGTGCAGTTTTGTATCAGTACTTTTATACATAATAGAAATTAGTCTTACTTAGAAAAAAAAAACCAAGAAAGTCCAGCAAGCTACGCATTATATAGCCCAATCAATAATTGTGTTAATTTTGCTATATAATATAATATTATGTTATATTATTGCAGGCAATAATATAATATAAATTATATTATTGAGTTTTGTTTCATATTAATTTAATCTTCATTTGTGTGTTATTAAAATTTAATAATATTTAAATCAAATCAGAAAATTAGATCTTATTGTGATTGTTTTATAAATTAATTTTTGAATTAATTTAATAAATAAAAAATTGTTATTGTTATTTTTAAATAATCTTAATTAATATGAAAAGTTTAACTACAATTGGATATGTTATATGGATTAATAAGAAATTCCAGCGAGCTACGCATTATACAACCTAGTAAATAATTGTGTTAGTTTTGTTATATAATATAATATTATGTTATATTATTGCATGCAATAATATAATATAAATTATAAATACGAGTATTACATAATTAGTCTCCGATGTTTTATTAATTATTTTTAGTTTTTAATGTTTCATTTATTATTTTAGAATTTTTCATTAAAAAAAAATATTGAAAGTGTTCCATGAAATTAATATAATATAATAGAAGTAGTTGTTAATTTTTATGTTTTTTTTTACAGGAATATAATATCATGAGTACTAGTAATAAGGAAGTGAAGAATAACAACATTGATGAAATTAGAAGTGTACAAAGACAAAGAGTTAGAAGACAAGGAATAAATCATATGAATGAACTAATTGAAATGGAAAAACGGTTGAAGAGGATACAAAAAAATGAGCAACAAAGATTGCGAAGGCAACAAATTACTGATGATCAAAGGAAAGAAAAACAAAGGAAGGATCATGAAAGTAAAAGGCTAGAAAGAGAAAGGCATAATGAGGATGAAAAGGAAGAAGAATGAAGAAAAAATTATGAAAGAAAAAGATTGAAATTTGAACGAATGAATGAGGATGAAAAAGAAGAACAAAGAAGTCAAAATAGAGAACAGGTAAGATCACATCGGAGAAGACAATTAAGAGGTCTCAATGATGTAAGGTCAATAATTGAACCTCTTTCTCCTACAGATATGAATCTCCAAATGCATCAACGAATGGAGAAACGCGATGATGAACATTAAATGATGTCCAATGTACCAGTGGTTTCATACGAAGATGAAGTTACTACACAAAAGATTTCATGAAAGAATTGATAAATTAGGTCATCCTCAAATGTGCCATGTGTGTGAGGAGTCATATCCAGGAATTCAAGTGGTGAATACTAAAACGGCTCCAATGTGCACAAGATGTAAATGGGGGGAGGGGGGGGGGTGTTAGTAGGCATAGATTTTCATCACAAAATCATATGAATCTTGGGTTGCAGCCTTTGATCATTGGAATTCTTACACAAGTTGAGGAAATGTTGATAGCACGAGCGAGTCCAATTTTGAAAGTAATGCATTCAATAGGTGGCCAATACAAATATATATGGCATAAAATCAGTTTTCCTCAAGATGTTAAATATGTTGCCAAGAAATTACCTCAGCATATTAAGGACTTGGATTTAATGATAGTTGTATGAAAAAAAGGTCAGCAAGGATAAATTTATGATTCCACTCTGAGAAATAAAAAGGTACTAGATGTATTAATGTATAAGATTCAAAATGATCCATATTATAAAGGTGTAGAAATTGATACGCGTGTTGTGGAAAACTTACAAGAAAAAACAACAAATGTGTCAAATATGATTAATTCGATTATACTACCAAACATGGATAATGACATGGACTTTGCAATATTGGTTCCGATTAACTGGATTCATTTTCCTTCTAAGTTGTGTTGGTTCCGATTAACTGGATTCGTTTTTCTTCTGAGTTGTGTTGGTTCTCATTGGTTAAGTTTGTGCTCAAGACTTAGAGGTAAGTAATATGGTGATGATTTAAATTTTAATTCTATTTAACAACATTATACATACTTTGGAACTACTCATGAGGTGTCTTCGCGAACCGATATTGTTTAAGTGAAATTTAAAGTCTTTAATGAAGAATCATTATCATGCTTCTGCTTCAAATTTACTATAGTGAAATTTATTGTATTACTGTACTAGTCTATTACATCTAAACCATTCAACCATTCATTCAATAGCTAAGGAATCAAAAGCCTGGCAACCCTATATAGCGGTGATAAAAGAAATATCTAATAATTGTGTAAGTTGCTATGAGGTACCGTTAACGTATCGCTGCTATGAGATACATTTACATATTAACTAATACAATTGTGAAATATCTTATGCCTGAGTTTTGTTTCATATTAATTTAACTTTTATTTGAGTGTTATTAAAATTTAAGAATATTTAAATCGAATCAGAAAATTAGACCCCTTACGGTTATTGTGATTGTTTTATAAATTAATTTTTGAATTACTGTAATAAATAGAAAAATTGTAATTGTTATTTTTATATAATTTTAATTACTATGAAAAGTTTAACTATAATTGGATATGTTATATGGATTAACAAGAAAGTCCAGCCAGTTACGCATTCTACAGCCCAGTCAATAATTGTGTTAATTTTGCTATATAATATAATATTATGCTATATTATTGCAGACAATAATATAATATAAATTATATTATTGAGTTTTGTTTCATATTAATTTAATCTTTATTTGAGTGTTATTAACATTAAATAATATTTAAATCAAATTAGAAAATTAGATCTTATTGTGATTGTTTTATAAATTAATTTTGGAATTAATTTAATAAATAAAAAAATTGTAATTGTTTTTTTTTAGTAAATTTAATTAATATGAAAAGTTTAACTACAATTGGATATGTTATATGGATTGTTATATGGACTAACAAGAAATTATAGCGAGCTACACATTCTACAACCATATTAAGGACTTGGATTTAATGATAGTTGTACGAAAAAAGGTCAGTAAGGATAAATTTATGATTTCACTTTGAGAAAGCAAAAGGTACTAGATGCATTAATCTATAAGATTCAAAATGATCCATATTATAAAGGTGTAGAAATTGATATGCGTGTTGTGGAAGACTTACTAGAAAAAACAACGAATGAGTCACATATGATTAATTCTATTATACTACCAGACATGGATAATGACATGGAATTTGCAATATTGTTTCTGATTAACTGGATTTGTTTTCCTTCTGAGTTGTGTTGGTTCTGATTAACTGGATTCGTTTTCCTTCTGAGTTGCATTGGTTCTCATTGGTTAAGTTTGTGCTAAGGAGTTACAGGTAAGTAATCTGGCGATGATTTAAATTGTTATTCTATTTAACAACATTATGCATACTTGGGAACTGCTCATGAGGTGTCCTCGCGAACAAATATTGTTTGAGTGAAATTTAAAGTCTTTAATAAAGAATCGTTATCATGCTTCTGCTCCAAATTTACTGTATTACTGTACTATTCTATTACATCTAAACCATTCAACCATTCATTCAATAGCCAAGCAATCAAAAGCTTGGAAACCCTATATAGTAGTAATAAAAGAAATATCTAATAACTCTGTAAGCTGCTATGAGATACCATTAACGTATCGTTGCTATGGGATACCTTTACATATTAACTGATATTATTCTGAAATATCTGATGATTGAGTTCTATTTCATATTAATTTAAGTTTTATTTGACTATTATTAACATTTAAGAATATTCAAAACGAATCAGAAAATTAGATCCCTTACGGTTATTGTGATTGTTTTATAAATTAATTTTTGAATTAATGTAATAAATAGAAAAATTGTAATTGTTATTTTTAAATAAATTTAATTAATATGAAAAGTTTAACTACAATTGGATATGTTATATGGATTAACAAGAAAGTCCAGCGAGCTACGCATTCTACAGCACAGTCAATAATTGTGTTAATTTTGCTATATAACATAATATTATGTTATATTATTGCAGGCAATAATATAATATAAATTATATTATTGAGTTTTTTTTCATATTAATTTAATCTTTATTTGAGTGTTATTAACATTTAATAATATTCAAATCAAATCAGAAAATTAGATCTTATTCTGATTGTTTTATAAATTAAATTTTGAATTAATTTAATAAATAAAAAAATTGTAATTGTTATTTTTAAATAAATTTAATTAATATGAAAAGTTTAACTATAATTGGATATGTTATATGGATTGACAAGAAATTCCAACGAGCTACGCATTCTACAACCCAGTCAATAATTGTGTTAATTTTGCTATATAATATAATAGTATGTTATATTATTGCAGGCAATAATATAATATAAATTATAAATACCCCTATTACATAATTAGTCTTCGGTGTTTTATTAATTATTTTTAGTTTTTAATGTTTCATTTATTATTTTTAGAATTTTTCATTAAAATAAATATTGAAAGTGTTCCATGAAATTAAAATAATATATTTTTATTTTTATTTTTTATATTTTATAAAAAAAAAAAAAAATAGAAGCAAATAGCTGTTAATTTCTATGTTTTTTTAGAGGGATATAATATCATGAGTACTAGTAATGAATAAGTGAAGAATAACAACAAATGAGAAGTGTACAAAGACAAAGAGTTAGGAGACAAGGAGTAAATCATGTGAATGAACTAATTGAAATAGAAAAAGGGTTGAAGAGGATACAAAAAAATGAGCAACAAATATTGCGAAGGCAACAAATAACTGATGATGAAAGGGAAGAAAAACAAAGGAAGGATCATGAAATTAAAGGCTAGAAAGAGAAAGGCATAATGAGGATGAAAAGGAAGAAGAATGAAGAAATAATTTTGAAAGAAAAAGATTGAAATTTGAATGAATGAATGAGGATGAAAAAGAAGAACAAAGAAGTCAAAATAGAGAACAGGTAAGATCACATCACAGAAGAATATTAAGAGGTATCAATGATGTAAGGTCAATAATTGAACCTCTTTTTCCTATAGATATGAATCTCCAAATGCATCAACGAATGGAGAAACATGATGATGAACATGAAATGATGTCGAATATACCAGTGGTTTCATACGAAGATGAAGTTACTACACATAAATGATTTTGTGAAAGAATTGATAAATTAGGTCATCCTTAAATGTGCCATGTGTTTGAGGAGTCATATACAGGCATTCAAGTGGTGACTACTAAAACAGGTCCAATGTGCACAAGATGTAAATGGGAGGGTAATAGGCATAGATTTTCATCACAAAATCATATGAATTGTGGGTTGCAGCCTCTGATCATTGGAAGTCTTACACAATTTGAGGAAATGTTGATAGCACGAGCGAGTCCAATTTTGCAAGTAATGCATTCAATAGGTGGCCAATACAAATTTAGAGGGCATACAATCAGTTTTCCTCAAGATGTTAAAGATGTTGCCAAGATATTACCTCGGCACATTAAGGACTTGGATTTAATGGTAGTTGTACAAAAAAAAGGTCAGCAAGGATCAGTTTATGATTTCACTGTGAGAAAGAAAAAGGTACTAGATGCATTAATCTATAAGATTCAAAATGATCCATATTATAAAGGTGTAGAAATTGATATGTGTTCTGTGGAACACTTACCAAAAAAAACAACGAATGTGTCACATATGATTAATTCTATTATACTAACTAATATGGATAATGATATGGAATTTGCAATATTGGTTCAGATTAACTGGATTCGTTTTCCTTCTGAGTTACGTTGGTTCTCATTGGTTAAGTTTGTGCTTAGGAGTTACAAGTAAGTAATCTGGCGATGATTTAAATTGTAATTCTATTTAACAACATTATGCATACTTGAGAACTACTTGTGAGGTGTCCTCACAGACAGATATTGTTTGAGTGAAATTTAAAGTCTTTACTAAAGAATCTTTATCATGCTTCTACTCCAAATTTATTGTAGTGAAATTTATTGTATTACTGTAATAGTCTATTACATCTAAACCATTCAACCATTCGTTCAATAGCTAAGGAATCAAAAGCCTGGTAACCCTATATAGAGGTAATAAAAGAAATATCTAATAACTCTGTAAGTTGTGATGAGAT
This sequence comes from Pinus albicaulis, assembly GCA_034641835.2. Lineage (NCBI taxonomy): Eukaryota > Viridiplantae > Streptophyta > Pinopsida > Pinales > Pinaceae > Pinus > Pinus albicaulis. The sequence continues at coordinate 407,700,884 of CM076581.1, read as the reverse complement.
ACCGTTAACGTATCACTGCTATGAGATACCTTTACATATTAACTGATATAATTGTGAAATATCTTATGATTGAGTTCTGTTTCATATTAATTTAATTTTTATTTGAGTGTTATTAACATTTAAGAATATTTAAATCAAATCAGAAAATTAGATCCCTTACGGTTATTGTGATTGTTTTATAAATTATTTTTTGAATTAATGTAATAAATAGAAAAATTATAATTGTTATTTTTAAATAAATTTAATTAATATGAAAATTTTAACTACAATTGGATATGTTATATGGATTAACAAGAAAGTCTAGCCCGCTATGCATTCTACATCCTAGTCAATAATTGTGTTAATTTTGCTATATAATATAATATTATGTTATATTATTGCATGCAATAATATAATATAAATTATATCACTGAGTTCTATTTCATATTAATTTAATATTTATTTGAGTGTTATTAACATTTAATAATATTTAAATCAAATCATAAAATTAGATCTTATTGTGATTGTTTTATAAATTAATTTTGGAATTAATTTAATAAGTAAAAAAATTGTAATTGTTATTTTTAAATAAATTTAATTAATATGAAAAGTTTAACTACAATTGGATATGTTATATGGATTTTTATATGGATTAACAAGAAATTCCAACGAGCTACACATTCTACAGCCCAGTCAATAATTGTGTTAATTTTGTTATATAATATAATATTATGTCATATTATTGCAGGCAATAATATAATATAAATTATAAATATCCATATTACTTAATTAGTCTTCAATGTTTTATTAATTATTTTTAGTTTTTAATGTTTCATTTATTATTTTTAGAATTTCTCATTAAAAAAATATTGAAAGTGTTCCATGAAATTAAAATAATATAATTTATTTTTATTTTTTATATTTTATAAAAAAAAAATAGAAGCAAATAGTTGTTAATTTTTATGTTTTTTTTTACAGGAATATAATATCATGACTAATAGTAATGAGGAAGTGAAGAATAACAACATTGAAGAAATGAGAAGTGTACAAAGACAAAGAGTTAGAAGACAAGGAGTAAATCATATGAATGAACTAATTAAAATGGAAAAATGGTTGAAGAGGATACAAAAAAATGAGCACCAAAGATTGTGAAGGAAAAAAATAACCGATGATGAAAGGGAAGAAAAACAAGGGAAGGATCGTGAAAGTAAAAGGCTAGAAAGAGAAAGGCATAATGAGGATGAAAAAGAAGAAGAACGAAGAAATAATTCTGAAATAAAAAGATTGAAATTTGAATGAATGAATGAGGATGAAAAATAAGAACAAAGAAGTCAGAATAGAGAACAGGTAATATCACATCGGAGAAGACAATTAAGAGGCCTCAATGATGTAAGGTCAATAATTGAACCTCTTTCTCCTACATATATGAATGTCCAAATGCATCAACGAATGGAGAAACATGATGATGAACATGAAATGATGTCCAATGTACCAGTGGTTTCATACGAAGATGAAGTTACTACACATAAAATATTTTGTGAAAGAATTGATAAATTAGGTCATCCTTAAATGTGCCATGTGTTTGAGGAGTGATATCCAGGCATTCAAGTGGTGACTACTAAAATAGGTCCAATGTGCACAAGATGTATGGTAATAGGCATAGATTTTCATCACAAAATCATATGAATCCTAGGTTGCAGCCTTTGATCATTGTAAGTCTTACACAAGTTGAAGAAATGTTGATAGCACAAGCAAGTCCAATTTTGCAAGTAATGCATTCAATAGTTGGCCAATACAAATATAGAGGGCATACAATCAGTTTTCCTCAAGATGTTAAAGATGTTGCCAAGAAATTACATCGGCATATTAAGGACTTGGATTTAATGATAGTTGTATGAAAAAAAGGTCAGCAAGGATCAATTTATGATTTCACTATGAGAAAGCAAAAGGTACTAGAAGCATTAATCTATAAGATTCAAAATTATCCATATTATAAAGGTGTAGAAATTGATATGCGTGCTGTGGAAGACTTACTAGAAAAAACAACAAATGTGTCACATATGATTAATTCTATTATAATACCAGACATGGATAATGACATGGACTTTGCAATATTGGAAGAAGGTCCAAGCCATGAAGATGCTTTAGAAGATTATGACAAAACTTCCTTTGCTGCAAGGCCTCCAAACTCACCTAGGGAAATTGAACTTATTCGAGCATGGGTAGATAATCCTAATGGAGAAGTAAACCAACTAGATGATGAAACTAGAAATGTCATTAATTGGCCTACAATTTTTTCATCTCCGATAAATGAGTATAATACTGAAGGGTTATTTGGTATGGCATTTCCAACATTGTTCCCTAGAGGAGAAGCTGATTGTTTACAACCATGACTAAGAAATGTTCATCTTCATGAGTATGCAAAACATCTCCTTCAATTTCGTGATAATAGATTTGGGAATCATCTTCGATTTAGATACTTTTTACTTAATATTATCATGAGATATTGTGCTCAAGAGTCTTCTGCAGTTTTTGTTATAAAAAAATATGACATAACTACCTACAACAGTTGATGAGTTACGAGAGAATTTACAAAATCTTCCCAATTCTAAAATTGCAGATTGATTGATGAGATTTGGACATATTTTAAGAGGTACACATTCATATTGGACCAAATGTTGTGCAGAATTATGTGACTTGGTTCAACAAATTGGGACTCCTACAATATTCCTCACACTAAGTGTAGTAGATATGCAATGACCCGATTTTCATATCTTGATGCTTGGTACCTCTCCTGCAGATTCAAATGAAGCAAGGAAATGTAGGCGCAAAAATGTGATTGATAATCCTCACATTGCAGCAAGTTATGTGCATTTGAGACATACATTGTTTCGAGATGAGATTTTTTCAAAATTTCATCATGCTACAGATTTTTGGTGTCGTTATGAATGGAAACATCGTGGATCTCCACAAGTGCATGGTTTTCTTTGGCTAAAATATGCTCCCAATATGGACAAATTGAATTGGAATGACCCCACTCAAGTTAGATTTGCAAAAGAATAATTTGATGCATTCAATCCACGCAATGAATAAAAAAAAATAAAGATCCCTATTCAATGAAATGACGATGATCATCCTTGCATAAAGAATACCGAACAAATATTTCAGTCTGATCCAATAATTGACTATTAATAACTTCTCAATTGTGTTGAATGCCACATTACATGCAATGAGAAATCATGCCTTCGAAAGAAAGGTGGAAAATTGGTGTGTAGATATAAGGCACCATGGGAGCTATGCAAAATGTCAAGACTTTATGTTGATGAGAGTGGAGAAAAAATATATGAACCTATATGAAATGATGATAGATTAAATACACATATTCGAGAAACATTGATGATGTGGAGTGCAAATATGGATTGGAAACCTGTTCTTTCTAAACATGTTATGATTAAATACATAGAAAAATATGCAGCCAAAGCATAAAAAGGGTCAGAGAGCTTCCATGATACGTTGATGCGTATTTCTTCAATTCAAAATCCAAATGAACCAGCAGCACGCGCATATAGAACATTGTTGTGTGAGACTATCGTTGATAGGGATATATGAGCGCAAGACTCATGCCATATGCTTTTGGAGTTTCCTCTTTCTAAATGTAGTTTTAAATTCATTGTTCTAAATGTTGGGATAAAGGTTTTCAAACAGGTCAAAGTTGATGTAAATAATGACCATAATGATAATTCCCTTATTGATGCATACACAAAGAGACTTGTCATTATGGAGCACCTTTCATTGATAGGTGCTTCTAGATCCTAGTCATATGACAAACGTCGTCGTGATGAGAAATGGTTACCGCGAAATAATGAAGCCATTGTACAAGTATTTCCTAAGTTTAATTCAATTCCTCCTCGCCAAAATGATAGGTTTGTGGAGTTTTATTGCTCTGAGTTAGTATTGTACAATCCCTTTCGTGATTTTCATCAGATATTTGAGCTACAGACGATGAAATCGTACAAAATTGGGAAACATTTTCCTATAATCCTTGGCATATTGATCGTAATCCAATACCTTCAAGGGATACAACTCAATGTCCAGATGAGGATGCAGATGTTTTACATGTACAACATAATGATTCTAAGAAACATGAGTGGGAGATTATTTCTGGATTGTATAAGAATAAGTTTATACATGCCAGTGAATTTGACATGATTGGATTTAGGGATCGTGATGTTATGAAAAATTGGAGCTCTATCTTTGTTGATGAAGAGACATCAATACGTGCAGTGAAATTCATATGTGATAAGAAGAATGTGAATGCAATTGTTACTACTAAATCTTTAAAAAAATATTCATTTGAAATTTTAGGGGGAAAACAAAAAATAACATGTAATATAGTTCATGAACATCACAAAGGAGATGGAAATCAATATTTGTATATGATTATCCAATGGAAAATAGGTACTGGAAAGTCTTACTTGATTGGTGTTATTAAACAATACTTGAAATTGAATCTCTTCCCCATAAGAGCCCATTGCTTCTTTTGGCCCCTACCGGTGTTGCAGCATTCAACATATCTGCATCAAAAATACACTCTGATATTTATATACTGATAAGAAACTTCACTGATTTACAAGGGTCACGTTTCTTACCTTACAAGAGGAGATGAAACATATTAAGTACATACTTATTGATGAGATGAGTTTTATAGGGAGAAATTTGTTGACACAAACTGATGCCCGACTTCGTCAAGCTTTTCCTCATAATAAAGAAGTCCCATTCAGAGGCATATCAATTATATTGGTTGGAATTTTGGACAACTACGTTCTATTATAGATAGAACTGCATATGCAGGTGAAGGTCATGCAAAAGAATTATGGAATTTATTCACAACTGTTGTAACTCTCGATACAGTATCCAGGCAAGATGGGAATAACAATGATAAAATATGTTTTCGTCATCTATTATTGAACATCAGAGATTCCATTCCAACAATAGAAGATTGGAAATTACTAATGACACGTACAGATTCAAATTTGGATGCTTAAACAAAAGAATCATTTAATAAGGCTATATATTTGTTTGCAACAAATGATGATGTGAAAAATCACAATAAGCGTTGTTTGATATCCCTAAATAACCCTGTTGCACATAGTGTTGCTACAAGATCAAATAAAAACCACACCATTGAATCAGATGAGGAAAATTTTCATTATGAGCTCCTTCTTGTTGTTGGAGCTAGGGTTATGCTTACTTCAAATTTATGGACTAATGCAGGACTTGTCAACGATGCCCTTGGAATAGTTCAAGATATTGTGTATAATCCTAGAACATTTCCTCTTGATCCTCCAACATATGTTTTAGTAAAATTTGATAACTATGTTGGAGTTCCACAGGATGAACTATTCCCTCATACTGTTCCTATTATACCTATTGAAAGAGGTCATAGTAAACAAATTCCATTGAGACTTTATTGGGGATTAACTATTCATAAGTCTTACGGATTGACATTGGAGAAGGAAACTATTGATATTGGAAGGACAGAGCGTCAAGGTCTCACTTTTACAGCGATATCTCGAGTTAAATCTTTGGATGGTATTCGATTTCAACCTCCTTTTTCATACGATCGATATGAAAAAATGGAAAAGTGTGTTGGTGTGTCATGGAGAAAAGAAGAAGAAGAGAGATTAATATTAAATACTAAGTAATTTATGTTTTTTTTCAATATTTTTTTTCATATCACATTTGAATGACATCCTTGTTATATTTTTTATTCAATATTTAAATTATTTCACTTTTTATCACTAAAAATTGTTACACTCATATCATTTGTTTCTATTTGTATTTATAATCGCGTCAATTTCAAAGTATGATGTACATCTAAAAAATACACATCATTATGATAATCTAAAAATGTGAAATTGTTTCCCTCAACTGGAACCAGCCTAGATCCATCTAACTCTGGATCTATCATGCGCCGAGAGGGATCAAATCCCTCGAGGTGCAAGCCTTTCTCAAATTATACACTACAAAAAGAAGGCTTGCACCTCAAGGAATTTGATCCCTCTCGACGCATGATAGATCCGAAGTTAGATGGATCTAGGCTGGTAGTCTCTTAAGTAGATGCAGATTGCTGGCTTGAAAAAAAATATATAGTAAGAAAACAATTCATCTTCAATATTTTACAAAATCTTAACATGGATATTTTGTCTGAATTTACCAAGGAACAACACCTGATGGAAAATAAATAGTTGTGAAGAAGATGTCCTTAAAATCTCTGCAAGGAAAGTAAGAATTTCTGAATGAAGTTAAACTTGTGGCCAAAATTCAACATTGGAATCTTGTGAACCTTCTAGGTTGTTCTGCAGAGGGATTAGAGAGGTTTCTTGTTTATGAATACCTACCAAATAAGAGCCTTGTTAAAATCCTATTTGGTGAGCTACACCTATATTGTAATTATGTTATATTTGGATTAAAAAATATTGCTATTACACCACTACAATTCATTAGTGGCTTGGATGCATGGATAGAGATCCAAACAAGCACCCCCAGCTTGATTAGCATAAGCATTACAACATAGCAATGGGAGTAGCTCGTGGGCACTTCTATCTTCACGAGGATTTTCAACTGTGGATTATTCATCGAGATATTAAAGCAAGCAATATCTTGTTGGATGAGAAATTGAATCCGAAGATTGCAGATTTCGGGTTGGAAAAAATTTTCTCTAAAGAGGAGACTCATGTCAGTACAAGAGTTGTTGGAACTTAGTAAGACTCCAAGACAATCATCACTCCCACAAACAATTGAGAGCTATTAACAATTATGGATGAATATATTTTACTCTATGTTGATTAATTGATTTCAAGAGGAATGTGTTGGAAATACTCTCAACCACCGCCATGAAAAAGGAGTGGCAGCAGCCCACGCTTCATTTAATTTTCTGCACAGGGAAGGACAAACCCCAGTTTTCAAATCTGGAGGTGTTCACGCAAAATATCAAAACATAGTACTGGGAGCCATACTTTGCGTTATTTCTTACTTAGCCGTATTCACCTACCTGTTTGGCCGCAGCGTCGCGCCCACAAATTTTCTTGTTTACCCTTAAGCTTTTTCATTGAATGTTATTTCCCTGCCGATGTGATATCGGCGGGACCCACCACCAACCTTATTGCATTTTTAAACTCGTGAAATCCTTTGCATTCCACCATTTCCTTTGTTTTATGCATGTCGTACTTATCGCGCCTTTTCACGTCGTCGCCCGCACTTCGCAAAATTTATGGTTTAACTTTAAAGCCCACACTGAAACTTATATTTCCGCCAATGCGATCTGACGAGACCCACCATATAATTTCCGCATTACCGCATAAACCTTTTCTCGCCTTATTTCCTTATCTTTTATGCATTTCTTATTTCCCACAGCTTACCACCCACAGCTCGCACTTCGCAAGTTATAATTTTTAATATTAAGACTGCCCGCAAGTTGTTTTGTTTTGTTTGCAATGCGATCGCAAAGGGGCACATGTCAAGCTCAGGAGGGTAGTGCAAAGCGCACATCATAAAGCTCAGGAGTTAAAGGATAAGCGCCCATAGGTTAAGATGTTTATGTGCGATGCAATGTGCCACATCACATCGCATATCGCAAGAATTAAGGTTTTCACTTGTTCACACATATGTTAAATGATAAGATCATCGATGTGCAATGGAGCGTTGGATGCGATATGGTTTAGCAAATGGAACTGATAAAACTTCATGTCCACCATTTTGTGTTTTCTGTACACTTTTTCGTGTATAAGTAGCCAAGTAGAGCCAAGGGACAATTTGGTTGTTGAACGTCTGATTCTTCATTGAATTGCTTTGAATTCTCAGGCTCAGGCCAATTTCATATAAACCTATGTAAATTCATTTTGTTTTCTGTGAAGGAATGAATTGAATTTCAGAGAAGAGTTGAATAAATTTCAAAGTATTCCTCTCCTGTGTTTTACATTGTCTGTATGTGAATTGTTTGACTGTTATTTCCACAATATTCATCATGCTCTGTGTTGTGGGGGAATGCATCCCTCTGTGTTTTTTTTATTCAATAATTCCAACATGGTATCAGATCAGGTCTAGACTCTCAGTGAAAGAAGGAGTCTTTACTGAAGAAGCTGTAAGATTTTTTGTAGAAGCGGAAGTCTCCAGCAGCGAGAAATCTTTTATAGCAATGAGAAAGTTTTTGCTTACACAGTCAAGATGGTAGCAACAAGCACAAGCCTGAAAAATCCCCAACTACCATAGTTCATTGGGAAGAATTATGATTACTGGGCTATTACAATGAAGGCCCTATTCTCCTCAAAAGATATTTGAGAGCTAGTGGAATATGGTTTCCAAGAACCAACAGATGCAGCAACATATAATGCTTTGACACAAGCATAAAGAGATTTGTTGAGAGAAAATAAGAAGAAGGACTCCAAAGTCCTCTTCTATATTTTTCAAGAAGTACATGAGAGTATTTTTCCAAGGATTGCAACAACAACAAAGTCTAAGGAGGCATGGGATACCCTCCAGATAGCCTATCAAGGCATGGAAAAGGTGAAGAAAACAAAACTTCAAATGTTGAGAAGAGGTTTTGAAACTCTTTGTATGAAAGAGTCTGATAACATAGACTCATTATTCACACATGTGATTGGGTTGGCTACCCAGATAAGGTCTCATGGAGAGACACTTGAAGAAAGGAGAATATTGGAGAAAGTCTTAAGAAGTCTACCATCAAGGTTGGATGCCGTAGTAGTGGCCATAGAAGAGACAAAGGATCTCTCACAGTTTTCAGTGGATGAGCTTCATGCATCACTAATGTCTCATGAGAACAGACTGAATAAAGCAAAAAAATCGTCATTTGAGCATGCATTCAAGACACAATTGTCTTTTGGTCAAGGTAGAGGTCGAGGAAGATCAAACTACCGAGGAAGAGGGAGAAGCCCACACAGAGGTGGAAGAAGCAGCCCTGCAAGCACAAGTGGAAGGGGTAGAAATCAGAATCCAAGCCAAGGCTCAAGCCAGAATCAAGCACAAGGACAGAGGTATGATAATCTCAAGTCCATTTTCATTATTGTAAAAATTATGGCCATTATGAAAATGAATGTAGAAAGAAGCAAAATGACATGGGTAGTAAACCTAGTGTAAATTTTACGAAAGAAAATGAGAACCAAGGAAAAGTGATTTTAACTTGTAATGTAGCACAAGAAAAACAAGAAGATGTATCGTTCTTAGATTCAGGGTGTAGTAACCATATGACTAGAAACATAGAAATGTTTTCCAATTTAGATGAAAGTGTAAAATCTGAAGTGACAACAGGGACTAATAGCAAGTTCTCTGTCATGGGGAAAGGAAGAGTAAACATACTGACAAAGAAGGGAGAGAAGAAGTTTATGCCAGATGTCTATTATGTACCTGGCATGAAATGTAACCTTCTAAGCATTGGACAACTCATGCATAAGGGCCACAACGTGTTTTTTAAGAATGATGTGTGCACAATCATGGATATACCTCCAAGTAGACAGGTCATTGCAAAAGTGCATATGAAAAGCAATAGAATGTTTCCTCTCAAGATCAGATCAGACTTTAAGGAAGGAGGTGTTGTAGCAGTTGTCACACAAGAAATCTTTCAAGAAGAAGTGAAAGATGAAAATTGGTTATGGAATTTGAGATTTGGACATATCAATTTCAGAGGTTTGAACTTGTTGCATAGAAAAGGCATGGTAAAGGGATTACCACTTATAGAGAAACCAAAAAGCCTATGTGAAGGCTTCTTCTTGGGAAAACAACACAGAAAATCATTTCCAGCAGGAAAGAGTATAAAGGCAAAGGCACCCTTGGAGATTTTCCACTCAGATTTGTGCGTACCAATGCAAACTCCATCATTAGCTGGAAATCACTATATGTTGACACTTAGAGACGAGTACACAAGGAAGACATGGTTCTATTTCATAAAACAGAAAAGTGAAGTGTTTGAATAGTTCTACCACTTCAAAGCTCTTGTTGAGAAGCAAAGTGGACACTACATAAAAGTGTTGAGAACTAATATAGGTGGAGAATATATCTCCAAAGACTTCCTACGTTTTTGTAGGGAGCATGGGATTCATAAGCAGTTTACCGCAAGGTATACACCTCAGCAAAATGGTGTAGTAGAACAAAAGAATAGGACCATCATGGACATGGTAAGAATTATTTTGAAGGCAAAGCATTCGCCAAATGAGTATTGGGCAGAAGCTGTAAATGGTGCAGTTTATATTTTAAATAGATTTCCGACCAAAGCTATTATGAACAGAGTTCCAGAAGAAGCACGGAGTGAAACAAAGAAAGTTGTCACTCACATGAGAGTGTTTGGATGTGTGGCATATGCACATGTCCCGAATCAGTTAAGGAAGAAGTTGGACAACAAGGGGGAGAAGTGTATATTTATTGGATACAATGATGAATCCAAGGCCTACAAGCTCTATAATCCATCAACCAAGAAGATAATAATCAGTAGAGATGTTCATTTCATAGAAGAAGAAGATTGGGATGAAAGTTTAGAGAAGATAGTGAATGTGAAGACATGTATTTGACATGAAGACAAAGAGGAATTGATTGTAGAAAATAATTCCTCAATGGTGGCTCCTACTCCACCTACACAAGCTCAATAGAGCACACCACAAGCAGGCAATAGAGCAACATTGAGAAACCAAGAAAGTGCTTCTCCAAGCACACCACAGGGATCGGCAACTCCCTCGAGTTCAAGAGAAAATCCAAGCACATCTTCAGCATATACAAGAAGACCAAAACTCAGAAATTTAAGTGAAATTTATGAGCAAGAAGAAGTTAATAATAATGCTGGTCTGAATTCTTTATTTGCTTTATTTTGTCATGTTCATGACCCAATCCATTTTTAAGATGCAATAAAATAAGAGAAGTGGATTGAAGCAATGAATAAAGAGATAGGAGCAATAGAAAATAATGACACATGGGAATGAGTGGACCTCCCACAAGGAAAAGAAGTTATTTTAGTAAAATGGGTCTATAAGACCAAGAGAAACATTGAAGGCAAGATAGAAAGGCACAAAGCAAGGCTAGTTGTCAAAGGCTACAAGCATCAACAAGGTAGAGACTATGAGTAAAACTTTGCACTAGTTGCAAGGATGGAGACAGTGCAGACAGTGTTGTCCATAGTAGCACAAAAAAAGTGGAAACTTTATCAAATGGATGTGAAGTCAGCATTCTTGAATGGAGTGTTGAAAGAGGAGGTATATGTTGAACAACCTCCTGGCTATGAAATAGAAGGCCAAGAACACAAAGTGTGTAAGTTGAAGAAATCTCTTTATGGGTTGAAGCAAGCACCAAGAGCATGGTACAATAGGATTGATGCTTACCTGATAGACAATGGGTTTGACAAGTGTGATGGTGAACCCACACTCTACATCAAAGAAAATGATGGTAAAATTCTTATTGTTGTTCTATATGTAGATGATTTGATTTTCATAGGAAATGATGTTTCTCTCATTGTTGATTTTAAAGAAGTCATGAAGAGTGAATTTGACATGACTGACTTGGGTTTGCTAAGATATTTTTTGGGCATAGAAGTCAAGAAAACAGAAAAGGGGATTTTTATCTCCCAAGAAAATTATGTTGAAGAAGTTTTAAAGAGGTTCAATATGAAGAACATCAAGCCATCATCAACTCCAACTATCATGGGGTTGAAATTGAGCAAGGAAGATTTTAGCAAGAATGTTGATCCGACATTGTACAATAGCATGGTTGGCAGTCCAATGTATTTGACTGCAACTAGGCCTAATATAATGTATGCAGTAAGTTTGATATCCAGATTCATGGAGACCCAAGGAGACACATTGGCAAGCAGGCAAGATAATATTGAGGTATGTAAATGGAACAAAGGAGTATGGTGTTCTATACTCCATATCTGATAATTTTAAGTTGATTGGCTACGCTGACAGTGATTGGGTTGGAAGTGTAGATGACATAAAGAGCACATCAGGGTATGTCTTTCATTTGGGATCGGGAGCCATTTCATGGGCTTCCAAGAAGCAACCAATAGTTTCATTATCAACAACATAAGCTGAATATGTAGCAGCAATAGCAGAAGCTGAATATGTAGCAACAATAGCAGCAGCCTGTCAAGTAGTTTGGATGAGAAGGATGTTGATGGATTTATGTCATGAAAAATTCAAAGGAACCACAATATTTTGTGATAACAACTCAACAATTTCATTGTCAAAGAATTTTTTTTCCCACAAGAGAACAAAGAATATTGATGCCAAATACCATTTCATAAGAGAATTAGTTATCAATGGTGAAATTGTTTTGCATCATTGCAGGTCAGGGGAATAGTTTGCTGATATCCTCACAAAGCCATTGGGACAGAAGAGTTTTGTTTATCTCAGACAGTGTCTAGGAAAGATCGATGGCGCAGTTGTGATTAAGAGGGAGTGTTGTAAATACTCACAACCATCGTCGTGAATGAGGAGTGGCAGCAGCCCACGCTTCATTGAATTTTCTGTGCAGGGAAGGACAAGCCTCGATTTTCAAATCTAGAGGCATTCATACAAAAAATCAAAACAGAGTACCGGGAACCATACTCTGTGTTATTTCTTACTTAGCCATATCCACCTACCTGTTTGCTCGCAGCTTCACGCCTGCAACGTTTCTTGTTTACCCTTAAGTTGTTTCCTTGAATGTTATTTCCTCGCCGATGCGATATCGACAGGACCCACCATCAACCTTACCGCATTTGTAAACCTATGAAATCCTTTGCATTCCGCCATTTCCTTTGTTTTATGCACTTTGCACTTACCGCGCCTTTTCGCGTCGCCGCCTGCACTTCGCAAACTTTATGGTTTAAATTTTAAGCCCGCACCAAAACTTATATTTCCACTGATGTGATCTGACAGGAACCACCATATACTTTGCCTCATTACTACATAAACCTTTGTTCACCTTATTTCCTTACCTTTTATGCATTTCGCATTTCCCACGGCTTAACGCCCGCAACCCACACTTCACAAGTTATAAGTTTTAACTTTAAGACCTCCCGCAAGTTGTTTTTTTTTTTTTGCGATGCAATCGCGAAGGGGCATGTGTCAAGCTCAGGAGGGTAGCACAAAAAGCACATCACAAAGCTCAGGAGTTAATGGATAAGTGCCCGCACGTTAAGATGTTTATGGTGTGATACGATGTGCCACGTCACATCGCATATCGCAAGACTTAAGGTTTTCCCATGTTCGCGCATATGTTAAATGATAAGATCGACGATGTGCGATGGAGCGCCGGATGCGATGTGGTTTCACAAGCGGAACCAATAAAACTTCACATCCACCATTTTGTGTTTTTTGTACACGTTTTTGAGTATAAGCAGTCGAACAGTGTTAATATTGTACCCCTGTAACCCCCATATTGTTAATATTGTGCCCTTACATTATTATTGTTAGGTCAACTAGGATTACATTGTGGCCCCACTAGGATTATACTGTGGCCCCATGGACTCCTATATATAGAAGGAGGTTTTGGTCATTTGTATCATCAAATAATTGTTCATTCATGTAATGTATTGGGGGTTTCCCCTTCTAATTGGATTATTTCTAAGGCGTTGATATCTCTTTTGTTCTATTTTTGGAGCTGGTTTCACAACATTTGGTATCAGAGCTTTGGATTCTAGGGTTTCGCTGCTCCAAACAGTTCATCGTGGCATTTTCGCAATAATGTTTTTGCTACAAAGGTTCAGAAGCTGAAATTTTTAGAGTGCAAATCTGAAAGCCTGAGGAACATCGTCACAAAATTTCAGAGCTTTTGTTGCAATATTTTCAGAGATATGATTTGTGGAAGTTAGGTCTTTTTGCAGGCTCCAGAATTTAACCTAAACAGGTCATCATGGAATTTTCGCTATAACGTTTTTTATACGAAGGTTAAGAAGCTGAAAATTTTCAAGTACGAAGCCAAAATCCTAAGGCACATCATCCCAAAATTTCAGAGCTTGGTTCGCAATATTTTCGGAGATATGATCTATGGACGTTAGGTCTTTTTGCAGGCTCCTGAATTTAACCTAAACAGGTCATCGTGGAATTTTTGCTATAAAGTTGTTTCTACGAAGGTTCAGAAGCTGAAATTATTAGGGAGCGAAGCCGAAATCCTGAGAAAAATCGTCAAAAATTTTCAAAGCTTGTTTCGCAATATTTGTAGAGATATGGTATGTGGAAGTTAGGGCTGTTTCAGGCTTCTGAATTTCATCCCAAAGAGGTGATCGTGGGAAAATATTCATAACTCTCTCTCTCTGAGCATCGGATTGGAATTTTGTAAAAAGTGGCCGCAAGTACACGGACTGTAGTTTCTTGTCTATCAATTTCAGATTCAAAGGAGGAAACAGTGACACGAGGCAAGTCGTATAAGTTTGCTCTACTAAACCAGTCCATAATTAGGTCATCGTAGGAGATTGGGCACAAATTTGTCTTCAAGAATCCAAATTAGGTCAGAAATATGGCATTCAAAAGAGAATTCAGAGGGCTAAATCAATGCCAAATTTCTGATATTGAAGATCCGAAATCACGGAGATAATTCAGTTTCAATATAGAGCTCCTCAAAATCAAGAAAAAAGGTGTGTATTGTTTTCTGAATTGCATAAGTCTTGTGTAAAAAAAAAATTAGTTTGAAGTGATTCCAAGGGCCTATTGAGCATATATTTCAGTATTGGGTTCTAAAATGCCTCCTAAAAATAATTCCATGCCCACTAAGCCCTCAAAAATCCATACTATGACGCATGAAGAGGAAGAATTGCAGTATGAGATATCAAAATTACAGTACCAAGTGCAACAAATTTCGATCTTACGGAGAACAACCGAAGATGAAATAGATTGCTTAAAAGAAGAAATGGAGGCTAAGTTGGATGGTTTGAAGGATCAAATAATAGCTAATATGGATGATAAATTAGTGGAAGATCACATCGAGCATCAACAACAAGTTCTCCAACTCTCAAAGGATAACCTAACTTTGGTGCAGAATCTAATGAAACAACAGGAAGATCAACATCACATCGAAAGAAGTTCTGAAGCAGTCACAGAACCAAGAACTCGACAAGTACAATCAATTTCAAAGTATCTCAGCAAGTGGAAGAACTTTCCTGTAGAAGATTCCACATGGGAGGATGAGAATTTTATACAGAAGCATCAAGAAATAATCAAGCATCGAGGACAACACTTGTTTGAAAGAGAGGAGCATGTTAATTCCCTATATTAATAGTGTAGTCCCTTATTATTTTAGTGTAGCCCCCCTTATTGTTATTGTTGTACCCCTGTAACCCCCATATTGTTATTATTGTGCCCTTACATTATTATTGTTAGGTCGGCTAGGATTACATTGTGGCCCCACTAGGATTACATTTTGGCCCCATGGACTCCTATATATAGAAGGAGGTTTTGGTCATTTGTATCATCAAGGAATTGTTCATTCATGTAATGTATTGGAGGTTTCCCCCTCGAAGTGGCTTATTTCTAAGGCGTTGATATCTCTTTTCTTCTATTTTTTGAGCTAGTTTCAAAACAAACAGAGCCGACGGATGATTTGGTTGTTGAACGTCTGATTCTGCATTGAATTTCTTTGAATGCTCAGGCTCCGGCCAATTTCGTATAAACCTATGTAATTTCATTTTGTTTTCTGTGAAGGAATGAAACGAATTTCAGAGAAGAGTTGAATAAAATTGAAAGTATTCCTCTCATGTGTTTTATGTTGTTTGTTTGTGAATTGTTTGACTATCATTTCCGCAATATTTAGCATTCTTTGTGTTGTGGGGGAACACATCCCTCTGTGTTTTTTTTATTCAATAATTCCAACAGAATGACACTATTATATTTGCAATTTATATGCCATCATTGCTTTGGGAAATTTTCATTGTTGTTTAAGCTTTTATTTTCAGGGATTCAGGTCAATGCATTTGTTTGCATTTAACTTTCAATATACCATTCCTGATTTCATTATTTTCCCTCAGTACATAATTTTTGACATTGTAATTTGGATATGCAGTGGGTATATGGCACCAGAGTATGCTTTGCAGGGGAAATTATCTGTAAAAGTTGATGTCTATAGCTTTGGAGTTCTTCTTCTCGAACTTGTCAAAGGAAGAAAGAACACGGATTATATTTTTTTCGTCTGAAATGCAGATGATGTTAGGACGGGTGAGATAACCTTTTACATATATCTCTAACAAGGCATATCTACGCTATCTAGTCCCTGCCTATATAAACCGTTCAGCTAAAGTATTATTTCAGGGGTTTTCCACTGTGATATAGCTTCCTTATTCCTTTTACCATAAAACTATATTAAGGTTAATCTTATGGATTTCTCCATCACCTGTATTATGTTTTATCAAAATGAAGAGTTGTTTGGATTATCCAGGCATGGAGATCATACAAACAAGAAAATATCGTCCATAAGATTGATCTATTTATGATTGAAATGTGCGTTGAGGAAAAAACATTGAGAAGCATTTAGATTGGTCTTTTGTGTACACAAGCCGACTCATCACTTCGTCCACCAATGTCGACAGTGAATTTGATGCTTTCAACCTATGTTGCACGAGTTTCCGGTATGCGGGTACTTCGGGTACGAGGGAACAAGTATTAGGTACGGCTAGAAGATTTGCCCAAATTTACAGGAAACATCAAGTTGGGAGCGACAGTAATATAATATATTAAAATTTAATATATATTAAAAATAAAAATAAAATAGTTAATTTATTTCTATCCAAAACTTGCCAATTAAATTCCACCTTGTATATTCCATTTTGGAATGAAATATGTAAAAGATTGAACTTTGAAACACTGCTAGAAATTATCAAAATATTAATCCATCAACAACTTTCCAATGAAATTCCTTTCCAATAAAGAAATATGCGGAACTCTTAAACAAAAAATACTTGATTATTATGTGATTTCATGCAACACTATATTATATTCAATTTCGAAATTCAAATTTGGAAATTTAAAAAATGAAACTACCTAACATGCTACTCTTTCTCTTTCTGACCATCATTGTAATTTGTTGAATCTTATTATTAAAGCTTCAAGATAGACTTCAATAAAGTAGACTTATTTGCAATTGTTGAACTTAAATATTTTCATCAGAAGCTGCCAAGGAATGACTAGCAACTGTCTATGTAACTTTGTTGAAGCCTTTGCTGCATCTCCACATCTTTGTTGCTTTGCAAAGCCCATGCAGTCAAATCCCCTAACCTATAATATATCACTTAGAAAATAAAGAAATGGTACCTTATCTGCTCAAAAAAGGTACCTGAAATGTGAAAACCTGCGCAAAATAGGTACTCGAAACGTCAATATTTGTTGTAGTGAAGCTCCCGAAAAGCTCCAAAGTACCCTTTGAGGCTCCCAACGATTTTGGAAAATTTTCTAATAGCTCCAAAGCTCTCGGGAGTGTGGGAGCCTGGGGTATGTGCTCTCTAATGGGTGGGAGCCTGGGGTGCATGCTCTCCAATGGTTTGGAGCAGTATCCGTGTTACTATGCTTTCAACTCATTCTGTGACCATGATGAATCTGACAAAGCCTGCTTTCGTGAGTTATCATGTGTCCCATAACACTACGACCGGCTCTGCCTCTAGATTCTCTCCCACCACATTTTCTTCAGTATCATCTCAGACTCCTATGTTGGCTTCTCCATCCAACGCTGATGCTTCCTTTATAATTATCTTGGTACCTAGATAAGGTAACTTCTCTATTGCACAACGCTTTTTGGTGCTATATATGATACCAACACTCCATCATGTTGTAACATTAAATTAAATAGACCATAATGATGTAAGTCTAAATTAAATAGTGTATGGCCTATACCGAATTCATATTGTCATCATAATAGCTGAG
Organism: Pinus albicaulis; assembly: GCA_034641835.2. Classification (NCBI taxonomy): domain Eukaryota; kingdom Viridiplantae; phylum Streptophyta; class Pinopsida; order Pinales; family Pinaceae; genus Pinus; species Pinus albicaulis. Next base: position 407,683,020 of record CM076581.1, on the reverse strand, counting down.
GAAGCTACAAGTTTGCAGTCACTCTATTGACGTTAAAGTGGACTGTTGCCATATTCGGTCGAGGTTGGTAATTCACCTATATCCATTCGGATGAATCAATGGTACACAGAATGAAGAAACCACTTTTGTAATAGTTTATAATCTTTAGTCATAGATCTACAATTTTTTTGTATCGTTCCAATATGCTTCTTTGGATATTGTACTAGTTTCGTCTAAGTGGAACTAACAACTAATGGATAGCTCTCACGAAAAATTAGTTACAAGATATATCTCTTGCCTGGTCTCGATGACCAATCTAGTGGTTATGTGAAAAGGTTATAAAGAGGAAGACATCCCTTCCATGCACTCGACTCTATTTAGTCTTATGATGAGCTACAACCCAAGGGCCTGTAGTCCAAGTCATTAAAATTTGTAACAATATTTAATGCAGGGGAAATTTTTAGTCTTAATATGGTCTAAAACCCAAGGGCCTGTAGTCCAAGTCATTAAAATTTGTAACAATATTAATGCAGGGGAAATTTAGATCAGTAACTCCTAAGAGAGTGTGTCCCAAAAGCCTCATGCCACAAATTCTTGATTTACATAAACTAGTCATTTAAGCCACATAGGCACATTTCTATCACAAATCCTAGAGGTGAATATAAATACACATAAACATACAATTCCCACATTCAATATCATGATAAAGAATAATATATTCTAAGTAAGCATCAATAATTCATAACTATACATCATATCATTCCTTACAACCCCAACATTCAACACATTCATAAACACTCAACAACCTTGCACTATTCACAATATAACAAGAATCATCACATTCCATGACACTGAATACATAATTTAGTTACACTTATCTATGTGATTTAAGATGGCTTACAACCGAAGGAGGGACTTCAACTCTCCACCCAACCATAGGCTAGCTACACTATAGTCTTTCTTGCAATTGTCCACCCCGAGCCAAATACAAAGTATAAGGGGATGTTTAATAATGGAATTTCACACCTATTAAGCTTAGTCACATACCTAGGAGAAGGAGTCCACTATCCAAGTGGTTTGACAACCTCTCTCTAGCATTAATCACCACAGTGACTCATTTACTCTCTAGGATAAAACACATGGACTCACCCAAGGTTCAATGGATAATTTTTAGTTCCAAGAGATTAAATCAAATTATTTTGGTGGTTTTACAAGAGGGATTCCAACACTCCATTGTTTCTTTCTTGCATCTTCCCACTCTCGAGTTAGATCTAAAGACTAAGGGGATGCTTAATTGGGGAAATTTGCACCCAAGGTTTAATCACATACCCAAGAGAAGGAGTCCACTATCCAGGTGGTTTCAAAATTGGTCTCTAGTAGTAAGAAACACATTCACTCACTTACTCTATGAGTTAAGAAAAGGGCTTCACCCAAGTTCAAATCTCTAATCCTCAATTCTAGGAGATTGGACCATCTACTTTTGGTGGTTTCATAACTACCTTTTCCTGGAAACTATGCAAGGATCCAAAATCCATTTTCCTCATGGTTTCATAGCCTCATGAGATGTAATACAGTGGCTCAAATTAACCTTTCCCAATGGTTTAACAACCAGTAAAAAAGTACCAAGTTCTTTCAAAGCCTCATGATAAGAACCACAGTGAATCAACTCATCGATCAAGTTACACATTGATCCTCTAGGATTCGACACATCGTCTAATTGATTCCATACAAGAGATGTAAAGAATAACATCCATGACTTCTAAACACTGGCTCCCAGACAATCTAGTTCAATCATTCCTTTTAGTTTAGGTGCTTCCTTTATTTTCTATGCAATTCTACTTCTCGTCACTTTTTCTCTGGTTCATATTCTTTTTCGCATTCACTACTACCTTATTTCCACTTCACTTATTCAACCAATCTTGATATACTTTCTTCTTCACGAATTTAGCTACTATTTTTCCCTTGAATTTTTCATCCTCTGCCCCCCATTTTCCACAAGGAAAGGGATAGTATGGGAAATGTCCTCCACATAGGTTGTCCACTCCAAACTTCATTTCGTGTTATTATAAGCTAGTCTATGGTGAAGGTGGTAGTCATGGTAATTAAGTTAGGTTAGTATGGACCTGACCACAATGCGCCATGATAAGCCCAACAAACATGCAAGAGGTCGTCAACTAGCGTTACCCAGTCTTCCTCAAGCCTTTGCCCCTAAGCTTTGGATCTCTATTCCCATCCCTTAATCAATCCATTAATTTATTTTAACATAAATCTACATATACATGTTCTTCAAACAATTATATTTACATACACGAGGGTCTATTAAAAATGGGTGTTACAGACCCCGCCCCCTTAAGGGAACACCATCCTTAGTATTCTATAAATAGAACATAAAAGCACCAATGAGCTTTATATTTACAACTCTTACATTCAAAAAAATAAACAAAAATGGGTAAGATACCTTCATTTGATCTGTCGTTTGGATGGTTGCTTCATTTGGCCCAAATTGCTTCCATTGCATCTTGGCCTACTCTATTAATCAATTTTGGAGCGTGATATACCTCTAGTCTAGGATGCATAGTGGTTTTGGTTTGAACCCTCCCTCAACTTCCACCTATATCATAAACCACACAACAACATGATTAGTATGAAATACATACTTCTTAAGTAAATAAATGTGAAAAACATCATGTTCTTTCATTGTGGGTGGTAAGGCCAAACTATATGCCACTAGCCCGACTTTTTTATAAATCTAAAAGGGTTCATGAAATTTGGCTACCAACTTAGCACAAGATCCCACCTTTAGTGAGCTATATTTTGGTTTGATGTAGATATATACATTCTCTCCCACTTGAAACCCTTTGTGCATCCTCTGTTGATGTACATAACTCTTTTACATATCCTAGTCTATCTTTCATTTTTGTCTGATATGGAGCACTTCCTATTCCATTTCCTTTTGATTAGTACACTGTTGTGGATATTTAACTAGACGATTTGTCACAACAAATATTATAAAATTATATTTAAAATCTAAAATTCTACACTTACAATTTTATTTCCCTTCTGAATTCGAGATCTGTAGATTACTATTAATAACGTATGCATGCGAATTGAAATTATATAGAATATAGAGAACAAAGAAATAAAAGCTCACAAAAAAATTTGACACAAGATATGACCTAGAAAACCCTTTCTCGAGAAAAACACAACTAGAAGGTGAGACCACTATACTCTCTTTCTCTGAATAGAAAATGGTTGCGAGTACAAAGACGTATGGCTTGTGGCATGTGGGCTACTACATTGAAAAATTTCTCTCTTTGTGCTATATATCCTATCCCTTTCAACTATCTTCGCTCATTTATGAAACAAATCCACTTGAAAGGATCAAACCCCTTTTCCTCCTAGTGGCTTGGTCAAAACACAACACCATAGCCTACTAGTGGTTAGGTGTAACTACCTAAAATCTTAACCAAAGTTACAATATAGAATATTCTAGAGTATTATTCATCATAACAATGTGGATAACCCATTTTTCATTAATAATTTCGGATGATGTGACATCCTCTGAAATTATGGTAGTGAAAACAGGAAGGTCGATTTTTTAGTGGCATAACTTTCACATATAGACTTTGATTGACACAATTCTTGCACCTTTGGGAAGGTATTTGGGTACATAATAGGAAAAAAATGTGTGGTTTTAAATAAAAAAAGTTTTACCCCAAAATAATTTCATTTGATGCCTCAAAATACTCTCATAAGGCTTCAGACCCAAATTTTCCAAACTGGGTCTTGCTAGTAACAATGGTCCTGAGAGAAAATTCCTACATTTTTTCCACTTTGAAAGCATCAATATTGATGAAAAAAAATATAATTATTGAATATGGATCAAACCTCCCCACTTTGGGAGGATTTTGGTCCCCAAGAGATTCCATTGAATGAGGTGAGGAAATTTTTCCTCCACCTTCTCTTGAGTGTACCTTTTAGCTTTGCTTGGAAGTTATCATTTCAACACAATTTTACAAAGATCATGGTTCTCTTGTCTTGTAGCTCTAGACCTATTTAACATAAATGTATCTTTTGTTAACTCTTCCCGAGCATTTGGTGACAAATCCTCTATAAAAGATAGGACATGTTCCTCTTCCTGATCTAGCATGGAAGGTGTACGTTCCCAAGTTGTTTCGGTGACACAGAAAAATGTAGAAAGAAATTCTCTAAGGATCTAGGGATCCTCCTACCTTAGGACAGAGACTGACCCTCTCTATCCATAGAGGGTATTCCCTGTATTTAATAATATTAATATAGATCTTATAAGTTAGTAAATAGATATGGGCAGGTTATAATAAGGGATGTAAGATGAAAGGTGAATATTTAATAACTGAGAGGAGGCCATAAAGAATTTAAAATAAGGTTGGAGAATAAATACCTTCCATCACAAGTGCCTTTATTCCTTCCACATAGATATTCACGAATTAGTAAATGAAATCTTTAGAGGAAAAGTGTGTCTAACAAATATCATGAGTATATACTAGCATAAAATAACACAAACCTACTAAATACTAAGTAATAATATATATATATATATATATATATATATATATATATATATATATATATATATTCAATAAGAAGGAAACACATTAGAACACATTATATACTATGTAATAGTGAGTATTAGCCTTAGTATAAAAGGAAAACACATTAAAACATATTAGATACGAAGCGATACCATATAGTTTCTTGAGTACCTAATAAGAGGAAAACATATTAAGTTGCATGAACAAACCTATGGCATGAATGAAAACTATAAATTAATCATGAAAATTAATGGTTCACAATAAATGTATATATTTATAATATGGATTAAGAAACTAATTATTTATGCTTAATGAGTGATATTATATAGCATTTCTTATATAAAAATTCCAAAATATATCATTTCTCAAAACCCTAAATCATCAAATTATTAAGATATTCGTTATTTCAACATTAAAATTACTCATCACTGTAACTCATTATTACAAAAATATGCAAATATATAGACGTAAGAAAAATATTTGGGATACATAAGAAGAGTTTACAATCAGAAAGCAAGATGCACATAATCTATGTGGTGGAGATGACATTATAAGTTGATCTCAACCTACTCTGTTAAAGTTTGGTTCCACGACATTTCCTCATCACAGTCTCTTCTGCTTAAAAGCCTCCCTTCAATCATTCATAACCTTTTTATCCTCAAGGGAGTTGGTTTTCCATTTTAGTTCTATGATTTCCCATGAACAAAACCCTAATATTAATATTAATCACATTAATGATTATATTTTAATCCACATAGTTTAAAAAATGCATAATTTGTTTGTTGAATTGTTTACACTCAAATCCTTAATCCCTTGGAATTATTTCCTGGCATGACATAAATAGAAATTAGTCCTTTAATAAATCATATGAAAACTTGTGAATAAATTTGCAATAAATATGTTTTTATTACCTGATTTCACTGCATTAACATCCTTCCAAGAATGGCCATCCAATTAACTTAAATAATAATTTGTTTCCTTTATTTAATGTCCTATAGAAAATGGTAAGATATTTTCAAATTAATATATACGTGATTTGGAATACAATTTCACTTGAATGAATTATTTTTTATTTATAGAAAAGTATATAATATAATGAATTCATGTGATGGTTTCCGATATTATTTGATAAACTCATTAGAAATATAAACAAGGGTGGCTACAAGGTATCTAGTCCCTGCATTGAGCCAGGAGGAGTACTTGAGATTATGACTTGATTGTAACTTTGTTGCTTGGAATATGCTGAAGTTGTAACTTTATTGCTCGGATTTAGGCTCAGTGATGTTTTTTGAATTCTCAGCATAAGACTCATAACATATTCACAAACACTCCATGTAGTACATTGGCCACGAGAGAACAACTTTGGTAATGCTAAATGGATGTTAATGTCATGAATGGATTGAAAGCTATAGTTTAGGAGAATTCCCATATCTGTTAGTGTTTCCTGTATCATTTATAAATATGGATTGATGTGAATTTTATTTGCATATATGATGATCTTACATATCCTAGGTACTAGTGTTAATTGGTATAATGCTTCTCTTAGATTGGTGATCAATGATTCCATTTTTATAGCTTGGATTACATAGCTAACACAACATTCTTGTGAATACAGACCATTAGTCTATTTGATTTTCTTATGGGATTACAGATATGAAGACTATGATACCCATTAAGTTTTATCCTTACTTATACCTTACTATGAACACCATTGGATAGAAGTAACATCTTACTAATGATTACGAATCTATCACCATTGATAAGTAAGCTCTATATAGTTGTAATTGCTGCCCTTTCAAGTAGGTATGATATCGATTCCCTTAATTCCATAAGATTCCATACATGAATCTCATCCTACTATTTGGTGAAATTAGGCAGTATGTATGTCTATTACATGTTGTGTGCATGTCATTGTACTCAGGTCCGAAGGCTAAGATGTAAATTATGATATTTTACTCTGAAGAATGCAGTTTTGGTGTTTCAGGTTTTCATGGGAGCTATCCATATACCATCAACACACATATTGTTATAAAATATTTTATGGTCAAAAATCAACCCTAGTGGGAGATAGCTTACTAGTAGGTGGTGTAGTAGGATGGCTAGAGTCTATAGCACACCCCTAAAACACACCTTATAACTCCAAGTGATATGCCTACCCTACTCCTAATACAAGAATTGGGTAAATTCTCTAAATAATTAACAATATTGCAAAATAATTTATTGCAATTGTGTTATGGTAAAAATAACAAAGACATTATGGCATAAACCAAAGATTTGCAGTTGTTATATACTCATAGGGTAGGCCAACCTATTTACAAATTTTATTGTGGAGTTTCTTGTCATGTTGGATGATATTTCTCTTGAAACTTGAATGCTTCTCAAGGACTTGTCTATGTAAGTGCTAGAACAAAGCAGGAGTTGACTTCTATGCCAATGGTTTCTTTATTTCTATGGCAGTTCATTCCTCCATTCTTTCATTCCAACTGCCTTTAGAGCTACATTCTCCTTGAATTCCATCAAAACCCACGTTGTTTTAGTTAAGGTGCCCAAATGCGAAAGAGGAAACTAAGCTGTAAATAACTATAAAACAGTTTTGAAAGAGTTAATAAACACGTTGTTCTAATTTCCTGTTGTAATAAACTGTAAATTACCATCAAAACCCCCATTGCTATAATTTTTTGTTTATATTAATTAGTTAAGGTGCCCAAATGGGAAAGAGGAAACTAAGTTGTAAATTACCATAAAATTACAAATCTAACCAATATATTTAACAAAGATGGTTTACTCATATAAGCATATATTTAACAAAGATGGTCTCTTGTTGCTTGGTAAACTAAGTGTCAGTGATTAACTTCACTATTTCAGATTTCTATACCTGGTTTCATTTTAGAATTCATTTACTCTCAATCATGTACTATTTCAGATTTCATTTGTTCATGAAATACAAAGACCTTGTTAGAAACTCATTTTCTCATGACATACCAAGATCTTGTTAGCAACATATATAATGAGAAACATATGTACTAATTCAAATATTCAGAAAATTGCAAAGAAACTTACTGTACTAATTCAGGTATTCAGAAAACTATAATATATGCATGGCACACATATATTTCTAGGTGTAAGTAAGTGAAACTAATAAATATCTTCTTCCAGTATAAAGGATAATACAATAATTCAGATATTCAGAAAACCATAATATATGCATGGGGCACATATACTTCTAGGTGTAAGTAAGTGAAACTGATAAAGATAAAGATCTTCTTGCACTATAAATGATAATACAATATGATACAAACTAGTTCTTTAGTCTATTAACATTAACATTAACAACATCCAGTGCTACATTTTGTGAGGGTGGCTAGACTTGCTGAAGGACACCAAATGAGATTACTGCATGGAAGCCAGGACTCTAGACATGTTCATTTCATTTTAGTAATTGCATCACTTCAGTCTACTCCAATTCGTTTTCATGAGGACATGAGGATAAGTTCAATATATCAGTGGACTAATAAAAAATGAGTGTAAAGGTGCATCACTCTGTATGCAAAATGAAATTTTCATTATCAAGTATGAAATTTCCATGTATATGGAAATATCGAAGGTTGTAAGTAACATCGACTATATCTTCTAGATACTTTTCATAGGTTAATTATTTTAGACAGGGACAAAGCTGCACTAATAAACTGTTTTTCAGAATGCACTCGTATTGAACATTTGTCTCTATTTGAATAATGAACTGTAATTGCAGACAATTTCGATATGATGTTGATTGGTTGCATATAGAGCAATGTAGCTGGTCGCCAGAAATTGTTCCATATGTATCAGCCAAGAAATTGCAACGGTTACAAATTATAGCAAATGGGTCTCTGTGAATGTTTTCTATGGTCAATAGTCCTTGAACCTGGTTCATGTTTCAATATATTTGAAGTGTTAAGTTATTCGAAAAAAAATTGCTATGAGAACATTAAATAATTTTGTAACATTTATATTTAATGCAACTCAATATTACCTTTGTTGTTGAGGCAATTAACTTGTTAAGATCTGCAAGTGCTCTTATTGAGTTCACAGTGGTTACAAACGTGGATTTTCAACTACGCAGTGATCTGTTCTGGTCATTTGACCTAACAAGGTTTCACAATAATAGGATTGGTGTTTGCTACCTTGAAAGTTGTTGCTGAATTGAGATGAAAAAATACAGAAATGTAAGGAACAGAATAACCTGAATTACAAAATGCATTATTTTTAGAAATATTTTCTTCAATGTCTATTTGAGTAAATGTGCAAAAGTATGCATGATTGAGTTTGCACGTACTGTTGCTTTGTCTTGTTCTGTATGGCCATCTTTTATCTCTAATGCATATTGAAGACCTGTTTTCCTTGCATATGTTACAAGTACAACTACTGTGCCTATTGCGAATGGAGATCTTGTACTTGTTAGCTGTCTAATTATTGTTGTCGGAACGAAATTGTAATCTTCGCAAACCGAAGGTATTGTTTCTAAGCTACTTGTATCATGTAACACTAATATACAATTGAAATCTCCATCGTCATAAATTTTTTTTTGAGCAATTGTAAAATTTTTGATACAAATTCCTTGGCCTACAACGAGCATGGGTTCAATATGTGCAATTAGGTTGTGTCCCACATTTAACATAATTGTCATTTCACCTTTTATGTCAACCAAATCTGCACGTAACAATTCCAATCCATGTGCTCGATCAAGGATTGTTTTATAAGTTACTAGTACATCTCCATGAAAGGTTGTCCCGACTTTGGGACTTTTAAGTTCTTGAATTGTTATTGCAGTGCATTCTTGATGTTTGTCTGTTATTTCAAAAGGTTCTTGGTTTTTTTTCTTGGAGTGCAGTATTCAGTGAATCTGAATTAGCATATTGTTTTCCTGAGGAAAACTTTAACAAAATTATCAGTAGAGATGTTTAGTTACCTTTTCCTGGCTTAATAAGGGTCGTCTGCATCTGATGCATCATCTTGTTTCCTTTTCATATTTTTAATATGTACAAAATAGCAGCAGAAGATATTAGATTTTCAGTCAAAATAGGTTGTATTTAATAGTAAATATGTGCATACAAGAATTGAATGTGTTGTTATATACCTGGATGACCTTGAAAAAACAATACAAGGAAAAAGTGAGATTTGCAGTCAAAATAGGTTGTATTTAATAGTAAATATGTGCATAAGCACATTAAATGTGTAATAGAGCATAGAATATATTATTCTTAGCTCAATATGTCTATTTAGACCAGTATACCCATTTAGCAAAGTGTACATACAGTTTTGGTTAGAGTTGTAGTAGAGCATAGAATATGCTATGGTCAGACCAGTATGCCCATGAGACATTGATTTCACTTTGTTCAATAGGAAAATTTGTCCAAATGTGATCTATTATTGTTTTTCGTCGTGGAGATAATTTACTTGTGATTTCTTGTAATTTTTCTGTCTGCATATATTATACAAAAGTTCTAGTATGAGCTGTTTGTTGTTGGATGTCAATGTTCAAGTCACCAATGACTAAGAAAACACAATTAGTATGTGTAGTTTGTGATTTTTCTTATCTAATCATTTGTATTATTGTAGATACTTGTTTGAACAGGCCTGCATATATGTTGATTAAACAAATTGGTTGTTGAAAGTACATGTCGATTAGTGTAAGTTCAGTTTTGTTGTTGCAAAATGTTTTTGTTGCTTTGATAGCTATTTTCTTTTATATACAAGTGAGTATTCCATGTGTAGAATGTACTATTGCAAAGTTGAATGGGAAGAATTGTTTGTTTGTTGGGGGAATCTGCAAATGAGTTTCTTGAAAAAAAAAATCATATGTACATTAGGTCTATGTGATGGATGACATCAGAAAGATGTGCATATAGACTACATGTGTTTAGAGTTGCAATTGATAAAACACTTTTGTTATTAGATTTTTTTGCCCAAATTCTAGTTCCCATGTAGCAGTTGTTGCTAATCTTGTCATTTCGTCTAGTATCTTGTTTTTCACATGAAAATTTTTGTGACTTAATTTGTTAATCAAGTATAATGAGTTAATAGTTTTGACACGTGATAGTGCAGTATAGACTAGACCATGTTTTGTCACACCAGTTGGGTCAAATGCAAGTTTATCCAATGTCAATCCTTGTGTTCGATGTATTGTGCGTGCACAAGCTAATTGTATCGGAAATTGTTTTCGAATTGTTATTTCTAGTTTGTTATGGGACATTGCTAGAGGTTTTTCAATTCGAAAAATTGGTCGTCCAAGATGACAAAATATTTATTTCATATTGCTCTTTGTATTTGTTTCTTTATTCTTTTCCAATGTTTGTATCTGAAAATTATATCTAGACAATGTCATGTCTTTTGCTATTAGATAAATAGAATTTGAAAATACCTTCAGCACCATTAACTAATCCATCATTGGTATTATAGTTTTCTGTATATAGTTCAACTAACATGTTTTGTTTCAGTGTAATTTTTGATGGCAATGTAATTGTTTTATCAAAAGTGAAATAGTTTGATCCAGTAGTCTCGTAATTGTCAATTGCAGTGAGTAATATTTGTTGTTCCATTGTTCGTGAAAGCATTTTTACATTGTGATTTTGGAAATCCTTGTTTCGATAGAAAATTTATGGGAAAAGTGGGCTTAAAGGAGGGGGCCTATGGCAATTGTCATTTATGTATGCAATATCTTTGTCTGTTTGCATATTTAATCTCATCCTATTTAGGATGTCAATGAATAATGGGTCCTTTTGACGCATTTCTTTGTGTAATTGATAAACATTTATTTTCTCTGCCCAAAATCCATATGAAATTGTGTCTTTATTGATTTTTGGGCTTTCAAATATAAGAGAGTCTCTAACAGGATTTTCCTGGTAGAGATCGCTTGAGAATATCATGTCAATATTCCCAAAATATGAAGTTGGTGTGTGTAAGATTTGTCGGAGTCACTTATCAACCTGATATAGTGTTGTTTCACCTACAAGTGATGCCTCATCTATGAGAACTACACGCAATTGTTGGAAATTCTTTGATAATGTGTCTAGTTTTTCATTGTTTAGAGAAGGGAAATTTGCTTTGTTAATGGGAAAATAAAATGCATAATGCAATGTCACACCACCAACATTAAATGCGGCTTTTCCTGTATATGCAATGATTATTTCTTTTAGTTGTGATGCATTATAAGGAAATTCCTCATTATTTATTCACACTAAGGATTGAAAAATTGCCTTAGTTGTGTGTGTCTTTCCTATTCTTCCTCCTGTTGTTAATAGCAAATAGATAAGTTCATCTAACCTATATATTTTTCTTGTTACAACATCAACGACTATTCTTTCTTGTTTTGTGTTTAATTGTCGGATATAGTTATAATACTCTTGATTTTCAAGTACATGTGGTTGCTTTACAATTTCGTATGTTTTTATAGATCGTAAAGAAAATTTCTGTATCTTGGAAATGTTGCAAATCGATTTGAAATTCATAGTTTTTGTATTTTTCATCTATGCATTTAGCTATTCTTGTACTGTCTGTTTCATTTGATTTTAAACTGTTTATGTTGAATTTTGAGATTCAACAAGATGATGATCCTAGTGAAAATTAAACACCTACACTAGGTGGGGCCCGCAGGCTATTTTTAGGTGTATGTCTATTTTTAGAATGTTGAGCAAATTCTATTTATAGCGGGAGTTTATTTATATATGTTTGAGAAAATTATATTTATAGATGAGTTTCTATTTTTATATGCATGGGCGAAGTCTATTTATAGATCGCATGTCTAAAAATAGAATGCATGTCGGTTATTATTATTTCTTAATAATAATTGGACAATAAATAATAATCTATCTCTTGAAGCACTTGATTTCAGTTAACTGATGTGGCAACCCAGTTAACTGAAGGAATTACGAGTGTTAAGGTTGGTTGGTGGGACATGCAAGTGGACATAGTTGTAACTAAGTGATACAAAGTTGTAACAGAGTTGGATGTGTAGTTATGTGAGTTGTAAAGTAGTTTAACTCAGTTGTGCTAGTTGTAACTAGTTGTAACTAAAGATACAATAGTGAGAGATCAGTGAATTAAATCTTAAATTAATTCACATGGAGTGATCTCACATGAAACTGAAGATTTACTACTGTTAACTACATGCATGTCAGATCCAATGGAGACCCAGTTGAGAGATAGGTGAAAGGGACAGTTTGACTATATGTTGTGACATTAATGGGTGCACTCATGCAACCACACACACATTGGAGATGCCAATGAGGATTGCGTAGTCAAGGCAAGGAAGTATCTCATTCATTCAGGGATTGTGATCAGCAGGGATTGCGCAGTGGAAGCAGGCTGTCAGGAGGCCCTAAATTGGTGCATGTATTAGCCAATTTTTGTATGACAGTGTGAGACGATTGTATATTGTATTGAGAGCTCTTGGATTAGAGTTTTTATGAGATTGTTTTATGATCCATGATATATACATAATATATGATAGTGGAGTTTTTAGCTTTATGATTTCCCGGTAAAAACATCTATGTTATGTGTGATTGATCTTTCTTCATGTGTTTGCAATTAACGATTAAATTTCCGCAAAGAGTTTAGTAAAAGAATTATGTATTTAACAGTGGCATATAATTGTTATATTGGGATAATCTAGGCAATACATAATTGTATTAAAATTTATACATTGAATAGTTGTTCAAGTTTTGTTTCTATTGCATTGATTGCATCGTCTATGTCACCCCATGTAGGTGTTGTGAAAAATTTAAACTTTTGTTCATTTTCCTTGACAGTTCTCTCAAATGAAATATATGCAGATTCCCAAGTTGCATGGTGTTTCTTGATTGTAAGTTCACTTACTCGATATGGATAGTATAACATTAGTTGTTCTCTACAATGACTTTCAATGTCCTTGTATTTGTTATATCTAATGGATCGAATGACATATGGTCTATTTGCATGTTTGCATTTTTGTCCTTTCTTTGTATAACTAGATGTAAATTCTACTAAACATACAACATCAATAGCTATAGGGCATAGGATATAGTAGTCAATTATTGATGGGCACATGATGTCTTATGATTCATATGGTTCCTTTTGCAAATATTTTTTATTTTTAAGGGAAAATGCATGTTCATCTATAGGAGATGTGTTAATGAAAATACATTTCCGTGAACTAGATTTTAGTGGTAGCAATAAGAAAATATGCACTGCTTGATGTGCAGACATTTGTTGAAAGTTTACCAAAGCCTTCCCTAAAGAACTAATGGTATTCATGATGTCAGATTTGTTTTTGAGATGATCTTCACGTATTTTCATAAATGTTCTTGTAAGTGTTTTATCTTCTTTTTTCATGTAAGAACTACAATACATTGCAACTGCATATGAATCAAGTACAAATTGTGAGTCGGTGTTTGCAATCCAAATTCCTGAAATATGTTTTTCAAATTTATTTGTCCAGGTGTCAACTGGCTTTCTTTGCAACAATAGAGTTGTTCTATTTAGTGTACATTGGATAGCATGTATGTATTCATCTTGTACTAGTCCAAGACTATCCAAAAAGCTATCAAATGTATCAGTTTCATCATATATGGTATTTTTAATGTTTTCACATATTAGTTTTGCATGTGTTTTTGTTCTACTACCATCAAATTCAAGTGGCTCAAGTATTTTGGTTGCCTTCATTGGTGGTATAGGAAAATTGAATCTGCAATTAGAATTTTTATGCTTTCTGCAAATTTTTGTGTAGGAATGATGTTGTAATGCTCTAAGCTCTTTTGCAAGTTGTGATGAATCAGTTGACAATTATTTATCAACAAAATTTCCAATTTCAATGTTTTCTTCTTTACCATATATTGGTGCAGACCTTATCCATAATAAGCCATGTTCATGTTCACTGCCTTGATTTTGGAATTTTGTAACATAGAAATAGTCATTGATCTCTCCACAATACTGGTGATCGTGAGTTATTAATTGAAGTAGGGTGTCTCTCCTAGACCTATAATAGCGTACACAAGTAACAATGTCATTTATTATTAATGAGTGGGGCTCTTTTTCGTCTAATTCATTTTTTCTTGATCTTCTAGTGTTTTGTTTTATGTGTCTTAATGCATTCATTAGAGGATCCCAAAGATGCTCTGCGCTATTAGATGAAACAAAGAAAGTGGGTGGGCCTAGCTGTGGAATCATTGCATAGAGTTTGTTACACATCTGTTGATGGTAGTCTGGTGAAGTACGAATAGTTTTTAGGTCCATTTACCCAATCTCAGACTTTAAAATATGATCCAAATTTGGTTTTGGCCTTACATATTTTGCAACTGGTTTCCTTCCCTTTAGTTGGCCTTTTCTAATCCTAATCCACATTGTGTTCAATACTTGATTTATGATAATTAAAATTGCTTTATAAAACAGGTTAGTTGTATGGAAAGAAAAATCATGGTTTCTTTGAAGCACCTCTCATTGACAAATATTTTGATATGTAAAGTTTTGTAACATATCGCTTGGTCGTTTGTTGCCATAGAAGAGTGATGGAAAACTCATATCTTCTAAGTACTTATCTTTGAAAATCCCTAATGGCATGTATCCTGCAGCAGGTGAAATATTAATTTGTTTATTTACAAGACCATGGATAGTATGCGCATCAATGAATCCATGAACCAATGTTTTTGTGGTTGGTTCATCAATATCTTGGTTATCATTTTTTCTATCTTCAACTTCAGTTGAAATTTCATATGTTTCTTTGTTTTCTAGAAAAGCTTGTTTCCAATTTTCATTTATGGTAGCGTTTTCTAGCTTATAAAGCATCCTTTTGCACAATTGTTTTAATGCTTTCATGACTTTGTGCACTCGAACTAGACCAAATGCATAAGCACTTTTGAATATTAAACTCTTTTTTAGAACAACTGCCACTGTGTCAGTGTCTCTTATAGTTCAAGGCAATACAAACTGAATTATAGAAATGTTAGTAGGCATATTAATGACTCCTCCAGTTAACCCTAGCTGCAGTTTTTTATGTCGATGGCCCATTTCCTTTATTTGCAAGAAGGGAAATCTTAATGCAACTAGTCTTTCCTCTAGTTCAGTGAGTTGTGTAAGTGTCTTAGTGGCATTGTTTCTTCTTATTTTTTCAGGAACCGCAAATTTAGGAATTGTGTCATCTTCAATTGCTTTTTTGCAATGTTTGCAAATGTAGGCATTTGTACAATGAGAATTGATATTCTTAAAAAAACTATTTAATGGTTTCGTGCAAGAGACATCTCTTTTGAAAAAAGTTCTTTGACAACGTGAACAATCAAAAATAGGTCTGTCACTTATCTATGTTCGATATTCATGTTCAAACATTGATATTTTTGTTGATTTCTGCATTGACTTTGGCTGGCTCAATGTACCAGAATTTTTTTGTAGGTTTTAACCCTGAACAGAAATTATCTACACACGAATCTTATAACAGAAAATAAACAATAGCGAGAGCATAAAACATAAAACATATAAACACAGAGATTTTCCCCTGGATCCCAAATCGGGACGACTAGCTTGATTTTTCATTATATTCCTTTTAGTGTTACAATACATATATATACATGCCGAAGCATACATAAACCCCAATCCATAAACCCTGGATTAGAACATAACCATAGTTCCCTTGACCGGATCTACAAAAATACCAGGGGCCGAAAACCATCGTACCCCAAAACCATGTGCAAAACCATGCACAAAACCATGGACGTGGACTACCCGCCGGAAATTAAGGACCAAATATAATACATACCCAACATTCTCCCACTTGTTTTTTTCTTTCCACAGGGGGCCACAGGAGGGCTTAGTCATTGGGCCAATTCTTCAACACCCATTGTTT
Organism: Pinus albicaulis; assembly: GCA_034641835.2. Lineage (NCBI taxonomy): Eukaryota > Viridiplantae > Streptophyta > Pinopsida > Pinales > Pinaceae > Pinus > Pinus albicaulis. The sequence goes on along the minus strand of CM076581.1, from coordinate 407,666,622 downwards.
CTCTACACCAAGAGAACTTCTGAGTGCTCACAGACTTCGTCAATGCATCTGCAACATTCTTCAAAGTGTCCACCTTTACCAGCAACACCCTTTTAGCCTCAACCATATCTCTAACAAAGTGATATTGAACATCAATGTGCTTTGTCTTTGAATGGTAAGCAGGGTTCTTAGCCAAAAAAATTGCACTTTGGCTATCACAGTCTATCCTTATAGCTTGCTGTACCAACCCCATACTTGAACACAATCTCTGCAACCAAACTGCTTCCTTGCTTGCATGAGTGGCTGCTATGTATTCTGCCTCTGTAGTTGAAAGAGCCACTACAGACTGTCTTTTATTCATCCAACTGACTGCGCCTCCAAATAGGCTAAACACATACCCACTTGTAGATCTTCTTTGGTCCAGATCTCCAGCCCAGTCTGCATCAACAAAACCATGAATGTCCAACATTCTTTCCAATCTTGGTCTTCCCTGGTAGCACAAGCCATAATTGCTAGTGCCACGTAAATATCTGAAAACCCACTTCACTATTGTCCAATGCTCCTTCCCTGGGTTTGACATAAACCTACTCAATACTCCCACTTCATGTGCAATGTCTGGTCTAGTACAGACCATTGCATACATCAGGCTACCCACTGCACTTGCATATGGAACACGGGACATATACTCCTCTTCTTCTTGTTTCTTGGGACACTGTTCAGCAGACAGCTTTACACCTACAGGAATAGGAACATTCACTGGTTTACTATCCTGCATATTGAACCTCTGCAATATAGTCTCGACATACTTCCTCTGGTTTAACCAGAGCTTCCTCTTTGCCCGATCTCTCTTAATTTCCATGCCCAAAATATATTTTGCAGCACCAGGATCCTTCATGTCGAATTTGGGCTTGATTGGGTGCGGTGAGAATGCGGCAGATGATGGGCTTAGTGAAATGAAGTCGCCTTCACTAAGTGGGCCCGCCAGTCAGAATTACGGCGCAAAGTGTTTATTTTTAGACTATGTCTATTTTTAGACATACGGAGCATAATTTAGAATTCTACTTGGAGATTCTTGATGGATGTGACATGTCGGTAAAAATAGATGAGACCCTATTTTTAGGACCCAGGCTATTTTTAGACTGATCTCCTAAAAATATGGAAGTCAAATATTATTTACCCTTAATAATATTTTGACTATAAACAGCAGTTTACTCTCTTGGCGCACTTCAGGTTGAGTCATGGAGGTGGCTCATGCAACTGACACAAGGAATCACGTGGTTCCTAGGGTTTGATGGCATCTTGCATGGTTTACTTCAGTTAGACTTCAGTGGCAGAAGTTTTGGAGGAGTTAACGGGACAGATAGTGGAGTTGTGTTCTGTTTGTTTTAGTTGAACTAGTTGAGATTAGTTAACTAACTAATCAACTAGATATGAGTGGAGTGAATTAAATATTATTTAATTTATTAAATATTAACTCATTAGTCAACTCAAGAACACTTCAGTTCACTACAGTGCATGATCAGTTCAGTGGAGACCAGTGAAAGAGATAGATGAAAGGGTAGAGTTAGCTATCAGTTGTAACTATACTGTTGCTATTTGCAACACATAGATAGGTGGAGTAAGCTATGAGTATTGCAAAGTTTAGGCTGGTGGTTTATCTATATAAGGAGGCCATCACCTAGCATTAAACACGCAATCAAGGTTGGCTATCAAGTGGCTTAGGATTGGAGCAAGTGATTTGCTAGATCTAGCTTGATAGTGTGTAGCATGGGAGGTAGTGCATGAGAGCTTGTGAAGAGTTTTTGTACTATGATTGTTACATGATTTCTCCATTATAATATACACAATAGCTGCGGGGTTTTCAGCTATAGGCTTTCCCCATACATACCGAGTTAATGTGTGATTGATTTGATGTGAGATTGCTTCTGTTATTTCCGCATGTGACAATTAATTGTAGAAGAAGGTTATGTGTTATGTATGCAATTCGAAATTGATATATGACCAGGTTAATCTTCAGTGAATAAGTGATTTATTCGGCTAATTTCTACATGGTATCGGAGCGAGATTAATTGTCGAGATCTATTACGGTGATTGCAAACTTATTTCCTCGGACAGAGTCTGCATGCGGGCCAGGTAGCCTCCGGAATATTCATCCTTCTTTGTAAGGTGAAAGATCTGGTGAATGCCCTTTGCAGTCAATCTCCGATTTGGAAATAATTTGTTTTCAAGTATAGATCGGAAGCGATAGAGCTTTGAGTTTGGAATTCGAATTTTGCAGAAGGTTGTTCTTCTTGGTGCCGGTGTTGAAAGATGTCTTCTTTCAATGGATTGCGACTCGAATATGCTCTTGAAGGCAGTTCGAATTATGTTGCATGGAAGGATCGCATGGAAGCAGTGTTAGAAGATAATGGTCTGAAGGAGTTCGTGGATGCGGATGTCCCAAAGCCCACTGATGCAGCTTTGGTCGATGCATGGCAAAAGAAGATCGCGAAATGTCGAAGGATCCTGTTGGAGGGCGTCGAGGATCATATTGTATCCAGCCTTCATGGAAAGGCTACTCCATATTTAATGTGGAAAGCTTTGACGGATCTATTCCAGAGTAAGAGTGACCAAAGGAAGCTGGCGCTCAAAGATAAGCTCAGGAACATCAAGATGGAGAAGGGCGACAACATCGCCGAATACCTCACGAAGTTCACTCAGTGCAGAGATGAGCTGGGAAGTGTGGGGGTGGTTGTCAAAGTTTCACTGATTGCATGCTTAGTTTCAAGTATGCTGGGATCGGTGTGGTGCTTGGACAGCGGTGCGTCATTTCATATGACGGGAGATCGGGAGTTGTTCTCAGATCTGGAGGACAAGGATTTGGGTATGCACATCGAGATGGGCGATGACGGTAGATACGGTGCGACTGGTATCGGTACCGTATCCTTTCAGAGGGAGTCTGGTAAACCCTTTGTCTTAAAGGATGTCATGCATGTACCTGGATTGAAGAAGAACCTGATTTCAGTAGCGATGTTGGAGGATAAGGGGTATGATGTGGTCTTCGGCGAAGGAAAAGCCTTCCTGCGCAGTAAGACTACTGGAGAGACCCGGAAGATAGGGGTTCGAACTCAGAACCTTTATCAGTTGCAGGTAGATGGCTGCGCAGCTATGGCATGCAAAGTGGGAGAAGTGGTGAGCCGGGATGATGAGGGCGAACTGTGGCACAGGAGATTGGGCCACCTTCACCATGGAGCTTTGAAGATTCTGCAGCAGATTTCTACTGGGCTTCCTAAGGGCACCCTTGCGCAGTCAGACCAGTGAAAGTGGTGTACTTTAGGGAAGTATGTGAAAGCCACCTTTCATGAGAAGGATAGTCGCGCCACAACGATCCTTGAGAGAGTTCACACGGACGTGTGTGGTCCTTTCTCAGTTGCTTCGACAGCAAAGCACAAGTATTATGTGATCTTTGTTGATGATTTCTCTCGAAAGTGCTGGATCTTCTTCATGCAGAAGAAGAGCGATACATTCGCGAAGTTATGTGAGTTTAAAGCACTAGTCGAGAAGGAGTCGGGGAAGAAGGTGATTGCTCTAAGGAGTGATAACGGTGGTGAATTCATCTCGGCCGAATTCAAGGATTTTTGCAGTGCAGAAGGGATTCGGAGAGAGCTCATCGCACCCCATAACCCACAGCAGAACGGGGTGGCTAAGCGGAAGAACAGAACGATCGTGGGTGCTGCACGGGCGATGTTGCATGATCAGGGCCTACCCCTTCACTTGTGGGCTGAGGCATGCAATACAGCAGTGTATGTGCAGAACCGTTGTCCTCACAAGGTTCTTGGCATGAGTACACCAGAGGAGGCTTATTCTGGCAAGAGGCCTGATATTTCCCATTTGCGGATTTTCCGATCTCCTGTCTACATGCATGTGACGAAGGATGCAAGAAGGAAGCTGGATCCAACTGCTGAAGTTGGAATATTTGTGGGGTACACTGATACACCTCACAACTATCGGGTGTATGTGCCAGACAGTCGCAAGACTGTTGTGCGACGGGATATAAAATTTCGGGAGGAGAAAGCCATGCAGTGTTCGCTTGAGAGGGAGCTACACTTGCATGCAGATGAGGAGCTGTTAGTTCCTAAGGAGGAGCTTCCGGATGTGGATCAGCCACAAGAGGAGGTTCGGGAGGTGGAAGAAACCACCCAGGCAGCGCCAACCATCAGAGGGCGCATGCGCACTACAGAAGCTGAGCGACTGGCTCGGGATGCAGAGAAGGTTGTAGGACCACCTACAGCACAGCGCAGACAGAGACAGTCACCGGATCGGTACACTGGATACATGGCTCTTATGAGTCGATGTGTTGTGACAGAGCCATCCTCTTTTGAGGAAGCTGTGGAGGAACCCGCATGGGTTGATGCCATGATCGAAGAATATGATTCGATCATCAGGAACAGTGCATGGGAGATTGTCCCAAGACCGGTTGGGAAATCAGTTGTAGGTTCGCGATGGATCTACAAAGAGAAGCAGGCGGCTGACGGGAGTGTGGAGAAGTACAAGGCGAGATTTGTCGCCCGTGGCTTCTCACAGATCGAGGGGATTGACTATGAGGAGACTTTTGCACCTGTCGCAAGGTACTCTTCCATACGGACGATCCTTGCTCTCTCGGCGCAGATGGGGTGGCACATTCATCAGATGGATGTGAAGACTGCGTTCCTCAATGGAGTTATTGAGGAAGAGGTGTACATAGAGCAGCCTGAAGGTTTTGAGATCTTCAGCAGTGAGTCGCATGTGTGCCGACTCAAGAGAGCACTGTACGAGCTGAAGCAAGCACCTCGTGCTTGGTACACTCGGATAGACAGCTACTTCACCGGGCTTGGATTCTCCAAGAGTGAGGCGGATCCAAACTTGTACCAGATTGTGGTGGAGGGGAAGCTGTTGATCATCGTACTGTATGTAGATGATCTGATTTTGACTGGAGACGAGCAGTTGATACTTTCATGCAAGGAGGATCTTGCACGGGAGTTTGAGATGAAGGACCTGGGCATCCTTCATTATTTCCTGGGATTGGAGATTTGGCAGCGCAGTGGAGGACTGTTTGTTTCTCAGGGCAAGTATGCCCGGGAGATTCTGGAGAGGTTCAACATGCAGGGCTGCAAGCCTGTTGATACCCCTCTTCCTGGAGGATGGAGGAAGGGAGATGCTACTTAGGAGGAGGTAGTGGATGCCACTGTCTATCGACAGTTGGTGGGGTCGTTGATGTATCTGGTCAATACTCGACCCGATATATGCTATGCAGTTAACCAGCTTTCGCAAGCTATGGTTAAGCCTACCAAGCTCTTTTGGAAGGCGGGCAAGCATGTATTGCGCTACATCAGAGGCACATCGGGATATGGTTCATGGTACAGACAGGAGGATGAGTTGAGGCAGCAGTGTTTCAGGCATCGGTACCATCACATCAGAGATTGTGTTCAGCGGAGGATCATGATGCTTTCATATGTTCCCACGGAGGATCAGGATGCCGACATCCTGACGAAGGCGCTCACCAGGAGCAAGTTCGAATTCCACAGAGGCAGGATAGGGGTTGCAGATAATCCATATCTTGCTGAGAGGGAGTGTTGAGAATGCGGCAAGATGATGGAGCTTAGTGAAATGAAGTCGCCTTCACTAAGTGGGCCCGCAGGCAAATTCTGGCGCAAAGTCTATTTTTAGACTATGTCTATTTTTAGACATACGGAGCATAATTTGGGAATTCTACTTGGAGATTCTTGAAGTATGCGACATGTCGGTAAAAATAGATGAGACCTTAATTTTTAGGACCCAGGCTATTTTTAGACTGATCTCCTAAAAATATGGAAGTCAAATATTATTTACCCTTAATAATATTTTGACTATAAACAGCAGTTTACTCTCTTGGCGCACTTCGGTTTGAGTCATGGAGGTGGCTCATGCAACTGACACAAGGAATCACGTGGTTCCTAGGGTTTGATGGCATCTTGCATGGTTGGCTTCAGTTAGACTTCAGTGGCAGAAGTTTTGGAGGAGTTAACGGGACAAATAGTGGAGTTGTGTTCTATTTATTTCGGTTGAACTAGTTGAGATTAGTTAACTAGCTAATCAATTAGATATGAGTGGAGTAAATTAAATAATATTTAATTTACTAAATATTAACTCATTAGTCAACTCAAGAACACTTCAGTTCACTACAGTGCATGATCAGTTCAGTGGAGACCAGTGAAAGAGATAGATGAAAGGGTAGAGTTAGCTAGCAGTTGTAACTATACTGTTGCTATTTGCAACACATAGATAGGTGGAGTAAGCTATGAGTATTGCAAAGTCAAGGCTGGTGGTTTATCTATATAAGGAGGCCATCACCTAGCATTAAACACGCAATCAAGGTTGGCTATCAAGTGGCTAAGGATTGGAGCAAGTGATTTGCTAGATGCGAAACGATAGTGTGTAGCATGGGAGGTAGTGCATGAGCTAGGGAAGAGTTTTTGTACTATGATTGTTACATGATTTCTCCATTATAATATACACAATAGGTTGGGGGTTTTCAGCTATAGGCTTTCCCATACATCTTGAGTTAATGTGTGATTGATTTGATGTGCGATTGCTTCTATATTATTTCCGCATGTAATGATTAATTGTGGAAGAAGGTTATGTGTTAGCCTTGCAATTCGAAATTGATGTATGATCGGGTTAATCTTCATTGAATAAGTGATTTATTCGGCTAATTCTACGAGTGCTACAAATCTTGGATAATTTCTTTGTCATTTCCAATCAACAACATATCATCCACATACAAGACAAAATAAATAACATGGTCACCAATTAATTTAAAATAAACACGGTGATCCTCCTTGCTTCTGGTGAAGCCAAGTCCCCGTATATAGGTATCAAATTTCTGATACCACATCCTTGGTGACTGTTTTAACCCATACAGAGACTTCTTCAACCTGCATACCAGTTCTTTCTTACCCTTCATCATAAAGCCTTCAGGTTGCTTCATGTAGATCTCTTCTTCTAGATCCCCGTGAAGAAATGTTGTCTTCACATCCATCTGTTCTATCTCAAAATCAAATGCAGCAGCAACAGATAAAAGTAATCAAATAGAAGTAACTTTGGCAACAGGAGAAAAAATATCACCAAAATCAATTCCCGGCACCTGGGAATAACCTTTCGCTACCAACCGAGCTTTGTATTTCTCCACCTTGCCTTCTACATTCATCTTCTTCTTAAACACCCATTTGCTCCCAATGGGCTTCCTTCCGGCCGGCAACTCCACCAAATCCCATGCATCGTTTTTGTGCAAGGATGCCATTTCATCAACCATGGCCTCCTTCCAGAGTTTTCCATCCTCTGAATCTACTGCCTCCCTGACAGTTCTGGGTTCATCATCAGTTATAGTTAAGGCAAAACCTGAACAGAAAGCGGATGGACTATACCTTTCTGGTTGCCTTCTTTCCCGAACTGATCTTCTCAAAGCTGGATTTTGTGGCTCTTCATCTTCTGAGTCTTCTTCTGTTGTAGAGTCTGGTTCATCCTCCTTTAGCTCAAACTCTATCTTTTCAGGTTCCTTTGATAGGACTTCATGTTTAACAACATCTTTCACTTCTCTAAACACCACATCTCGGCTGTACACAACCTTCCTTGGTTCTGGGTTCCAAAGCTTGTAACCCTTTAAACCATCCTTATACCCAATAAAGATGCACCTTTCAGATTTATTATCCAACTTGGTCCTTTTCTCCTTTGGAACATGTACATATGCATCACATCCAAATACCCTTAGATGTGAAAGAGAGGGTTTCTTACGAGTCCATACCTCATGTGGAGTCTTATCCTCCAACGCTGACGAAGGTGATCTGTTAACTAAGTAACATGCAGTCTCCACTGCCTCTGCCCAGAATTCTTGTCCTAACCCGGTACCACTGAGCATGCTTCTTGCCTTTTCCATCAACATTCTGTTCATTCTTTCTGCAACTCCATTTTGCTAAGGTGTGTATGGAGTAGTCTTCTGCCGTGCTATACCACACTTCTTACAGAACTCTTCAAATTCCTTCTTGCAGAACTCCCCACCATTATCTGTCCTCAATGCCGTTATCTTCTTCTCTGTCTGGTTTTCCACCAGAGCCTTAAATTCTTTAAATTTGTCAAAGACTTCAGATTTCTTCCTCAAAAAATATATCCATGTATTCCTTGAGAAGTCATCTATGAATGCAACATAGTACACAGACTTTCCCAGTGATGGAACTGACACAGGCCCAAACACATCACTGTGCACAAGTTCTAATATCTTGTTTGCCCTCTTAGCACCAGAAGGAAAACTCACCCGATTCTGCTTCCCATATACACAATGTTCAAAGAAATCAAAATCCAGAGAACAATTAGACATACCTTCTACCATACCATTTCTGTGCATTATCTGAAGGCCCTTCTCTCCAATATGTCCAAGCTTTTGATGCCATACATGGTATTTTCTCCAGAGACAGCTAGGCTTTCCGCTCCACTTTCAGGAACCATAGAACTATTACACCCATCAATAACAGTGCTACCTTCTAGCTTGTATAGAGTTCCAGTCTGAACTCCCCGCATTAGTACCAGTGCTCCCCGAACCATCTTGCAGGAATATTTCTCGAACACTGTTTTTACACCTGCATCATCCATCTTGCTTACAGAAATCAAATTTCTAGCCAATGCAGGAATATGCAGAACACCAGGAAGTGTTCTAATCCTTCCACCTTGCAGCTTTAGCTTGACCTTTCCACGTCCGATGATTCTGGCCCTCCTATCATCCCCTAGGAAGACATCACCACCATCATATTTCTCATACTCGCAGAACCACTCCCTATGGGGAGTGAAGTGAAAGGATGCAACTGAGTCAATCAACCATGACTCATGATCTACATGTGTATTTGAAGAAGAAGCCAAATACACATCCCCACCTTCATCTGAGGTGGTTTTTGCCTCTGCAGAAGGACCTTCATCAGATCCCTTTCCTTTCTCGGGAGCTTTAGATCTGCATTCCTTTTTGTAGTGTCCTTCCTTTCCGCATTTCCAGCACACCTTTACAAACTTTCCAGGAGATTTAGATCTCCCTCTAGATTTAGATATCCCACTCGAAACCTTATTCTTGTTTCTATTTTGGGACCTTCCTCGTACAGATAAGGCATCTCCATTTTGACCCTCCATATTTCTCCGTCTCATTTCCTTCGACAGCAAGGCTGAGACAATGTCATCAAAATTCAAGGTAGTTGTGTTGCTACCTATTGCAATAACCATACTGTCCCACGAGTCTGGTAGAGAACACAACAAACTGATGCACTTATCTTCATCTGAGATTTTAATATCAACAGATGACAGTTGACTTACCACAGTATTGAAGGCATTCAGATGCTCTGTCACTGAGTCTCCATCCTTCATCCTCGGGTTATACAGCTTTTTACGTAGGAACAAATTATTCACCAGAGACTTAGATTGGTATAAATTCCCTAGCTTTTCCCACAAGGTATTCGCCGTAGCTTCCCCAGATACATTCAACAATACTGAATCTGAGACACACAACCGTATTGTGCTTTTAGCCTTCCGATCTAGTTTCTTCCAATCTTCATCTGACATTCCTGTTGGCTTAGTACCTAGATCTACCGCGATCCACTGATCTTTATCCACCAGCAAATCCTCCATCTTGAGCTTCCACAACTCAAAACTCTGACCATTAAATTTCTCGATCTCTATCTTTCCGCCGCTCGCCATCTTCTCTCACCGCAAGAATCGATCCCGCAGATCTCCCACTGAACAGGGTCTACCTCAGGCCCGAACAAAAAACCCTCAGCAGCAAAGGCGTCCCCTTGAAGCCGAAATAGCTTTGATACCAAATGTAGGTTTTAACCCTGAACAGAAATTATCTACACACGAATCTTATAACAGAAAATAAACAATAGCGAGAGCATAAAACATAAAACAGATAAACACAGAGATTTTCCCCTGGATCCCAAATCGGGACGACCAGCTTGGTTTTTCATTATATTCCTTTTAGTGTTACAACACATATATATACATGCCGAAGCATACATAAACCCCAATCCATAAACCCTGGATTAGAACATAACCGTAGTTCCCTTGACCGGATCTACAAAAATACTAGGGGCCGAAAACCATCGTACCCCAAAACCATGTGCAAAACCATGCACAAAACCATGGACGCGGACTACCCACCGGAAATTAAGGACCAAAAAATTTTCGCCGGGGCACTGCCCCGAACCCCGACAGGGGGGGCTACCGCCCCCCCTGTGACCCCCCTGTTGCGCCCAGCGCAAAGGGGGGGCTATCGCCCCCTCTCTTACCCCCCCGCGCGTGCTTAGTCGTGGAAAGAATATAACACATACCCAACATTTTTGACCTCTTTATGTGTCTTAAGAGATCCTTTGATGTTGTAGATACATCGTGTTCTGAATTTTCTATTACTAGCTCTTGTTTCATTATTCTTGTGTTATATGCAAGTTTTATCTTCTATGCTTTTTTTTCGTATAATGGCTTTGAGTGTGTGCAAATATAGCCTTGTTTCTCTGTTTGTTTAAGCGAAAAGAACTTACAATTTCTTTTTGTGACATGTATCTGATATGTTTTTTCAGTTTCCTAAGTGACTGAAATCTGATTATTTCACTAATATGTTCAAGATCTTCTATAACTACTTCTTGTTTCATTTTCATTGTGTTATATACAAGCCTTATTGTTTGTGTTTTCAACTTTTTTTGAATAATGTCCTTGAGCACATGCAAAGATAAAACTTTGTTGTGATTGTTAAAGTAACAAGATGGTTTGAATTGGCTCTTGAAAAGTTGACATTTTGCTTTAGGTTGTGTTGCAATTTTGTTTTTTGATGAATGTGTGAATTGCAACATTACAGTGTCCTTAGAATTGATATGAGTTGGTGGATCAGAGTCTCCTCTACGAAGAAAAGGTTCAAAGTGCCCATTCAGAGGATCCTCATCATGGAATAGTATATCGAAAGTGTTTGTTGCAATAGTTGAATTAAAGTGAAAATAAATTCTCATATTTTTTTTGGACCAAACTCTAATTGGAATTTTTAACCAATTTGATAGCCAATGTATACAGAAAATATCTCCCCTTATGCCTCTAGATTCTAGTGGGATATCAGTTGATGTTGATCTAGACATTTTTTCCAAATACAATTCGCCACTGCTAATATTGTGCATTTCTTTTAGTGACTCTTCATGGAGTTCATGTTCGTAAGACGAAATTGCTTCTTCATGTTTTTCTAGGCATTTTCTAAATTACTCTATTGTTCATCTCCTTAATTCTATTAATGTGTATCTAAAATGCAGTAAAATTTCTAACGTATCAAAAAAACAGTCTCCAATTAGATATAAGAAATTCTTCACGCGAAACACGTTATGGTTTTCCAAGACAAAGGTCAATGTGTCTTTTTCAGATGAGGTAGACATGATAACATTTGATTTGCTCATTTGTTCATACGAGGTGTTTCTTTCTTGTCTAGAAAGTAGAGGTTCAAAGTGGCAATTGAGAGGATGCTCGTCATGGAATAAAATGTCACAGGTGTTTGTTGCAAGACTTGAGTTAAAGTGCAAATAGAATCTCGTGTTCGTTTTGGACCAAACTCTTAATTGGAATTTCAACCAATTTGATAGCCAATGTATACAGAAAATATCTCCCCATAAGCCTCTAGATTCTAGTGAGATATCATGTGATGTTGATCTAGCCATTTTTTCTAAATACAATTCACGGTTGCTAATGTTATGCATTTCTTTTAGTGACTCTTCATGTAGTTCATGTTCATAAGATGAAATTGCTTCTTTATCTTGATTTTCTACACATTTTCTAGAATATTGTATTGTTCCTTTTATTAACTCTACTGATGTGTATCTAAAACACAGTAAAATTTCTAAACTATCAAACAAACAATCTCCAATCAAGTATAAGAAATTGTTGACACAAAACAGGTTATGCTTTTCCAAAACCAATTTCAATTTGTCTTTTTCAAATGAGGCAGAGATGATGATGCATAATACTCCAATACGAACATATGCTTAGTAATTCAATCCAATTACAATTGATAGTAACATAAGAGCGAGTTGAACAATGACGCTTAATGTAGAACAAGAAATAGTTATTGTGTACTTGTGAATGCAAGTGTAACTGTGTACCGAACTACTGAGATTGCAAATGTGACCGTGGAGCAATTTAGTTAAACAGTAGATATCCAAGAATAGAAATGTAAATAATTAGTACATAAATTAATTACTGTAGAGAATATAGAGTGCATAAAATTGTAAATGGCAATACTAATTGTTTAACACTAACATTGCTACAAGAGTTTCCTAAGATTTTAATCATAGCTGGCACATTTGATTGTGTTAAGAAAGGTTCTAATGTAATTTTAGTTATGCATGATTATAAAAACATAACTGAAAGAAGGAACATGAAAACTAGACACCCAAATGAAATTCGAAAATCAAGCACATTATTATTTTATGTTCAATGAAGGGTTATGCATGCATGAAAGAATATAAGACTTACAGGCATCACATAATAGCAATCAGGTCAATAAAAATGAATACCATCCAAATACTGTTACTGAGAACTCTGTTTTCAGTATTTATTTCCGGGTCTTTTATGCAGAACAAAAATTTGTGCCACAATCAGCGTTGTGCTCATTAGGTTAATACTAATATAGATAATATATATAAGTCAATAGCTGAATTATAGCCTCTATAATCGATGTAGTGCAATGATCTATAAGATTCTAAGAACCATTAATTGTGCTTTAGAATAATTGATCAAGGGCATACCTTTTAGTTCATCTAATTGTTTTCCATGATAGCTCGCTGCTTTAGAATTATATAAAATATTTTCATAAATCCTCTTGAGGAGATTGAACCATTTACAATGGCCAAAGTTTCGGAGTATGGAAATGGGATTGAAACAATAGGCTAGGGTTCTTAAGTAGCCTAGACATGAAAAGCGTTAGTCTCTACAGAACCAATCCTTAATCAATGTATTTATGATGTTAAATCCTCTGCAAATCAAGGTGGAAGTGGAGGCATTGGAGCACATTAAGGATGAAGAATCTAAACGCTTCAAGAAGCATAAGATCTTCTTTGATTTCAATGTACTTATTCACATTAAGGAATCAATGGTTGATGTTTCTTCTAGATGTATAGCTTTAACATTGGAGGTCAGTGAAGGATATTTAATATTGGTTAGAAATCAGTTGTCTTATTGCAAAGTTAAGATTTATTTAACATTTAAATAGTGTACAGTCTGCTCATAAGTTTCCTACTTCTGGTTACAAAATCTTTTTCTAGAAAATAAATCTTAATAAGTGATTGATTTTAATTTATATTTTTTCATAGGAGAGCGAGGAAACCAAAGCAGCAACCATTTACAATGGCCAAAGTTGGGGAGTATGGAAATGGGATTGAAACAATAGGCTAGGGTTCTTAAGTACCTTAGACATGAAAAGCATTAGTCTCTACAGAACCAATTGCAACTTGGTGTTGTTGATATCGTGCTGAATTTGTAATTGATCGATAAGAGGTAGAAGAGACTGGTAATTTGACATTTCATCTTAGATATTCTTTGAGAATGCAAAAATTCTATGAACCCAACTAAGTAGCATGTTTATATTGTCACCACTGATCTTAAGGACGGATTCTAGCATCTTGATTGTACCAGCAAAGACAGTTTTAACTTTTGATAGCCCATTTTATTGTGTTTGCAGCCTGCAGTAAATTTCATCGTCCTGAAGAGGATTTGGGGTCATTTAGACACGAAGAGGGACTGCGCTTTATCCATATCAGTGCTAAATTTTGTTTCTTCTGTTCGAAATCGAGGTGTAGTAGATTGAATGAATAGGCACAATTAATTTGAACAATAAAAAAACACAACTTTTTAGACTCTAAAATGATAACTTAAGTTTTTAGGACTCTTTCCAATTTTTCCCTCCTTTGGAAGATTACTGACCATGTTCAGTTATGCATAGGTTTGGCAAGGTTTGAAAATTTCCCAACCAAAAAGATTCAAGTAGTTCGGGCTGCAACAACACTTTATTCTAAATTAAGTTCCATAGCAGATCACAATATTCAGTTGATAGATCCATGATAAATGGAAATACCAGTCACTTGATTTTTCTATAATGAATACTTCAATATAGGATGTGAATAATCAATCCAAATTTTCTAGAGACGATAACTAGAACTGGAACCTCTTCTGTGGATATGGTTTTGACGGTATTCATGCCAGCAGTGTAAGAAAGCATATAAGAAGCCTATTTTCTCTTGATGCACCTCACACTGTCATGGACTATTTTCCCGTTGCTTACCTCACCTATGTGGGCTATGGCTGGTTCAAGAAGGCAAGGACTATGCAAGTTTGGCAAAAGGGTTATAACAGACAAAAGCTCTAAAACACAATAGTTGATATAGAAAAAAAATCAAGTTTCATGTGCCGAGGATCTGCCTCGAACACTCCAAAATGACATTTTTTTGATACAAAAACTGATGACGACCCTTGTACCTTGGTTGAGTGGGCTCAAAGCAGGTTTTTTTGCTTGTTAGATACCCTCGACTTGCTCACTAGCTGGTTTGACCGAATACTAGTTCAAACCAACTGGTCTTTAAAACTAACTTATACAACGTAGCTTTAAAGTGATGAAGTTTCCCTGCCACCTTCCATCACATGTTCTGATGAAAAAAGAGAAGACCAGTTCAATCCTCTGACATTTCCGCCTTAGTAGGTCATATCTTTACTGGATTTTATTGATGCACAATGCAACTAAGTCACCCTGTTTTTTTAAATGGAAGCTTTGTAAAGATTGCTGAATTTTTTATTTATAAATTATCAGTTTAAATGATCATCAACTTATGGGTGTGTATATAACATAGATTTTCCTCAAGTATGTCAGATCTAAGGCCACTAAAAATTTCCAGCACAGTTGATCTGCATTTGGAAGCTAACAAGAGGAATCACAGTCAAGTAACTCAGTAATCTAAAAGGAAATTGCAGTGGGTCATGCAAGAAGTCAACCATAGATCAAATCAAGATTCAGCAGGTCTAATCATCCTAGATGATAGGAAATAATATGAAATTTCCCAAGCTCCATGTGCATACACATAGGCAGACATTGACTGCCAATGAACTAGTGAGAAGTCACACATACCAGAAATCTTGCCTATCAAGATTTCAGATGGGGACCACCAGAAGCAAGAGAATGAACATTTAAAGAGTGTCTCCCTGAACAATGGCTATAAATAGTTGTAGATCAACAATGTGTTTGATACAGAGAGTAAAGTTCAAAGGGTTCATGAACATAATATTTCAAACTTTAGATGTTGAACAGTCTTACCTTACGCTATATCCAAGGCACTATGGATAGAATTTCTAATATCTTATGAAAGAAATAAATCCTTCGTTGTAGCTGCTGTCTTTCCTCCATAATTATTGTCTTAATGATAGGCTCTGACTGGGTAGCCTGAAACATTGACAACCTGACATGCAAAATCTTAATGCAACCATTTTAGAGACATTATGCCTTGCATAAACAAGAAAAATTTAATTTTATCTCAAGTATCAGCCACACGTTTCATGGGTGCTATGCATTGACAAAAAAAAGGCAGAGCTACAGTAAGAAAATTTGTCTGGGTGACCGAGTACCCCATTCACCACACCTTAGTGCAGAGAAAACATAAATTATAGGAAGACAAAAAAGTCAAAATGGTATGTGTTCCATGAACATCATGATGCTCACAAATGGAGAGTAACACAAGTTTATATGGCAGAGAAATCCAATGTTCAAACGCACTTTCTTTTCAGGAGGTGGTCACCCACCATATCAGGTGGTTGCGTACCATATGAAGGTGGTTGCACACCATGAAGAAAAATTGTACATTATATTTGGAGCTATCCAAACCTTATGAAAAGGATTTCCCACAACCACCCAAACCAATATGCTAATTTTGTGGGGTAAGCATTAATTTTTCTAAAAGAACATTGCACCATGAGGAAAAAGTGTACGTTATATTTGCAGCAATCTAAACCTTATGAAAAGGATTGTGCACAATGCCCAAATCAATATGTTAATTTTGTGGGAAAAGCCTTTATTTTATGAAAGATTCTAACATCTTCATTGTATCAACAAAGATAGTTTTAACTTTTGATTGCCCATTTTATTGTGTTTGCAGCCTCGAGTAAAGTTCACGATATCCCATTTTTTTTTCAGCTTCGAGTAAATTTCATCGCCCTGAAGATGATTTGGGGTCATTTATACATGAAGAGGGACTGCCCTTTATCCATATTAGTGCTAAATTTTTTTTCTTCTAGTCATTATAGTTCAATCTCATAAATTAAGGAAGAAAGGTTCAACAATGTGACTGAAGAATTTTAAAGAAACCTTGCAGAGATAGAAGGCGTGCTAGTTACATTATGCGAACTTGTGGATGCAAGTACCAGAGAAATTTGAATCATTACAGAGTTTGGACTTTGCAGATGCCAGAGTGGACCGTTATCTAGTCATATGGTTCAACAATGACAATTACTGGAGTATGTATTAGCAATTACTGCATATGAGTTACATAGAACAAACACATGTCATTCTGGCCACTATGGTATACATTAGACAATCAAAAGAATCTCCAACTGCAGACCTTGCATTACATATTCTACGCATCTATCGGGGAATAATAGAGTAGTTATTCATAGTATGAAAAGTCTGGTCTTAATTAGGGTATGCGAATGGCGTTGAAGGCTGCAACTAGTCCCTGCCAAGAGGTAGTGGAATTTATTCGTAGTGGAATTTATTCTTTAATGTAAGAAAAACATTTATTGCAATATTCCACTGAAGGAAATGAAATGAGATCATAAATAGGCTATGTAACCTTTACTGATTTATGTAATCAGTGAGTGAGCCATTATGGCCTGGTATTGTTAAATTCATATTCATTGTGGTTAGTTTATGTCGAACCGAGTCATACTAAAGTCAAACTCTTTGAATACTACAATGTTTATCACTATGGTTCATGTAGCATTTATTTAGAAAATTCATTTGGAATTTTGCATGTTCTCCATATCGACACTTTTAAAACATTCAGAGATTCCGCTCTCTATAACAACTGCCGAATTGATTCTATTTTTCGTATATTTGTGAAGAAACGCCAAATTTTCAGTGAGTGATTCATGCCAAAACCATAAAACCATAATGATGACAGATTGAAGTTAGGTATCAAGCCAAAGCAAACATCATCTCCATGATGAAGACAACAAATTTGAAAGCATAGTTTGATGAAAGGGATCTCATTCTTCTGGGCCAAAATTGGAACACTTTAAACAAATAAAGACACTAAATGTTTTTCGAATTGGAATCCATCATGAAGAACGAATCTAGCATCAAGATAACACTTGAAGTTGTGACGAAAATGGAGCCAAATTGTTTTATTGTTATTTTTGTTCCAGATTTAGTTTAAATTTAGAATGGTCACAGAATCTGAAATTTAGTTGGATTGAAAGAATGCAAGACCAAATTTTTGTTCCAGATTTAGTTTAAATTTAGAATGGTCACAGAATCTGAAATTTAGTTGGATTGAAAGAATGCAAGACCAATTTGGGCTGCTACCAGTTAGGTACCAAACCAGAAGTTGGCAATATTTTCAATAACTGATAAACTCTTGATACAGAAATGGCAGCAATCCAAGATAACATCCTTCAAAACAGTTAGCAGACTGCTTGGAAATTGAAGAGAAAGAACTTCCTCAACACATTGACCATATATAATTACTAACACACGACTGTCTTGAATTCTTCTTCTGTGTGCCCAGACTCTCTAAAGATATCAAAGAGTGGAAGAAATATTTAGATCTGCTCTTTTATGAGCTTCACACCAATTTTTCAGTGTTTGGCACCGCTCAACTAGATGCTTCCGCAAAACCACAAGAAGCAGAGATAGAGCTAAATAGCTGGGTTACGGAAGCTCCCCAAACTCTAATAATTGGAGTATACGTGACGCCAACAAAACTGAATCGGACCCTTCTAAGGAGAAATGGTCAACTGTAGTCGTGGCTCCGTCAGTATTTCCTTTCAAACCTCGTTCTTTGAACTCCACGTGGTCTTCTTTCCTAAAGAAATTGACAAATAAATGTTTTCACAGCTTCGAAGGTTAAATGATATCTCCCAGTTTATATATTTATCTCTGAACCTTATAATAATAGTCCGACACTTTATAACCAATTGACGTCGCAATAGCCCTTCAGCCCCGGGCCCACATATATATCAATAGACCAATCAAACGCATGCATCGTACCTCGTTTATCGATCACGCACCTCGTTTATCGTTCGCGCATCTACAGCAAGCGACCACCGTCCGATGGCTCTTTCCCAGATCAATGGCATGTACGTATATCACTCGGAATCCTGGTACGAATGTTAACGTGCGATGGCACGCTTTAAACGGTGGTTTTCCGGGGGTCCACCTCGCCACGTGTCGAACACTCTATGGAATCGCTCCCCAACCAGGAAATACCGCTTACACACCAAAATCTGTGCGATATCGGCAATCCGCCTTCGTAAATCCACTCGCGGGTTTGGTACAGTGCTTGACCACGGGTTTAAATCGGGTTTACGTTCTCCTTCGTATATTCTCAGTTTGTTACTAAGGTTCTGAACACGGTTAGGAAATTCCAATTAATCAACGAACAAACATAATTTTCTTTATTAAACGGGATTCGCCATTATTAACAGTCTTCGCCTACACACGGGATTTCTACACTCACTCGGACAATTCGAGAGAAAGAAACGGACGGAGAATTACAAAGGTTTCGTGGTGACTTGATTCGCCAGATTCTACACACAATATTAGTTCAACAGTTATACACAAGACAATGTCCAATCACCTCACAATTAAACGAATTTCCTCACAAATAATGACTCAAGACAGTTGGGAAATCAACAGAACTGAAATTCATTTAACTGGAAGCAATCGTCAACAGAGTTTTATTGCATAAATCCCCTCTACTCTTCCTCTCTTCTCTCCTATACACATCCGAGGGATTACATTTATATACATTATAGTGTGACTCTTCGGTTCCTCTGCGAGGACCGTTTTAGAAAACCAAAAGCCTAATTACAATTATTCAACTAACTGAAATGTGACAGATGGATCGAACTGAACTATTTGACTTCTACAAATCTAACTAATCTAAATGATACAGTCAGCTGAGGTATTGACACCTAGCTGTTACAATTCGAATGTTTTCGAACCCCCCTAGCCACAACATGTGGACAAAACCTCCTACATTGTTGGCTAGTGTCTAATGCCCCTGCATTAGACTCCCAAGGGAAATTTTCTTCATGGGCTCCTGTCCATGAGCTCTTCCACTGATCTGCCTATCTTCTACAACATCCCTTCAGTCATCCAAGTGGCATCTTCCTCTGGCTTGTCCTTCCATCTGATCAAGTACTGAAAGTACTCTTGTCCTCTGGTCCTTCTGAATGGGTTTTTATCCAATATCTTCTCTGGTTGCAATGGTTGCTCTGGAGGTAGCTGCTCCTTCCACTCAATCTATTCCTTATCTGCTGATCTTTCTTCTGCACCATCATCTTCATTCTTGTACAAATCTGCAACATTAAAAATGGGAGATATTCCAACATCATGTGGTAATTTAATCTCATAAGCATTTGCAGAAAAATTTCTAAGTATCTTGCATGGCCTAATTGTTTTGAACTTCAATTTGTTATATTGCTTCTTTGGGAATCTCTCCTTTCTCAAGTGTGCCAAAACCAAATCTCCTACTTCAAAATTAACTTCCTTTCTGCTCAAGTCTACTCTGATTTTATATTTGATGTTGTTGTCTTGTAGTTGCTGTTTCACTTGTTCATGTATGGCCTGGATCTCTGAAGCAAATTCCTCACCATCTTCACTCCTTAGCTCTGCCTTTCCCAGATTTCTTAACTCTGATATTCCTCTGGGGTGCATTCCATAAACAATATGAAATGGACTCTACCATGTGCTCCTATTTGGTGAGTCATTATATGCATATTCTGCCTGAGGCAAAATATGATCCCACTGCTTGGGATGCTCTCCTGCAAGACTCCTCAACAAATTTCCCAGACTCCCATTCACCACTTCAGTTTGTCCATAGGTCTGGGGATGATAAGTTGAGCTGAAACTCAGTTTAGTACCAAGTTTCTTCCACAATGTCCTCCATAAATGACCCACAAATCTGGTGTATCTTTCTGAAACAATACTCTTGGGCAACCCATGCAATCTAACAACTTCTTTGAAAAACAAGTTAGCAACATGGGTGGCATCACTAGTTTTATAACATGGAATAAAATGTGCCATTTTGGAGAATCTGTCCACTACAACAAAGACTGCATCATTCCCTCTCTGAGTCTTGGGTAATCCTAGAATAAAATCCATACTCACCATGTCCCAAGGCCTGTCTGGAATAGGCAAGGGAGTGTACAATCCTGCATTCTGGCTCCTTCCTTTAGCATACTGACAGATCTTGCAATTCTTCACAAACTTATCCAATTCTGTTCTCATCCTGGGCCAGAAATAGAAGTGGCTCAGCTGCTCATAAGTCTTATCAGTACCAAAGTGTCCAGCAAGTACACCACTATGCTTCTCTTTGATCAAATTTTCCTTCATGGAACATCTTGGTACACACAATTGGCTTCTCCTGGATAACAAGTCCTCCTGCCGGAAATAATCCAGCCACTGGCTTCTATCTGTTAAAACAGGGTTACTACATGCCGCAAATTCTTCTTTATAATCTGGATTTGTTTTATACAATTCTTTCAGAAAATCAAATCCTACAACTTCAAAATTTGTTTCTTGAACAAGCATGTGCCTCCTACTCAAAGCATCAGCTACTTTATTAGCTTGGCCACTTATATGTTTCAAAATAAAATTAAAACCTTGGAGATACTCAACCCATTTAGCATGCTTATGTTTCAACTTGGGCTGATGTACAATATACTGCAAAGCATGATTGTCATAATACAATATAAATTCCCTGGACATCAAGTAATGTCTCCATTTCTTCAGTGCCTGAACAATTGCATAGAATTCCTTCTCATAAGAGGAATACTTTCTTCTGGTGTCATTCAGATTTTCACTGAAATATGCCACAGGCCTATCATCCTGACTCAACACAGCTCCAATGGCCTCTCCACTGGCATCACATTTTACTTGAAATGGTTTAGTAAAATCAGGCAGGATCAAAACAGGCTTCTCCGTTATCTTTTGCTTCAAAATTTTAAAGCTTCTTTCTGCATCAGCAGTCCACTTAAATGGCTATTTGCTCTTCTTTATTGTCTCAATTATGGGTGCATTTATCTTACTGAATTTTCTTATAAACTTTCTATAAAAACTAGCAAGTCCATGGAAACTTCCTACCTCAAAGACATTCCTGGGTGAAGGCCACTCCAAAATTGCCTTAACCTTTTCTGGGTCCATCTTCAATCCTTCTGCAGAAACAACAAAACCCAAATACACCAACTCTTCCTTCATGAATGAGCATTTCTTCAGATTTATCAGCAGATTCTCTTGGTGAAGCTTCTTCAAGACATGATTAAGATGCCTTAAATGTTCCTCTTTAGTTCTGCTGAAAACTAATATATCATCCAGATACACTATCGCAAATTTGCCAATGAATTCTTTCAATACTTCATTCATAAGTCTCATAAAAGTGCTAGGTGCATTTGACAACCCAAAAGGCATTACCATCCATTCATACAGTCCTTCATTTGCTTTAAAGGCAATTTTCCACTCATCACCGTCTCTTATTCTAATCTGATGGTATCCACTTTTCAAATCTATCTTTGAAAAATATTTAGCACCACTCAAACATTCCATCAAATCCTCAACTCTGGGCAAAGGGAATCTGTACCTGATTGTGATCTTATTGATTGCTCTGGAATCAGTACAAATCGTCCAGCCTCCATCTTTCTTTGGGCTCAATACTTCTGGTACTGCACATGCACTCAGACTTTCTCTGATCAGCCCCTTGTCCACCAACTCCTGTACTTGTCTACTGATTTCCTTATTTTCTTTAGGAGTCATTATGTAGGTTGCCTTATTTGGCAGATTTGAACCAAGGATAAAATCTATCTGATGCCTGATCTTTCTCACAGGTGGCAGCTCATCAGGTAAATCATCCACAATAATGTCACAGTAATTGTCTAACATCTCTTGTATTTCTACTGGAAAATCAGAAATATTTGTAGAAGTAAGAACTACTTTAGGTTTGCAAACTAAAGCAAAACTTACCTCTTATTCTTCTATCTGCTGCATATATTCCCTCCCGCTCAGCAACAAGGTCTTTGGATCAATCACTCTGCTGGATGGCTCTCCTTCTTCCATGGGTATCAATGTATGATGTACCCCATCTTTGAAGAACTTGTAAGTGCTCTTCTTGCCATCATGCACTACTGCTCTGTCAAACTGCCAAGGTCTACCCAGCAGTATATGACACACATCCATGGGCATTACATCACATAGGACCTTATCTTTGTATTTTCCCATTTGCAGCTCTATCTCACAATGCTCTTTTACAACCAGCTGGTGCCCTTTGTGCAGCGAGGACACCCTGTAGGGAGTTGGATGCTCCCTTGTCTTCAACTTCAACTTCTCTATCACCTCAGTGGAAACCAGATTGTCTGTGCTGCCACTGTCAATGACTAGCTGACAGCATTTCCCTTGGACTTTGCATATTCTCCTAAACAAATTCTTCCTTTGTGCAGGCTCAGTGACCTCTTTAACTTGCTTTAACAGGACCTTATTTACCACCAAGGATTCTCCCCTCTCTGGAAGAATTTCTTCTTCAATTTTTGCCTCTTCTCCAGCCTGGGCAACAACAACATTCCTTGGACCAGCACCCACATTCTCTGGACACTCATAGTGCTTATGTCCCACTTGTTGACACCTATAACACCTCAACTCTCTACCTCTGCCTCTGTCTCTGTCTCCTCTTCCTTTTCCTCTGTAATAACCCCTTCTTCCCCTTTCATCATCCTCTGTAGATGAATTCTGAGGTGAGCCACTGTTAGCTCCATCCCTGGGTGTAGCAGGCTTTCCTCTACCACCCTGACTTCCCTTTCCACGGAAAGTACCTCTCTTCTTGGCTGACTATTTCCTCAGGAGTTTCTCCTCTGCTTTCAAGGCCATCTGATATGCCTCTTCCACTATCTTAGGAGACAGGAGACCAATCTCATCTTGGATCTCTAGCTTGAGACCATTCACATATCTGGCGGTCTTCTCTGGCGTGTCTTGGAATTTCCCAGCCCTTATTCTCACTCTGTATAATTCCTTTGTGTATTCCTTTACTGTCAGCAACCTCCGTCTCAGGTTCTGCATCTGCTTATACAATGTCAACTGGTAATCACTAGGCAAGAATTTACCTTTTAATTTAGCCATCATTCTAGTCCAGCTCTTGATAGGTTGCTTGCCAACTCTCCTCCTTTCTGCCTGCACTCCATCCCACCAAAGTGCAGCATGTCCCTTCAGCTTTGTCACTGCAAACTTGACCTTTTTATCTTCACTTATCTCTTCATAATCGAAGCACTTGTTCATTTCATTAATCCAGTCTACTAGTTCTTCTGGATTCAGTCCCCCTTCATAACTCGACACTTCAATTCTGGGCTTAACTGCAGACCCCAGAACAGTTCTAAGGAGCCTCATGTCAGGAGGAATCTCAAAATTTTCTTCTACTTCTTCCATCTCAGGTTAGCTGATGTCTTCAGGATCTCTGGTCTATCTTCGCTCCACGGCATCCACTCTGGCTTCGAACCTCTGCAAAATCTCGAACACCTCTGCGTTGGCAACAGGTATCCTTCTACCAGCACCTCTACCAATTCGGATTGCCATGCAATCTTTCTGCAAAAACAATCTTAAAACAATGGCTCCGATACCACAAATGACGCCAAAAAAACTGAATCGGACCCTTCTAAGGAGAGATGGTCAACTGTAGTCGTGGCTCTGTCAGCATTTCCTTTCAAACCCCGTTCTTTGAACTCCACGTGGTCTTCTTTCCTTTTCTTCTTTTTACTTTATTTATCAATTTCAAAGAAATTGACAAATAAATATTTTCACAGCTTCGAAGGTTAAATGATATCTCCCAGCTTATATATTTATCTCTGAACCTTATAATAATAGTCCGACACTTTATAACCAATTGACATGGCAATAGCCCTTCGGCCCCGGGCCCACATATATATCAATAGACCAATCAAACACATGCACTGTACCTCGTTTATCGTTCGCGTACCTCGTTTATCGTTCGCGCATCTACAGCAAGCGACCACCATCCGATGGCTCTTTCCCAGATCAACGGCATGTACGCATATCGCTCGGCATCCTGGTACGGAAGTTAACGTGCGATGGCGCGCTTTAAACGGTCGTTTTCCGGGGGTCCACCCACGTGTCGAACACTCTATGGAATCGCTCCCCAACCAGGAAATACCGCTTACACACCAAAAGCGGTGCGATATGGGCAATCCGCCTTCGTAAATCCACTCGCGGGTTTGGTACAGTGCTTGACCACGAGTTTAAATCAGGTTTGCGTTCTCCTTCGTATATTCTCCGTTTGTTACTAAGGTTCTGACCCTGGTTAGGAAATTCCAATTAATCAACGAACAAACGTAATTTCCTTTATTAAACGGGATTCGCCATTATTAACAGTCTTCGCCTACACACGGGATTTCTTCACTCACTTGGACAATTCGAGAGAAAGAAATGGACAGAAAATTACAGAGGTTTCGTGGTGACTTCATTCACCAGATTCTACACACAATATTAGTTCAACAGTTATACACAAGACAATGTCCAATCACCTCACAATTAAACGAATTTCCTCCCAAATAACAACTCAAGACAGTTGGGAAAATCAACAGAATTGAAATTCATTTAACTGGAAGCAATCGTCAACAGAGTTTTATTGCAGAAATCCCCTCTACTCTTCCTCTCTTCTCTCCTATCCACATCCAAGGGATTACATTTATATACATTATAGTGTGACTCTTCGGTTCCTCTGCGAGGACCGTTTTAGAAAACCAAAAGCATAATTACAATTATTCAACTAACTGAAATGTGACAGATGGATCGAACTAAACTATTCGACTTCTACAAATCTAACTAATCTAAATGATACAGTCAGCTGAGGTATTGACACCTAGCTGTTACAATTCGAATTTTTTCGAACCCCCCTAGCCACAACATGTGGACAAAACCTCCTACATTGCTGGCTAGTGTCTAATGCCCCTGCATCAGACTCCCGAGGGCAATTTTCTTCATGGGCTCCTATCCATGAGCTCTTCCACTGATCTGCCTATCTTCTGCAACATCCCTTCATTCATCCAAGTGGCATCTTCCTCTGGCTTGTCCTTCCATTTGATCAAGTACTGAAAGTACTCTTGTCCTCTGGTCCTTCTGAATGGGTTTTTATCCAATATCTTCTCTGGTTGTAATGGTTGCTCTGGAGGTAGTTGCTCCTTCCACTCAATCTGTTCCTTGTCTGCTGATATTTCTTCTACACCATCATCTTCACACTTGTAAAAATCTGCAACATTAAAAATGGGAGATATTCCAACATCAGGTGGTAATTCAATCTCATAAGCATTTGCAGAAAACTTTCTAATTATCTTGCATGGCCCAATCTTTTTGAACTTCAATTTGTTATACTGATTCTTTGGGAATCTCTCCTTTCTCAAGTGTGCCAAAACCAAATCTCCTACTTCAAAATGAAATTCCTTTTTGCTCAAGTCTGCTCTACTTTTATATTTGATGTTGCTGCCTTCTAGTTGTTGTTTCACTTGTTCATGTATGGCCTAGATCTCTGAAGAAAATTCCTCACCATCTGCACTCCTTAGCTCTGCCTTTCCCAGATTTCTTAACTCTGATATTCCTCTGGGGTGCATTCCATAAACAATATTAAATGGACTCTGCCCTGTGCTCCTGTTTGGTGAGTCATTATATTCATATTATGCCTGAGGCAAAATATGATCCCACTGCTTGGGATACTCTCCTACAAGACTCCTCAACAAATTTCCCAGACTCATATTCACCACTTCAGTTTGTCCATCGGTCTGGGGATGATAAGCTGAGCTGAAAATCAGTTTAGTACCAAGTTTCTTCCACAATGTCCTCCAGAAATGACCCACAAATCTAGTGTCTCTGTCTGAAACAATACTCTTGGGAAACCCATGCAATCTAACAACTTCTTTGAAAAACAAGTTAGCAACATGGGTGGCATCACTAGTTTCATAGCATGGAATAAAATGTGCCATTTTGGAGAATCTGTCCACTACAACAAAGACTGCATCATTCCCTCTCTGATTCTTGGGTAATCCTAGAACAAAATCCATACTCACCATGTCCCAAGGCCTGTCTGGAATAGGCAAGGGAGTGTACAATCCTGCATTTTGGCTCCTTCCTTTAGCATACTGACAGATCTTGCAATTCTTCACAAACTTATCCACTTTTGTTCTCATCCTGGGCCAGAAATAGAAGTGGCTCAGCTGCTCATAAGTCTTATCAATACCAAAGTGTCCAGCAAGTCCACCACTATGCTTCTCTTTGATCAAATTTTCCCTCATGGAACATCTTGGTACACACAGTTGGCTTCTCCTGACTAACAAGTCCTCCTGCAGGAAATAATCTAGCCACTGGCTTCTATCTGTTAAAACAGGGTTACTACATGCCTCAAATGCTTCTTTAAAATCTGGATCTGTTTTATACAATTCTTTCAGAAAATCAAATCCTACAACTTCAAAATTTGTTTCTTGAACAAGCATGTGCCTCCTACTCAAAGCATCAACTACTTTATTGGCTTGGCCACTTATATGTTTCAAAACAAAATTAAAACCTTGGAGATACTCAACCCATTTAGCATGCTTATGTTTCAACTTGGGCTGCTGTACAATATACTACAAAGCATGATTGTCAGAATACAATACAAATTCCCTGGACATCAAGTAATGTCTCCATTTCTTCAGTGCCTGAACAATTGCATAGAATTCCTTCTCATAAGAGGAATACTTTCTTATGGTGTCATTCAAATTTTCACTGAAATAGGCTACATGCCTATCATCCTGACTCAACACAGCTCCAATGGCATCACATTTTACTTGAAATGGTTTAGTAAAATCAGGCAGAATCAAAACAGGCTTCTCCGTTATCTTTTGCTTCAAAACTTTAAAGTTTCTTTCTACTTCAGTAGTCCACTTAAATGGTTGTTTGCTCTTCTTTATTGTCTCAATTATGGGTGCATTGATCTTACTGAAGTTTCTTATAAACTTTCTGTAAAAACTAGCAAGTCCATGGAAACTTCTTACCTCAAAGACATTCCTGGGTGAAGGCCACTCCACAATTGCCTTAACCTTTTCTGGGTCCATCTTCAATCCTTCTGCAGAAACAACAAACCCCAAATACACCAAATCTTCCTTCATGAATGAGCATTTCTTCAAATTTATCAGCAATTTCTCTTGGTGCAGCTTCTTCAAGACATGATTAAGATGCCTTAAATGTTCTTCTTTAGTTATGCTGAAAACTAATATATCATCCAGATACACTATCACAAATTTACCAATGAATTCTTTCAATACTTCATTCATAAGTCTCATAAAAGTGCTAGGTGCATTTGACAACCCAAAAGGCATTACCATCCATTCCTATAATCCTTCATTTGTTTTAGGAGAATTTTCTCATACCCTCTCTTATTCTAATGCGATGGTATCACATACCAAATCTATCTTTGCAGAAAAATATTTAGCACCACTCAAACGGTCCAGATAAATCCTTTCACAGGAAAGGGAATCTGTACCTAATTGTTATCTTATTGATTGCTCTAGAATCAGTACACATCCTCCAGCCTCCATCTTTCTTTGGGCTCAATACTGCTGGTACTGCACATGGACTCAAACTTTCTCTGATCAGTCCCTTGTCCACCAATTCCTGTACTTGTCTCTTGATTTCCTCATTTTCTTTGGGAGTCATTCTGTAGGCTGCCTTATTTGGCAGATTTGAACCAGGGATAAAATCTATCTGATGGCTGATCTTCCTCACAGGTGGCAGCTCATCAGGTAAATCATCCACAACAATGTCACAGTAATTGTCTAACATCTCTTGTATCTCTACTGGTAAATCAGAAATATTTGTAGAAGTAAGAACTACTTTAGGTTTGCAAACTAAAGAAAAAATTACCTCTTCTTCTTCTATCTGCTGCAGATATTCCTTCCCGCTCAGCAACAAGGTCTTTGGATCAATCACTTTGTTGGATGGCTCTCCTTCTTCCATGGGTATCAATGTATGATGTACCCCATCTTTGAAGAACTTGTAAGTGTTCTTCTTGCCATCATGCACTGCTGCTCTGTCAAACTGCCAAGGTCTACCCAGCAATACATGACACACATCCATGGGCATTACATCACATAGGACCTTATCTTTGTATTTTCCTATTTGCAGCTCTATCTCACAATGCTCTTTTACAACCAGCTGGTGCCCTTTGTGCAGCGAGGACACCCTGTAGGGAGTTGGATGCTCCCTTGTCTTCAACTTCAACTTCTGTATCACCTCAGTGGAAAACAGATTGTCTGTGTTGCCACTATCAATGACTAGCTGGAAGCATTTCCCTTAGACTTTGCATATGCTCCTAAACAAAGTCTTCCTTTGTGCAGGCTCAGTGACCTCTTTAACTTGCTTTAACAGGACCTTATTTACCACCAAGGATTCTCCCCTCTCTGGAAGAATTTCTTCTTCAATTTTTGCCTCTTCTCCAGCCTGGGAAACAACAGCATTCCTTGGACTAGCACCCACATTCTCTGGACACTCATAGTGATTATGTCCCACTTGTTGACACCTATAACACCTCAACTCTCTACCTCTGCCTCTGTATTTGTCTCCTCTTCCTTTTCCTCTATAAGAACCCCTTCTACCCCTTGCATCATCCTCTGTAGATGCATTCTGAGGTGAGCCATTGTTAGCTCCATCCCTGGGTGTAGCATACTTTCCTCTACCATCCTGACTTCCCTTTCCACGGAAAGTACCTCTCTTCTTGGTAGACTGTTTCCTCGGGAGTTTCTCCTCTGCTTTCAAGGCCATCTGATAGGCCTCTTCCACTTTCTTAGGAGACAGGAGACCAATCTCATGTTGGATCTCTAGCTTGAGACCATTCACATATCTAGCAATCTTCTCTCGCATTTCTTGGAATTGCCCAGCCCTTATGCTCACTCTGTAGAATTCCTCTGTGTATTCCTTTACTGTCAGCAACCTCTGTCTCAAGTTCTGCATCTGCTTATACAATGTCAGCTGGTAATCACTAGGCAAGAATTTACCTTTTAATTTAGCCATCATTCTAGTCCAGCTCTTGATAGGTTGCTTTCCAACTCTCCTCCTTTCTGCCTGCACTCCATCCCACCAAAGTGCAGCATGTCCCTTCAGCTTTTTCACTGCAAACTTGACCTTTTTATCTTCACTTATCTCTTCATAATCGAAGCACTTGTTCATTTCATTAATCCAGTCTACTAGGTCTTCTGGATTCATTCCCCCTGTATAACTCGACACTTCAATTCTGGGCTTAACTGCAGACCCCTAAACAGTTCTAAGGAGCCTCATGTCAGGAGGAATCTCAACATTTTCTTCTACTTCTTCTATCTCAGGTTCGTTGATGTCTTCAGGATCTCTGGTCTGTCTTCCCTCCACGGTATCCACTCTGGCTTCGAACCTCTACAAAATCTCCAACAACTCTGCGTTGGCAACAGGTCTCCTTCTGCCAGCACCTCTACTAATTTGGATTTCCATGTCAGCTTTCTACAAAAGCAATCTTAAAACAATGGCTCTGATACCACAAATGACGCCAACAAAATTGAATCAGACCCTTCTAAGGAGAGATGGTCAACTGTAGTCGTGGCTCTGTCAACATTTCCTTTCAAACCCCGTTATTTGAACTCCTCATGGTCTTCTTTCCTTTTCTTCTTTTTACTTTATTTATCAATTTCAAAGAAATTGACAAATAAATATTTTCACAGCTTCGAAGGTTAAATGATATCCTCCCAGCTTATATATTTATCTCCGAACCTTATAATAATAGTCTGACACTTTATAACCAATTGACGTCGCAATAGCCCTTCGGCCTCGAGCCCACATATATATCAATAGACCAATCAAACGCATGCAGCATACCTCATTTATCG
This sequence comes from Pinus albicaulis, assembly GCA_034641835.2. NCBI lineage: Eukaryota > Viridiplantae > Streptophyta > Pinopsida > Pinales > Pinaceae > Pinus > Pinus albicaulis. Next base: position 407,636,451 of record CM076581.1, on the reverse strand, counting down.
TTCACGCACCTCGTTTATCATTCACGCATCTACATCAAGCGACCACTGTCCGATGGCTCTTTCTGAGATCAACGGTATGTATGCATATCGCTCGGCATCCTGGTACGAATGTTAACGTGCGATGGCGCGCTTTAAACGGTGGTTTTCCGGGGGTCCACCTCGCCACGTGTCGAACACTCTATGGAATCGCTCCCCAACCAGGAAATACTGCTTACACACCAAAAGCGGTGCGATATGGGAAATCCACCTTCGTAAATCCACTCGCGGGTTTCGAATAGTGCTTGACCACGGGTTTAAATCGGGTTTGCGTTCTCCTTCGTATATTCTCCGTTTGTTACTAAGGTTCTGACCCCGGTTAGGAAATTCCAATTAATCAATGAAAAAACGTAATTTTCTTTATTAAACGAGATTTTCCATTATTAACAGTCTTCGCCTACACACGAGATTTCTTCACTCACTCGTACAATTCGAGAGAAAGAAACAGACAAAGAATTACAGAGGTTTCGTGGTGACTTGATTCACCAGATTCTACACACAATATTAGTTCAACCGTTATACACAAGACAATGTCCAATCACCTCACAATTAAACGAATTTCCTCACAAATAACGACTCAAGACAGTTGGGAAAATCAACAGAACTGAAATTCATTTAACTGGAAGCAATCGTCAACAGAGTTTTATTGCAGAAATCCCCTCTACTCTTCCTCTCTACTCTCCTATACACATCCGAGGGATTACATTTATATACATTATAGTGTGACTCTTCGGTTCCTCTACGAGGATCGTTTTAGAAAACCAAAAGCCTAATTACAATTATTCAACTAACTGAAATGTGACAAATGGATCGAACTGAACTATTCGACTTCTACAAATCTAACTAATCTAAATGATACAGTCAGCTGAGGTATTGACACCTAGCTGTTACAATTCGAATGTTTTCGAACCCCCCTAGCTACAACATGTGGACAAAACCTCCTACATTGTTGGCTAGTGTCTAATGCCCCTGCATCAATACGGCAGTACGGAGTGGGGTGGGAAAAACAAAAATGCTCAAAAAAATGTACAAATCTTATAAGGTTAGTGACAATTTTTATGATGCGATTTGGGTTCCAGTTGATCAATTTCCAAATCTAGAGTTGCAAGGCTGTATTGCTTCTGAAGTTAATTTAGACCTCACCAACTCTCATAATGATGTTGATATGCAGAGGATGATGTTGTCTGCATATCTCAAGAAGAGGAAATTCTTTCTGGTTTTAGAGAACATGTTGATAAAACTTGATCTCAAGGAATTGGGTGTGGAATTTAGTAATGATAAAAACAACAAAATTTTATTCTCTACAAAGAATAGAAATCTGATTGAAAAATGAAGGCTGACGGGAGCATGAAAATACAACCCATGTCCACGGAGGACACGTGGGGGTTGTTCAGCAGCATAGTTTTCAAATATGTGCATATTCCGGGGGAAATAGAACATATTTCCATAGAAGTTGCCAGCCAGTGTGAAGGTCTGCCCCTCGCGACAAAGTTAGTGGCCTTTGCAATGATTGGAAACACAGGTTTAAATGACTGGCAGCTTGCTTTAGGGAAAATGCAAAGAACGGATTTAATTTTTTCAGTCAATCGTCCTTCCATTGATCCAATTATTTTTCAGCGATTGAGGTGGAGTTACGATACTCTGCCTGGTGCCAATTTGAAATTTTTTTTCTATACTGTGCTGCTTTTGGTGAAGGTGAAAAAATTCCGGTGAAGGCATTGTTGCATATGTAGATCGTAGAAGGCCTACTTAGGGCCAAATATGCAGACTCTTTATTGAAGATGGGGTATAATTATGTAGAGTTACTATAAAATCGATGCTTATTTCAAGTGAAAGGGGATGTCATTACAATTCACTATGTTGTCCAGAACATGGCAATTTGTGTTGTAGAGAATGAGGAGAACTGTGTATTTAGGGAAAGTTAAAGGCTTCAACAAATCCACTATCAGATGGCTTAATGAAGGTAATCAGAGCACAATTTTTTACCAAACAACACTCAAATATTGAAAGTAACATAGAATTGATTTACTATATAGTAAAATCCCAATGGTGTGATATCTTGGAATCCAGAAAAGCTATTGCTTAAGAATGAACAGATCTGAAATTTACTAAAACCCATGTCATAGTGATCTCTAGGGATTCAATAAATGTGCTCATAGATTTTACATTACTCAATGATATTCTTGTATTGTACAAAGTGTTTCCCATATGTAGTACACTTTCTGCCAGGAAATCAAGAAGATTTAAGGATATTTGAATTGTTGACTCTATAAATAGAAGTGCAAAAATGGATTTGGGACATTGTGGACCTGTGATGATGAATCCTAAGTGATTATGGACCCAATCGTGAGAGAGAGGGGACCTTGAAACTTGGTAGAGCCCGACTTTAACCGATACACAGACAGCTCCCACAAAACACAGCAAAAACACACAACCTAGAGCTATCACACAACACCGTTTTATGGTAATTTACAGCTTAGTTTCCTCTTTCCCATTTGGGCACCTTAACTAATTAATATAAACAGAAAATTACAAGAGTGTGGGTTTTGATGGTAATTTACAGTTTATTACAACAAGAAAATTATAACGATGTCTTAATTTACTCTTTCAAAACCATTTTATGGTAATTTACAGCTTAATTTCCTCTTTTCCATTTGGGCACCTTAACTAATTAATATAAACAGAAAATTACACCAACGTGGGTTTTGATGGTATTCAAGGAGAATATATCTCTAAAGTTACTTGGAATGAAAGAATGGAGGAATGAAATGTCATAGAAATCAAGAAACCGTTTGCATAGAAGTCAACTCCTGCTCTATTCTAGCACTTACACAAACAAGTCCTTGAGAAGCATTCAAGTTTCAACAGAACTTTCATCCAACATGACAAGCAACTCCACAATAAAATTTGTAAAGATCCGGTTGACCTACCCTATGAGTATATAACAACTGAAATCTTTGGTTTATGCCATAGTGTCTTTGTTATTTTTACCATAACGCAATTTCAATAACATATCTGCAACTTTATCCAAATTCAGTAACTTCTTTTGCAATATTGTTAATTATTTAGAGAATTTACCCAATTCTTGTATTAGGAGTAGGATAGGAAGAGAAATTAGAGTTATAAGGTGTGTTTTAGGGGTGTGCTGCACACTCTAGCCCTCCTACTACACCACCTACTAGTAAGATATATCCCACCATTGTGGCATGCAACATAGTCCTTCTACACCTAGAACTCCCTTTGTAGTAGGGTATGTGTAGAAGGTCGCACTAGTTTACATTTGCATTACTAGTTACAGTAGGGTTGATTTTTTACCATAAAATATTTTATAACAATATGTGTGTTGCACAATTTCACCAAGTAGTAGGATGATATTCATGTATGGAATCTTATGGAATTATGGGAATCGATATCATACCTACTTGAATGGGAAGCAATTACAACCATACTTATCAATGGTGATATATTCGTAATCATTATTAAGGTGTTACTTCTATGCACTGGTGTTCATAGTAAGGTATAAGTAAGGATAAAGCTTAATGGGTCACATAGTCTTCATATGTGTAATCCCATAAGAAAATAAAATATACCAATGGTCGTATTCTACAAGAATGTTTTGTTAGCTATGTAATCCAAGCTAGAACAATGGGAATCACTGATCACCAATCTAAGAGAAGCATTATAAAAATTAACACTAGTACCCGGGATATGTAATCTCATCATATATGCAAATAAAAGTGAGGTCAATCCATATATATAAATGATATAGGATAAGCTATGTTGGAGTACTCTGAACATTAGTACAGTAAGCCACTAGGAATTCACACGTGTTCTTATTACTGTATAAGCTATAACTCTTGGAGTACTCTAAACATGAGTACAATAAGCCACTAGGAATTCACATGTGTTCTTATTACTGCATAAGCTATAACTCTATGGGTTTCATTCTATATTATATACGTAATCAATGTGTTTCTATCATTACACCATCATAACCAATCTATTCCCATTATATCAGTATCCTAATATGAGTCAGCGAATGATTCCTGCCTATGGCTAGCATCCACTAGCACAAAGTAAAAGTTTGTACGAGGTTACAATGTACTTTATATAGTTTATCTTGGAATTGGATGGCTTTCAGTTTGAATAGGATTATTACAATATTGAATCCTAAATAACTTCAATTTCTAAACTAAATAGAGTCGATATCACTAACAGAAAGAGGAGATTGAATAGAACTAAGTGCATGTCATTCTGGCCACTATGGTACACATTAAGACAGTCAGGCTCTCCTAATGGTTGACCAACACATATAGTAGGTTGAGACTCTATCATCTAGTTTATGTAATTTTTTCAGAACCTTATCAATGCATAGCAACAATTCTCGCTCATCCTGTCAACGCCCCACTAGACCTTGTCTCTAGAGAGTTTTAATTTTTGAATAAAGGTACAATGTTTGTATCTAGTGATTCTCAGCATAAAAGGAGAGGAACAAATTAATTATGTCACCAATGTGGACATCACTATATTGTAATATTTATATTATTAATATTTATCATGTTGTAATATTTATATTATTAATATTTTATTACATGTTTAAATCTTAATTAAGGTGTTTAAGTGTTAAATATAACTATTACCTACCCATAAAATTGAATAACCTGTCTTTCCGGACAACAAAAAGGTCAACTACATAAGAGGTAGAAGACACTGGTAATTTGACATTTCAAGGTAGATATTCTTTGAGAATGAAAAAAAAATTATGAACCCAACTAAGTAGCGTGTATATCTTGTCACCACTGATCTTAAGGACAGATTCTAACATCTTCACTGTACCAGCAAAGATAGTTTTAATTTTTGACAGCCCATTTTATTGTGGAGTTTCATGCCATCTCTAGAGCATATTCATTGGCTTAGTTATCCTTGCCATTCAACTAGATGGTAGACTTAGAAGTTAGGGTGATAGGCATCTTTCTTACTGCCTTAGTTTTTTTGGGTTTCATCTTGAAACTATATCATTTGGAGAAATATTTTAAACAAGGAAAGCATCTTACTTTATAGTAAATAGTCTATTATCTTGATGCCACAACGTTACCCAAAGATCATCACTTCAAGTTTAATGTTTAACACAAGTTCAGAGTCAAGTAAAAGTCTGTTAGCATCTCATTAGCACAAGGTTACAATGTACTTTATCTAGTTTATCTTGGAACTTGATGGTTTTGAGTTTGAATAGGATTATTACAATATTGAATCCTAAATAACTTCAATTTCTAAACTAAATAGGGTCGATATCACTAACAGAAAGAGGAGATTGAATAGAACTAAAAGGCCGCAGCAGTAAAAAGAGAAAAAAACACACTAAAGAAGTGCACTAGAGCTTCAAAAGTGTACTATATCAATATGTCCAAGCATAAGTTTGCTCATTATGGAATGCTTAAATCTTCAACTAATGGGATTCAAGCTAGGATTTCAAAGAAATAGCACCCAACAAAGAGATATGTCCCGTAAATTCATTCCAAGCAGTACCTAGCAACATGAGAATCATAACAAAGACACCAATGGATTGGTTTGAAACACATTTCCTGGAAATAGTAAAATGTTAAATTCCTACATCGAATAGAGGGTGATGAATGGAAATGCTTAATGTAATAGGTCACTGTAGATGCAATTTTCCAATTGCCTTGTCCTTAACTTCAAACTATGAAGACAACACTTTGTAGTCAATGTGTAAGAAGCAACAACGTGCGTTAAATAAACACAACATCAATAAGCTAATGGTTCAACCAAGGATAAATACATAATAGAATTACTCAGACAACTTGTAACCATAATAGGAACTCGTGTTTTTCTTTCTAATATTTAGCATAACTACGTGTATGCATAAGTGCCGAAAGAAAATGCAAGCAATAACTGCTGTGAATTCAAGTACCAAGAGAAAAGTACTAGTTAAATCAGAAATACAGAGATAGCATATTAACCTGATTAAATTACTCGATGTACAATTCTTCTCATCAACATAATGCCTCCTGAGTTTCAGGATTTCCTTGAAGAATCACAAACACGCTATTCTTTTGAAAATTGAAAAATCGCAAACACAATATTGTTCTGAAAGCTCACAAACACATGAAACATTTACGATATGCACTCTGAGCATTCCACTGTATTATATAATAACAACCACGTATGTAATCTAATTGAGTGAAATGTGTTAACAAAAACATTAACAAGTAACACTAGCAAGTAACATGTACTTAAAGATTGTTATATATGATGTGATTTGTGTTTACCTCTGTCAAATCACCTTCACCACCACTTATGTATTTCAACTAGATCAACAGATGTCATATGTTTTAGACACATGTCCAATCTATTTCCATCTGTAATCTTCTCAACTGTAACACATCTGGCAAAAGTTTTCTATAAAAGTTGACCATGATCCACTGATTTGGGATCCATTAATCCAAACCCTAGACAAAGAATTCGTTGGTAAGTGATCCTGTAAATTAGTCTCAGCAATGGAAAATTTTCTGCCTCCCATAGACCCAAGGACCCCCGTCGCAGTCCCATTCACCTGTTCGTTCCTGGTCCAACTGAGTCCTCGGTTCTTTGCCACCACAAAACGTGCATTCGATGTGCTGCAACATTGTTTTTTTGTTGGGAGAGTCAGCCATATACAAAAACATGAATTCCAATTTTTCATATTCTGTTTTCCTAGTTCTTTTTTCGCCTGCATCACCTTGAGATGGAGAAACAAAATTCCTACGCTTTGATCCAACTATGGGTTCTCCCCTGGTCAACTACAATTATAGGTTATGCTCCATGCTAATCTCTCTACGTTCAAAGTGATGGCAACCAAAGCCCTCATTGATTCCCACTATGTCCCATGGTGCCTTATGCTACTTTAGGGTATAAGGATGATTACGGGACTCTGTTTCTCTATGAGAGAGGGGGGAAAACTAGTCGACTGAAAGGAATGACGTGCAACGAGAAGCTGCAGGGAAGCCATGATACACAATGAGAATAGAGGAAGGGAAAACAAGGACCTCTACCTCCTCCTATCCTATTGGTCGTTATAGAGGTGGAAGGACCATAGAAAGGGTGATAAGCTTTTAAGAAAAGTACTTTAGCAAGGTATGCGTAGGGAGAACTAATTTTCCCCATGTTAGGGCCCATGTTAGGAAGTTTTAGAAACAGTACTGATTGGAATCTTATCCTCCATAGATAGATCATGATAACGAAAAGATATGGACAGGGGGATCAACAACTTCGATAAGGAGATAGAGAGATAACTCGACAGAGCAACTGAGTGATAGCCAACTAATCCATTGCGCGGGCAACCAACCCCGAAATCTTCTCCTCCAAGAAAAGCTCCTCTTGCAAATTTTCATGTCGCTCAATCAATTCTGAAGCCTACAGAACATAGACCTGTCCCCACTGATAACAAATAATCATATAACCTTCCCATCTATTGAATATCGAGCAATAAATAGAAAAATCCAAATTCCAGTTCCTCCAAAATGAAATCTTATGAAGAAAAAATGGCCAATGAGGAGGAGAGTCACTCCCCCCAAGTAGAAGGGGGAGGTTTTTCAATATCTGGTTACCCTAATTTTTCTTTGATTGATTGGTGCAAGGCATGCGGAAAACAACCCGCTAAGAGCGCGGAAAGTTCCCATGCTTCTTCTGATCTGGAACCTAAGCAACCATGATATCCGAAGGATCCATGCTCTGGAATACCCTATTTATCGAAGAATCTCCTGATCCTTGCAAACCCTATTCATCTAACATCTCTCATCGTTGCAAACCATGTTAATCTAGCTCATCGTTGCAAAACTTGTTCATCTAATGGCGTTGATCGATTGCAAATCATGTTTCTTGAAAACACAACCCACCTACAAGTGGCTTCACTATCTTGCACCACTAGTCTCTTTGCATGACAATATAGATAGGTGGCAATCAGCAAAATTTAATCAACAACCAGTTGATCCGGCCAAACATCTAATGCTAGTCGACTAATGCTATCATTAGTCGACAATGAATTCCTGTAACATTATTTTTCACTACTATTCCCTCTTAACCTAAGAAAACTATTCCCTCTTAACCTAAGAAATTGAATCCCTGTCCAAATCTCTTCCTCAGAAGAGGCCAATAAGACCTTGATGCAGGGGCATCCGAACAGGTTTGAATTCAAGTTTGAATCTGTAGCTGAAGAGACGGGCATGTGAATAGTCATGCAAATTTGGGGCGAAATTGTTAAAAAACGATGCTAAGTTTTGTAACTGATCTGCCATGTGTGCAGTCGAGGAGATGAAGGGTTGTTTGAGCGATTCAGAGAGACTGTGGATCTCAACAGATTCATGAACCTTTTGTAATTCCTATATAACCAGCGAGACTATAATGTCTGAGCAGAGCAAGTGAGCACAATGTAGTCATTGGAGGAAGTGCGTACTGAGGCTGAAATGCCTCAGATGTAATCTTGTGTTTGTATATAAAATAGTAATATACTGTTATATGGAATTCTGTGTGTTAATTTGACTGCAATCAAGAATATCAGTCTCTGTATGAAATGTTTGTTTTGTTCTTCGAATGCGTTGAGTTCATGCTCTCTGTATATGAACTAATGTGCAATTGATCCTGTATAGAAGGGTTCGGGAAGGTCGAATAATTCGATGTTAGTCTATGGTCATGAGTGTGTTTGAATTCTGCAGAAAAGAGCTCTGTTGTAACCTATTTTGGTATCGTATTGTAATTAGTTCTGTTTAAGCAGATTGATATAGGGTTGAATCGACCCCATCCTTGAGGCTGAAGGGAAGAAGAGTTTGATCCTGTAGGTGATAGCAGTGATATTAAAACCTCTGTTTAAATTACCATATTTAACCTCGACATATTCATTCAGAAGAATCGAGTCTCGTTCTTTGGTTGAGACTGACTGAGTCGATCCATATATGTTGAGTCCGCAGTGACGGTAGAGGCTCCAAGTGCGATTGATATTAGCCATGAATCCCATGGAAGTCCGACTTAAACAAGGCCGGATTCGAAGCTCTCAAGTTGAAGTTCATAAAGCATGAGTTAATGAATACAATGCCATGAGAAATTTAAACCAAATTTTAAGGTAAAACGTTTGAAAAGGGCCCTCGATGGTGGAGGAAACCTTGGTAATTAGGCTTCGGTTGTGGTTTCATAACCATGTATTAAAAGTTGCAGAAATCTTCATTTGAAGATTTAAAACTCAAGCTTCCACATGTAAAGTTGTGAGTTGCCCAGATTTAAGTTTTATATTGGGGTTTTAAATTCGGGTGCACTTATATGCAACTGTGATATTTGAGTATGTGGGTAAGCAGGGGCACTTTTCATCAAGTGGTATCAGAGCAGGGAAATGATTTCCTGCGAAGGAGAAGAAGTTTACGTACAGAGGAAGAAGAGGTACAGTTTTGTGAAGTTTTGTTAAGCTTGTGATTTTCTTTTATATTGTGAAGGTAGCAACAGAGGAAGGTGAGAAGATTGCAGCAGCCTAGAGCAGGAGTGCTCAAATGGTTCCACAGGAGCGAACCAGAGAGATGCCAAAAGCTGGAGCTCATGAGAGAAGCTTGGTGAGGTATCTGGTAGCAAGGAAGGCTTGCTACTGCAAAGGTTTTGTTGCAACTCACAGAGGAAAATTCTGTAGAGGATGTGGGTGAGAATTGTTCAAGCATGTTGTTACAGGAAGATCACAAGGAGCAGTTCCACAGATGACGTGGATTGCTGACAGTTAAAGAAGACATATGACCAGGAGGTCATAAATTTCTGTGCCTCCGGAGTCTGATTCAGGGGCATCCGAATAGGTTTGATTCAAGTTCGAATCTGTAGCTAAAGAGATGGGCATGCGAATAGTCATGCAAATTTCGGGCGAAATTGTTAAAAACCGTTGTTGAGTTTTGTAACTTATCTGCCATGTGTGCAGTCGAGGAGATGAAGGGTTGTTTGAGCGATTCGGAGAGACTATGGATCTCAGCAGATTCATGAACCTTTTGTAATTCCTATATAACTAGTGAGACTATAATGTTTGAGCAGAGCGAGTGAGCACAATGTAGTCATAGGAGGAAGTGCGTACTAAGGTTGAAATGCCTCAGATGTAATCTTATGTTTGTATATAAAATAGTAATATACTGTTACATGGAATTTTGTGTGTTAATTTGACTGCAATCAAGAATATTAGTCTATGTATGAAATGTTTGTTTTGTTCTTTGAATGCGTTGAGTTCATGCTCTCTGTATATGAACTAATGTGCAATTGATCCTGTATAGAAGGGTCTGGGAAGGTCGAAGAATTCGATGTTAGTCTCTGGTCATGAGTGTGTTTGAATTCTGCAGAAAAGAGCTCCGTTGTAACCTATTTGGTATCATGTTGTAATTAGTTCTGTTTAAGCGGATTGATATAGGGTTGAATCAGCCCCATCCTTGAGGTGGAAGGGCTGAAGAGTTTAATCCTGCGGGTGAGAGCAGTGATATTAAAACCTCTGTTTAAATTACCATATTTAATCTCGGCATATTCATTCGGAAGAATCGAGTCTGGTTCTTTGGTTGAGACCGACTGAGTCGATCCATATCTGTTGAGTCCGCAGTGATGGTAGAGGCTCCAAGTACGAATGATATTAGCCCTGAATCCCATGGAAGTCCGACTTAAACATGGCCAGATTCGAAGCTCTCAAGTTGAAGTTCATAAAGCATGAGTTAATGAATACAATGTCGTGAGTAATTTAAACCAAAGTTTAAGGTAAAACATTTGAAAAGGGCCCTCAATGGTGGAGGAAACCTTGGTAATTAGGCTTTGGTTGTGGTTTCATAACCATGTATTAAAAGTTGCAGAAATCTTCATTTGAAGATTTAAAACTCAAGCTTCCGCGTGTAAAGTTGTGAGTTTCCCAGATTTAAGTTTTAAATTGGGGTTTTAAATTGGGATGCACTTATATGCAGCTATGAGATTTGAGTATGTGGGTAAGCAGGGGTGCTTTTCATCAGACCTCAAAACCATTCATTGGCTAAAAATCACAACGCGAGTAATTGATAGGATATTCGAAAATCAGAAAGGAAAATTCTGGCAAAAACTTTGGGTTTAATACTACAAATTTCTGAGGCGACTAATACTAGCTAAAAAAAATGATTACTATAGTCCCTTGCCTGCTGGCAGGGACTAATAAGAAATTAAATTTTAGATATGTGAAACTCATTTATATTGACAGGAGAAATGAATACGCTAACTAACCAAGCTATTGTGATAGATATTTCATTGGATATATATTCATTATAACAAAATTGCATTACTCAATCACCCTTTAAAATAGATTATAACTCATATTAATTCAATAATATTTATAATACATTTTCATATTCTTACATGATGTCTTAAAACCTTTGGGATTGGGTTTTTAGGAGCAGAGGATTAAATTTTTGAAACTAACCTCCGATGAGATCGAAGGGTCATCATTACTCCTAATGGACAAATGAAATCCACATCAAGTTTGAAAGTGCTAGGTGAGTTAACTTTTTGTAAGACTCTCCTCCCACATTTACCCAAGCTAATTGGTCCACCGGGGTAAACATATGAAAAATATTTACTATGATATGATTCAATTCCCTAAGTAAATTTAAGGAAGTGGAACCAACAAGACAAGACCAATCTGACCTTCCTCAGATGCTACAAAACCTTCATGGGCAAACCAACCCTTCCAGGTATCCCACCCCTGAGACAACTTGTTGTTTAATTAATATAGATCCTTAGTCGCACTGATGAAATTCCCTCCACGTGGCTGAAACCCTCCAGCTACATGAAAAAACCTATATCCGTGTGATTGTAGAATTTTCCAGGCAATTTTGTGCCATCGACCCCAGATTCTATGCCACTTTTTTCAGGGTCATGGCTTAGGCTTCTGCCCATAACTTCATGAAACTTTAAAAAATGATAAATAACAATGAAATAAGGATACTAATTCAAACACTTAATCAAATACTCAACCTAATCCCCACCATCCATGACAGGCATTCCATTAAACATATCACAAACATGCAATGTACACGTCATAACTACACAATTGAGCATAGGGGTATCATACTTATCTGAAAATCGTCAATAAGGATTGATGCCTCCACATAATAGATGAAATATAATCTATTATGTAATAAATTCATTAACATTTCATCTTCTAATCAAAGCATGATGCAAGCCTTAACTCAAGTCCGTCATAAACCATGCTTATAAAAAACATATAACTAGCAAAATAACTATGATAGAGCAACCATTAAGATCACATAATAACAAGTAAATTTACCCATAAAATCCAAGAGGAAAATATATCTTATTAACATATACAAAATGAAACTAGGTCAGGGACTTCCATGTACCACTTGACCATAGATAGGGTTGAACCAATTATTTCTTTCAACCAATCATCCCCGCGCCACATTCTAAGCATGAATGTGAGATATCATGGAATAACCAAAAAAAACCAAACCATGGTTTATAGATGCCAAATTGCCTCAACGCTTAACGAGTGATTCGACCTCACATTTGGAAATCACTAACCATCACCTGATCGATCTCTACCCAAGTTTTCTAGGGCCCGAGAGCATTTGTTCCAATCAGGAATTCGAGGACTAGTAACTCAACCCACAAATGCCACCGGGCTTCCAAAGTATTTGTCCAACCAGGGATTCCAAATCTATTAATTCAACCCACCAAGGGATTCCACAGTTTTTTTCCAACCAAGGCTTCCAGGACTAGTAACTCAATCCAAGCTATTACATGGCTTCCAAAGAATTTTTCTAACCAAGTCTTCCAAGAACTAGTAACTCAACTCACAACCATAAGGAACATAAGTACCAGTCAAAAAACAAAGGTAAACCCACAAAACCATGGCTATCGAAGAAATGTCAAGGTTAGGAAAAACCATTGTCAATCTAGGCAATCTTCCATGACAATGACAAATCACAACCAAGAAACCACATTCAAGTGCCATGCATGCAAAAAATAACAGGGAAATCATACATGCAACTCGGTACCTGAAAGAAAAAACCCGTTGTAGTTGTTGATCTCGTTGTCCTCTTGTGCTTTCCTACTTCTCCTTTTCCTTCTTGCTTCAGATCCCAAGTATGCCATACTCCACCAGGAGTGCTACAAGAAAAATCTAAGTGTCCAAGAGTATGAGAGAGTTATAATAGAATGAGAGTGCCAATTTAAGACTAAACTGAAAAAATCTTACGCTGACCAAAGTTGTGAATTGATCCTCATAAGAATTTTTATCATCTAGGCCTCTATTTTCTTCATTTCCCATTATTTCCCTTCAATTTAATCCTCACATGCAACCTGTGACCTTTCACCTTCCTTTCATCCTATTTTTCATCATTTTTATAAATTAAATGCCAGTAAATGCCTCATGCCTTTCCAAAGCCTTTTCCATGTCCTTTTTCTAATTTACATAGCCATTAATTAATCACAAGTGATCCTCGTCACCATGTTTTTGGCCAACATTCAACTTTGAAAACGTGTCTCATGACCTTGGATATTATTTTTCCTTTATTAATCTTTATTACATGTATTTTTAACGAAGGATTTTACATAAACCCCCCTTGGGGGAACACCTTCCTTGGTGTTCAATGACAATTATAAACCAACCAAATGCATGATACCCATGGAGCTTTATAACATAGCTCGATGGAGCATTTACATCATATCATAGTGCTGAAAAAAAAAACCAACATATCATGAACACCATATGATCCGAATCTAGATTAGGGGAAAAAAATTGCCAAAAATTCAAATTTCTCAGAATCACACCAAACTAGAACAACCGGATCCAGCCTGTCACTAGGAATCCGGTGCATTTCTTTTCACTTAAAACAGAGTCCGTATGAGGAAGTTAGAGCCCACTGACCGCTGTTCAAAACAATAAAATTTTCAAAAAAATGGTCAAACAGGGTCAAAGGCTATAAATTTTGGTTTTCCTCCATTTAGACCAATCACACTGTGACAAGTGTCAACGCAAGATTCATCGGTCAAGGTTTGAAGGTGAATTTTTTTAAGTTTAGCTCATTAGGTTGAATTCGGTTTTTTTTATATGGATGGGTAGCCCAACCAGAGGCTGACACTGTTAGGTCCTTATATTAATAGTATAGTCCCTTATTCTTGTTAGTGTAATCCCCTTATTGTTATTGTTGTACCCATGTAACCCCCATATTGTTATTATTGTGCCCTTACATTATTATCGTTAGGTCGGCTAGGATTACATTGTGGCCCCAATAGGACTACATTGTGGCCTCATGGACTCCTATATATAGAAAGGAGTTTTTGTCATTTGTATCATCCAATAATTGTTCATTTATGTAATGTATTGGAGGTTTCCCCCTCGAAGTGGCTTATTTCTAAGGCGTTGATCTCTTTTTTCTTCTATTTTTTAGCTGGTTTCATAATATTTGGCATCAGAGCTTTGGATTTTAGGGTTTTGCTGCTCCAAACAGGTCATCGTGGAATTTTCGCTATAACATTTTTTCTACGAAGGTTCAGAAGCTGAACTTTGTAGAGCACGAACAAGAAAGCTAGAGGAACATCATCGCAAAATTTCAGAGCTTGGTTCGTAATATTTTCGGAGATATGGTCTGTGGAAGTTAGGGCTTTTTGCAAGCTCCTCAATTTAACCTAAACAGGTCATCTCGGAATTTTCACTATAACTCTTTTTCTACGAAGGTTCAGAAGCTAAAATTTGGAGAGCAAGAATTCGAAATGCTGAGGACCATCGTCACAAAATTTCAGAGCTTGGTTCCCAATATTTTCAGAGATATGTTATGTGGAAGTTAGGGATTTTTCAGGCTCCTGAATTTCATCTCAAAGAGGTGATCCTAGGAAAAGCTTCATAACTCTCTCTCTGAGCATCAGATTGGAATTATGTAAAAAGTGGCCAAAATTACACGGACTGCAGTTTTCTTCATATCAATTTTAGAGCTGAAGAAGGAAACAGTGATATGTGGCAAGTTGTACAAGTTCGCTCTACCGAACTAGTCCATAATTAGGTCATTGTGGGAGATTGGGCATAACTTTGTCTTGAAGAATCCAAATCAGGTCATACCTATGGCATTCGAAAGAAGATTCAGAGGGATAATTTAGGGCTAAATTTCAGATAATGAAGAATCGAAATCACAGAGATAATTTAGTTTCAATATCGAGCTCCTCAAAAGCAAGAAAAAGGTGTGTATTTTTTTCGAATTACATAAGTCTTGTTTGAAAAAAAAAATAGTTTGAATTTATTCCAAGGGAATATTGAATAATAGATATCAGTTGGGTTCTAAAATTCCCCCTAAAAATAATTCAACACCCATTAAGCCTTTAGAAGGCTACAATATGACTCATGAAGACGAAGAAACACAACATGGGATATCAAAATTACAAGAGCAAGTGCACCAAATTTCGTTATCGCAAAGAGAAACAAAAAATGAAATGGAAGTTCTGAAGAAAGGCGTGGAAACTAAGATGGATGGTTTGAAGAAAGGCGTGGAAACTAAGATGAATGGTTTGGAAGCTAAGATGGATGGCATGGAAGTGGGCATGGAAGCTAAGTTGGATGGCATGGAAGCTAAGATGGATGACATGGAAGCTAAGATCGATGAAAAAATGAAAGACAACATGGAAAACATGAAGAATGATCTAAAAGTAGACATTGAATGTTTGCAAAGTTTATACTAGAAATGTTTCCTAATGCGAAAAGATAGTATAGTAAACTCATGATGGGAACAAAATAAATGTTAATCATGATTTCATAAACTCTAAGATTGGATGAAAGAAACACCATATTCCAAAGATGGATATGAGGAAGTTTGATGGCAAGGACCCATAACATGGATACTACAGATGGAGCAATATTTTGATCTCAACAATGTGAAAAACACACAAAAGGTACGCATTTCAACTTTACATTTAGAACAAAATACATTTGTATGGTATCGATGGCTTTGCTCCTATAGAAAAAATTGTCACTTGGTCAATTTTTACGGAGAAAATGATAGCACATTATGAGGATGCAAAAAGCAACACCTTCTTTAACCAATTGATAAATCTCAAACAAAAGGGTTATGTGGTGGAGCACATTGAGGACTTCCAAAAATTTAATATAAGGGTAACTGATATTCCAGAGGAACACAGGATTGATGTCTTCACAAGGACTTTAAAGGATAACATCCAACATGAAGTTCGCGTTTGGGAACCTGATTCATTGGAGAAGGCATTCAAGTTGGCAAGAAAAATTGAATGTAAAATTATGGCGAAAAGGAATCCTACCACTCACATCTATAAAGATGGAAGTGTTGCTACTCCTAGACTTCCACAACCTACAAGGTTGACACCACAACAATTGGAAGAAAAAGGAGCAAAATGGATTTGCTATAGTTGTGATAGAAAATACACTAAAGGTCATAAGTGTGCTGAGAAGAAATTATTTTACATAGATTGTGAAGAGGAGGAAGAAAGTGAACAAGAAACTTAAAAGAAGAGGATATACACCAGGAAGCAACCCTAGAAGAAGAAGAAATGAGTCTGACCATATCATGTAATGCATTGGCAGGAATTACCACTCCTCAAACTCTCAACATAGAAGGACATATCAAGAAGAAAAAGGTAATAGTGTGGATTGATTCGGTTAGTACCCATAATTTTATTCATTGTAAGGTAGCCAAGGAATTGAATTGTTTCCTACACCCAGCACCAGAATGTCAAGTGATGGTTGCAAATGGAGGAACTATAAATTTCTCTGGAAAATGCCATAATATCAAGCTAGCCATGGGGGAATATGTATTGAATAGTCCAATGCTTGCCATCCCAATGGGAGGTGTTGATGTTGTACTAGGAATACAATGGTTACAATCTTTGGGGATAGTGGCTTTTAATTTTCAAGAAATTTTCAAGAAATTTTTTTCGGAAGGAAAGGAAATCGAATTACGAGGTATCGCAGGGAAGCCAGGAAAGATAATAAGCTCTAATGTCATGACAAAGCTTCTGAAGAAATAAAAACGAGGCGTAATT
Source organism: Pinus albicaulis (assembly GCA_034641835.2). Classification (NCBI taxonomy): domain Eukaryota; kingdom Viridiplantae; phylum Streptophyta; class Pinopsida; order Pinales; family Pinaceae; genus Pinus; species Pinus albicaulis. The sequence continues at coordinate 407,619,375 of CM076581.1, read as the reverse complement.
GCACAATTATGCTCACTAGAAGTTCCAACATCAAAATCATCTATCTCTACAGATCTCCAAAAAGTCTTGGACAATCATTCCAAGGTTTTTGATACTCCCAAAGGACTCCCAACTATTCGTGATCATGATCATGCTATTCATTTGATTCCAAGAAGTATTCCTCCAAAAATCCGGCCTTACAGATATCCTTATGTCCAAAAGAGTGAAATTGAGCGTATGATTGCATAAATATTAGAGGCTGGTATAATTCAACCTAGTCAAAGTTCTTTCTCTGCTCCAGTAGTATTGATGCACAAGAAGGATGGATCATGGTGCATGTGTCCAGATTATAGGGAGCTCAATAAGCTCACTATTAAAGACAAATTTCTCATTCCTGTGATTGATGAATTATTGGATGAATTACATGGAGAAATTTATTTTACCACGTTGGATCTTTGTTCAGGATATCATCAAATTAGAATGAAGACTGAAGATATTTCGAAAATAGCATTTCGAACTCATGAGGGTCATTATGAATTTTTTGTCATGCTTTTTGGCCTTACCAATGCACCTTCTACATTTCAAGGGTTGATGAATTCCATTTTCAAACCCTTCCTTAGAAAATGTGTGCTAGTATTTTTTGATGATATACTAATCTACAACAGGTCTTGGAAGGATCATGTTCACCATGTTGACAAGGTGCTCAAACTATTGGAGGAGAAACAATTATATGCAAAAACATCCAAATGTTTCTTTGGAGTACAAGAGGTGGAATATCTGGGTCATATTGTATCTCACGAGGGTGTTAAGGTAGAACCTAACAAAATTAAAGCCATTAAGGAATGGAAAGTATCCACAACCATAAAGCAGTTGCGTGGATTTCTCGGGTTAACAGGGTATTATCGCAAGTTTGTTAATAATTGTGGGAGAATAGAAACACCTCTAACAAAATTATTTAAGAAAGATGCATTTTCATGGACTCCTGAAGCAACTAAGGCCTTTGAACATCTTAAAGAGGCAATGTGCCTAGCACCAGTCTTAGCTACGCCAAACTTCACAAAAAACATTATTGTGGAATGTGATGCCTCAGGAAATGGAATTGGTGCTATTTTAATGCAAGAAGGAAGACCCATTTCTTTTGAAAGTCGTTCAATCAAAGGAAAGTATTTAAAAAAGGCTATTTATGAGAAGGAAATGTTGGCAATACTACATGCACTAAATAAATGGAGACCTTACCTAATGGGAAGACACTTCAAGGTAAAAATTGTAATATTCCTACTTAGCCTAAGCTAAGAGGAATATTCATTTTTGTTTTACTTTCTGTTGCATGAATAAATGAATAAAGGAGGACATGTAAAACTCCTGAAAAAATTGAATAAATCAATGCCCATGTGAACAAAGATAAATCATGGCCATGTAAATAAATCACTTGCAGGTGTGAAAGGAGTTTGAGCTGTGAGACTGGGTCAACCTTGACCAAATCTACAACGCTGTCTAGGTTCAATGTATCTCTTAAAGGGACATCGTAGTTCTAGAAGGAGGCTCCTCATGTGAAAGGAGCTAACTCATCAAGGTGGTTTAGGGTTTGCAAAGGCTTTCATCTTATAAAAGGAAGGGAAGGGAAACAAGAGAAGGTTATTGATTGATTATATTTCTGAGTATCTTTTCTGCTTAGACAAATACTATTCTATGTTATTTAGTAGAGAATTGTGCTGCTTAGCACTTGGAGATCCTATGCAGGGATTTCACCTCTTCCTTTAAGGATTCTTGGAGGAGTGTTTGCTGATTTGATCCACTATCAGGCTTGAGGCCAAGCTCTACTTCCAATTGTAGCACTGATCCAGTGAGGGTTTGCTGCTTTTGTAAGCTGCAGCAAGTGGGATTCTAGATCTACAGAGATCTAGCTTGTTTTGGGAGTCTCTTCTCATGGAGTGTGTCTTTTAACCTCCTGGAAGAGTGCCTCTCCTATTTGCACTTCAGATTTGTAACTTGGCAGTGGGCCATCTATGTCATTTGAGCTACAACGTTGTTTCCATTAAGGAACTACGTTATTTTGATATGAGATTATTTATGGTGTTTTGATCACAGTTTTGATGAGAGATCTCTGGTGCTGGGCTTTTCCTTCCACTTTGGTGATCCATGGATTAGCTTTCTGATCCATGTTCTGTTTAGATCTGATCTATTTTCATGTAATGTTATATTCAAAAATTACTGCAGCATTTTACAGATCTGCAACTTGAAACTCATATCTACTCTTTGTTATGCATGATTTTGTCAAAACCCCGAGGGGATCTTGTAAACAAGACTATGTAGTTTCCAAATCTGAAATAGATCTGATGTTTTGTCCACAGATCTGTCCTAGATCTGATTTGTAATATGCAGCTGCTACATCTTCTTTAAATAATGTTTTTGAGCCATTTCTGCAGATATATATGTGTTGTAGCTCTATTTTCTGAGGATTTCTTACTCTATTGCCTCATGTATTCTATTGTATACTGAAAGAGTTTCATTATAATTATGATTTGCTGCTATAAATTCATAATTTAATCATATTTGATGCCCTCCTTCTCATACTATCTAAGACTGCGTTATTTCTGAAGCAATTTGTTGTGCACAGTTGCAACCCCTCTTGTAGGGTGTTTTCCAACTAGACTAGGTGGTGGGAGATTTGTTTACCACACCTAGTTTGATTTGTTTTTTCTCCGCTTTTGGATCTAGACTTCAGATATGCTGATCTAAGGGATCCAAGGGCTGTAAACTCATTTATGTGCATAAATCTCCCAGGAGTGCGTTATTTCAGCAGGCTTGCTATGCTATTCCAGATCTGGAATATTACAAAAACTGATCATGATAGTCTTAAACACTTTTTGGAACAAAGACTATCTTCAGAAGAGCAGAAAAAATGGGTCACAAAGATGTTGGGTTATGAATTTGAAATCATCTACAAAAAAGGGAAGCTAAATGTTGTTGTAAATGCACTCTCAAGAAAGGATGAAGAGGTGGAAGCATTACTTTGTGCCATTTCTATTATCCAACCAGATTAGATAATTGAAGCAAGCGATGAATGGAAGAAGGAAGAAGAAGTGTGGACACTCATTCAAAAGTTGCAGCAATATCCTAGTAGATCTGATACATTTAGTTGGAAAAATGACTCCTTATGGTACAAATATTGCTTATATATTTGCAATAATTCCCAACTAAAACAAAAGATTCTTTTGGAATTGCACACGTCTCCTTTAGGAGGACACACGTGATTTTTTAAAACTTACCACAAGGTGAAGAAATAATTTTTTTGGGATGGCCTTAAATCTGATATTCAAAAGTTTGTGGCGGAATGTTTGGTTTTCCAGCAAAATAAAGTTGAGACAATTAAGACCGCGGGTCTTCTACAACCTTTATCCATTCCAAGTCAGCGTTGGGAGGAGATTTCAATGGATTTTATCATAGGTTTACCTAAGTCCAAAGGAAGGAGTGTCATCATGGTGGTAGTTGATATACTTACCAAGTATGCACACTTTTGTGCATTATCTCATCCATTTAAAGCAAGTACAATTGCTACTGCATTTATGGAAACAATTCAAAAGCTACATGGAAACCCGAAGATTATTGTAAGTGACAGAGATCCCATCTTTACAGGAAATTTTTGGACGGAATTATTTTCTTGTTTGGGTACCCAACTAGCTCATAGCTCATCTTATCATCCTCAATCTGATGATCAATCTGAGATAGTGAATGAATTTTTGGAAGGATATATTCATTGTTTTGTATCCGATAAGCAAGCACAATGGGTCAAGTGGTTAATTACCGAATGGTGGATAAATACTCTTCCTCCCATTTACACTTATGGATATCATCCACAAATTCACATCACATCCTCTTCTTTTAAGGGATATGCTGTGGTTCAAGCAAAGGAGTACTGAAGCATCGAGCATCAACAAGAAGTTCTCCAACTCTTAAAGGATAACCTAAATTTGACACAAAATCGAATTAAATAACAGGCAGATCAACATCGTAGTGAGAGAAGTTTTGATGTGGGAGATTGGGTATTTTTATGGCTACAACCATACAAACAAATGTCCCTCAAGAAAGCTAAGAAGGATAATAAATTATCTCCAAAGTACTATGGTCCTTACAAGGTGTTGCAGAAGATTGGTACTATGGCATACAAATTGGAGCTTCCTGCTTCTTCGCGAGTGCATCTAGTTTTCCATGTTTCATGCTTAAAAAATGTTATAGGGGACAAACTTCCAGTTCAAACAATATCGCTAGAACTTGAAGAGGAAGGTAAAACCATATTGGAACCTGAAGCAGTCACGGACACAAGAACTCGAAAGCTACGAAATCGATCAATTTCAGAGTATCTGATCAAATGGAAGAACTTACTCACTGAAGCTTCTACATGGGAGAACGAGAATTTTATAGAAAAGCACCCCGAGCTACTCAAGCGTTGAGGACAACACTTTTTTGAAGGAGAGGATCATGTTAGGTCCTTATATTAATAGTATAGTCCCTTATTCTTGCTATTGTAATCCCCTTATTGTTATTGTTGTACCCCTGTAACCCCCCATATTGTTATTATTGTGCCCTTACATTATAATTGTTAGGTCGGCTAGGATTACATTGTGGCCCCACTAGGACTACATTGTGGCCCCATGGTCTCCTATATATAGAAAGGAGTCTTTGTAATTTGTATCATCCAAGAATTGTTCATTTATGTAATGTATTGGAGGTTTCCCCCTCGAAGTGGCTTTTTTCTAAGGTGTTGATCTCTCTTTGCTTCTATTTTTGAGCTAGTTTCATAACAGACACGTGGTGCAGCCAAGGGCCACCATGTGCCCCCTCTGGTGGAACCTATCTGAAGTCTAGAATTCAAATTTCATTATATGCCTGGTCAAATGGTTTATATCGTCTAAAGTCTAAATATATTATAGGTTGGCATATTTCCAAAGTCCGGGTTTAATATTTGGTGACATTTCACATATCCTAAGGTTGGATCATATTTATGCTATGGTTCAAATAAAATGGCAGATTAAACATTTTATTTCAACCTAAGGTTTTGGACATATATATTTATAATGCATTTGATTAAAACCAAAATTTCAAACGTTATGGTATGGGTGCGCATGAACTATGGTTTATTAAACCTAAAGTCCAATATAAAATCATTTTACAAAGTTCGAAACTATGGTGGCATATTAGATATTCCAAGGTCCGAGGTATAAAATTTATGGGCACGTATTTACGGTGGCAAAAACATATATATAGGATGGGGGGAGGGTGGGTCGAACCCATGACCTCCCCCTCCTAATCCAAAGTCTTATCACTATACCAGCGTGCGGAACTTATTAAACGGTGGCCACAAACTTCAATCAGTTACTTCAATGGGAGTTTGGAGGGGGCCAACCCCCTCCCCATATGTCCATCCCACCAGTCCACCAGCGGAGCCAATACACCATGTGTGGAGTTAAATGTTAAAGTGGAGATTAACATGTTAAATGGAGTTTAATTAAACCCATGATCCATGTTTAACACTAATCCCATTTACTAATGCGCCAGTTTTAAAACGTGCTTAGTGCACCATTATCCACAAATTAATCTGGTTTTAAATTTAATTAACTTCATTTAAGTTGGCGGTGAATTTGGCGTAGTCCGCCAAGTTCGGTGGACCTCCATAATTGGCGGCCTTAACTGGAGTCTTCTCCAGTTTTAGAGGCAGTTTACTAGGCAAAATTGAATGAGGCCTATCTAGAGAAATTTTTGACCAATTTTGGCTCAGGAAGAGTCATTTCTAGCAGATTGGCATGCTCTGAATCCATTGGTATTGGTTGCAGAGGCAGAGGAGAAATTATTAAAAAAAAATCTTCTACTTTGAAGATTAAAGAACCCTAGGGCCACCAGGATGGAAGAAGATGCCTAGTTCAGCTGAAGACCAAATTGAGAGCAAGAAGAGTCATTATTAAATGAATTTGATGCTCTGAACATAATGGAATAGGTTATAGAGGCGTTGGAGCAATTCCAAAAAAAAAATTTCCCACTTTTAAGATTAAAGAAGCCTAGGGCCACCAAGAGAGGAGGTGTTGAGATTGCAACAAGATGATGACCTTAGTGGAAAGAAGTCGCCTTCACTAAGTGGGCCCGCAGGCTATTTTTGGCGCACAGTCTATTTTTAGACATGTCGATCATATTCTATGAGTTGCAGGATGCTATTTGTGGATGGTTGGTCAAGTTGGAAAAATAGATGGACTTCTATTTTTAGACATATTGGGCGGAATCTATTTTTAGATTGCCATTCTAAAAATAGATATGTCGAATATTATTAGCTCTTAATAATATTTGGACTCTAAACATTATCTTATTCTCTTGGAGCACTTCAGTTAAGTGCACAGATGTGGCACAGGAGCTGACAGAAGGAATTACGCTATTCCCGAGGGTTAATTGGAGCTATTGCATGGAGACTTCAGTTAGAACTCATGTGACAGAGTTTGGTGGAGTTGTAGAAGTAGTTGGTGGAGTTGTGTTCAATTTAACTCAGTTAGACACAATTGAGCTAGTTGTATCTAGTCTAACTGATTGATACACTAGTGAGAGTGGTGTGAATTAATTATTAATTAATTCACTAAATATTAACTCATTAATCAACTGAAGAATACATCAGTTAACTACAGTGCATGGACAGTTTAAGTGGAGACCAGTGGAGAGATAGGTGAAAGAGCAAGTAGACTATCAATTGTGACCATAGTGGTGCATGAGCTTGCACCACACATTGATGGAGATGCCAATGAGGATTGCGCAGTGCAAGCCAGGTGGATTCGAGTTCATTCAGAGCCCATATTCAGCAGGGATTGCACAGTAGAGGCAGGCTAGCAGGTGGCAGTAGATCGGTGCATGGATTTGCTAGATTAGGACCTGATTAGTGTGTAGCGATTGGAGATACTGAGAGCTTGTGATAAGCTTTGTATTATGATTGTTATTTTATCTCTATGAAATATATTATACATATATTTGGGGGTTTTCAACTTTAATCTTTCCCATAAATCACCATGTTAATGTGTGTGAATTTTTATGGTTTTAATGTGTGCATGCAATTGATTTAATTTCCGCATATGATGATCAATGGTGGAATAGATTCGGTATTGTGCATGAAGTCAAATAGTGTGATCAGAGAATCTTATATATAAATCAATCAGCTTATATAATTTCTATATGCACGTAAACATATTGACTACTGACAACTGCAAATCATCGGGTTGAGCTTTAGCCGGTGGAATTCGAATTTGCAGTAGTGTTTTCTTAGTGTCGAAGTTGAGATGTCTTTCAACGGATTGTGATTGGAGTATGCCCTTGAGGGCAGTTCGAATTATATTGCATGGAAGGATAGGATGGAGGCGGTGCTGGAGGATAATGGGTTGAAGGAGTTAATAGATGCATAAATTCCAAAACCTGCTTCTAGCGATGCTGCCGCACTTGACGCATGGCGAAAGAAGACAACAAAATGTCAAAGGATTCTGTTGGAAGGTGTGAATGATCACATAGTGTCCAACCTTCATGGTAAGGCTTCTCCATTCTTGATGTGGAAATCTTTGACATACTTGTTCCAAAGCAAGAGCGACCAGAGGAAGTTGGCGCTCAAGGATAGGCTCAGGAAAATAAAAATGGAGAAGGGCGAGAGTATACCCAAGTACCTCACGAAGTTTGTCCAGTGCAGGGATGAGCTGGGAAGTGTGGGGGTTACTGTAGATGAAGAGGACTTGGTGAGCTTAGCTCTTCTTGGGCTTTCGAAGAGTTGGAATTCCTATGAGGACTCTGTCAATGGTCGGTAGAAACTGCTAGGATGGGAGCGACTTTGGTCAGATCTTGTGCAAGAGGAGATAAGGCGGAGTACCAGGGATGGATCTTCATCGAAAAATGAAGATGAAGAAAATTGCGCTTTGGCTGCCAAAGCAAGGAAGGGGAAGAGCAAGAAAAATACTTCTCAATCCGGTGCAAAAGGCAAGAAGCAGGACATGTCCAAGGTGAAGTGCTTTCACTGTCACCAACACGGACATTACACCACTAATTGTCCCCAGAAGAAGAAAAATAAGCAGGTTGCTGGATCTGCAGCTAGAGAGGCCTTAGCCTCACAGTTTGAGCTGGATTTTTCACTGTTCGCATGCTTGGTCTCAAGTGTGATGGGTTCAATGTGGTTTCTTGACAGTGGTGCAGCTTTTCATATGACCGGAGACAAATATTTGTTCAGTGATCTGGATGAGAAGGATCTTGGAGTGCACATCAGGATGGGTGATGATGGTAGATACAGTGCGACTGGTATCGGGACCATTTCCTTTGAGAGGGAGTCTGGTAAACCTTTTATATTGAAGGATGTGATGCATGTTCCAGGATTGAAGAAGAATCTGATCTCAGTGGTCATGTTGGAAGACAAGGGATATGATGTTGTCTTTAGCGAGGGAAAGTCATTCCTGCGTAGTAAGGCAACTGGTGAAACCTAGAGGATAGTGGTTCGAGTTAAGAACCTTTATCAGTCGCAGGTAGATGGCTACGCATCAATGGTAGGCAAGGCAGAAGGAGTGGTGAGCCGGGATGAGGGCGAGCTATGGCACAGGAGATTGGGCCATCTTCACCATGATGCTTTGAAAATTTTGCAGCATATTTCTACCGGGCTTCCCAAGGGTACGCTTGCGCAGTCAGATCAGTACAAGGGATGTACTTTGGGAAAATTTGTGAAAGCCACCTTTCACAAGAAGGATAGTCGCGCCACGACGATCCTTGAGAGAATTCACACAGACGTGTGTGGACCTTTCTCAGTAGCTTCGACAGCAAAGCATAGGTACTATGTGATATTTGTTGATGACTTTTCTCGAAAGTGTTGGATCTTCTTCATGCAGAAGAAGAGTGAGACATTCTCAAATTTCTATGAGTTCAAGGCACTGGTTGAGAAAGAATCAGGGAAGCAGGTGAAGGCTCTTAGGAGTGACAATGGTGGTGAATTCATCTCTGGCGAATTCAAGGACTTTTGCAGCGCAGAAGGAATTCAAAGAGAGCTCATAGTGCCTCATAACCCACAGCAGAATGGGGTCGTGGAGCGAAAGAACAGAATGATCGTGGGTGCTTCACGGGCGATGTTGCATGATCAAGGCCTTCCCATACACTTGTGGACTGAAGCATGCAACACTGCGGTTTATGTGCAAAACCATTTTCCTCATAGGATACTTGGCATGAGTACACCCGAGGAGGCGTTTTCTGGTAAGAGGCCTGATATTTCTCATTTGAAGATTTTTGGCTCACCTGTTTACATTCATGTGACGAAGGATGCCAGGAAGAAGATGGAGCCAACCGCAGAGGTTGGGATATTTTGGGGGTACACTGATACACCCCACAACTATCGTGTGTATTTTCCAGACAGTCGGAAGACTATTGTGTGACGGGATATCAAATTTCATGAGGAGAAAGCCATGAAGTGTTCACTTGAGAGGGAGCCACACTTGCATGCAGATGGGGAGCTGTTAGTTCCTAAGGATGAGCCTCAGGATGTGGATCAGCCACAAGAGGAGGTTCATAGAGTGGAAGAAACCACTCATGTAGCGCCAACCATCAGAGGGCGGAAGCACACTACAGAAGCTGAGCGACTGAATCAAGATGCAGAGAAGATTGTAGGAGCACCTAAATCACAGCACAGACAGAGACAGTCACCTGACCGATATACTGGATACATGGCTCTGATGAGCAAGAGTATTGTGACAAAGCCATCCTCTTTCGAGGAAGCTGTGGAGGACCCTGCATGGGTAGATGCCATGGTGGAAGAGTATGATTTGATTGTCAGAAACAGTGCATGGGAGATTGTCCCAAGGTCGGAAGGGAAATGAGTGGTAGGTTCTAGATGGATCTACAAAGTAAAGCAAGAAGCTGACGGGAGCGTCGAGAAGTACAAGGCAAGATTTGTTGCCCGGGTATTCTCACAGATTGAGGGGATCGATTATGAAGAAACCTTTGCACCTGTCGCAAGGTATTCTTCTATACGGAGCATCCTAGCTCTCTCAGAGCAGATGGGTTGGCACATTCATCAGATGGATGTGAAGACTGCATTCCTCAACAGAGTCATTGAGGAGGAGGTGTACATAGAGTAGCCCGAAGGTTTCAAGATCTTCAACAGCGAGTCGCATGTTTGCAGGCTCAAAAGAGCGATGTATGGGTTGAAACAAGCACCTCATGCTTGGTACACACAGATAGACAGTTATTTCACCGAACTTGGTTTTACCAAGAGCGAGGCGGATCCCAACCTGTACCAGATAGTGGTTGAGGGTAAGTTGCTGATCATTATACTTTATGTATATGATTTGATACTGACCGATGATGAACAGTTGATACTCTCATGCAAGGTTGATCTTGCAAAGGAGTTTGAGATGAAGGACTTGGGCCTCCTTCATTATTTCCTGGGATTGGAAATTTGGCAGTGCAGTGATGGATTTTTTGTGTCTCAAGGCAAGTATGCCTGGGAGATACTAGAGAAGTTCAACATTCAAGGCTGCAAGCCTATCGACACTCCTCTTCCTGGTGGTTGGAGGAAAGAGGATTCTACATCGGTAGAGGTAGTGGATGCCATTGTTTACCGACAGTTGGTGGGGTTGCTTATGTATCTAGTCAATACACGACCTGACATATGCTACGTTGTTAACCAGCTTTCACAAGCTATGGTTAAGCCTACCAAGCTCTATTGGAAGGCAGGCAAGCATGTATTGAGATATCTCAGAGGCACATCGGGATATGGATTATGGTACATACAGTCGGATGAGGTGAAGTTGCATGGCTTCACGGATGCAGATTGGGCAGGGAGCCCAATGGATAGAAAGAGCACATCTGGAGGGATTTTCAGTATTGGGTCGACAACAGTTTCTTGGTACAGCAGGAAGCAGAGATCCGCGACACTCAATTTAGCGAAGGCCGAGTACATGGCAGCAAGTTTGGCTGCATGCAAGGCTATATGGATGAGGAAGATCCTGGTCGGGTTGTTCGGTTCACACTTAGATCCTACTGTGATATATTGTGATAGTTAGAGTAGGATTAAACTCTCGGTTAACCTAATATTTCATGATAGATCTAAACACATTGACATCCGGTATCATCATATAAGAGATTGTGTGCAGCGGAATATCATGTTACTTTCTTACATTCCTACGGAGGATCAGGATGCTGATATCTTGACGAAGGCACTCACCAGGAGCAAATTCGAATACCATAGAGGCAGGATCGGGTGGAAAGTAATCCCTATATTGTTGAGAGGGAGTGTTGAGATTGCAACAAGATGATGAGCTTAGTGGAAAGAAGTCGCCTTCACTAAGTGGGCCCGTAGGCTATTTTTGTTGCACAGTCTATTTTTAGACTATGTCTATTTTTAGATATGTCGATCATATTCTATGAGTTGCAGGATGCTATTTGTGGATGGTTGGTCAAGTTGGAAAAATAGATGGACTTCTATTTTTAGACATACTGGGCGAAATCTATTTGTAGATTTCCAGTCTAAAAATAGATATGTCGAATATTATTAGCTCTTAATAATATTTGGACTATAAACATTATCTTATTCTCTTGAAGCACTTCAGTTAAGTGCACAGATGTGGCACATGAGCTGACAGAAGGAATTACGCTATTCCTGAGGGTTGGCGGAGCTATTGAATGGAGATTTCCGAAGTAGAACTGTGTAATGATGTAGGGCTTGGTGGAGTTATTGAGGTAGTTGGTGGAGTTGTGTTCAGTTTAACTCAGTTAGACACAGTTGAGCTAGTTGTATCTAGTCTAACTAATTGACACATTAGTGAGAGTGGTGTGAATTAATTAATAATTAATTCACTAATTAATAACTCATTAATCAACTGAAGAATACATCAGTTAACTACAGTGCATGGACAGTTTCAATGGAGACCAATGGAGAGGTAGGTGAAAGAGCAAGTGTGACTATCAGTTGTGACTATAGTGTTGCATGATTTTTCACCACACATTGATGGAGATGCCAATGAGGATTGCGCAGTGCAATCCAGGTGGATTCGAGTTCATTCAAAGCCATTCTTTAGCATGGATTGCGCAGTAGAGGCAGGCTAGCAAGTGGCAGAGGATCGGTGCATGGATTTGCTAGATCAGGACCTGATTAGTGTGTAGCAATTGTATTGTACTAAGAGCTTGTGAGAAGCTTTGTATGATGATTGTTACATGATCTCTATGACATATATTATATAGATAGTTGGGGGTTTTCAGCTTTAATATTTCCCATAAATCACTGTGTTAATGTGTGTGAATTTTTATGGTTTTAATGTGTGCATGCAATTGATTTAATTTCCGCATATGATGATCAATGGTGGAATAGATTTTGTATTGTGCATGAAGTCAAATAGTGTATGATCGGGAGAATCTTAGACATATAACATATTATTTATATAATTTCTACAGGAGGTCAAGCCTAGATGAGCTAGAAGCCATTTTCAGAGTTTGAATAGTCATTTTTGAGGTTTTTGGGTCTTTTGAATCAAATGGAGCAGATTTCAAAGCCATTGGAGCACTACAGGTGCATGTAATCAGACATTTTACCATTAATCCCAAGAGGGCCTAGCCAGTTGAAGCAGGTCCATGGAGATGTAGCCTAGGAGGGGTGAGCTCGGTTCTCAGCCATTGTGTAATGTGTATGTTGTGTGTTATTTATCTGCATTTTATTTTTTGTAAATGAGTTTTTAAAAGCTAATTAGCTCATATATTTCTCATCAAATACACTTAAAACTTTACACATAAACCCCTTCACAATTGGCTAACTTGAGATGATCCTAAACAAGTTTTTATTTAACTGATGAGGGAGCTAGCACAACAAAACTCGTTTTCCCATATTCAAATCACCATACTACTTATTGGAGCTTTATAACACAACTCGATGTAGTATTTACATACATATACATACACATATCTAGATATAACCAAAACACAACACCACAACATATACCAAAATATATTCTCTCAAATAACGAATAGAGAAGGATACATAGTACGCATATGATTAGCCATATCCCATGTAGCCTCATCGGGCCTAATGTGCTTCCACTGCACTTTAACTTGCTCAATTTCTTAGCTCTGGAGCATGAGCATATTTCTCTGCAAATTGCACTATGGTTCCGACTAGAATTCTCCTTCTGCCTCCACTTGCTATACATACGATTCAATCACGTCATCAAATTTTTAACATACTTCTTAAGTAAAGATACATGGAAAAAATCATGGACTTTCACTATTGAAGGAAGTGCAAGTCCATAGGCTACTGATCCAATGCTCTAAAGAATCATGAAAGGTACATAATACTGAGGTTCCAACTTGGGACCTGATCCAATCCTCAAGGATCTCTTCTTGGGATTGATGCGAAAGTACACCTATTCCCCACCTGAAACTCCTTAAACACCCTGTGATGATATGCATAGCTCTTCTGTCTATCCTATGCTACCTTTAAATTATGCTTTATAACCTACATTTCATGTTTCATCTCTACTAACATGTATAGTCCAATCAATACCATGTTAATTGGATCATTCCAACTAATAGGAGTATTACAACTCTGCCCATAGAGTGCCTCAAACAAACTCATCCTTAAAGACTCGTGATACCCGTTGTTGTAAGTGAACTCAACCAGTGTAAGATAATCTTCCCACTTTCACTGCTGATGCATCACATGTTGTAAAATGTAACTAGGGTCGGTCTTCATAATGATGTGTAATTATGAATTTGATAAATGATGTAATAAAATTATTATTAAGCCTTGCTTCATGGGTTTCATGAGCAAGTGATTTTATTTTTAGTTGGCTCTCATTTGATAGCATTAGGATTTATCATTTAAGTCAAAGGATTAATATCATGTATGAAGAGTTATTATTGAGCATGTGTCAAATATATCTAAGTCTATAAGTTTTCTAAAATCCCTCTAGAAGACAAGCACAATCCTCCTATTCATGGTCGGCCTCAAGAAGAATGATGAATTCCATGTCGGCTCATTTATGGAGCACTGACCACTATATATATGTGGCTAGGTTCACCACAAAAACACAGTTCAATTTCAGATGAGTTTTTTGGTGGATAGACACAATTCATATAACACAATAGAGCTTAGGGTTTCTTTGAGATTTTCGGAAGGCATCACAAGATGAATAACACATTCCACGGTTTAGATCACCTTATATATTCTTGGGTTAATCATAGAAGCATTTAGGCAACCTCATTTTGGAATAATAACAGTGATTCTCTTAGCATATACAGTGTGGATCACAATGAAGACAATCTCGGGTCTCCATAGATAGGTATCACTATATTTTTAGGTAGTATGGGTGACAAGGAATCAATGGGAATCAGATCCCTTTATAATATCAAATTGCAGTGATATGATGGTTTAGTGAAGTACAATGACATAATGATGATCTCTATGCTCGGATTAAAAGTGATACAATAGCTCGTTCAGTACAATGACTCACCGTTTGGTGCTATGATATCACAATGCAGAAAGGAGATCTCAGTATCATAATGGTGTCTCAATCATAAAGAGATCGAAGAGGACTAGTGTCTTGGTATTCATCAATTGGAATCTCTATAAGGATAATTGGTGTAGGTTTTCCTCTCAAAGAGTGAGAGGTTTTAGCCCTGGATCATAGCCTACATGTTGTGTCTCTTGTCTATTTTATGTTCATGCATTGGTTACTATTTGATGAATAATAAAACTAAACATATAATAAGAAGAGGATCCTAATATAAGGAAGTAAAAAGCATTAAAAACAATCACTAATGAAGAGAAATCACCTAATGTTAATTCCCTAGATTTCTCAACATGGTATCAGAGTTATGGTGTTAAAGTCAAAGGAAATGCATCTAATCAAAGAGACACTCAAGGATCAAGTTTCATGGAATGCATCAAAGCAAAGTGAAGGATCTACATTGAATAAGAAAGTCTAGCTCAAGAGGAATTCTTCGGATCATCATTAAAATCAAGAGAATTAGAAGTCTACTCCAGCAAGGTAGCTCAAAGGACTTTAAAAATGAAGATCACATCATCTTGGAGAAATTCAAAACTCTTGAAGCAATTCTGATATGCACTCATTCACTACCAAGTAGTTGAAGTATCTTAAATTCCATAAGGCAAGCTCCCTATCATTGTAGTAATGATCCCCTTCTTATCGTTGAATAAGATCATCCAAAGAAGCATCAATCACCATCAACAAAAGGAATCTCGATCTAAAGATGTTGTCATCATGAAAGGATCAATCTCCTTTACTGAAGAAAGGATATTTCATTTGGAAGAAGATCATCCAAAAGGGAGAACTAATACATCTTCTTCAACCACCATCAAAGCGACCAAGCTGAAGATTTCATATTCACTTGAAAAGTAAGTATCTTTCATTCTATAAAAAAAATTGGTTAAAATGACTTCATGTTTGCAAGGAAATCCATAAGCTGGATGGGTCATTAAAATTCCTTTCATGGAAAAAGGAAGATAAACATAATCCTTGAAGAAAGTGAAGTAATTGAATACATCAATGTAAAATGTCTCCTCTGAATACATGGAAATGGATTCTTATGAAAGTTCCTCTCAATATTGGAGACACCAAAGGTATGTATATGATAATCTTGTAACACTATTCTCTGAAGATGTGATAAAGCAGGTCATATCAATTAGGCCTGATCTACACAAAATTGAAGGTATCAAAGAATGAAGGTATATCTTCATAAGATATAAATTGCAATAGCTGGGATGATATAATCATCATTGTTCTAGATATCAAGGTAACAAATGTCCATGGGGATAAGAAAGTAACCTCATTCAACAACTTGTGGTTTCTATTCTTGATGGAAGAAGACAAGTTGAGGGAAAAAGTATTTAAGGTTAAAGGACTCAAAAAATTGCAAGAAGGAAAGGGAAGTTTAGAAAATTTTGACTTCAGAAAAGAAATAAGAGCATAGCTAAGATTCAACGCTATGGAAAAGTTATGGACATTACAGACAATAGAAAGATGGATGAAACTGAAGAAAAGAAATCCAAGGAAAAATGGAGTAAGAGATATTTACTATGATTAAGATAGCCTCCCTCACAAAATTCTTGCCATAGATCCTAAATATTTTATAGGGTATGGCTATAATAAGATGCAATGTGGCATCATGAAAGCATTAGAAACAAGAGCTTGTGACATCACCATAGGAAAGAATGAAAGACATACAAAAAAAAAACTATGCTAGTCAAATATGAAGGATATATCTCTTGGGAACCTCATTGGAAGGAATGAGTCATTTAGGACAAGGCTAATCATACATCAAGTCAAAAAGGGAGACTTATGCTGGACAGGGATATGCAAGATACTGAAGATTCTTTGATGGAATCCTCCTCGGAGGATTAAAAGATATAGAGAGGAAGAAAGTGTTTTCATTAAGAACTCCAACTTATGGAATTCATGGGATGATGGTATGGTGACATAAGAGATGAAGAATATCAAAGGGTTGAAGATATTTTCAATCAAGGAAGCTGCTGAAAGAAGCCTAGATACTACATTTAAATGAGGCATGTATGCTTGTATTTAATATTATAATTTCATGTTGTATCGTTGCAGGTAGCATGGATCACTACTTATATATTGTGAATAATGATCAAAGGAAAGGAATCTCCTCCTATGAAAGGTTTACTGAAGGCATGGTTTACACTAGATGAAATCAACATGATATGTCCTCATATGAAGTATGAGGTGGTTGAGTATAATTAAGGAACTCTGATTGGAAGCTCCTGGGAACGGAATGTGTGGAGAAAGGAAGGAAGAGATCGTAATATATGCAACCATGGTAATGGAAATAAACATCCAAAATACCAAGAATAATTGAC
This sequence comes from Pinus albicaulis, assembly GCA_034641835.2. Classification (NCBI taxonomy): domain Eukaryota; kingdom Viridiplantae; phylum Streptophyta; class Pinopsida; order Pinales; family Pinaceae; genus Pinus; species Pinus albicaulis. The sequence continues at coordinate 407,602,523 of CM076581.1, read as the reverse complement.
TAGAAAATCTTCCAGAAAGATATGAAGACTTTGATTAAAGTCTGAAAAATATGGAGACCCTTATCAATGGATATATTTGGGAGATGTCTTAACATGTATGTAGGATGATGATACCTACAAGAATATTTCGTGATGAAATACCATCACAAAGGTAAGTCTGATTTAAGTGTTCATTTCTTATTTTGAACAAATATATGGATGGGATTATGCAGGATTTCCAAAGGGAAGAACTGTGGATGTCTTCCTAGAAAGACCATATAGAAGGATGAAATATCCTTCCGAGAAATATGGCATGAAGAAAACAACATGAAATGAATCAAGGCCAGATGAAGACCGATGAATCACTTTCTAATGAAAGGAATGATGATGTGGCTAAATTGTGGATGCAAGTGATGGATGGTTTGTGCCCTATGAAAAAGTCCCAAAGATGAAGAATCCATAAAAAAGAAGAAATTCATGACATCGAAGGAAGGATTTCTTCAAACTAGTCGGTTGTCCCATTATCTCCATCTGAGGAGATTTTGTAGGTCCCTATTTAAGAGGGAGCCTGGAAAAAAGTTTCTTACTTGGAAGAAACTTAGGAAATTCCTAATCCAAGATGGATCTTAGGTAAACTCCTTGTGTAGGAATGAGTACATTCCTTTACTGGAATATTTCCTCTCTAATTGAGAGGGAGAGATAGGCAAATCATTATTCTCTTCACCTAGGAAGACAAAATGGAGGATTGGGTAATCATCTGGAATCTGATACTATTTGAGGATGAGATATGGAATCCAAGATAAGAGTAGCCGTAGAGGACGGATATTCTTTGAGGATTGGGAATCCAAGATAAGAATAGTCTTGGTGGAACACACCCTAATAACCCGGGTAGGGTATGTTCCAAGAGAGACAATGATTATGGAATCTATAAATAATTGGTCTAGCCAACATTGAGCTCACATCTTGTGGAGATATAAATTTGCTAGTCAAGGCCTTCCTATGTGACAATGATGGTTGATATTATGCTATACATATGGGTTACCAATATGATTTTGATTATGATAAATTATTCAGATTGAGAATGACCAAATGAATGCCTCTATAGTTAAGGGGGAGTGTTGTAAAATATAACTAGGTTGGGTCTTCATAATGACATGTAATTGTTGAAAATGCAGCAATATGATGGAGCTTAGTGAAATGAAGTCGCCTTCACTAAGTGGGCCCGCAGGCAAATTTTGGCGCAAATTCTATTTTTAGACTATGTCTATTTTTAGACATATGGAGCATGGTTCGGGGATTCTAGTTTGAGATTCTTGAAGTATGTGTCATGTTGGTAAAAATAGATGAGACTCTATTTTTGAGGTCAAAGAGGTCGAAGTCTATTTTTAGACTGCCTCTCCTTAAAACAGGGAAGTCAAATATTATTTACCCTTAATAATATTTAGACTATAAACAGCAGTTTACTCTCTTGGAGCACTTCAGTTCGAGCTACAGAAGTGGCTCATGCATCTGATAGAGGAATCACATGGTTCCCAAGGGTTTGATGGCATCTTGCATGGTTGACTTCAGTTGGACTTCAGTGGCAGAAGTTTGGAGGAGTTAATGAGACAGATAGTGGAGTTGTGTTCTGTTTATTTTAGTTGAACTAGTTGAGATTAGTTTAACTAGCTAATCAGTTAGTTATGAGTGGATTGAATTAAATATTATTTAATTCATTAATTAGTAACTCATTATTCAACTCAAGAACACATCAGTTCACTACAGTGTATGATCAGTTCAGTGGAGACCAGTGAAAGAGGTAGATGAAAGGGTGGAGCTAGCTATCAGTTGTGACTATACTGTTGCTATTTGCAACACACAGATAGGTGGAGTAAGCCCATGAGGATTGCGCAGTTCGGGCTGGTGGTTTATCTATATAAAGAGGCCATCCCATAGCATTGAAACATGCAATAGAGGCAAGGCAATTGGCGGTGAGTTTTGAACTAGTAACCTGTTCAAAACTGAGCTAGATTGTGAGTAACTTCATGAGAAAGTACTGAGTACTTGTGAGGAGTATTGTACTGAGTTGTTACTTGATTTCTCCATTATAATATACACAATAGCTGTGGGGTTTTCAGCTATAAGCTTTCCCCATACATACTGTGTTAATGTGTATGATGATTTGATGTGTTATCGCTTGATTTTATTTCTGCATGTGTGATGATCTGAGTTGAGTTGAGTGGAAGAGATTATGTGTTGTGTATGAAGTTCAAATAGTATGTGACCAGGATAGTCTCGGTGGATAATTAATCATTATTCAGCAAATTTCTACATGGTATCGGAGCTATTGAAGTTCAGATTGATCATCACAGTGATTACAAACTTATTTCGGTAGACAGAGTCTGCATGTGGGCCAGGTAGCCTCCGGATTCATCTTTCTTCGAAAAGTGAAAGGTCTGGTAAACGCCCCTTGCAGTCGATCTCTGTGCTAGAAATAATTTGTTCTCACGATCTAGAGCGGTTGAGATTTGAGGTGGAATTCGAAGTTTTGCAGCAGTTTTGTTTTCTTAGTGCCAGTGTTGAAAATGTCTTTCAACGATTTGCGACTCGAATATGATCTTGAAGGCAGTTCGAATTATGTTGCATGGAAGGATCACATGGAAGCAGTATTAGAAGATAATGGTCTCAAGGAGTTCGTAGATACGGATGTCCAAAAGCCCACTGATCTTGCTGAAGTCGATGCATGGCAAAAGAAGATGGCGAAATGTCGAAGGATCCTGTTGGAGGGCGTCAAGGATCATATTGTATCCAGCCTGCATGGAAAGGCTAATCCATATTTAATGTGGAAAGCTTTGACGGATCTATTCCAGAGTAAGAGTGACCAAAGGAAGCTGGCGCTCAAAGATAAGCTCAGGAACATCAAGATGGAGAAGGGCGACGGTATCGCCAAATACCTCACGAAGTTCACTCAATGCAGAGATGAGCTGGGAAGTGTGGGAGTTACTGTCGATGAAGAGGACATGGTCGACCTGGCTCTCCTTGGTCTTTCGAAGGCTTGGCACTCATATCAAGATAGTGTCAATGGTCGGGAGAAGCTGCCGGGATGGGAGCGCCTTTGGGCGGATCTCATGCAGGAGGAGATAAGGAGGACTACTCAAGATGGATCTTCATCAAAGGGAGCTGATGAAGAAAACTACGCTTTGGTGGCCAAAGCAAAGAAAGGGAAGGGTAAGAAAACCTCTCATTCTGGTGCAAAGGGCAAGAAGCAGGATATGGCGAAAGTGAAGTGTTTTCATTGCCATGATCACGGACATTATGCTACCAATTGTCCAAAGAAGAAGAAAAACAAGCAAGCGGGAAGATCTGCAGATGGAGAAGCTTTGGCTTCACAGTTCAAGCTTGACTTTTCACTGATCGCATGCTTGGTTTCAAGTGTGATGGGATCGGTGTGGTTCTTGGACAGCGGTGCGTCATTTCATATGACGGGAGATCGGGATTTTTTCTCAGATCTGGAGGACAAAGATTTGGGTGTGCACATCGAGATGGGCGATGATGGTAGATACAGTGCGACTGGTATTGGTACCATATCCTTTCAGAGGGAGTCTGGTAAACCCTTTGTATTGAGGGATGTCATGCATGTACCTGGATTGAAGAAGAACTTGATCTCTGTGGCGATGTTGGAGGATAAGGGGTATGATGTGGTCTTCGGCGAAGGAAAAGCCTTCCTGCGCAGTAAGACTACTGGAGAGACCCGGAAGATAGGGGTTCGAACCAAGAACCTTTATCAGTTGCAAGTAGATGGCTGCGCAGCTATGGCATGCAAGGCGGGAGAAGTGGTGAGCCGGGATGATGAGGGCGAACTGTGGCACAAGAGATTGGGCCACCTTCACCATGGAGCTTTGAAGATTCTGCAGCAGATTTCTACTGGGCTTCCTAAGGGCACTCTTGCGCAGTCAGATCAGTGCAAGGGGTGTACTTTAGGGAAGTATGTGAAAGCCACCTTTCACGAGAAGGATATTCGTGCCACGACGATCCTTGAGAGAGTTCACACAGACACGTGTGGTCCTTTCTCAGTTGCTTCGATAGAAAAGCACAGGTATTATGTGATCTTTTTTGATGATTTCTCTCGAAAGTGCTGGATCTTCTTCATGCAGAAGAAGAGCGATACATTCGCGAAGTTCTGTGAGTTTAAAGCACTGGTCGAGAATGAGTCGGGGAAGAAGGTGATTGCTCTAAGGAGTGATAACGGTGGTGAATTCATCTCGGCTGAATTCAAGGAGTTCTGCAGCGCAGAAGGGATTCGGAGAGAGCTCATCGCACCCCATAACTCACAGCAGAACGGGGTGGCTGAGCGGAAGAACAGAACGATCGTGGGTGCTGCACGGGCGATGTTGCATGATCAGGGCCTACCCCTTCACTTGTGGGCTGAGGCATGCAATACAGCAGTGTATGTGCAGAACCGTTGTCCTCACAAGGTTCTTGGCATGAGTACACAGAGGAGGCTTATTCTGGCAAGAGGCCTGATATTTCCCATTTGCGGATTTTCGGATCTCCTGTCTACATGCATGTGTGAAAGAATGCGAAGGAAATTGGGTCCCAGCTATTGAGGATGGAATATTTGTAGGGCACCGTTTGATACACCTCAAACTGCGGGTATGTTGTCAGGGCAATTCGAGATTGTTATGCGACAGGGATATAAAATTCCGGGGAGGAGAAAGCTGCATCGGTGTTAAACTCGATAGGGGCTACTGCCCCGTGCGAGTGGGAGAGCTGTTAGTTCCTAAGGAGGAGCTTCCGGATGTGGATCAGCCACAAGAGGAAGTTCAGGAGGTGGAAGAAACCACCCATGTAGCGCCAACCATCAGAGGGCGCATGCGCACTACGGAAGCTGAGTGACTGGCTCGAGATGCAGAGAAGGTTGTAGGACCACCTACAGCACAGCGCAGACAGAGGCAGTCACCGGATCGGTACACTGGATACATGGCTCTTGTGAGTCAATGTGTTGTGACAGAGCCATCCTCTTTTGAGGAAGCTATGGAGGAACCCACATGGGTTGATGCCATGATCGAAGAATATGATAAGATAAGTAAGGAAGCAGTTTCTAGGAGGATTACATCCACAAAGCCAGGTGGGAGAAAATGGAGGTGGTGGGTTCGCGATGGATCTACAAGAGCAAAGTAGAAACAGCGAGGTGTCAGAAGGAAGAAATTACAAGACGGGTGTCGCCCGTGGCTTTCACGGTCGAGGGATTGACTGTGAGGACACACCTCTCAGGCCTCTTCCCATCGGACGGTCTTTCTCTCGTGGACATGGATAGGGTGGCATTCATCGAATGGATGTGAAAGGCGCATTCCTCAACGGAGTTATTGAGAAGAGGGATACATAGAAATGGCACGAAGGTTTTGAGATCTTGAGCGGTGGGCCATGTGTGCCGACTCAAGAGAGCATTGTACGGGCTGAAGCAAGCACCTCGTGCTTGGTACACTTGGATAGACAGCTACTTCACCGGGCTTGGATTCTCCAAGAGTGAGGCAGATCCAAACCTGTACCAGATTGTGGTGGAGGGGAAGATGTTGATCATCATACTCTATGTAGATGATCTGATTTTGACTGGCGATGAGCATTTGATACTTTCATGCAAGGAGGATCTTGCACGAGAGTTTGAGATGACGGACTTGGGCATCCTTCATTATTTCCTGGGATTGGAGATTTGGCAGCGCAGCGGAGGACTGTTTGTTTCTCAGGGCAAGTATGCCCGGGAGATTCTGGAGAGGTTCAACATGCAAGGCTGCAAGCCTGTTGACACTCCTCTTCCTGGTGGTTGGAGGAAGGAGGATGCTACTTCAGCGGAGGTAGTGGATGCCACTGTCTATCGACAGTTGGTGGGGTCGCTTATGTATCTGGTCAATACACGACCCGATATATGCTATGGAGTTAACCAACTTTCGCAAGCTATGGTTAAGCCTACCAAGATATTTTGGAAGGCGAACAACATGTGTGCCGCTATATTAGAGGCACATCGGGATATGGTTCATGAGTACGAGACGGGAGGATCGGTTGCCAAGTATGGCTTCACAGTTGTTATCATCATATCGGATATTGTGTTGACGGAGAATCAATGATGCTCCCATATATTCCCAGAGATGGATGAACATCTAATGAGCGCTCACCGAAACAGTTAATTCCACAGAGAAACGGGAAAGGGTTATGAGATAATCCATCTCTTGTTGACAGGGAGTGTTGAAAATGCAGCAATATGATGGAGCTTAGTGAAATGAAGTCGCCTTCACTAAGTGGGCCCGCAGGCAAATTCTGGCGCAAAATCTATTTTTAGACTATGTCTATTTTTAGACATATGGAGCATGGTTCGGGGATTCCAGTTTGAGATTCTTGAATTATGTGTCATGTTGGTAAAAATAGATGAGACTCTATTTTTGAGGTCAAAGAGGTCGAAGTCTATTTTTAGACTGCCTCTCCTTAAAACAGGGAAGTCAAATATTATTTACCCTTAATAATATTTAGACTATAAACAGCAGTTTACTCTCTTAGAGCACTTCAGTTCGAGCTACAGAAGTGGCTCATGCATCTGACAGAGGAATCATGTGGTTCCCAAGGGTTTGATGGCATCATGCATGGTTGACTTCAATTGGACTTCAGTGGCAGAAGTTTGGAGGAGTTAATGAGACAGATAGTGGAGTTGTGTTCTGTTTATTTTAGTTGAACTAGTTGAGATTAGTTTAACTAGCTAATCAATTAGTTATGAGTGGAGTGAATTAAATATTATTTAATTCATTAATTAGTAACTCATTATTTAACTCAAGAACACATCAGTTCACTACAGTGCATGATCAGTTCAGTGGAGACCAGTGAAAGAGATAGATGAAAGGGTGGAGTTAGCTATCAGTTGTGACTATACTGTTGCTATTTGCAACACACAGATAGGTGGATTAAGCCCATGAGGATTGCGCAGTTTAGGCTGGTGGTTTATCTATATAAAGAGGCCATCCCATAGCATTGAAACACGCAATAGAGGCAAGGCAATTGGCGGTGAGTTTTGAACCAGTAACCTGTTCAAAACTGAGCTAGATTGTGAGTAACTGTATGAGAAAGTACCGAGTACTTGTGAGGAGTATTGTACTGAGTTTGTTACTTGATTTCTCCATTATAATATACACAATAGCTGCGGGGTTTTCAGCTATAAGCTTTCCCCATACATACTGTGTTAATGTGTATGATGATTTGATGCGTTATCGCTTGATTTTATTTCCGCATGTTTGATGATCTGAGTTGAGTTGAGTGGAAGAGATTATGTGTTGTGTATGAATTTCAAATAGTATGTGACCAGGATAGTCTTGGTGGATAATTAATCATTATTCAGCAAATTTCTACAGTAATTATGACTTTGATAAATGATGTAATAAAGTTATTATCAAGCCTTGCTTCATGGGTTTCATGATCAAGTGATTTTATTTTTAGTTGGATCTCATTTGAGAGCATTAGGATTTATCATTTAAGTCAAAGGATTAATTTCATGTATGAATATCTATTCTTGAGCATGTGGAAAATGTATCTAAGTCTATAAGTTGTCTAAAAGACCTCCAAAAGAGAAGCACAATCCTCCTCTTCATGGTCGGCCTCAAGAAAAATGAAGAATGTCATGTCAGCTCACATCAAGGGACACATGTATTTGAATGCACATGCCATCTCATTTATGGAGCACCAACCACCATATATACGTGGCCAGGGTCACCACAGAAACACAGTTCATTTTTATATTCTCTCTGTTTTTTTTAGTGGATAAACACAGTTCGAATGGCACAACAAGGCTCGGGGTTTCTATGATATTTTTAGAAGGAATCACAGGATGAATGATAGATTCAATGTTTCAGATCACCTTATATAGTCTCATGTAAATCACAGAGGCATTTAGGAAACATCATATGAGAAAAATAACAGTGATTCTCTAGACATATATAGTGTGGATCACAATGAAGACAATCTTGGGTCTCCGCAGAAAGGTATCACTATATTTTCGAACAATATGGGTGATAAGACATCAATGGGAATAAGATCCATATAGAAGATCAGATTGCAGTGATATGACAGTTTAGTTAAGTGCGACAACATAATGATGATCTCTATGCTCGGATCGAAATTGATACAGTAGCTCGTTCGGTATAATGACATCACAGTTTGGTTCTATGATATCCCAGTGCATTGAGGAGATCTCAGTATCATAATGGTGTGTTAATGATAAGGATATCTAAGAGGACTAGTGTCTTGGTATTGGAGTGTCTTATAGGTCAAGGGTCATGGTATTGGTATTTGTCAATTGTAATCTCTATAAGAAGAATTGGTGCGGGTTTTCCTCTCAAAGAGTGAGAGGTTTTGGTCCTGTATCATGACCTACATGTTGTGTCACTTGTCTATTTTATGTTCATGCATTGGTTACTGTTTGATGAAGAATAACGTTAAAAATATAATAAGAAGAAGATCCTAATCTAAAGAAGTAAAAATAATTCACAAACAATCATTAACGAACAGAAATCACCTAATGCTAATGACCTATATTTCTCAACATCACATACCTTCTCAACATGTCCCACATAATCCTATTGACCCTCTCTGTCTATCCATTTGTCTGTAGATGATAAGTTGTGTTGAAGGCCAAATTTGTACTCAAACCTAAAAATAATTCTTTCCAGAACCTAGAAGTGAACTTGAAATCCTTGTTTAACATAATCTTCTTCAGAACACCATGCATCCTCACTATATCTCTAATGAAGACATGTGCTACATCACTAGCTGAGTAAGTAGACTTCACCAGAATGCAATGCTACCTTAGTCAACCTGTCAACCACAAACATAATAAAGTCATGTTGTCTAGTTGTCCTCCACAAACCTATAATAAAATCCATGGAAATGACCTCCCACTTCCACTCTAGAATTGAAATCAATTGTAGTAATCCACTTGTATGCTTACATTCTAATTTTACCTGTTGATAATTCAAGAATATAGCCATTAAATCTATCACTTATTTCCTTAGATTTGGCCAAAAGTGGAACTTCTTCATAGCTATAAACGTTTTTTGATATCGTGGGTGGCCTGAATATGGTTTAGCATGAATTTCTTTCAAGATAAGCTTCTTGAGATCACTGTTGTCCAACACATAGATCCTATCAATAAATCTGACCAAAACATCTACTCTGAGATGATAGTCACACATCTTGATCACCTGTACCTTGTTGTAACCTATGCATAAGCTCCTTATACATGTCATCATGTTTACCTACCTATAAGATATGATCTTGTGGATATGTCTCATATGAAATCATAATTGCAATGTGATTTACTTGTACTCATATCCTAAGAGCATCTACAACCATGTTCTCTTTACCTTTAATGTACCAAATCTCAAAGTCGAACTCACTGATCGTGGCCAGCCATCTACATCCACCCTCTCCATATCATGATCTCACCCAAACTAGTGTCGAGATTAAAAAGCCAAATCGAGCTTTGATTCCTCAAAATTTCTTCACCATCCTTGATGAATTTTCCTTTCACTACCTCAGGCTTTATCGTGTATCCCTCCATTACCAATCTAGGGATTCCTAGGTCTTTGGGAATTTTCATGATACCACCTCACCCCGGATTCAAAAACCATATAGCAATCCAAAGCTCAAAATCAAGAATAATCCCATCACACCATAACTATCCGGAAATGGCAAGGCTAGGCTAAAATCCATTGTTGAAACTTGACAAAATCCATGCGAGTGACAACACAAGAACCAAATACCAACATGCACATACAATGCCAGTAAAAAACAACTAGGAAATCATACATGCAACCTATTACCTGCAAATATTCCCGTTGAAGTTGCTTGATCTTTCCCTTCCTTTGATTTCCTTGTCCGTATTTTATTTTCCTTTCCTTTCCTTGCTTGATTTCTTTCTCCTCTTGGTGGTTTATCCTCTCTAAGACCAATTCTAACACTTAACTACAAAATTCTACCAACTGATGCTCTGAAGTATTTTTACTCATGAGGCCTCTAATTTCTTCAATTTTCCATTATTTTCCTTCATTTTCCTCCTCACATGCAACTTGTGACCTTTCACATTCGTTTTCTCCTAATTTCAATTATTTTCATAAATAATGTTCCAAAAATACCTTTTTTCCTTTCCAAAGCCATAACCATTTCCTTTTCCAATTACCCTTAGCCATCAACACAACAAGTGATGTCTGCTAGGATATTTTTCCCAACATTTAGCTTGGAATAAGTCTCTCTTTCCCGTGGTCTTATTCTACATTTATTAACTTTTATTACATGAAATTTTAACCCTGGGTTGTTACATAACCCTCCCCCTTAGGGGAACACCATCCTCAGTGTTAAACCACACCTATACCTAGTAGAACCACTAAAAATAAAAAAACAACTGCCCATTGAGCTTTATAACCCATATCATTGCAATATTTACAATAACTTCCTACTCAAAATAAAAGCCATCATGACAAACATGAAAACCATACTGCTTATTGGAGCTTTATAACTTATCTCATTGCAGTATTTACAATAGAAATCACTGTTCAAATACCAAAACTCATTTTCCTTCACCGGAAAAAAAAATGAAGGACACATAGCGTGTATCTAATCATCCATCTCCCATGTAGCTTCCTCGAGCCCAAAGTGCTTCCAATACACTTTAACCTACTCGAGTGCTATGTTCCAGAGCACGCGATGTTCTCGCTGTAATATGCATTGAGGTTCTGGATGGAATTCTCCTTCTTGCTCCACCTATAATACATACCAGTGAATAGCATTATTAACATCCTTTACATATATTTTAAGCAATGAAACATGAATAACATCATGCACTTTCACTATTAGAGGCAGTGCAAGTATGTAGGTCAACGGTCTAGTCCTCTCAATGATCTTAAAAGGCCCGTAATACTATGGTACCAACTTGGCACATGATCTGATCCTCAAGGATATATTCTTGGTCTTGATGCACAAATCGACATGCTCCCCAACCTAAAACTCCTTAAATGCCTTGTGCTCGTATGCATAAATTTTATGAATATCCTATGATACCTTTAGATTATTCTTTATAACATGTTTTTCCTATTGTATGTCTTCCAACATGTCCGATCCAATAAGTACCCCGTTCCCTAGATCACTCCAGCTAATGGGAGTGTTATAACTCCACCCATATAGTGCCTCAAATAGACTCATCCTCAGTGACTCTTGCTAACCGTTGTTGTATAAAAACTCAAACAATGTAAGGTAATCATCCCATCTCCCTTGTTGATGCATGACATACATCCTCATCATATCCTCTAGTATCCTATTGGCCCTCTCTGTATTTCCATCTATCTCTGGATGATAAGCTATGTGAAGGCCAATTATGTTCCTAATCCTGTAAACAACTCCTTCCAAAACTTGGAAGTGAACTTGGCATCCCTATCTGACACAATATTCTTCGGAACACCATGAAATATCATGATATCCCTGTTGAAGACCTGCGCTAGCTCACTGGTTAAATAAGTAGACTTCACTAGAATGAAGTGAGATACGTTGCTCAACCTGTCTACCACAACCATGATATAATTATGTTGCCTCGATGTCCTCAGAATACCTGTAATGAAATCCATGGAAATGACCTCTCATTTCCATTCTCGAGTCAGAATAGGCTGAAGAAACCCACATTGATGCGTACACTCTTCTTTGACCTGTTGACAGTCCAAACATCATGCCACAAAATATGCCACTTCCTTCTTCATATTCGACCAGTGGTAAAACTTATTCACTGTTGTCAACACCTTCTGATATCCTGTGTGACTTGAATATGGTTTTACATTAAACTCCCTCAAGATAATATTCTTGAGTTCACTTTCATCTGACACATAGATCCTATGCCTAAATCTTTCCAAGCCATATGATATAAGATGATAATCCACATCCTAATCGCATGTAGCCCGTTATATCGTGTCCATAAGCTCATTGCACCTATCATCCTATTGTCCTGCTTGTAAGATATGATCATGTAAATCTGTCCCATATGAGCTCACTAATGCAAAATGATTCAATTGTAATTTCTACTAAGAGCATCTGCAACCCTCTTCTCCTTTCCATTAATATACCTGATCTCAAAGTAAAAATCAGTAAGGTTAGCCAACAATCTATCTTACCTCGCATTGAAATTCACTTGGTCAAACATATATATATTAATCCATTGTGATCGCTCATCAACACGAACCTCCTGCCAAGAAGATAATGTCTCCACAACTTCAAGGCCTGAATAATAGCTGCGAACTCAAGATCATGGGTCACATAGTTCTGCTCGTTCTCATTCAGTTTCTTGGACTCATAGCGTATCACTTGTCCCTCCTGCATAAGGACTCAACCAAGCCCTCTCTTGCAAGAATTTTAATACACTAGGAACTCTTTATCTGGATCCACAATCTTTAACACTGGAGCAAGTTTCAACAATTGTTTAAACTACTCAAAGCTGGCTGCACAGTCCTTTGTCCCTTCAAACTTGCTACCTTTCCTCTACAATGATGTAATGGGATACACAATGCATGAAAATTTCCTGATGAAACTCCTGTAATAACCTGTTAAGCCCGTGAATGATCTAACATCCTCCACATTTGTAGGATCTTCCCACTCCATGATAACCTTTATCTTCTTTAGATCCACTTCTATGCCATTCTTGGAAACAACATGTCCCAAGTAGTGTACTCATTTCTAAAAGAAACTGCACTTGCTAAACTTAGCATACAAATGATGCTCTCTTATCAATCTCAACACTACTGCTAAATTATTGGCATGATCTTCCTCATTCTTATAATATACCAAGATGTCATCAATGAATACAATAAAAAAATTATCCAAATAAGGATGCAACACAATATTCATCAGACACATAAAATTAGCAGGAGCATTAGTCAAGCCGAATGGAATTACAACTCATAATTCCCATAACTAGTCCTGAAGGCATTCTTGTATATGTCCTCTTCTTTGATGCGTACTTGATGGTATCCCGATCACAGATCTATATTTGAGAAAATTTCTTCTTCAATCAACTAATTAAACAATTTGTCAATCCTCGGCAATGGGTACTTGTTATTTATCGTCACCTTGTTCAACTTCCTCTACTCAATGCACAATCTAAGAGTACCATCCTTCTTATTCATGAAAAACACTGGTGCACCCCAAGGTGATACATTTGGCCTAATGTATCCCTTATCAAGCATTTAATTCAACTGCATCTTAAGCTCTACCAACTTTGGTGTGCTCATCCTGTAAGGTTCCTTTGATGCTAGTGTTTCCCCTAGTACCAACTCAATAGAAAAGTCTACTTCCCTATGCAGAGGAAACTCTCGAATCTCTTCTGGAAACACAAATTGAAATTGCTGCAATACAGGGTACCTCTTGAATATTTATGCATCCTCAACATCCTTACCCTTGTCACTAGAAATATGAACTGTAAACATCACACACCCTTTCCTGCAACTGCTCTTGTCCTTCATAGATGTGACCATCCTCACTGATGTAGGCTTCTTCTTTCCTTGCAAGATTCTATTCTCTCCATTATCATCCAAACACTAACTAGCCTTATCATAACAATATACTTTGGTCTTGTGAAGATAAAATTAGTCCATACCCAAAAGCATACCATATGATCCCAATGGTAGAGCATTCAAATGTGTTGTTATATGAATATCATTCAACTCAAATACGTGAGGTCTTACCCAATCATGAAATATGTTCTTCGCACCTATAGAAAACTACACCAACCAAGACTCTGCATGCACTTATTTTCTCAAGCCATACTTATCCACTAGGTGAGGATTAACATAACTATAATTAGATCCAAGATCAATCAAAATAGAAATAAATCGATCACAAAGCCTACCATCCATCTCAATGATAGATACATGGTGATCCGCCTACTTGTTGTCCACAACTGCATAAATACGAGGAGTACTGTGACCAACATCTCCAATTTTCTGCACCTCCTGAGCACTATAAATCTGAGGCCTACCTCTCTGGTACAATGGAAATTCCTTCTTACGATGATCTTTGCCACATATCCAACATTGCAACAGTGTTCTACTATCACCTCTAGTCTACTTCTCTCCATAATATGACACATGTCCCTTATCAACTATATTGAACTTCTTGTAAGGAACGAAATTTTCTTTCTCACCTACATCTTGAGGTATTCCCCACTACGGTGGTCACTTCCCTTTAAATTTCGCATTTCCTTTCAAGTCATGTTAAGGCTCATATTTTCACTTTGACTATTCATAACAATGATTCAATTTTTGGATGGCCTCCTCTAACAATCTATGGTTATCAAACTCAATATCGTTTCTATATGCTGCTGGATATTTGCTGATGAATCTCTAGATCTTAGCCTTTTCCTCCTTGAGATATGGAACATACCTCAAAAACTCCAAGAATATGCTAGTATTCTCATCATTTCTCATAGAACCCATCTATAACTCATAAAACTCCTTAGCTCTATCATCATAGTGCATCTCTGATAGGTACTTCTTCTTGAGGATCCTCTCAAAGTCATCCCAAATCAGAGTCTTGTTCCTAAATGCCTTTTACATTATTCACATATTCCCACCATATATATTCTTTCCCTTTAAGACTAAAGGTGGTCATCTTGGCTTTAATTTTTTCTAAATATCTGTGAGATATGAATAATTTCTTCATATTCCAAGCAATCGTGCCTCTCCACATTCTGGTTGTGATGATGTCTCCTGGATGAGGAACTAGAATGCTGCCTATACATATCAGCTCTACTGTCAGGTGTATCTAGTGATCTGCCACCTCTCATTGTGTCCCCTCTATCCAATCTGTATCCGGATTGATATATGCTACCATAGGCTCCATTTTCTTTCTCTTCCTTCTCTTGACTAATTCTCAATTGTCCCTATTTCTGCAACTCTGAAAATCTCTGAAGAATCACTTCATTAAACTCTACCTGCTTCTCCCGAGCCATTGAAAGTGTTTCCTAAGTCTCAACCAACTTGTCATTGTCTGCTTTGCAACTTCTGATATCTACCCTCAAGCTCCTCAATGTTTCTACTATACCAGGAGAGTGATCTTGTCATTGCTACCCAACTGATCTGTAAGAAGTGTCACGTGAATAGTAGTCTAGCATGTTGCTTGTCATCTTGAATTCTCTTCTTTTGCAAGTATACCATGTCAGATAAATCAAATAGATACCAAAATCAAATCCATACCTCAGTTATGTTTAATGGAGGCTTGTCTCATGTACAAGATCAATCCACATTAGCATGTACATCTATAATCATAAAAATATCCATGTAATAAAATAAAATCATAAAAACATCATGCATGACCATATCAATTGTATACCATGATCCCATGCACGAAAACCACAACCTTGACAACATCAGGCTTATAAAAAGAGAGATAAACTATGCTCTAATACCACCTTGTGGTCTCAGATACGACCCAAAGAGAGTGCAACATGCTCTCATACCACCCTATGGTATCACATACGACCCAAAGAGAGCGCAACCCACTCTAATACCACCCTATGGTATCATATATGACTCAAAGATAGCGCAACCTGCTCTGATACCACCCTTTAACACCTCCTCACAGATTTACCCACTTTCATCAACTTTCCCAAGGTAAACGCGAGCTTAGGGTCACTATGATAAGACTCAGCCTCATAGGTGACATTAAGGAAATGAAGTCGACAACTTAAGAAATTATTGACTTCCCTCAAGTGCCACTCGACCTCTAGGAGTAACCCAACCCCTCCAAGTGTCAAATCCCTAAGGAACCTCACTTTTTCCCTGACCTAGAGCCCCAATTTCTCCCTCGCCAAGGCCTCCATGCGACTATGGGTTCCCAGTCCCATGCATAAGCCTTCTTCCATGCAGCTATGAACTTTTTTGCTCAGTTCTATGCAAGCGACTCTGGTTTTTATGCCACTTTTTCAGGGTCGGGACTCAGGTCTCTTCCCAGAACTCATTGAAACTTCCAGAGAAGGTAAACAACATAGAAAAAATGCTTGTAAACCAAAATATGAAACCAAGTCTTGACTTGACCATCCCCAATCGGGACTAAAATTCTATCAAACAATTGTTGGATATGTAACCTAAAGGTCATAAATGCAAGTTTGAAAATGAGGGACTGAAAACTTATCTGACGTTTAATAATAAGGGTCACTACCTTCTTAAGTTAAATATTATAACACCAACTAGGTATTGCATTAATTATTTATTTAGTTATGAGCGAAAACATGAAAATATCCATGACTAAGATCTGTCATAAAACCATGCTTATAACCAACATATAACCATAAGAGAACAACCATTAAAGTCACATAATCAACGAGTAAATTTAATCCTCAAGTGCAATAGAAACTTATATTTTATTAAACATAGGAAAATACGACTGGGTTGCAAACTTCCACATTCCACTAGACCATAGATTGTTTCACCCAAATATCTCTTCAACCAATCACCTTCATGCCATAGTCTAAGCATGAATTTGGGATCTCATGGGATAAACCACTCTGAAGATAACGAAGGGAATCTGGAGGTTAAACTACCTCCACCCTCTCCATACCTTGATTTCACCCAAACCGGTGTAGACATTACAAAACCAAACCAATCTTGGATTCCTCAGAATTTCTTCACCATCCTTGAGGGATTTTCTTGTTTCCACCCTTAGGATTTACTGTGTATCCTTCCATTACCATCCAAGGGATTCCTAGGCATTTGGGAAATTTCCTGAGACCACCTCACCCCGGATTTCGAAACCATCCGACAATCCAAAGCTCAAAGCCGAGAACAATCCCATCACACCATGGCTATCTAGAAATGGACAGGTTAGGCTAAAATACACTGTCAATACTTGGAAAAATCCAGGCTAATGAAAAAAATAGAACCAAATACCAACATGCACATACCATTTATGTCAAAACCAACTAAGACATCATACGTGAAACTTGTTACCTACAAGTATTCTCGCTGAAGCTGCTTCATCCTTACCTTCCTTTGATTTCCTTTTCATTCAACACATGCAAGTGGAGATTCACTCATTGCAACACACAATCAATTCCTCAAAAAATTACTTATTCTATCAAACAATCAAACACAAAGACAATCACTTAGAGGGAGAATTGGGTAAGCTTTGAGCACAAGAGGGAAAAATTAAGGCAAGGGTGACCTAACTAGCCACCGGAAGTGTGCATTACAGAGTGGCAAGGAGGAGAGACTGCTTATGGTGGTTGAATATTTTAGCCTTAGGACTATGCAATGCTCAATTGTTGACAGAGAGGGTTTCCCTTTCCGGCACGACCCGCTTTGACGCAACTCACCCCGTTTTTGGAAATTCTCTTTTTTCGCCTCCGTCGTTGGCGATGTCCGTTTTTGTGGCCTCCTCCTCCCACCCTAATCCACCCTCCGCCAGCCTCCTCCCACCCTCTGCTAGCCACCTCCCAACCTCTGTCTGCCAACATTAACTTCTTTTGTGGAAATTTACATATGCCCATGAGCGACGTGACTGAGAAATTTCGGGCAAGCTCCTCCATATCTCTACTGCTATCACCAAAGGCAGACCGTAGGAATGCGAGGGTAAGAGTATAGTATACATTGTAAGCATTAATGGTAGTTTATCTGAATTCCCAGTTTGAATTTTGACAACCCTGCTCTTAATTTGAATTTGAAAACCTCGCTTTTAATTTGAATTTATAAAATTTCTCAGCCAATGTTTTTTGCTGCTGCAACAAACTATGGGAGGCCATTTTGGTGGTTAACAAATTATCTATGCATATCACAGGATGTCAGAGAAGTGATATGAGCGGCACGTGTTTCTGCATCTTACAAACGCCAAGACTTCACGGTGACAAACAACAAATCTCTGTAACTCCCCTATATATGCATTTGGGAACTTAGTGTTGTGATACAAGTAATTGTTGCGTGCATCTATTACATATTTGGGTTTTTTTAGTGCTCTTCACATATCACGATGATCGAAGAGGATCAATTTCCATGTTATTAGGATCAATTTCCATGTTATCAAGTTTCTGCAGGTAATGTGTATGATGATTTTGTTATTAACCAGCCACTCAATCGCTTAGAAGGTATAAGGCACCCAACATTTCTTTACTTTTTGAGGCTTTTGTGATTTGAAAAGTTTTGTGTTTATTTTTTGCTGTAATAATTTGGATTTAGAATTTTCAAACATCAACTTCCAAATTATTAATGTGACGAATCCACAAGGAAAAACTTAAAATATAAATATGTTTTTATTAAGAGTTTTCATAAAAATTATGATTGCAGAAAAGAGAAAAGTTTGGCTTTCAAATTGTAAGGTTAATTAGAACGAAAACACTCCCAAGAAAATAAGATATGAGCTACCAAAATTTATATTTGTCAATTGTTTTTTGAATTTCAGTTTTGGAGTTGAATTTACAGATCTTGGTGCTGCAGGGTGGAGGTCATTAGATATTAGAGTGCTAGGAACAAGCGATGGCTAGAAGGAAAAGCACACATTTTTCCTCCAGTGAAGATGAATAGAAAGAAGCCCATCAAAATCATGAATATGAAGACATCGATTATATTTACTCCAGTCCCAAGCCTTGAGAATGGTCCTGTCGCTACAATTCACTAATTTGAGAATTGATTTTTGTGTGAAAATGGTCATTTGCGGCCTCTAATGGATTTGACCAGTAGTGTGTTAATGTTGATGGAAATTATATTTGTAAAACCACTGATTTTTGTGTGTTAGTCATGTTGGACATTATACTAGGAAAATATTGTACAGGGTGGAATATAAATGTGTATTTTCACTTGTTGGTCGCAAATTCAAGGGATAATATACTCTTCTGGTAATATGTACTGTGTTTCTCTCTATTTAGCACATTAACGAATTAAATTAGACGGGTTTCAGGCTCTTAGCACATTAAATTAGACTTGGTTAACGCTTTTTTTTAATAAAAATTGAATTTAATTCAATTTATGAAATTAATTTTATTTTACAATTTTAGTAAAAATAAAATTGTTGTTAGTCCCAAGAAATTAGTTTTTATTTTTTATTTTAATTTTTTCAAAAAAAAGTTTTACTATTTCTAAAACAAGAGTAAGACTTCATCAATTTGAGTTTTTAAATAGCAAAAAAAGGGAAAAAATTAAAATTGAATAGCTTTTTAAAATTAAATCTTTTTGTTTTAGTTGATTTTTATCTACTTAAATTAAATTAAATGCAATAGAGGCATTTTCAACCTTTCCAATGTGATAAATGTAATAAGTCATCGTACCAACTTTTTAAACTAAAATAATAGAGAATAAGAAAAATAGAAAGATATACTAAATATATTTTAAAAAATTATTAAGATAAGATAAAAAAAAATTAAATATAATAATACATTTACACATTATTAAAAAAACATTTATAAGAAAATTTAATTTTACAATATTTTAATTAAATGCTTGTGATTCACGTAAAGAAGTTGGAAAAAGATAGGTGCCAAGATTTCACTTTTTTTTTTTTAAAGTGTATTGGATTATCACTTGTTACGCCGTAAGGCGTTCTTATTTGAAAACAACTTTGCTGATGTGCATCGTGTCATAATGTGAAACCCTTAGATTGGATGTTAGACGATTCAAACATTTTCAACCCTAGATGGAGAACTGAGGCAGTTGCGACCGGTTATTGCAGAGAATTGGTTGAGAGGTGTTCGTTGTGGGTGCAGGAGAAAACAAGGGAGAAGCAGATATCTATGGCATGACCACTGGCTTCGGCGCTTGTTCAAGCAAGAGAACCAACCAGCGGAGCGAGTTGCAAGAAGCCCTAATTCGTTGTCTCATAGCTGGAGTGTTCACTAGCCCTTCTGCTTCTCCGAGGGAGCTCTCCCCCTAACCACTCGGTACGCTATGTTTCTGAGAATGAGTAGCTTCATCTATGGCTGCTCGGGCATTCGATGGGAGATCATGGAAGCTCTACAGCAACTTATCAATAATCACATCACGCCCAAATGCCCCTTGCCAGGCTCTGTAAGCGCTTCACTCCCAGTTGTCTCTGCCCTCAAACAAACATTTCTTGTTCGAATCCCACCTGAAGCAGCGCCTTGAAGAGGAGATGACAGCAATTGTGCTTTCTTACCAGGAGCGCATCAACAGTCACATGCAGGAAGGCTCCTGTTGCAGAACATTAATCCATGGCTCTAAATTTTTTCCTCTGTATGCATTTATCCGGGAGGAACTGAACGCGATAATGATGACTCCGAGGACAGAGCAGACGCCCCAGGAGGGCACCCAGAATGTATTCGATGCAGAGGCTCTGTAAGCGCTTCAGGGGACCTGAAAAGTCATCTTCAGGTTTGTTGATGTCCATTGAAACTTAAATTTCTATACAGTTGATTTGTGAATATATTGATTGTGTCATTGGCTATCTTTGTGTATAAACCTGATATAAATATGTGACTATAATTCCTGTAATGATTTTTTTTGTGGACTGTGAAATTTGAGGTTTCAAATTCCTATGAAGCTAGCCTCTTGCTATGTGGAATCTGCATTGTGATTAGATTGAAGTGTCATCTACTTGACAGAGTATTGGAAAAGGGAAGTTGCATCCGATGTAGAAATTGGTGCCCAGCGTGTAAATGACGAAGTAAAATCGCGTGGTTTATGACTTGCCTTTGAGACGTTGTGACTGAAACGAGTCGGAGTGTTTCTATGTTAGGGTTAGTTGAACACTGGTGGATCAATGGAGCAGCATTGAGCTCTTAGGTGCTTGAGATTCAACTGAACAGATCCAGTTTAATTCTATTGTTGAAGGTATTGTAGCCAAGATTAGTCTTCTTCTTCACAACCAAGTTCAAATCTTCCTTCCTGGAGATGCATTGAAGAGGAATTTATTTATGAACAACAGCTGTGTGGGTATTAACCTGAGGATTGCTTGTCTGGTAATCACGCCTATTCGTTTCCCAAGTTTCCTATGGAAAATCGATTGACCAAAACAGTAAATGATGCTCTCGGGGTTAATGAGAAATGGGTAGTTGATTGCGAAGCGCTGAAATAAATGATATATGAATTGTTGCAATTCATGGCTGAACATTAGAGCTCCAAAGACTGGATGGCCAAGATCCAGTTATCTTGCTAGAAACTCAGGTTTCCATCGAGGTTGAGGTTTCCATTGTGGTTTAGTGAGCGATTCATCTTTGCATAGGCTCCATAATTGGAGAGGTTCGTTGGTTTCTTCCTTCCTGGAGATGCATTGAAGAGGAATTTATTTATGAACAACAGCTGTGTGGGTATTAACATCACGCCCAAATGCCTTACTGAAGACTCGCCGCGCTATCGGTTGTATACGCCTCAAACGAACGGCTGCCGTGATCCCGCAGACGGCAGCGCCTTGAAGAGGAGATGACAGCAATTGTGCTTTCTTACGAGGAGCGCATCAACAGTCACACATGCGGGAAGGCTCTGTTGCGAACATTAATCCATGGCTCTAAATTTTTTCCTCTATATACATTTATCGGGGAGGAAGCGAACGCGATAATGATGACTCACGAGACGGAGCGGACGCCCCGGGGAGGCACCGAGAAGGTATTCGATGCGAGAGGCTGTCGCGCTTGGAGGGGACACGAAAAGTCATCTTCGGAGTTTGTTGATGTCCATTGAAACTTAGAGAAATTTCTATACGGATGATTTTAGGAATATATTGATTGTTGATTGTGTCATTGGCTATCTTTGTGTATAAACCTGATATAAATATGTGACTATAATTCCTGTAATGATTTTTTTTGTGGAATGTGAAATTTGAGGTTTCAAATTCCTATGAAGCTAGCCTCTTGCTATGTGGAATCCGCATTGTGATTAGATTGAAGTGTCATCTATTTGACAGAGTATTGGAAAAGGGAATTTGCATCCGTTGTAGAAATTGGTGCCCAGCGTGTAAATGACGAAGTAAAATCGCGTGGTTTATGACTTGCCTTTGAGACGTTGTGACTGAAACGAGTCGGAGTGTTTCTATGTTAGGGTTAGTTGAACACTGGTGGATCAATGGAGCAGCATTGAGCTCTTAGGTGCTTGAGATTCAACTGAACAGATCCAGTTTAATTCTATTGTTGAAGGTATTGTAGCCAAGATTAGTCTTCTTCTTCACAACCAAGTTCAAATCTTCCTTCCTGGAGATGCATTGAAGAGGAAATAAATGATATATGAATTGTTGCAATTCATAGCTGAACATTAGAGCTCCAAAGACTGGATGGCCAAGATCCAGTTATCTTGCTAGAAACTCAGGTTTCCATCGAGGTTGAGGTTTCCATTGTGGTTTAGTGAGCGAGTCATCTTTGCATAGGCTCCATAATTGGAGAGGTTCGTTGGTTTCTCCTCTTTTAAATATGGAACATATCTCTCAAGACTCATAAACTTACTAAAAAATTCATACATAGTTGACTCACCAAGTCTCTGTACCACCTGAAAAGTCATCTTCAGGTTTGTTGATGTCCATTGAAACTTAAATTTCTATACAGTAATTCCAGCAGCCATGAATTTCTATACATCCAGAACACCTTTTGCAACTTTTTTTCTTGAATTTGGCAGCAAGAATCAGTCCATAGCCAGATCACCAATTTGCCATGGTATCCCCAAAACTCATAATTGCACCTATTTCAGCAACCTGACACTGTCTCATGTGCTGATTGATTGTTGCAAAAATACAGGCTTGGGAAGCAGCTCCAAAGAGAAGTCAGCGTCGACAGAAGCAATGATGGGTTAGTAGATTTCTAAATTGGAATTTTAAAATCATTGAAAAAATGTCTGGTAGTCACAGGATGCTTCCAATTATCATTGTTGGAAGTTACACAGCTTCACCTATCCATATGCTCAAATAAGAGAGCCTCATCCCATCCCCATCCTCAAATTACACAATTTCATCTCCTACCCTCACCTTTCACACCCCAATGATAATAGGAATGGTTGAGATTTTCAGCTCAAAAAAGAACCTATTGAAGTACCTCTACATAGAAAATTATATTACCCTGCATTTTTACAAGCTCCCTTGGACATTTGTAAGGACTTGTCCGAAACTATCTGTCTCACTTTAGTGGTTAGTAACCTCACTTCCTTTCCCTCGGTCCTCCTTGGTCCTTGGTCAAGCATCTAAATACCCTCATGGATCAGGGCCCCATATAGAATGCTTCCACCTCACCAGGGAATGGAGAAGCCCAGTTCTACAAGCCATCCCTGTAGTGGCACCATGACCCTACCTAAGATGACACCTCCTACCCTTCTCCCACTGCCAACCTTCTCCCACCCTCAACTCCATCCCCACTCCTCCCATTCTAAGAGAGTTCTGCTCATTATTACAATTTTTTTGCAGGAGGAAATTCTGATGGTGGACACTGCCTAAGCAGGATGGCCCGGGATAGCAGCATCGCACCAAATCATAAGGAGTAAGTATAATAAGAAATCTGCAGAAGAAAAATGGGCTAGAAACTCAAATATTTCCTTTGGTTTTGAACTGATTTTCTGATTATCATTATGTTTACAGAGCAATGCAGATTGCTGATGCTCTGAGAGCTCAGATAGAAGTTCAGAGAAGACTCCATGACCAGCTAGAGGTATGACGTTTTTTTTTCTGAAATTATGCAAATCGACGAACATAATATCTCTCCCCTGTTTCAATTACCTGATGACTGAATGGAATCTATCTCTTGTAAATGTTAATGTAGGTTCAAAGGCGCTTGCAGTTGAGAATAGAGGCGCAGGGTAAATATTTGCAGAGCATATTAGAGAAAGCACAGCAGACATTGGCATCAGAAACATCGACATCAACAGGCCTTGAAGCCACAAGAGCCAAGCTTGCAGATTTGGCCTCCAAGCTTCCTACAAACAGCGTGAAGCCAAATTACTCTCCAGTGAAAGTGGCTCCATTGATGAACATTCATAGACAAGATCATGGGAATCTAGAGGTCAAGCCCCACCTTAGAGATCGTTGTTCTCAAAATCAGTTTGCAGTCCATGGCATGGAGCAGAGTTTGAATGAATCCGAGAGTCAAATTGAGAAGAAAAGGTGTAGAAAACGTTTCCATGAGAGAAGTTTACAGGTCCTGTTCCACTGCCTTCCTTAAGTACAAGACGTTGCTCTTCGATGACTCGATCATACAATTCATCAACCCATCGCATTATTTCATGCATTCGCTTTTCATGACCCTGCAGATCCAGAGGCCTAAGGAAAGGAAGATAATCTCCAATGTTGAAAGCATTGATCAGAGAAAAGGATTCATAAATTTTCGCCTTATGTTCAGCTGCCAATTCAGGGCCTGCACCCTTCGGACCAAAAAATCTCTGGCCCAATATCATCCTGGTAATGACATTGCTTGTCAATGACCCAAACAAGTTTCTCATGTTAATACTCCTTACTCCTTCCTTCATGAGATGCCTTGAGTACGTCCCCCACCATGCATTGAACTTCTTCATTTCTTCCTTTTCTGTAAGAATCGATCTTCTTTGGAGTTAAAAGCTCCATCGTGCAAATTTTTCTGACTGTTCTCCAATGTGGCCCATAAGGAGCAAAAGCAATGTCATTGCCCACAAATGTGGCCCATAATTTTTCATTCATGTATGTTTTTTAACCTGTAATATGAATGAATAAAAAAACAGGTATGCAATCATCTGCTGAATAAGAAAGGATGTTAAAATGCTTTATTAAATTTTGGAGGAAAGTTGTGAAACACATTGTGTTGGAAGGTTGGGCCAGTTGTAATTCATTTAGTGTTGATTTATAACGAAATGAGTTTTTTTGAAATTTAACAAAGTCTGGAGTGTTACTTAAGGGTTCGAAACCTTGGATGTAACTGAGGAAGGTTGGCTGGCACTTTATTTATGAATAGAAGTGAATATGTTTTTGTCTTTTTCCAATGTATTCTACAAACGAAATATTGCTTTATGATTGTGAGAGAGATTATTGTCATTTAGAGTTTTTTTAATGATATTTTAAAAAGAAATATTACTTCTTCTTCTTCTTTTTTAAGTAATAAGCAGAATTTAATGTTTTTTCAAAGGAAATAGATTAGGTTTTATTTTTTAAAGTTTTATTTTTTCTTAATTTTATAATTATATGTGGGTGTTAATGTATATTTTTTTACAATTTTTTAATTATTATTATGTATAGAAATTAATAAAATTATTATTTTTTCACTTTTTTGTTTTGTTTTTGTAACGATTGATTAAGACCACACTCATTCCAAGAGAAGCCCCAGGGCAGCCTCTTCTTCCTGCTCCAAATGGAACAATTTTGCAATCTGGGTCATTGAAATCCACATTTTGATCATTATTATTATTATTCACCGGGAGGAACCTTTCTGGTTGGAAAGTGTTGGGATTGGACCACACTGCAGGGTTCCTCCCCAACGCATATGTGTTTATGAGAATCCTGGTGTTCTTGGGTATGTCATAGCCTCCTACCTTTGTTTCCTCCATGGAAATGTGAGGAATGAGGAAGCCACCCACTGGATGCAACCTAAATACTTCCTTAACAACAGCCCTTAATACTCTCAAATTCCCCAAATCGGACTCCTCCACAAGTCGATCCTGCCCAACAACTTGGTTGATCTCTTGTTGCACTTTGGCCATGTATTCTGGGTGCCTCAATAGCTCGGCCATTGTCCACTCACTGGTTACAGACGAAGTGTCTGTTCCTGCAGCAACCATGTCCTGTTGAAGGACGAACAGACTGTTAGCATTAACATTTTAGTGTTGTAGAAATGAAATGAAACAAACGTAGACACCATGTCAAGAGTAATAGATGAAAATGAACAAATAGATATATTGAATATGATAATTAACATCCATAGTTATATTTAATGGAACCAAAAATCTTCAACAAAACATATGGCACTTTAATTTTCAGTAAGCTTCCAATTAAAGTGTGATAAACCAACACTTACAAGGGAGGGAACCCATAAAGCATACGGCACTTCTAAGCAATGTTAGAACTGGGGAGTAAGGATGTTATGACATTAACCACAGAACTTGCACCTCAAAGCCAGATGATGTCTGAGCATTGCTGTATCAGAGTAAGGGAGGTTGTTACAGGATGTCATCACATCAACAACGGAACTTGTACCTCAAAAGCAGTTGGTGCCAAGCAATGTTAAGACCAAAGTGAGGTTTGATATTTTCAAATCAATCAAGGAATTTGCATCTCCAATATGTCTAGCTGGTGCCAAGTAAGTGGAGGAGGACGTTATCACATCAAACAGGGAGGGAGCCTGCACCTCAAAGCCATCTTGGAAAATGGAAGAACAAAGGTCCTCTATTCACACAATGCTACATGATAGTTCTGATATATTAAGGTTTATAACACTTGATACTGCTGATAAAGGCAAGGATCTGAACTGATAAACTGCACTTCTGCATTCATTCCATTGCACATAATTTTGTCTGGTGCTTTACACGAAATAGTTCTCCATTCATCTAATTTTGTCACAACAGGTCAGAAAATCCTTATGAACCCATGATAAACAACAGCTCTGCTAAATTTTGAGATATTTCTTTAAGTAAAGTAGAATGCCAAGAGAAGGAATTCACTGTGTAAACCCAAGAAAAGAATACAGCTTATCACTTAACTTCATACTCAATTCAATGGCAAACAAATAGGTTTGATCAGTACCTTCAATCCAATCCTCATACATGAACAGGCAACACCACTATCAAATCAAAACAGAGAACAAGAAAAAAATAAAGTGAAGAATTTTTTAGACTCACTATGAGAATGGCTTTGATCTTTGTCATGTCCAAGCTTTTATCTCGGTCTTCTGCTTCAAGCAATGTGTGAACAAAGTTTACAGGTCCTGTTCCACTGCCTTCCTTAAGTACAAGACGTTGCTCTTCGATGACTCGATCATACAATTCATCAACCCATCGCATTATTTCATGCATTCGCTTTTCATGACCCTGCAGATCCAGAGGCCTCAGGAAAGGAAGATAATCTCCAATGTTGAAAGCATTGATCAGAGAAAAGGATTCATAAATTTTCTCCTTATGTTCAGCTGCCAATTCAGGGCCTGCACCCTTCGGACCAAAAAATCTCTGGCCCAATATCATCCTGGTAATGACATTGCTTGTCAATGACCCAAACAAGTTTCTCATGTTAATACTCCTTACTCCTTCCTTCATGAGATGCCTTGAGTACGTCCCCCACCATGCATTGAACTTCTTCATTTCTTCCTTTTCTGTAAGAATCGATCTTCTTTGGAGTTAAAAGCTCCATCGTGCAAATTTTTCTGACTGTTCTCCAATGTGGCCCATAAGGAGCAAAAGCAATGTCATTGCCCACAAATGTGGCCCATAATTTTTCATTCATGTATGTTTTTTAACCTGTAATATGAATGAATAAAAAAACAGGTATGCAATCATCTGCTGAATAAGAAAGGATGTTAAAATGCTTTATTAAATTTTGGAGGAAAGTTGTGAAACACATTGTGTTGGAAGGTTGGGCCAGTTGTAATTCATTTAGTGTTGATTTATAACGAAATGAGTTTTTTTGAAATTTAACAAAGTCTGGAGTGTTACTTAAGGGTTCGAAACCTTGGATGTAACTGAGGAAGGTTGGCTGGCACTTTATTTATGAATAGAAGTGAATATGTTTTTGTCTTTTTCCAATGTATTCTACAAACGAAATATTGCTTTATGATTGTGAGAGAGATTATTGTCATTTAGAGTTTTTTTTAATGATATTTTAAAAAGAAATATTACTTCTTCTTCTTTTTTTAAGTAATAAGCAGAATTTAATGTTTTTTCAAAGGAAATAGATTAGGTTTTATTTTTTAAAGTTTTATTTTTTCTTAATTTTATAATTATATGTGGGTGTTAATGTATTACACATTCCTTGATCATCTAAGCACTTATAGTTGAATTCTTTCTAAGTTACTTTCTTACGATATTTCCTTTCTTATAGTTGAATTCTTTCTAAGTTACTTCCTTACGACGTTTCCTTTCTTATAGTTGAACTTTTTCTAAGTTGCTTCCTTACGGCGTTTCCTTTGCAACATTAGGAGCAATTGCTAGTATGCACTAAGTAGGATGGTGTATACGTAAATTTGAAATGGTTGCTTTTTATTCAATGAGAAAATTTACATTTTCATGTTGATAAGATCCATGAATAAAGTTTAATTTTATCATTAATTAATTTTAATGGCAAAATCTAAGATGTAAATAAAAGACATAATCAAATTTTTATATACAATTTTATATATATATATATATATATATATATAGTAAAAATAATCACATTTAGTTATATATGTGCAATGTGTGTATTTATATGCATAAATTTGTTTAAGTGTCTTTATGCTTTATTAGTAAAACACCAAACTCCTATTTACTCAAAGCAATGTTTACTTTATTCTACTTTTACTATTTATAACTAATAGTTTTGAAACTTTAATTATTGGACCATAGTAAGTAATTTTTAGACTACAAAATTATAATCTAAAAAAATAAAATCATGATTCAATGATATTTTTTGGGAGAAAATTTCAATCAAGAATATAGAAAAGGTATTTTCTATTAAAAGAAAATTTTGGACCATGACTGCACGAATTATTGAAGTTCGAATAATTCATTACTTTACAGGATTTCTTGTTATTCACTCACTGGATACCATTTATTGTTGGAGGAATCAACACACATTATGATGAATTTTATTTGGATTATATATTATTTAAGCATGAGTAGGGTTTAATGGCTTTTGGCACTTTCATAAAAACTCATGGTAAATATTTCCAAGATTCCGGAGTAGTTAGACAAAAGCAGTTAAAGACACTTACCTTTTCCTATGAGGATAAAAAGGAAATCCCAGTGAGGAAAAGGGGATTTATGAAATAAGAAGAGAGCCAGAAGGCTTGAGGGTGAGAGGGTGAGAGTAATCGAGATTTGGTTGGAGCTAGTGGAACTCTACAACTGAAAGTGGAGAGAAGACTGGACAGAGGGTCTTGAGGTCTACTCCAGTAATACTGCTAATTAAATCCTACTCTGGTGAGGAGCACGGGGGGAGTTGAGGACGTAATTGCCTCTCTCAAGATTGGGAGGCTATCATCAGCTTGCTAAAGTGAGATAAGTAACTTAACTCAAGACAAAAATGGCTCGATATGAATTTTGGTTAGATAATTGCTTGTGTCTGTAACTATGGAATTAATAACAGTAAATCAGTATCTGTATATTTTGTTCATAGAGTAGACAAAAATGATTGTTTGTGCTAGAGTAAATCTTAATAACAATAAATCAGTATCTGTATATTTTGTTCATAGGGTAGACAAAAAGGATTGTTTGTGCTAGAGAAAGATTTATTTAATTAAGTTATTTTATGACAAATTACTTCTTTATAGAATGCCTTGAGCGCATTGTTCATGGAAAGGACATCTGTGTGTGTAGAGAAATTCTAAGTAAACAAAACTGATATGGCAGAAAGAATAATGCAGGTTTGAAATTTGTAGGGGAATTTTAAATTAACTAAGGAAACTACAATAGAGGATTGAAAGGATTGTTAGTCTATTCGAGGATGGAACCCCATATTGTACAGTCCTCCCAGCGACAGTAAGACTATACACGGACTATGGGCTACAGGAAGTTAACCCAGTTAAAATGATGGTCTGGACATCAGTAAACCCCTATACTGACACAAATATTAACATTTATAAAAGAGGAATATATTGTGAAAACAACTATTTATTATACTGAGTATAAATAGAAGACTTGTATAATCTATCAGATCATAGAATAGAATTCTAAAGAAAACAACAAACAGATTGTATTGTAAATACCAGACCCTTTCAAGGGTAGCATAAAGAACATAGGAAAGAAAACCCCAGAAAAATAGATATTTGTAATTGCTATGTTATTTAAGAAAACATGTAAGTAGAACTACTACATTGACAGAGCAAGCAAATGACATGCAAGTAATCTGTCAGACGAAATAAATAAGATAACAACCGGATAATCCATCTTTCTATAAGAGTCAGATAAACGCCGAGTATTTAACTGTACAAAAACCATGGAAACCCAAAAGAAGGAAATTGCGAATGAAAGAGAGATTAGCCATAATTTATAAACAAATGCAATGTAAAAATTAAATCATTCATTGCTTGAATTCATGTACAACTTGAGATAATCAAATAAAGAGTTCAAAAGAAAACACAATTATTTCGTAACTTAACAATATATCAAAACCAATCGAATAACAGAGCCGAGAACTCCTCCAGTTACGAACATGTAAATATTGATGAGTAAGTCAAATGGCTAAATGCATGGCAGAATATACCCAAAACAATATTGAAGTAGCTGATAGATTAAGCCAGCCAGAGGCTGGAGTAAACTGTTAATCGTAGTGACAGAGCTTTAGCAGCTTCAGGATAACAATACACAATAAGTCATAACTTAATTCCTCGTGCACAACTTAGGGTTTTAACCCAAAACAGAGATAATCTTCATGTCAAAAAACCCTCAAAGTAAATCAGAAGTACCTGGAAGAGGGAAGGAAAGAATTTGTCAACTGTGAAGGAAAACCGCACGGAATCCATTTCATAGCGATAAGTTACAGGTTAAAAGAATACCTACACAAACAAGTTCGATTCAGGGTTTGGAATTTATTCCAGAGTTAACAAATAAATTGATTATATTACTACAAAGACCGACGTTGAATAAGAAAACTCACCTTAGGTCTGCGATCGGAATCAGTGCCATAAGCCTGAGACAGAAAAGAAGAAAACTTGCTCAGTAAGAGAAGAAACCCTGTGGTAAGAAAAGGCTGATCATTACATTCATCATACATAGAACTCCTCTATCAAAGCTTACCTGTTTCAACCGCGTTGGAGGAGGATAGCCAAACCCTCTTATCGAAGTGTTGTAGAAACCATGGTGGGTTGTAGACATCGAACCCAAAATATTTTCCAAGCTTTTGTCAAGCACAGGAAGCCATTAACCAAGTATCCACCAAGTTGCAGCTATAGAACGAATTAAGCAATAACTGTGAATGGAATACAAAAATGCAGAATATAGCCACAAATGAAGAACAGAGGAGGCACCCTCGAACCCACAAAGTTGCAGAGTCGGTGCTGCTTTCGCAAGGTTTGTGACAAAAGCAAACGGTTAAGCTTTGAGGGGGTAGGTCTATATCGTAACCCTTCTAGGGTTTTTCTCAACCGTTGATGAGCGGAGAATCCGACGGTGGAAGGAAGTGCAAATGTCAACATAGAATCCAAAGGAACACGAGAAAATCCAGTGCGAGGATAAAATGGAGAAATAACTGGGTACTAAACATTAAATGATGAGTCGAACAATGAATTATGTAATTAATCATTTCGAATCCCAAGTAAACCATAACACCATCGAGATCCTATGTGATTGTCATGCAATACAACAATAATTAAAACCAAATTTTTTTTTTTGTATCCAGGTGGGTCGAATTATTATGTTTAATTCATAAGTCAAATTGTTATATGGAGTTCATGTCCTCAAATGGCCTAACCATAGGATAGGCTATGGTAAAAAGTAAATAAAAAGGTTTAACTAATTGTATTTTCATGTTTCAAAGCTTATTATTTTAAAAGTATTTCTGATGGTGCTAAACATTATTAATACATGATATTTAAGAGAAGTAAATAGTATTAAAAAAAATTACTATAGCATGGAAGAATGTTACATCAACCTGCCACTCAAAAACATTGTCAGTCTCGGAAGATTCAAGAAATATCACATCTCTAGATATTATAAACTTCTTGTTCACTTCATGATAGAGACAATATGCTTTGGAGGTATTTGAGTACCCCAAGAAGATACATTTGCGACTCCTTTCACCAATTTTGTTTCTTTATTCCTTAGGTATCAAGGCATAACAGATGGAACCAAAAACCCTAAGATGCCTCACCGAAGGAATGTGGCTATACCACATTTCATAAGGACTCTTGTTTTCTATAGCATTAGATGGATACATATTCTTTATATACACGACACATAGAACTACATCAGCCCAAAACATCAATTTAACATTCTTGAAAAACATCATGGAACGTACCATATTTAAGATTGTCCTATTCATTCTTTCAGCTACCTCATTCTGTTGGGGATTATAAAGCGCGATTTTTTTATGTTTGATCCCATGCTGGAGAAGATAGTTTTCAAATTCATTTGAAGTGTATTATTTTCCATCATCAGTGCGAATAGAGCCAATATGAGATTGTGCATCATTTTCAATCCATGCATGAAATTTCTTGAATGTTTCAAAGCATCAAATCTTTTCTTCAATAATTAAACCCAAAACATTCTGGTGTAGTCATCAATAAGTTTCATCATATATTTATTACCATTTGTAGAAGGAACAAACATTAGGCCACATAAGTCTGAATGAACGAGTTCAAGTTTTCTATATGATCTGGAATGAGAATCATGAAAAGGTTGTTTTCTATGCTTTCTTAGAATACAAGCATCACATTGCTTAAGTTTCCTAGGAATTGTAGGCACCGGTAACACCAGTTCTCTTCAAAAAATGAAGGTTATCATAGTTCAAGTGTACAAATATAACATGCCATAAAAGCCTTGATGGAAATGTACCTTCATCATAGTGAGAACTGTGTGAAAAGTTTTGTGCACGAGAATAGGTACCTTGCAGCTTCAAAAGTCTTTCTTCTTCTATCCCCGTCATGACAAGTGAGTGATTTGATGCTTTTTTGACCTCGACCTTGACATAAAATATATGAATGGAGTGTCCTTGTTGGTGGATGTGGACCAAATACAACAAGTTTCTCCTAAACTCTAGGAGGTATAAAACATCATGTAGAATAAAATCTGGAAGATCAGGTAGTTTGAGCCTGATGGTGTCCAACCCTGATGGCTTGATTTTTGACTTATCTGCAAAATATACTGCTCCATCAACATTTCCAGTTAATTGTTCAAAAAAATCTCTCCTAAAATTCATGTGGCAAGTTGCTTCTGAATCAAGCAACCAATCATATTTCCATGAAGCAAGTGAAACATTGAATAAGTCTTCAGTTACCCCAATGTTGCAATATGCCACAACATAGTGAGTGGATTCGAGTGCTTTACCTTTCCCTTTGTCATTGGTTTTACCTTTGCCTTCATTTCTTTCCTGCTCAATTCTATCCCAAGGCAACTTACATGTGGATGCATCATGTCCATCTCTATTGCATCATATGCAATGAAGATCAAACTTTTCGCCTTGGAACTAATTGCCCACGTGCCTCTTAAATTCCTCCTCCCTCTTCCTCTAGAAGGATAAGCTGAGTTTAATTGAAAATTAATGCGTACTAAGCGCAATTATCTTAGGCGCTGGGATAGGGTCATGTTGCACGGTCATGTGGGAGGCGGGCTATCCCCCTCTGTTCCACCATTTGAGACCTGCATACACGTTAATTACATGTTGGGCATATTCTTTTTCAAGTCTTAAGGGCGTGGCCCATTGGTAAGCTCTTGGAGTGGTTGGGGTGAGGTCACGGGGTCGAACCCCGACCTCCGCCCCTATACATTATTTTTGCAACTTATTTAAAACATATGCCTTCGAACCATTAAATATTGCGCTCCACCATATGGTATATGCTCCAAACCATAGTATTGCCAATGTAATATATACGCCACCAAACGTTTAAAAATCCTTGGTAATTTGCAATATATATGTGCCCCTCCGAATTAAACCGTAGTTTAAAAAAAAATGCCACCGTATAAATAACCCAAAAATGCATTGGATTTAGACTTTAGCCTTTAATACACATAACCCAAAGTTATAATATATGCAAATTGCAAATCGAACTTTAGTTAATGATTATGCCAAAGTATTAAATAAACACCCACGATGATATCAAATGAAATTCGAACCAGGTGTTGGAGAGGGGGTCCACCAGGGGACACGTGGCGATCCTTGGTTGGGTTGTCCTCCAACATAAAATAAAAATCGAATTCAACCTTAGGAGCACTTTAGGAGGATATTGGGAAATTTTCACTTTGACAAACCAAATTGGCGAATATCGTAGTGACACTTGTCAGTCCCATTGGGAAAAAACTGAAGAAGATTCCCTGCATGCTGACTAGGCTTCCATGTCATCAGCCTGTACCTGTTCTGCATTTTTTTTTTTTTAAATTCCCTGTTCTGAACGACAATCACTAGGCTATAACTTCTTCATCTGAACTCAGTTTTTGACGAAACAAGTTGCATTGGATTCCTGGCGATGGGACGGTCGCTGTCATTCTAGTTTGGTGAAATTATGAGCACTTTGAATTTTGTGCTAATTTTTGCCCCTGATCCAGATTCTGATCAGAGACGAACCCAATGAAGCTCATGTCAATGTCCCTAGGTGTGAATGGTATAATCTCTTCAACCATTTCGCTACCCATATAGTTTAGCAAGAAAAGATACTTATTTTTTTATCTTTGTTGGTGTAGAATCATAAACAAAGTGATATGTGGCCTCTTCCATGACTTTCATACCAAAATTGTACAAAGGGAGAAACCGGTGGCCTTTTGCTGCACCCTCCCGAAATCACTATGGGAATTGAAGGGAGAACATCGACTGGCCGATTATGGTTATAAAATTTGAAATTTTGTTTGATCGGGATTGAAATTCAATTTCAAATCTTCTTGCGAGAAAATTCCTTGATGCCCATCCATAGTTAGTGCCTCGTCACATAAGCTGAAGAGTGGCGATCGAGAAACTCAAGAGGTGGAAGAACGGGGGGCCTGTCGGATAGGAGTTAAACTCCTCGGAAATCATTTACCAAAATTAGGGAAAGGGGCTTGTAGAGCGATGGACTCCCACGTCCCATCGCTAGATCATCAACATATTGAGTCTGCCAGATTCTCCATTTCGTCTACTGAAAGACTCTTCCTAATTAAATATATATCCACAATGAATGTGAAAATTGTATAAAAAATGAAATGCGTGAAAATAAATTAACTTCTGGAATATATAATTTTTATTTATAGAGAGTGTGTCAAGTTATGTGACTTTTAAATTTTACTAGAAATGATATCTGGACATTATTTGTTATTTTTCGTGCAAAATATAATGCATATGTTTCCATTTACTTAAATAACCTCTTCTTCTCACAATTTTTTTAAGAATAGTAAATAACAAATGATTATTTTTATTATCGTCATTATATCCTTCAAATTACACGACTTTCATCTGTGCAACTTAAAAGGGTCTATAAATTATCATTATTTTTCTCGATTGTATTTCTAAATATCTTTTAAAAAAAAGAGAATGCATTTTAAGATGTGTGTGTGTGTGAGAGAGAGAATTAAATTTGTATTACCTCAAAATTTCAAGATACATCAACAAAAGCATCATTGTTAATCCAATTTTTATAATTTCAGTCTCAATTTGGCTTAGGGAAAACCAAATCTGTTGACCATTATCTAAAGTTCAAGCCTAGCAAAAATAAAAACATCTTATGTTGTAAAATGCTAATGCTACCATGCATTGGATTGCATAAAGAAATATACCATGCACTAGATTGCATAAAGAATAAAAACAACTGCTAAAAGCAATATGAGATACCAAGCATCTGAAGAGGTCACTAGAGCTAGGTCAAGGGCACTTGCACCTATACGAGCAGGAGGCTTAAGTTCACAATGAATTTGACTTTCCAGGTGGGCTATCCAGACATCCAAACCTTCCAAACAATAATGTTGATGTCACTGCACCCATTGATATGATTATGCTCCTCATGCTTCTCTTTCAAAACCCTTCCCAGAAGAGGTTTCATCTACCAATTGAGGGTGATGGAGTTTAGGTACTGGATTTGTCTTCCCTTGTATGATCATGGTTAGGAACTCAATTGCATACCTCCTTTAGGATTTTAGAGTCATAATAAGTGTGAAATTTATTAGTAGTAAGGGCTTCAGGATGAAGGATTTTATCACAAATTTTGCGGTGGGCGTTAGAAAATTGAAATATAGTTGTAGCTTCTTGGGCACACAACTTGCGATCTCCTTGGAAATCGTGAATACTTTGTCAAGAAATATTGCACCAAAATAGGGAGAACCATTCAAGACAATTATCCCACATTAAAACATGGAATTATGGAAGAAATAAATTTTAAAATTTGGTTTACTATAGATTAAGGATGTACGATGGAGCTTAAAAGTTATAATTCCAACGTGGTAAATATTGGTTATTTAAATGGATGACCAACTATGAAGGTATTCCAAAGAGGGGAGGGGTTGTAGTTGTTACTGATAATATAATGTTTCATCTAAATTTGTACTTTATAAGTGGAAAAATTGAGGAATTGGTTTGTTAGGCTCATTTGAAGGTTGAGTCCTAGTTTTTTACTTAGGATTAAAAACTTCCAAGGATGATTTTAGGCATACAATGACACTTTTTTTAATTAAAAAAAATACAATAATAGATATCAACTCCTATAAAATATGTTCTACATCCTAAATAAATTCCAACACTCAGGAAATCACTTAAATTAGTTATGCCTCCTAAAATTTCACCCTCATCATGACACTAAGTGGATGGCACATCAATCAGTTTGAGTGGGCTAGCCTTCTGTTGAATTTTAGGGATATTCTAGATAGTCCATAACCATAATATTGATTAAAGATTGAGGCATGCAAAAACCCCAACCCTAACTATAGATTTCTACGAGGCTATGTTAAATAAGGTACTAATTATCAATAGTACATTGCATAGATCTTGGGCTAGACCGTATGATGAAGAGACTCACATACAAGTCTTTCATTTAGTGCTATGACTACAAGGAAGAAAATTTTGAGTTGTTTAAAAATTTTGTTGCTTATAAAGTAAATTATTGAGAAATCGTCTCAAAGCTTTAGAAGGCTACAAATTGGCATATACATTAGAATAAAATGTCTATAATCAATTAAATTATTTTTGTGATAAAATAGGTTTTCTAGTTAATAAGCAGAACTATTTTTTCTTTGAATGTTTTGTATATTTATTCTTTGTGGGATTGTAAGTGAAGATTGGTGAAAGAATCCCTTAATAGGTATCCCATGATTGAGATGTTATGGTAGTTCTTAGTTTTGAAGCATTAAAATCTTTAGGCTTGCATAGATATTGTGTAATCAGTGAAATTCCATGAAACATTTCTTACCTTTACTGCAAGTACTTCAATAATTATTAGAATCTAGTGATTCGACAAGCAACCTATAATGGGTACACACAACATGTTCCATATTATTTCAGTTGTGGTTCATTATGCGATATTATTTTCTATTTTAACTTAGTTATACCTAAACTATTTTTTCATATTTTATTGTATATATTCTTGATTGAAATTTCCCCAAAAAAATATCATTGAATCATGATTTTATTTTTTTAGACTGTAATTTTGTAGTCGAAAAATTACTTACTATGGTCCAATAATTAAAGTTTCAAAACTACTAGTTATAAATAGTAAAAGTAGAGTAAATTAAACATTGCTTTGAGTAAATATGAGTTTGGTGTTTTACAAATTACTAATAAAGCATAAAAACACGTTAAACAAATTTATGTATATAAATACACACATTGCACATATATAACTAAATGTGATTATTTTTACTATATATATATATATATGAAATTGTATATAAAAATTTGATTATGTCTCTTATTTACATCTTACATTTTCCAATTAAAATTAATTAATCATAAAATTAAATTTTATTCATGGATCTTATCAACACGAAAATGTAATTTTTCTCATTGAATAAAGAAAGGACAACCATTTCAAATTTACATATACACCATCGTACTCAGTGCATACAAGTGATAACCCAATACACTTCAAAAAAACAAAAAAAAAAAGTGAAATCTTTGCACCTATCTTTTTCCAACTTCTTTGCATGAATCATAAAGAGCATTTAATTGAAATATTGTAAAATTAAAATTTCTTTAAATTGAAAATATAATTTATGATAAATGTTTTTTTAATAATGTGTAAATGTATTA
Organism: Pinus albicaulis; assembly: GCA_034641835.2. Classification (NCBI taxonomy): domain Eukaryota; kingdom Viridiplantae; phylum Streptophyta; class Pinopsida; order Pinales; family Pinaceae; genus Pinus; species Pinus albicaulis. Next base: position 407,564,582 of record CM076581.1, on the reverse strand, counting down.
TTATATTTAAAAAAAATTATCCTATCTTAATTAATTTTTTAAATATATCTAGTATATCTTTTAATTTTTCTCATTCTCTATTATTTTAGTTTAAAACGTTAGTATAATGACTTATTACATTTACCATATTAAAAGGTCAAAAATGCCTCTATTGCATTTAATTTAATTTAAGTATATAAAACTCAATTAAAACAAAAAGATTTTTATTTTTTTTTGTAAGCTTGATAGTTCCTTTCATTTTTCACTTTTTACTCTTTTTTTTAACTCTATTTTTATCATCATGTTAATTTAAAAATGCTATTCAATTTTATTTTTTTCCATTTTTTTAGCTATTTAAAAACTCAAGTTGATGAAGTATTACTTTTGTTTTAGAAATAGTAAAAACTTTTTTTTGAAAAGATTAAAATAAAAAATAAAAACTAATTTCTTGGGACTAACAACGATTTTATTTTTACTAAAATTGTAAAATAAAATTCAATTTTTCCTAAAGAGCATTAACCAAGTCTAACTTAATGTACTAAGAGCTTTAAACCCGCCTAATTTAATTTGTTAATGTGCTAAATAGATAGAAACAAAGTACATATTACCAGAAGAGTAGATAATCCCTTGAATTTGCCACCAACAAGTGAAAAATACACATTTATATTCCACCTTGCACAATATTTGCCTAATATAATGTCCATTATGACTAAGACACAAAAACCAATGGTTTTACAAATATAATGTCTATCAAAATTAACACACTACTGGTCAAGTCCGTTAGATGCAGCAAATGACCATTTTCACACAAAAACCAATTCTCAAATTAGTGAACTGTAACCATCTGACCATTCTTAAGGCTTGCAACTGGAATAAATATAATCCATGTCTTCATATTCATGATTTTGATGGGCTTCTTTCTAGCGATGTTCACTGGAGGAAAAACGTGAGCTTTTCCTTCCAGTCAGCCCTTGTTCCTGGCACTCTAATATCTTATGATCTCCACCGTGACTTTCTCTTTTCTGCAATCAAAATTTTTATGAAAACTCTTAATAAAAACAAATTTATATTTCAAGTTTTTCCGTGTAGATTCATCACATTAATAATTTGGAAGTTGATGTTTGAAAATTCTAAATCAAAATTATTACAGCAATTTTTTTTTTTTCAAATCACAAAAACCTCAAAAAGTAATGAAATGTTATGAAATGTTGCCTTATACGTTCTAAGCTATTGAGTAGCTGGTTAATAACAAAATCATCATACACATTGCCTGCAGAAACTTGATAACATGGAAACTGATCTCGATAACATGAAAACTGATCCTCTTCGATCATCGTGATATGTGAAGAGCACTGAATAACCCAAATATGTTATAGACGCACGCAGCAGAACACTGAGTTCCCAAATGCATATATAGGGGAGTTACGCGGGGAATCTATGTTTGTATCACAACAGTAAGTTCCCAAATGCATATATAGGGGAGTTACAGAGATCTGTTGTTTGTCACTGTGAAGTCTGGGCGTTTCCAAATTGCAGAAACGTGTGCCGTTCATCTCACTTCTCAGACATCTTGTGATATCTATGGAGAAATTCGTTAACCACCAAAATGGCCTCCCATAGTAGTTTGTTGCAGCAGTAGCTAAAACATCGGCTGAGCAGTTTTATAAATTCAAATTAAGAGTACGGTTGTTAACTTCAGACTAGGAATTTAAATAAACAACCACGGTCTGCCTTCGCTGATAGGAGTAGAATACGAAGGAGCTTGCTGGAAATTTCTCAATAAGGTCGCTCATGGGCATATGTAAATTTCACATAAGAAGTTAATGTGGACGGAGTTTGGCCGAGGGGTAAGCATTATTTTCCAAGCTCACCTTAGAATTAAAGCTAGTATACTATCTAAGTTTTATTTTTCAGGTTTACCGTACTGTTAAAGCAAGTACAATGGTGAGTCGTATATGGTCAATTTTATTTATTACTAAATAGTTTAGATTAGCAGTTGTCTTTAAAGGTGCAAAGATACATAGAAGGTAGTTCATCTCGTCAAGATTGGAGAAGATTTGTCTTTCATTATTGTGCTTGAAGTAGCAATTTTGTCTTGTAGTTATGGATACAACATCCTGAATGAATTATCGCTAAAATATGTCAATTGAGCGTGTCCCAAATTTAAAGATTGAGAGTGCAGCACCCCAAAAATCTGCTAATGTAAATTTAGATAAAAATGACACTGAATTGAAAAAGAAGGAGTTGCAGCTCACAGGTGAGTACTGCACCTGGAGACTGCACTCAAACAGAGAGAACACTCTGAGTTTTCTCTACATTCTTGAATGAGGCATTACATCATTAAGTACATCACTAGGAATTAGGAAGTTGCAAACAAACTCCTAAATTGTAGGAACTAATCATAAACTAAGAAGATACGTTACAACTTGTGTAACCATTTCTCCATTAATATAAAATAATATTAATTATTTTCAACTCCCCCCTTAATGGAGAAAGGATTATCCTGAACTCCTAGCATCCTTCTAAACAATTCAAACTTTACACGCCCAAGATGCTTAGTAAATATATCAGCCATATTGTCACAAGTTTTACAATATTCAACAAATATCTCTTTTGACTGTAGTTTCTCTCGAACAAAATGGAACTGAGTGTAGATGTGCTTGGTATTTTTATGAAAAACTGGATTGTATGCAAGCTTGATGGTACTCTGGTTGTCAGTTTTGATGATAGTTGATTCTTTCTGTTCTTCTCCTGCATCGTTGAGAATTCTTCTCAACCAGATAGCTTCACATGTGGCTGCACACAATGCTTGGTACTCAGCTTCACATGAAGATAAGGCTACAATACTTTGCTTTTTGCTGCTCCATGCTATGACCCCAGATCCAATGCTGAACGCGTAACTTGTGATAGACCTTTGAGCATCCAAGTTACCTGCCCAATCTGAATCTGAAAAACCTGCTAGAGTAACATCAGAAGTGTCAGTGTACAAAATACCATAATTACTAGTACCACTAAGATACCTCAACACACTTTTTGCTGCGACCCAGTGACTTTCGAGTGGTTTTGACATGAACTGGCTCAACATACTAACAGAGTATGCCAAATCTGGTCTAGTTGTAGTGAGATATATCAAATTGCCAACTAGCTGTCTATACATAGTGGCATCCACCTCTTTAGTGCCATCGTCACTGCTCAACTTTAAGTTATGCTGCAATGGTGTCGCTGTTGATCTGCACTGCTCCATTCTGAACCTTTCCAGCAAGCTTCTGGCATACTTCCCTTGAGTAAGAAAAGTTTGTCCAGAATCTCTCCATACTTCCAATCCCAAACAGTAATGGAGATTTCTGAGATCTTTCATCTCAAACATTTGTGACATCTGTCGTTTGATTTCTTTGATCAGATTGTTAGCATCCCCTGTTATGATCATATCATCTACATACAAAGAAATCAAAATAATTTGCCTCTGTTTATTAAACTTGGTATACAGATTTGGATCATTCAAGCTCCTATGAAAGCCATGCTGTACAAAGAATGAGTCAATCTTCTCATACCACGACCTGGGTGCTTGTTTTAAACCATAAAGTTCATTTTTCAATTTACAAACAAGATGTTCCTGCCCATTTTTCACAAAACCTTCAGGCTGAACTAAATAAATTTCTTCTTTCAAGTCACCATTCAGAAATGCAGACTTAACATCTAGCTGGTGTAGCTGCCATTTATGTTTTGTTGCTAAGGAAATTAGCATTCTAATGATGTTTAATTTGGCTACAGGAGCAAAGGTGTCATCGAAATCTATTCCCTCTTGCTGTGAGTAACCCTTTGCTACCAGTCTAGCTTTAAGTTTTTCTATACTCCCATCTGCATTTATTTTAGGTTTGTACAGCCATTTGCATCCTATGGGGGTTTTACCTTAAGGCAATTCAACCAAATCCCAAGTATAGTTTCTGTTTATTGATTATATTTCCTCATGCATTGCAGCTCTCCATTCATCAGATTTACTTGCTTCCTCATAATTTGCAGGTTCTACAATGTTTAAAATCTTTGACATTAATGCATAGTCTTTCAATTTAGATGGTAATTGAGTCTTCCTACTTGATCTCCTTGGTAGGGGACTTACCTCAAATCTGTCTATTTCAGCCTTCTCTAGGCTTGCATCATTCATTACATTACCTGTTACTTCTTCTTCTTGTTTCTGCTCCTGTTCTTCATCATCCTCACTGTTTTCTTCCATTAGCAATGGAATGTGCCAATCTCTGTTACAGTCATCCTTTCCTTCTTCAACCTGTTCATGAAATATGACATCTCTGCTTGCAAAAACCTTATGAGTCGCAGGATTAAATAACTTATATTCCTTGAACTCAGTGCCATATCCAACAAAGATACATTTCAAGGCTTTTGGATCTAACTTCTTCCTATCTGCCTTAGGTATATGAGCATAAGCTTTTGACCCAAATATTCTTAAATGACTCACTGCTGGTTTGAATCCAAACAATGCCTCAAAAGGGGTTTTGAAGCCTAGACATTTAGTAGAACTCCTATTCTTTAAGTAGACAGCAGTGTTAATAGCTTCTGCCCAAAAACCATTTGATAGACCCTTACCTTGAAGCATGCTCCTTGCGCACTTCACAAGAGTTCTGTTCTTTCGTTCTGCCACTCCATTCTGCTGAGGAGTGTGGGGCACTGTGAACTGTTGAATAATCCCATGCTGCTTGCAGAAATTCATGAATTCTCCCAACCTGTATTCTCCCCCTTGATCTGAGTGGAGAATTTTTATCCTTTTTCCTGTCTGGTTTTCTACCATAGATTTAAACTCTTTAAAATACTGAAAGACTTGACTCTTTTTACTCAGAAAGTATATCCATGAGAACCTAGTGCAATTATCTGTAAATAAGAGAAAATAATATGCACCTCCTAGTGACCTAGTCTACATAGATCCGCATATATCTGTATGCACCAGTTCTAAGATATCTCTTTCTTTTCCATTAACATGCAAAGGGAACTCTTCTCTATGCATTTTACCTAATGCACATCCATCACAGTCCAACTTAACATTATGGAAAACAGGGAGTCCATCAACCATACCTTTTCCCTGAAGTAAGATGAGGTCTTGCAGATTAAGATAGCCAAATCTCTGATGCCAGAGATCTTCAGCTGTCGATCCAGTTGCAACCATTGTTTGCTTTGTCATACTTTTCATGTCTAATCTGTACAAGCTCCCCACGCGCACTCTTGTTGCAACTGTTTCCATCTGGATATCCTTTATGACACAGTTAGTCTTAAAGAATTGAACTTGCATATCCTGATCAGTAATCATTGAGACAGAGATCAAATTTTTCTTAATTCCGGGCACATACAATACATTTTTAAGGTGTCTAATGTTACCGCTAGGTAATTTTACCGGAATGTCAAGACATCCCCTAAATAAATTTTCGACCCACATGAAGTTTCTTCAAGACATTCAAACCATTCCATCTTACCTGTCATATGTGAGGATGCACCAGAGTCGACATACCATATGTCGTCCTCATCTCCCTTTGAAGCTGAAAGAGCACAATCAGCTGTGAATAGTCGAAGTTCGTGGCTCTGATCCTCATCTTCCTCAACGAAGCAACCTTTGTGTTCTCTCTGTTTGTTTCTTACTTCGTCTGTCTGCCTCTTATAACACTCTTTAATCTGATGACCAGGTTTTCCACAGTAAAAACATACTTCTGAAATGTTTTGGCTCCTCTCTGCTGCTGCTGTGGTTGTTGTTGCTACTGTGGCTGCTTCCCTCTATACTGTCTCCTTTTCACCATCAAAGCAAGGTCATTGCTCTGCGATTTCAAATTTTGTCGTCGCTCTTCTTCTTATAGCAGAATCCCTGTCAGCTCTTCAAACGCAGAGGTTTTCTCCCTTGCTGCCAGCCCTGTGATAAACATCTGGTATTCATCTGTCATTTCGTTCAACGTGATCGTGACCAAATCCGAATCGGAAACTTTCTCTCCGATATCTCCCAATCTATCCTTCAGGTCTTTGACTCTCGCAATGAATCCAGCATCGGACTCATTCTCTTCCATCTTCATTGCAAACAGCTTGCCTTTGAGTGACAAGACATGGTTTGTATTCTGCGTCTGGTATAGGTTTTTAATCATCGTCCAAATGTCAGTGGCCGATTTACAGTCTCTAATATGCGGGATAATATTGTCCTTGACGGACATCTTCAATATGACCTTTGCTTTTGTCTCCCTTTTATCCCAGTGTTGTTCTTGTGCAGCTAATCCTAGTCTTAGCTCACTTCCTGTAACGATCGACCACGCGTTTGCGCTTTCAAGTAAAGTATGTATCTTGAATTTCCAGTTGGAGAAATTCGATCGATCGAGTTTGCCAGACTCGTGGAGATACGATTCTATACTGTTATTCATATTGGACTGATAAAATTTCTGATCCTTTGATGAATAATTCTACCCAACTGAATAATTGCAGGATACTAAAAAAAAAATCACCACATACCAGATCTTGACCATAACAATCTGATTTGCCTCCTCTGAACGAATCAGAAACTTCACTGCGCCACCACCGAGCAAGTCCGATCTGCTGCCACCGAGCGAATTTGGAACTTCAATGCGCCACCACCGGGCAAGTCCGATCTGCTGCCACCGAGCAAATCAGGAACTTCAATGCACCACCACCGGGAAAGTCCTATCTGCTACCACCGAGAAAATCAGGAACTTCAATGCGCCACCACCGGGCAAGTCTGATTTGCTGCCACCGAGCAAATCAGGAACTTCAATGCGCCACCACCGGGCAAGTCCGATCTGCTGCCATCGAGCAAATCAGGAACTTCAATGTGCCACCACCAGGCAAGTTTGATCTACTGCCACCAAGCAAATCAGGAACTTCAATGTGCCACCACCGGGCAAGTCCGATCTGCCACCACCGGGTGAATTCGGAGCTTCAATGTGCCACCACCAGGCAGCGCCAATCTACAAAAAATTGCAGACCTTCCCAAAGAGAAAGAGGTTGGCGCTCCTTTGATGCGAAAAATCCGCGCCCAAATCAAAATGCGTGCGAGTCCCAACCCTGGCACGACTTTTGCGTGTACTTCCGCGCTAATAACGTATTTTGGCGCGCTGGCGCGCTTATCTCCCTCAAACCCGCGCCAATGGCGCGTCTGTTCGCGAAAAAACCGCGATAATCCTTTCTCCTGCTCAAAGATGATCAGTCATCTGAGACTTGTGTTTCAGGTGTTACTGGAGTCCACCTGAATCTACGAAAACTTCTATAAGCTCCTCCGCCACTACGGTTCTGTAATCAATGATGCATCCTAAAAAAAAAAATTAAGGCTGTCCCTACTCTGTGCTCTGATACCAAGATAAAAATGACACTGAATTGAAAAAGAAGGAGTTGCAGCTCACAGGTGAGTACTGCACCTGGAGACTGCACTCAAACAGAGAGAACACTCTGAGTTTTCTCTACATTCTTGAATGAGGCATTATATCATTAAGTACATCACTAGGAATTAGGAAGTTGCAAACAAACTCCTAAATTGTAGGAACTAATCCTAAACTAAGGAGATACGTTACAACTTGTGTAACCATTTCTCCATTAATATAAAATAATATTAATTATTTTCAACTAATTTTAACCACAATCATGTGGGACCTGCACATATCAAAATATCAAAATGCTAAAAGCCATGTGCTAATCATGTAAATATTGGAAATTGGCAAGAACAACATGTGATTGTGAAGACATGAATACGACATGAATGCGTTGTTTACAATTTTACAAAATAAACAATCCAATAAATAAAAGCATAAAATCTAACTACATAAAATATTTACACATAAAATGGTATTGGAATAAGAAAGTTTACCATTTTCTAATTTCATTTTTTCTTTTAAAGACTTGAAAAGCTTAGAAAATGGGAAAGAGAAAATAAGAAAATACAAAAAAAAATGGAAAATCATAACTGAATAAGAAAGTTTACCATTTTCTAATTTAAAAATTTATTGTTAAATAATTTTTCCAAATCAAACTGTACAGCAACAAAAACTCTTCAAATTTTAAATTTTAAAGTGCACCAATTTTTTTTTCAAATTTTAAATTTTAAAATAATATATTATATAAAATTTGTATGTAACAAATTACAAAACTTTATATATATATATATATATATATATATATATATATATATATATATAATGACAACTTTCAACCTTGATGATAATAACATAGTGATAAAGATTATATAATAATTTCAAGTGCGGCTGAGTCTGAAATCGATTGCTCTTGCAATGTACAATCTTGTTTTAATTTAATATTATTTCATCATGTGGCCTAAAATTAATAAAATACAAAAAACATTCATTTTGAAATGAATAATCGCATTTGAAACGAATTTAGTGATCCCTAAGAGGGTTAGAAATATTCAATAATATATGATATTAATGGAAATATTTACACATAAAAACTAAAAAAATACAAATAAAAATGAAAAATTATAATGGAATAAGAAAATTTACCATTTTTTAATTTTAGTTTTGCTTTAAAAAAAGCTTAGAAAATGAGAAAGAGAAAGTAAAAAATAGAAAAGAAAATGAAAATTACAATAGAATAAGATTGTTTTATCATTTTCTAATTTCATGTATTTGTTTCCAAAATAATGAAAACTTAGAAAAAAATGAGAAAGAGAAAAAAGCTTAGAAAATGAGAAAGTAAAAAAATAGAAAAGAAAATGAAAAATGGTATTGGAATAAGAAATTTTACCATTTTCTAATTTCATTTTTCCTTTCAAAGACTTGAAAAACTTAAAAAATGGAAAAGAGAAAGTAAGAAATACCAAAAAAAAATGGAAAATCATAATGGAAGAAGAAAGTTTACCATTTTCTAATTTAATTTTTGCTTTCAAAGGCCTAAAAAGCTTTTTAAATGGAAAATGAAAGAATTTGTCTGTGTAAATATGTAATACATTGCTAATTTTAAGAGGAGGGACTATTTTTGAGATTTTATATATTTTTTAAATAAGGTTATATATTTATTATGAAGAATTTTAGATACATAAGTTTTTAAATTAGAAGAGTATTTTAAATTCAAGTTTAGAAAAGAATATAAGTTTGAAAAGAAATGATAAGTGTGGTTTTTAATTCAAAATAAATTCAAAAAATAGTAAATGAAAGGTATTATTTTCACAAAGAAAACAATTTTTTAGGATGTATAATGTCAAATTTGTTTTCTCTAATTTCTTTCAATAATACTTTGACACGATCCAAAGACTTCAATCTCTCTCTACTATTATTATTATTATTATTATTATCTGTAGAATTTGTATGGTTGTTAACACAACTTGTAATTAATAACCCAGGAAAATCACTCTAATTATACAATACAAAAGAAAATAAATTGAAATGAGAACATTCAAAATGTTATCCTTACAAAAACGACACACAAGCATTGTAAGTCAATTAACGTCTTCTAACATTGCTAGCAGCCAATAGTTAAGGAAATGAACACTAGTGTTTTAACACAATGGGGATTTATTGGAAAATCCATGAATCTCTAACATGTAAAGCTAGGTCAACATCTATGCTATAGTAGTTGAGATTTGGGTGTTGGGGAAGCCATTGAGATGTGAGTGTTGCAGAAGTCATAACTAGTTGAGATCTGTATAAAATAACACTCTGGAGGAAGCTAGTCAACTTGAGGAAGTATTGTATCACAACAATATTTATAACATAAATAGTTAAAACTTACCATTTTCTAATTTTCTAATAAGAAAGTTTACCATTTTCTAATTTCATTTTTCTTTTTAAAGATTTGAAAAGCTTAGAAAGTGGGAAAAAGAAAATAAGAAAATACAAAAAAAAAGGGAAAATCATAATGGAATAAAAAAATTTATCATTTCCTAATTTAATTTTTTCTTTCAAAGGCCTAAAAAGCTTTTAAATAGAAAAGAAAAGAATTTGTCTGTGTAAATATGTAATACATTGCTAATTTTAAAAGGAGTGACTATTTTTGGGATTTTATATATTTTTTAAATATTTATTATACAGATCCAACAGTGAACAATGTGACAGTTGTTTACTTGAATCAATGATAGAAAATAAAAAAGTCGAATATAGTGATTCAAAAATAAACTCCTTCCATGTAAAAAAAAGCTTTCACTGGAATGATTCAAAAGTAAACCCCTTCGATGTAAAAAAAAACTTGCCAATAAAAATGGAAAGAGAGTATATTTTTCAGGCTCACCGTACGATTAAAGCAAGTACAACCATGAGTAGTATATGACCAATCTCATTTATTACTAAATAGTCTAAAAAATAAGACTTATAAGTGGAAGGATTTCAAAAAATGAGGTGAATTGCGCATGAGCGGGTCGTGCAGGGAAGGGGAGGACCAGGTGACACCTCCGGTTGGTTCCAAAAAATAACATCACCAACAACAAAGGCAAAAAAAATGGATTTCCAAAAACGAGGTGAATTGCCCCGGTTGGTCCCAGCGTTAGCTTCTTCCGCTGGAAATTCGTCGCGCACGGCTTTAGCTACGTATTAATATTTGCCTGTCCTTAATGGGATGCCCATCGTTCATATTTGATGCAGTTGTATGGGTCATAGGCTATAGCCGATGCAGTTGTATAGCCATAGCCAGTGGGGCGCATTAAAAGGCCCAATAACACGGTGGTTTTTTCTGGCCAATTGACCCGATTGTGTCAACATGCTTTGGGTCATTTACTTAAATTTATGGTATCATTGGAATATGTTTAATTTTAAGTTTATAATATGCTTTTAGTAAATTTAATTATTAAAACTTTATCCTTTTCATACAAATTTAATTTTAAATTAAAGAAACTAAAATATTGTTAAATCTCTTTTGAAAACCTTAACGGTAATGCTGAAGGGAACATTCCAAAAGAAAAAACAGTGGGAAGCATTCAAAATATACCTATCATTCGATAATATTCACTCACTCAAGTTAGTGTAGATCTTGTTTGGGTCGGTTTGTTGTTTTTTTATTTATCTGGGTTTGAATCTTATGTTATTATATGTTTATCTGTAATGTAATTATCTACTTTGACTCCTCTCCTGGGAACAACAAAGAGATGTTATTGGTGGTATTCACTCACTTAAGTCAGTGTAGAGCTTGTATGGGTCAATTTGTTGATTTTTACTTACTTGGGTTCGAATTTCATGCTATAATATGTTTATCTGTAACGTAATTATTTACCTGGACTCGTTCAAACAACACACAGATGTTATTGGTGACTTCTCGGACATAGCTACTTAACCACATATTTAAAAAAAAAATCATGTCATAATTCGATTTTGTTTGAATTATTCCCAGTCGTCGAGTGAGTGGAGTCGCATGATAAAAGAAAGATTCGCAGACGACGGACTCGAATAGATGTGTATTTAACAAAATTATATAAAACCAAATCCTGCATTGCTTTTTCAGTGCAGTTAACGCGTTGAAGAAGGACAGGGGAAGGGAGATGGAAATTTGGACTGGTACATCAGTTATCAAATCTGGTATAGCACGGCACTGGGGCGGCGGAGCTTGATAATCTGTACATGAACTGCGGAATATTTGGTTACCTGTGCTTCAATCCCGTTATTCATTTTTTTTTTTTTTTCCATGGTTACATTGATTCGAGATAGTCCGTGTACCATATTTAGCCATACTGGCCTCGCCAATGCTCCAAATTTCCAAAACTTAAAAATATGGTCCGAGTCTTGATCATTGATTAGCATATGATATCTGTGTAGAATATATTAGAATTTTGGTGAGTACTAATGTTGGCACGGTTGCACTGTGGGATCTCCATTGTCCCTTAATCGCCATGACAATCCTCCATGGCAGAGTTTTGTTCTCCACTCTCCAGATGGGGCAAAGTATGAAGCTATGCTACATAATTATATTTGTCTTCATCATCATTACTCTTCATGCAAATATTTGCCACGCACAGCAGTACACTTGCCGCGCGAACGTTACCTCCACAAGAGGCAGTAAGTTTGAGAGCAATCTGAATGCAGTCTTGGATAATCTTGTTCAACACACCTCCCAAACTGGGTTTAACACTTCCACGTATGGCCAAAGTCCCGACCAAGTATATGGCCTCCTGAATTGCAGGGGAGACAGAACAGCCGAACAATGCTACAATTGTTCGCAACAAGCAAATACTACCCTTCGACAATATTGTGGGAATGCCACCGGCGGTTTTATTTGGCTCGGCGACTGCTTCTTACGTTATGAAAATCACAGTTTCTTCGGACAACTGGATACTGGCGATGGATGGTATTTAAACAATGGAAATAATGTTTCCAGCACTGATGTCTTTATGACGGCTCTAGGGAACCTATTCACCAATTTATCAGCTGAGGCAGCATCTAGCTCTGACTTATATGCTTCCGGAACAACTATAGACTCCATGTTTCTAAAAAGCTACGCTCTCACTACTACACCAAGTGCATTTTAAGATATTTGTTTAAGACAAAAGAAATCTTTTGTCTTAAAAAGTCACTTTTTATTTTTATTTTAGTTATTTTATATTAAAATTTAATATCAATTGAATTGTCTTAAATATAAAATTTAAGACAAAAATAGTGTGAGACAAAAATAATTTGAGACAAAATTTTATATTTAAGACAAAAACAGTTTGAGACAAAAATATTTAAGACAAAAACAATTTGAGACAAAAAATTTAAGACCAGAAAATTTAAGACAAAAGTATTTTAAGACAAAATTTTATATTTAAGACAAAACAAATTTGAGACAAAAATGTTTTAAGACAAAACTTTATATTTAAGACAAAAGCACTTTGAGACAAATATATTTTAAGACAAAAGCAATTTGAGACAAAAATATTTTAAGACAAAATTTTAGATTTAAGACAAAAGCACTTTGAGACAAAAATATTTAAGACAGGCCTTTATATTTAAGACAATGGCGACTTAAGACAATGACAATTAAGACGAAACTCATTTAAGATAGTTAGAAATTAAGACAAAATCATTAGCATTGGGAAGTTTGCATTGAAATATCCATGAGTGGATAGTGGATAAAATTATATTTTTGTATTTTTGAAAATCGATATTCAAACCACATGAAATTTAATCATGTCATATTTATTTATTTTATATTATATTTTTCTTTTTTCATTAAACCACACTCTAAAAATTTAATAAATAAATAGATAAAAAAATATTATTTTTTGGTTGGCAACTCAAAGGGATTTGAACTTTGAATCTCGTGTTTTAACCATAACTGCTCCAACACTAATATTCTTGGGCATATTATGTTTTTTCCTGCTAACTGCTCCAAATACAACCTTTAAGAACTAGTAGGGTCCAAGGAAAAGAGCTACAAGTTCCCCAAATCCGATCTGCATTTCATGGACAATCACATTTCCCCCAAATGTCCTCTGCATATTTGCCTTGGTGTATTGGAGTTTGAAAAATACATAGGATGCCACAAGTAATCCTAATCATAAGACTCGACTTTCCTAATGACTAGGAGGCCTTAAAAATAAAAAAACATCTTAACTTGTGCCTAAAATTACTAAAATTTCCTATCCCAAATATGAAATTAGAAATTCTACAAAATTATAGGGCAAGAAGGAAACCAACTTCCTCTTCCAAAAATCTCTAAGACCTTAGGGAGGACAAATACAAATTTTGAAATAAATTGTTGAAATTATGTTCTTGCATCAATAGCTACGAATGTATCCTTGTAGGCCACCCCCTTTAACAATAGTAATACCAATGTCCTTTACCAGCTAGAAGCAACTCCTTACATAATTCTCTCTTAGATCCCCTTAACCCATTGCAATGATTGTCTTTGATGCCTACCTAGTTGCAAGTACATTAAGAAGCAATGTAGCATATTAATGGTTGAGTATTTCGATAAGTATGTGATTTTGTTGACATCTTGTGATTGTCCCGTATGTGAATATATAAAATATTGGATGCATGTCACCCTGACACTATAACATGACTTAGTATTGCCTATCATATCATGTCACTCCCTCCTCGAAACACCTAGAACTCGCTAACACTCCTTGTCACACACTCTTATTCATTCATTTATGAATTTTGACCTAGTGCACCTCTGTTATGTTTTCCTGGCACTCCCTAACACTCCTTAGCACACATTGGCACACCTAGGCACTTGGAACAACTTTGTATGCTTCCCTAGCACTCTAACATGCCTTGGCACTTCCTAGAATACCGTGTCACTCCCTTCTTAACACACCTGGAACTAGCTTATACTTCATTTCCATGCATTTTAAACTAGTGCCCCCTTGTGTTTCCCTAACACTTGGCCCTCGCACTCCATAGCATGTGTTCATGCCACACCCTGGCACCTGCCACATCTTGGCATGCCTATCATGACTTGGAACTGCCTAACATGTCTTAGTACTTCTAGGAATTCCCTGACACACCTTAGTATTCTTAGCTTTCATGTCGTCATAGATAACCTTGCTTTTTTTGTGACTTGGGAACCTAACCAAGTCATTGGAAAATCGATGTTGTGCTCAACCCAAAGTTTCCCTTTGTCTGAAACTACTTTGTCCAACCCTTTATGTAACCATAGGCTTACCTCCTACAAGTCTTATTCTGACCTTCTCCTAACACACTTTATCCTTGAGACACTTGGAATTCGTTGACACTACTTGGCACACACTCTTATTCGTTCATTTCCATGCATTTTGACCTAGTTCTCCCTTGCAATGTCTTGGCACTCCCTAATAGTCCTTAACATCCATTAACACTTTTTGGCATGTGTTAGCATGCCTTTTTATTCCTTGGCACACATTGACACTCCTTAGTTATCATGCCCTCACAATTACCTTACTTTTTTGGAACTTGGGAACCCAACCAAGTCTTGCCTTGAATATAACAACTTGAACAAGTTACGGTTACTACAACTAGATTGTGCCTTGTTCACCTAAGAAATGACTATAACCCCTCACCCATTTAACCCCCTAAACGCTAAACGCCTAACCCATTTAACCCCCTAAACCCTTAACCCCTAACCCCTTAAACCCTAATTCGCGACCCCTAACCCATTTAACCCCCTAAACCCCTAAAGCCCTAACCCATTTAACCCCCAAACCCTAACGCCTAACCCCTAACCCATAAAATACTTAATTGCTAAATCCCCTAACACCATAAACCTCTAAACCCCTAACCCATTTAAACCCCTAAACCTCTAACCCCTTAACCCCTAACCTCTAACCCCTAAAATCCTTAACTGCTAAATCCCCTAACCCCCTAAACCTCTAAACCCCTAAACCCATTTAACCCCATAAAACCTAAACGTCTAACCCTTGACCCCTAACCCCTTAACCCCCAATTCCCAACCCCTAACCCATTTAACCCCCTAAACCCCTAAAACTCTAACCCATTTAACCCCTAAACCCTAAACCTCTAAACCCTTAAACCCCTAAACCACTAACACCTAAACCCCTAATCCCTTAACCTCTAAACCCCTAAACCGTTAATGCTTAACCATTAACCCATTAACCCCTCAACCCTAACCCCTAAAATCCTTAACTGTTAAATCCACTAAGCCCTAAGCCCCTAATCCCTAATCCCTTAACCATTAGCACCTAACCCCTAACTGCGCCTAAATCCCCTAACACCTAAGCCCCCAAGCCCTAATCCCTTAACCAATAACTCATTATTCCTCTAACCCCTAAATGCGCCTAAATCCCCTAACCCCTAAACCCCCAATCCATAACCCCATAACCACTAACTCGTTATTCCCCTAACCCCAATCCCTAATCCCTTAAATACTAATTCATTATACCTCTAACCCTTAAACCCCCAATCCCTAACCCCTTAACCATTAACGAGAATATACCATAGTGAGCATGCACAAGAAGAAGAACCAAAGAAATCAAATTCAATAAAGGAAGCACAACCACCACTCCAAACTCACTTCTCTAAAACACATACAACTGCAATAAATCCCACTGAAGCTTACAAAATTATCAAGCCCTAATTAACTTACTAAAAAATTCAACAAGCTAACGTGCTACAATTTGTTGAGTCACCCCCAAATCAATTAGTAATTATTGCATGAATTTACATTTGTTTGTAGTTTTATTTAAAAGGTTGAAATTCTCTCAAGAGCATATAGAATATATCCAAAAGTTAAAAAAATGGAAATTTTGCTTTCCTCCACAAGGTATCATAACACCCTGATAGGTGAAAGCATGCAAGTCTAAATCTTCTACCTCTAAGTCTCAATGGCACTTCAACATGTCAATAACATACTTGCAACAATGCTTAATGAGTTTTGTCTATTGGCTAAAGAGATGTACATCCATCCATCCAAAAATAAACATCTCAATCAATCCAACACCATAAATTGTGCTAAATAGTTCATCATGTTATTTCAAATATTACAATATTTTCTTATATTAGCTCACATATTCCTTGAATATTTGAAAGCCAAACTAGCTTAGCACAATATACCAGAAATATTTGTACTCTAAAAGACGAAAAAAGACAACAAACTAAAATAGGAACTTTAACTCTAATCGAGACACTTCATTCTTAGCAACATGATATCTAATGAAGATGATATGTGGAAAAAAAGGCTTCATATATTGTCTATCACATGTCAAATCGAGTGAACAAACACATGCATAGAAAAAATCAAAAATAGGGTTCATAGATCGACTTGTATTATATGGTTTCAAACCCTTCTTGTCTCCTTCAAGGGGGTTTCTGGAGGTCTTAAAAAAGGCTTCCTTTTGCTAACTAAATGGATTTTTTCTTTCACACATGTATGGAAACGTACTTTCCAAATCATATTGTAATAGATTCATAAGGTGATATTATTGGCATTAACTACACCTTATTTGGAGACATCATTTTTATTGTAGGGGTTGGTACCTTTCTATTGGATGTGGTTGGTGATGTGAAGACTACTCAACCTCTAGTAAAGATTCATACTAACTCTAACAAGCTTATGGATGCTTTTTTACAAAGGGAGACCCCTCTAAGATTAACTCATTGGATTCTTTGTTTGTTCATGCTAATTATTGTTCTCAACTTTCCTTCTCCAAGGGGTTGATACTATTTGCTTCATTTATTTTACATGGCCCGGTGAAAGAAGAAAAATGGAATTGTCTCCACATCTTTTCCATTTCGCTAAGTTACAAAAAAAGAGTCAAATTATATAGCCAATAGACTAATAGTCTCTTGATACACCTTTAGTGAGCTATGCATAGCTCTCACCTATCACTGTAGCTCACTAACCCAAAGCCATTAACCCCTTAACCCCTAACCACTAACTTAGAATCCTTGAACCCCATAAACCCTAATCCCATATCCTCTTAAACCTTGACCCTTAACCCATAACCCCTAACCCCTAAACTCATTAACCCCTAACCCCTTAACCTTCTGACACCTAAATAACATAACCCTTAGGCACTTAACCCCTAAATCCCCTGACATGTAAGCCCTTGATGGTTAATATTAACCCCTAAATCCCTTAACCACTAAGCCATTAACCTCTAACCCTTAAACCCCCTAACCTCTAAATCCCATAAGCCCTGACCCTTTACCATCTACCCTTAACCCCTTGCTCCTAAACCCTTAAACCCATTAACTCCTAGAACCCCTTATCCTTTATCCCGAACCATAGGTGCTCCAACGCTAATATTCTTGGGCATATTATGCTTTTTCCTACTAACCGCTCCAAATACAACCTCTAAGAACTAGTAGGGTCCAAGGAAAAGAGTTACAAGTTCCCCAAATCCGATCTACATTTGATGGACAATCACACTTCCCCCAAATGTCATCCACATATTTGCCTTGGTGTATTGGAGTTTGAAAAATACATAGGATGCCACAAGTAATCCTAATCATAAGACTCAACTTTCCTAATGACTAGGAGGCCTTAAAAATAAAAATAAAAACATCTTAACTTATGCCTAAAATTACTAAAATTTCCTATCCCAAATATGAAGTTATAAATTCTACAAAATTATAAGGCAACAAGGAAACCAACTTCCTCTTCTATAAATCTCTAAGAGCTTATGGAGGACAAATACAAATTTTGAAATAAATTGTTGAAATTATGCTCTTGCATCAGTAGCTACCAATGCATCCTTGTAGGCCACCCCCTTTAACAATAGTAATACCAATGGCCTTTACCTAAAAGGAACTCCTTACATAATTCACTCTTAGATCCCCTTAACCCATTGTAATGATTGTCATTGATGCCTACCTAGTTGAAAGCACATTAAGAAGCAATGTAGAATATTCCTGGTTGAGGATTTCGATAAGTATGTGATTTTGTTGACATCTTGTGACTATCCTGTATGTGAATATATAAAATCATTTTTTTTGTACTAGTTTAAGGATTGTTACCATCAAGTGTGTGCGCTAACATGGATGGAACACTAATGGCATGTTGTATATATTGTAATGTAAATGAATAATCTCTTCTGGAAAAGGCTCCACTCATAATGTCATTTCGTAAATGCTTGCACTTAGTAATCGTGGTCAGATTTTAAGGTGCCATGTTCTCGTAAGGGTAAACCCACCTATCCATCTCTTTAAACACACACATCACACATGTTGGCTTGATCTTGTGCTTGTTGTGGGGAAAATGTTGTTGTAGTGGAACCCCCAAATCAGATTTATTTGGGTTGACCCTGGTTTGAATAACTCTGAATGACTTCAAATTAACCTTGCCTTGACTGCGCAATCCTCATTGGCATCTCCAATGGATGTGTGATGCATCTCCCAAACCCTAACCCCCAAAACATAACCCCTAACCCCTTTAACCCCTAACTACTAAAATCCTTAACTGCTAAATCCCCTAACCCCCTAAACCTCTAAACCCCTAACCAATTTATCCCTCTAAACATCTAGCCCCTTAACCTCTAACCCCTTAACCCCTTAACCCCTAACCCCTAAAATCATTAACTGATAAATCCCCTAACCCCTAAACCCATTTAACCCCGTAAACCCTAAACATCTAACCCTTAACCCCTTAAGCCCTAATTCCCAACCCCTAACCCATTTAACCTCCTAAACCCCTAAAACCCTAACCCATTTAACCCCCAAAACCCTAAACCTCTAAACCCTTAAACCCCTAAACCACTAACACCTAAACACCTAACCCCTTAACCCCTAAACTGTCAACGCTTAACCATTAACCCATTAACCCCTCACCCCTAACCCCTAAAATCCTTAACTTCTAAATCCCCTAAGTCCCTAATCCCTAATCCCTTAACCACTAGCTCATTATTTACCTAACCCCTAACTGCACCTAAATCCCCTAACCCCTAAGCCCCCAATCCCTAATCCCTTAACCACTAACTCATTATTCTCCTAACCCCTAAATGCGCCTAAATTCCCTAACCCCTAACCCCCAATCCATAACCCCTTAACCACTAACTCATTATTCCCCTAACCTGAATCCCTAATCCCTTAAATACTAACTCATTATGCCCCTAACCCCTAAATGCGCCTAAATCCCCTAACCCTTAAGCCCCCAATCCCTAACCCCTTAACCACTAACACATTATTCCCCTAAACCCTAAACCTCTAATCCCTAAGCCCCTATTCCCCTAACCCCTTATTATACCAGGCTCGTGGTGCTTTCTTGAGGCCATACAAGGATTTTACCGCTTGCATGCTTTATGTTCCTAACCCTTCACAAAAAATCCTTCTGGTTGGGACACAAAAACATTCTCTTTCATATATCCATTCAAGAAAGCAGTTTTTACATCCATTTGATGGAATTTCCAACTTTTTGAGTTTCTAGGGCAAAGAATGTCCATATGGTATCCCATTTTGCTATGGGGGAAAAGGTATTCACATAATAGACCCCTTCTTTTTGTGTAAAACCTTTTGCCACAAGCCTAGATTTATTCTTTTCAAGTGAGCCATCTGCTTTATACTTGTTTTTGAAAAATGTTAGCACTTAATTTAGCAAGGGTCCTACGAGGGGTTCCAAAGGGACTACTACTAGATCAAGTGGAAACAATGGAACAAGGACCCATTGTCACCTCATTCTATTTCCCCTGCTCTTTATGAACTTTCACTGATGGGAGGAGTCTCAGTATAGGGAAATTACTAGAATGATGGGAGGAGTCTCAGTATAGGGAAATTACTATGAAAAAATAAGTTGAAAGTTTAGTTGTCTTTGTTTATGCACTAGCGAAGCCATGCAATGATACATTTGTCCTTTTTGATATGAAATTTTTAGATAACTTAAAGAAAAATATAGTTAAAATTAAGGCCACTTGTAATGTTTATTGAGATAAACTAAGCCAACTTTAATTTTTGAAAAATGTCATATGAACATATATTATAATTTATTTTGAAATATTGAATATAAAATTTATTATTGATATCAATTTTAAAATATAAAATTAAAAAACAAAAATAAATAATTTATTTTAACATATATCTTTTAATTTATTTTAACATATATCTTATAATTTATTTTAACTCATGTCAAGCCTAATCAAACTCTCGGGCGAAACATAAATAATATCTCGGACGAGAGTTTTAAAAACTCTCGGTCGAGAAATTGAGTTGACTATTTTCTCGGACGAGAAATTAAAAATTTCACCCAAATTCTAGCCATTTGCCAAATTTCACCCAAATTTTCTAGGACGAATTTAAGAAGGATGGTGCGGGGAGCCATATTGAGGCCTCTAAAAGTCCAATTGTTGAGCTTGCTTTGAATTTTGTGGATAAGATGACTCCAGCAAGAAATTTTCAGAGAGCTTTCAGCAAGGGGCATGCCCAAGTATTTAGTGGGAATATATTTGATACCAAACCCCAACACTCTTGCCATAAAGGTTTTGATTTTTCTAGCCTTATTAAAGAAGAAGATGTATAATTTTTCATTATCAATAAGGGTGCCACAAGCTTCCATAAACACATGGAGTATATCTTTAATGTTTTTTGCTTCCTTAAGCTAGACATGACAAAAGAGCATAATGTCGTCAACAAATTGCTGGTGGGTAAGAGGGAGGTAATTTCCCCAGAGCCTAAGCCCACAGATCTTGAGATTACGAGCTTCCTTATTTAAGAGTCGATGGGGTTTAAATAAGGTTTTGATGTTCATTTTAGATAGAATTCTAGAAAAGTGATCAGTAACACCTTGAATATAAGGAAGGGTTACCTTGGCTAAGGGAGGGGTGCAAGGATGGGTTTTGGGGTGCGGATGGAGGCAAATAGATCTTTAGTTGATCCTTCAATTGCATCATAACTTAATCCTAATTAACCGAGTAGTGACACATTAAAAATGCCTAATTAATCATGAAATTAAACAAATATGGATATGAGAGGGAAACCTCTAAACCCCTAACCCATTTAACCCCCTAAACCCTAAACCTCTAACCCCTAACCCATTAAACCCTAATTCCCAACCCCTAACCCATTTATCCCCCTAAACCCCTAAAACCTTAAACCATTTAACCCCATTAACCCTAACCCCATTAACCCCTAATCCTAATCCTTAAATGCTAAATCCCCTAAACCCCTAAACCTCTAAACCGACCCTAACCCATTTAACCCCCTAACCCCTAACCCTTAACCCATAACCCCTTAAACCCTGATTCCCAACCTCTAACCCATTTAACCCCATATACCTCGAAACTCTAAACCATTTAACCCCCTAAACCCTGAACCTCTAAACCCTTAACCCCTAACCCATTTAACCCCCTAAACCCCTAAAACCTTAACCCATTTAACCCCCTAAACCCTAAACCTCTAAACCCTTAAACCCCTAAATCACTAACACCTAAACCCCTAACCCCTTAACCCCTAAACCCCTAAATCGTTAACGCTTAATCCATAACCCATTAACCCCTAAAATCCTTAATTATTAAATCCCCTAACCCCTAAGCTCCTAATCCCTAATCCCTTAACGACTAACTCATTATTCACCTAACCTCTAACAACGCCTAAATCCCCTAACCCCTAAGCCCCAATCCTTAATCCCTTAACCATTATCTCATTATTCCTCTAAACCCTAAATGAGCCTAAATCCCCTAACCCCTAACCGCCCAATCCCTAACCCCTTAACCACTAACTCATTATTCCCCTAACCCCAATCCCTAATCCCTTAACCACTAACTCATTATTCCCTTAACCCCTAAATGCGCTTAAATCCCCTAACCCCTAAGCCCCCAATCCCTATCCCCTTAACCACTAACTCATTATTCCCCTAAACCCTAAACCCTAATTCCCTATTCCTCTAACCCCTAAGCCCCTAATCCCTTAACCACTAACTCATTATTCCCTAACCCTTATAACGATCCTTAAAACTCGTCGGGATTAGCCATTCCAAACAAAAGCTGGTCTAGTTGGGACCTACGATCGAGTTAATTCCCCCTTGTTGGCAAGGTGGAATTTTTGCCCTGTCAACAACCCTATATTCCTTAATCCCTCTAACATATAACCTATATTATTGTTAATTCATATGAACTTTAATCCTAAGCCCTAATTCCTCTAAAACTTATAAGACCCAATCCTTATAACCCTTGCCACACTTAATACCTAAAGATTACAACCCTTATCCTCTAAAAGAATTTACCTCTCTAACATGTAATACATATAATCATTGACACCTAAACTCTATACTCCTTAACACATATAAACCATAACCATAATATTATAACCATTATATCTTTACATTTTACCATCATAAACCCTAAATTTTATAACCTTTAATACCTATCTCTTTTTAAACCCTAAAACCCCTAATATAACCTTATAACCCATATTTCAAATAATCCCTAATGTTTACAAACTTAGCCCTTATAATCCTTTCGTTAAAACCCCTAACCTTATAATCCATATTTCCAATAATGCTTAGCCTTCACATCCCTTGGTCCTTATAATCCTTGCATTATAACACCAAAACCTTATCCTTGTAACTACAACCATCACTTAGTGACTATAAGCACCTTATCTTAAGCACAATGTACAAACTTGATCACCACTTTCATAGGAATTATCTTAGTCCAAGTTGACCATTGACATTGGCATGGACCTGTAATTCCCCTAGTCATACTTGATTGGTGATCATTGTAGTACCATGGGTTTATTAAACCACAAATGAGATGACCACATAGGGAACTCGACATTGGTGTAAGATCATCCGTTGTTGTTGTAGGTGTTGGAACTTCGTCGCTAATGCAAAAATGATTGCATGGTGACACAAAACTAATGCAAATGCGTTGGAGTATGCATCAACATGCCATGCCATGCATAATGCCTGATTAAGTAAACAGTTAGGTGCATAATAAAGATCTCAATCATAACTACATGTTTATTAAACACCCATGTTCACTTTGTGAATATGGAGGTTAGGGGTGATATCATAGAGCCATTTAATACACCAGTAAACTTCCCTATAGGGAGAAAAATTTGACGACACAAATAGTCATGATTCTCATTCATCCAAAACCACAATGAAATTTTGACAATACGAATTGACCTAGAACTTGGCAAAACTTGTAAAAGCATTGTTCCACTATGAATGAGCTTTGGATCATAGTAGAACTCTACCCGTGCCTAAAATTTATACCAAATCATTACCAAACGATTAGCTTATTTTGTGACAGTAGATAAATTTTAAAGAACTACCTAATATTATAGCAAACTTATTTCTAATTGTTGATATATGATGATAAAAATAGCTAAAATTCTTATTGATTTACAACTTTACTTGTTTTTTTTAACTATTTAAGTTGATCATGAACCAAACAAAACTTTTAAAAGATATTGTTTCACCACCAATAAGCCATAAATTGTAGTAGACTCTACTTATATCTACCTTTTCTACCAAATTCTTACCATCTTTATTAATGGAAAGAAAATCTATATACTTCAAAAACATGAGTTATTTTAATAATTGACCTTTGACTAACCACATGATCTTTATATTACCACTTCATTATCATAATTCATCTTTATATTAGTGTTTTAAAATATTAATTTAATATAAATTTAGAAATATAAACACAATTATTTTGTAAAGAACAAGACTCTCATATTACGAAAGATCTACAAAATAATTCCAAATTGTACACAATATTTATGAATTGACATTATAAGGGAACAAAAATAATTAGTTGTAATATAAATTACATCATGTCTACATGCCACACAACATTTCAATAGGAGTCGGCATGTGGAGACTATAGCAACGTTATAAATACCTCTAAACATTTGATCATAATAAATTACAGTGTATTGAACAAAATTGCTATGGTTCAAAATATGGTAAGGCACCATAGTTTAATTAAAAAAAAATAAAAAAAATCATACACTGTATATTTGCATCACATATTCTCTGTTGAAAAAATCATAACTGATACACCGATGGGTTTCCATCATGAAAGAAGACTAAAAATTGGTCGAGTGGTAAATTGTGAGATTCCTTCTATGTCCGAAAAAACTTGAACAAATAACCTAAAGTTCGAAGACCATAAATTTCTTTCCAAAAATGAAAAATATTTATATTAGTGTTTTAAAATATTAACTTAATATAAATTGCTTGATACATAGTGATATTTACTTAGTCCAAACTTTCTTCCGGGTGGTTTAGCGTCAATTTTTGAATGATGTTATTCCCCTTTACTAGTTTAGACAATGAAATACCAAGTACTAACCTCTTGTGGTTTAGCCCTCTAGTTTTTTATTATATTTCCTTATCGATTCTTTTACTAGTCTAGACAATTAAGTACATACGTAATTGTGTCACTTGATATACTTTTGAGTCCATTGACCTAATTATGCCGATACACAATGATAACAAGCATCACAGTTATTAACTACGATCTGTCGAGGATAATGTGCGGGAAAGATGATAATGTGCGGGAAAAAGAATAGTCCTTCAGGTAATTACCCTGAATTTCGGTGGTTGCCAAAGGTTGAACCCCGAATGGGGAAGGACAAGGCATAGCAGCAGGCCAAGACAGCTTTAGTCGCAGAAGTTCAGGCAGATCCAGATTCTATACTAGCAGCACATTATTATTACACATTCATTCATTCTGCATTTGCTGCTTTCTGCAGTATTTGGCTTTCTTTCGAGTGGTTTTCAGACAGTCTCAGAATCCTCTGGTTCTTTGTGAGTTTTTGTGTTGAAAATGGAAGGAAAAGAAGAAGACGGTAAGCTTGGGGCGAACAAGTATTCCGAGAGGTAGCCGCTGGGGACTGCGGCGCAGACGAGGGAAAAGGATTACACGGAGCCTAGTCCGGCGCCACTGTTCGAACCCGGGGAGTTCCCGTCATGGTCCTTCTAGAGGGCGGGTATTGCAGAATTCATGGCGAATTTCTTGTTTCTTTACATCACGATCCTCACGGTCATGGGTGTCAAGAGGGCCCACAATGTTTGCACCGATTCTGTTGGAATTTAGGGGATTCCATGGGCCTTTGCGGGAATGATCTTTTGTCTCGTCTACTGCATAGCAGGAATCTCAGGTGGAAAAATTAGCCCAGCAGTGACCTTTGGGCTGTTCATGGCCAGAAAGCTGTCTCTGCCCCGGGCTGTGTTCTACATGATATGCCAGTGCTTGGGAGCCATCTGTGGCTCTGGTGTTGTGAAGGGATTCATGGAAGGTGAGTACCAGACGAATGGTGGAGGTGCTAACTCTGTGGCTCACGGCTACATCAAGGGAGATGGGTTGGGGGCTGAGATTGTGGGTACCTTTGTTCTGGTCTACACCGTTTTCTCTGCTACCGATGCCAAACGAAGCGTCAGGGACTCTCACGTTCCTCTTCTAGCACCACTTCCAATAGGGTTTGTAGTTTTTCTGGTTCACCTTGACACAATTCCCATCACTGGAACTGGCATCAAACCTACCCGAATCTTGGGAGCTGCCATCATCTACAACAAGTCTCATGTTTGGGATGACCATTGGATTTTCTGGGTCGGTCCATTCTTGGGCGCTGGCTTGGCAGTTTCTTACCAGCATCCGAACAAGCAGATGCACCAGGAACAAGGGAAGTTAGGTCCATAGAGCTAAAGGCAGATCCTTCACCACTCGAAATGGGGGTGCTTCCTTGCAGCCTTGAGCGAAAAAAGAATTAGATGGATGGAATGATCAAAGGCGCTGCTCATTTTCATGTGGCCGGTGCATACACCAATCTCATGCTTTGGAAGCACTGCAAAGAAAGTATTAGTGGAGAGAGTTTTAAAAAATGGCGTGTATGCGGCCATGATTGGTACTCCATTTCCAATCCAGAATTTGGGAAACAATTTTGCCAAAGCCATATTCAACTGCCAGTTACTAACAACCTTCCACTCACAGAGAATGGAGATATGATCACATCCATCTCATTCGGCTTTGAAATAACACAGAATGTGGACACCAACAGAGATCGAACCTGGGGTGCTTGTTTGGACAGTGAGGGTAGTTGTGGTTATGACACTCTGAAACCCACAACATTTCTTTGCTACTGTTCCGATGGCAGCTCGAATCTAGACAGATGCCCTGGCAATATCACTGGTACATTTCCTGACCGCCTTCTACCCTCTTTTATTGCAAACCCCAATGCTTAAATTGTCACAATATTGAAAGAGGTATCGAGTATTCTCCCAATTCTGCAACTATTCTTGAACCCAAGGGTATCTGCAGATGTGTTCCCGTATGTGTTCTTAAACAATTCCAAAAGGGATGGACAGTCAATCACCCACCCACATTCTGTCTTAGAGTCATGTGCGGTTGTCTCGTCAATAACAGCTGGCAATGGTAATTGGATGTTGCTGCTAATAAGAACCTTATTTTTTCGTTGGCTTATCATGAAGTGAAGGACTGTAATGTCTGAACTTCAATTTCTATGAAAAATTACGATTTATCACATAAGAATGATCAATAATGCTTCAAATGATTCAATTATTCTTTGGTCAATTACTATTCCGGGTTGAAGCATATCCATATAGAACATTCAGTTTTCACCGCTAGATAGCAAGTTAAATGAAGGGTTTATTCTTCCAATTGAGTTCCAGTTAGCTTCCTAGAGTGACTTTTTAATGGACTGGTTAGTTTTAAGTTTGAACATTGTACATTTAATGTGGGATTTCTAGGAATGGTTTCCATTTTTTGCTGGGTTTACTATATTGTTCATTTGGATGTAGTGGCAGAAACATTTAAAAAAATCACACTTACTATATTAAATCATTATTGCTTTAAATAATTGCTTCCAGCCCTTGTATATGGCTACAAAATCATAGGTACAATTGGAATTTCCCATGTTCAACGTCTCAGTGGATTTTTCCCTTAGTTAAATTTCTCTGGCACAAATGTTAAAAGAGATAGGATGCATTCACTTCTCAATGTGTCGTGTATTCAAAATTTTGTTCTTCCATATATGTCTTTCTGGTACCATAAATGAACTGTGCAATTTGACATTTTATGGGAAGACCTGTCATCTCAAGAACATCTCTCTTTGCCAGCATCAAGGGCATACTGTCAGCTGCATTCAAAGAGGTATGTTCTAAATGATTTTGAAATCCACTGATGTTTATAGCATAGTGTCTTTCATATCTGCAATTAGTTTATTTCTGAACATGCTGTCCATTTTATATTTTTGTCAAATCATTTACCATACACCGTGGAAAAGTGTTTTGCTTCAAATACATTTCAATATTTATTTTTCTGTTTTCGATATAAAAAGAGAATCACTGGTCACTAATTAATGCTATGTAAGTCTTTTGTCCAGTATGCCCTTTGCTTTAGTCAGTCAGGGAATCCAATTTTTTACTGTCATGGAAAATTCTTCAGACCTGACTTGGTGTTCAGTTCAATATAGATATAGCTATGATAAGTTTTTTCGAATAGGCTGTAGATGTAGATAAGCTTAGTGTGCGAAAATTCACAGTACCAAAAATTACACAGGAGCTTCCTTAGCTACTCTGATAACAAGTGGGTGATATCAGCTACAAATTTTGTTTTATACCAAATTTAATAACAATGAATATGAACTTTGTAAGTATTTCCATGTTACAAAAGTGTACGACTCGTTTCACCGTATGCTGAAAATTATTTCCTCTCTGCGCAAGACTAACATCCTTTTGTAGTATCTGAGCATTGCAGTACATGAAAAACTACCTTCGCTATTTCATGGCACCCTCTCAGGGTTTTCCACACCCATAAACTCTGTACAATCATAAGGTTTAAACCCTGCAAGCTTTCCGAGCTCGTGTACAGCTTCTATGTCATGCTCCAGCCTTGCAACTATCTCCATTATAAGGGATGCCAAGGCGTCCATTGGAAGTGCCTCGGAAAATTATAACACATATATGTCTTTCATGGAAAGACAACTGGTGGTTGATACAGTACATTTTCTTTCATATTCTATGTCATGTCTTCTAGCCGGAGATTCCAGCTCTTCTGAGAACAGTTCAAAGCTCGATTGGTGTTCGTCTTTAACATAAATGAGTTTGTGCTTGACATCTTTGAATATCTGTATAGGTTGATGATCCAGGTCTTATTCAGTTTGAGTGGGATTTACATTGAGATTTATGGTCTTTGCAATTGAAATACATTGATTTTTTCATCAGAATGGCTAGGTGGAGTGGAACATTTTCGACTGACGACAGAATGTCGTTTTGAGTTTTTGTACTGCATTAGCTCTCCATTAGGATTTGTGAGGGAGGGCATTGCTCCATGCATCTTATGCTTTCTGCTAGTTGTCGCAGGACATGGGCTACCTGGGAGCCCACTTTGGTGAATGCTTTCTCGATTGCCGCTATGGTAAAGTGAGATGCCTGAAGCATAAATGGGGATGGGACATTATTAAAGTCTAGACTCAAGATGGATAAAGAATATTTGAGGCCTATATCATTTAGTATTCGTAGCTGTTGCAGTACGTTTTTTAACTTGTATTTGGCAGGGATAGCCTGATTTAGAGATGAATTTGCAACATTCATGATTTGTCTTTCTGTTTTCATAATGGAATTCAGGAAAATACTAGATAGTCTTGTGCCGATGCCAGGATCCCCTTCATGATTTTAGATCTTTTCATGGGATATGAT
Source organism: Pinus albicaulis (assembly GCA_034641835.2). Lineage (NCBI taxonomy): Eukaryota > Viridiplantae > Streptophyta > Pinopsida > Pinales > Pinaceae > Pinus > Pinus albicaulis. The sequence continues at coordinate 407,535,599 of CM076581.1, read as the reverse complement.
ACTTTGAATATCCATAATGACACTTGCTGAAATATACATCGATGCTTGCTTAAGATTGCTCATATTATTGATTGGGCTGGAACTAAAACAACACTGTCCATTCTCACTATTGATTCTTTTACTGTATTTTCTCTTTTGACCTAGCAAAGCGTGGGGTTCAAATATTTTTCTTGATACCCAAGTTCTCACCGTGGCTGAAAAGGTTTGCATGGATTATTATGTCACCATTGATTCTTTTACTATATTTTCTCTTTTGACCTAACAAAGCTTGGGGTTCAAATATTTTTCTTGATACCCAAGTTCTCACCGTAGCTGAAAAGGTTTGCATGGATTATTATGTCAGCCAGGTTTCTGATATGATTTCTTTTGCAGTTTTAAACATGTGTTGGTTTGTTATATTAGATAATAGCTCTGTGCAGGTGCTAAAACATATGCAGATTAGCAGTGGAATGAGCAGATGAAACCCTTCTGACAGGTTAAACAGTGAGCAGAGATGGCAGAGGAGTTACTCTGAGCAGGGCAGACGTGCCTAAATTTGTCTCGGATACCATGTCAGGCCAGATGAGATAACTCCCAAAGCTCTGATAATTTTTCCATTAACCAAACACTCATATATATACAATGATGTCGTCACCTTACTTCCAAGGTCCAATGTCTCTACCTATTTGTTTCGTATTTTCATATTCACATAATTATAAAATATTTACAATTTCACCCAATCCCTAATGATTAGGTCTCTAACAATTTTCAATTCAAAGTGGACCAATTGTTCCTGATTTTTAGGTAGGCCTTTTCCTTCATGCTGGTCCATGTCATCCCCCATATCTCAAATCATTGAAGTTTGAATGTTGGATTATTGTTTTGGAAGAACTGTGTTTCCAATTCCAGAATTCAGCTTGCCAACTTTGCCTCAAATGCATGATATGAATTTCACCATTTCACTGTTGTTTTTGAAAGGGGGTTGTGTACTTTTTTCTTGGGCATTTGTAGTCGTGTTTCATTCTGAGTGTATGCCAATGCAACATTCTTAGTATTGGTTGTTTTCTCTTCCTAAAAAGGTTACGGGCTTCATCTTTACTGTTATACGTTGTGATTTCTCTGGTGGACAGTTTTTTATTATGTAATTGCATGGAAGAGATATTGATCTCATATCTTGTAAATTGTTTGCTTTAGAACACTCTTTTGCCTCTTTGTTTTTGATCGAGTCTATCAAATTTGAAGTGTTTATTTTGAGAAAATTTTGTGCGACTTTTTTCCATACTGAAACAACACATCCTCGAGTAGTCACAAATATAGGAGTACGGGTTTGACTTACCATTCTATTTATAGGTTATGACAAGATACCAATGACAGATCTGATAGGCCTGCAAGGAGGACTGAGTTATAGGGATGAGATGCGGTTATGAATTTCTTCGTTGTCATCCTTGGAGAGTGATATTGGTTCAGCTGTAACACCAAGTTTTGCAACCTTGAACAGAGCATTGACTGAGTTATACAGATGAGAAGTCATTATGAATTTCGAATTTGAATAATTTGAATCTAGATCCTATAGCATGGGTATACTTGGCATCTTGACTTGATGCCCTTGAATGTCCAACACCAATGTCCATAACCTGTGCCTGTGGAAGTGGCTGCAAACAAGCCATGATTAGTTCCGTCCACGATAGAAGTGGGAGCATCACTACATAGATCAAAATTAGGTTTTAGGCTAGTTGTAGGGCTTTTTTTTATAATTAAGTTCTAGGAGGATCTGCACCAGTGCAAAACCAGTCAAACGGCTGGTTTTAATTGATTTTGTATTTTACCAGCCAGATCTGACCAATTTTGACCAGTTCAGAATAATACCTGTCAATTCTGCTTTTGAGAGGCTGGTTCTGACTGGAAGCCTCCCAAAACCAATCTTTCCATCTGATTCTACCAGTTCTGGTAACATTAGTTTGTGTGCAGATCTCAAAAGCACAATGAAGAATATACCATGTTAACAAGATTTTGTTTCCGAAACAAAATTGTCATTATTTATCAGTAATCTTTTGTTGATAAACTCGTAGCCAGTCTTTGTTGGCAAACTGTTGCCTCTCTTTTCTCTATGTTATTGGAGTTCATGTACTCTAGGTACTAAGGAGATGCTTTCTATTTGTCTCCTTAGTGTCAATTGCAAATTTCTTACAGCAGAACAGCAGAGCTTATCCAGTCTGAATTTTTAACTGTGAAACTCAAAATTATATTTCTGATAATTAAGTTCTCTTTTTTTTTTGGTAAGGTTAAGTTCTATTCATATATCAAGATAATGCAAAATATTTGGTTTTGGTTTTCCCTGGTATGCCACTTGGGAAACCATACGAATGACAAAACCATAATTAATTTAGATTACCTTGGCAGAAAGGGTTGTTGCAGCTAATTGTTTTCTTAGGCCATAGATTGGGCCTTATAGGACAAATTGTTGTGCTTTACGCTTTTACTATGGATTGGCACCATAAGAGACTAAGATGACAGGAATTTTTTTATTGTGGCCCTAATAGTTAGGTTGGGTCTTAGTATACTTGGCCTTTTTATAAAGTCATTCTTGTAACTATGGATTTGTTGTTAAATATGTAGGAATGATATACATGTATTTTTTACACAACATTCCTTGTTGGAACATGTAGGACCTGGAATGAATTCCACAACTATGAATTCCTGCTCTTCAAAGGCCAAAGAGATTCCTACTATAGCTATCCCATTGGAATCTAGAAATCATGTCCAACAAACCGAGCCAGACAAGGTCACAACCTCTAATCCTTCACCACTTGCATCCACACCCAATTCAAAGAACTGCTTCTGTTCACCAACCTCTCACGCTGGATCATTCTGCTGCCACCTACATCAGTCCTTGCAAAAACAGTGGAGTATAGGCAGTAACAGGCTGCCATCACCTCCTTCTGAGGAAGAATGAGTCTCTTCCACAGTGACAATTACAAAAACAGTTGAAGAAAATTGGCTTTCACGAAGAATATCTGAATGTTGTTTCATGTCTACTAAATATATATAAGCAACTTTATTATATGTCTTGACTGAGTTGTTTAATCTGAATACTTTCCTCCTCATTCTACTACTCAACCAAATCTCCTGACCCAAAAAAACTGGATTTGGATTGTACCTAATACACAAATAAACCCCCAAAAAAACTGGATTTGGATTGTACCTAATATACAAATAAACCCCAAAAAGAAATCTATGTATGCAGGTTTTATTTTAAGAATACTAAGGTAAAATGTCTGCCTGAAATTCATTTTTGTGAAGATTACATCTTCTCAGGACTGGTACACACTCTTTGTTTAATATTTATTAGCAAAATCAAAAGAAGTGGAAACAGAATTTTCAAAATCACTTTTAAACTACAGGGATTACCGGTATTCATCTTCTTTAAGATATTCTACCAATACAAGAGACTTTTACCTGTTGAGGCCACAAACATAGAACCTTGATCATTTATGGGCTATATGCTCCAAATTAATACTAAACAATAGATTGACTCACTTGAAAAAGGTTTTCATTTGGTAAGTTAAAGCCTATAACTTATTTTAACAGTGTGGAAGATTCACAAAATACTGACATATGCATACGTTGTTTTTAACTTGTTGGAGACTTTTATTCAAAAGCTTATTGGGTTGGAGTAATTGTCACATTCATTTTATTGAGAATCAATTATGTAGATTGTTCCATAAAGCTTCAAAAAAATTGATTACAAAACTCAGGGTTTTCATTTCTTTTAATTTGTATGAATTTATGGTAGGAGTTTAATCAACAGGCAACAGGCTTGATTCCTTCTGTTCCAACTTTCCAAACCCCCCCAAATGACGAGATTGAAAATTTATTGTTTCCCCATGTGTATTTGTTTTAAGTAAAACGCTAATTGAAGGCAGTTATTATTTGGCAGGGCTATGGATTGACAGAGTCTAGCGGGTCAATATCATTCACTGAAACAGATGAAGAAAGCAGACATTACGGAACGACAGGCTTGCTTGCAGCTAATGTTGAAGCTAAAGTGGTGGGCACAGCCAGTGGAAAAGCTATGCCTCCTAACCATAAGGGCGAGCTCTGGTTACGGGGACCTGCAATCATGAAAGGTGTGATCATCTCATCTTTTCCTAGGCATGAGAATTTTTAACAAATTTGTAGGCATTTTTATATTGTAGTCCCTTTTCAAATGTTTTGAATTTGAGAGACTGATTTGAATAGCACCCCTATTCACCTGGACCACTAACTGGTTTGATTTGTTGGATTTACCACTTATTGAGCTAATAAATATTTTTGAAGTTTTATCTAGCTTGTAACACACAGTTTCTCTGCAACATTAGTTGATGCCCCTACTCCTTTACGCATTGATCCAAAGATAATTGCATACATGTTACTTATTGAAGCATGCAACTCTCTGTCTTTTGGGTTTGTATGGTAGGTATCCTAATGATGAAGCAGGTGAAATACCAATGGCATTTATTGTGAGGAAGTCTGACAGCAATCTCTCCGAAGAAGATGTAAATTTTTTTGTTGCAAATCAGGTAAATGAAACACTGAGATATTTAGTTTGTGAACTTGCCTGCTCTCAACCTAAAACTTTGGTTTCTTTTGTTGGAGATCTGCTAATTTCCAAGCAAAAATATCTTTTGTGTGCAGGTTTCGCCATACAAGAGGATATGTCGTGTAGCATTTGTCAATCAATTCCCAAGTCCCCCACCGGAAAAATCTTAAGAAAAGATTTGATTCATGAGGCTCTGTCCACCTCCAGATTGTGACTCCCACAGAACAACCTTTAATATTTGTGAAGCAATCATCTGCTAGTTTTTTATTTGAAGTTTGAACAGCATTTTTTTATTCAAACAGCGTATTTTAAAAGTGTGTCTAGCTGGTATAATCTCACAATGTTGGTTATAAGCATCGATCAATTTGTTTGATCTTTTGTGCCACTCAGGGTATAATGTTGTAATTGACTTCCTTGGCAGTTTAAGGTATAGATAATGGAAGAAAACTAAACATTTTATTATCATTTCCCTTTGCTTTATCATACCTGCTTTTGTCATTTGTCTACAGAACAACTAAACATATCTACATTCTCTGTTTACATCAAGTCTTGGATATGTTCATCATTAATTTTAGCATCATGTTGACAGATGAAACTTGCAGCACCCAGAGAGATCATTTCTCTGGTTGGTGTGCAGAACTTATAACACTTTGATCCTACTTGTGGTATTACAATCAAATACTCATGGAAATAGAGAAAGTTATGAAGTTATGAATCTAGGCTTGTTTTCATTTTATGAAAAGTTGATTTTTATTGTGAGTTCGTGACATTCATGAGGATTCAAACATTACTCTACAATTGTTAGATAGCCACCTTATTCAGTTATGCGGAAAAGAGGAAATGAGTCAACTGGTATGACACATGATCCGATGGCAACTGTTGTAGAGAAAACACAATTTCTAGAAGAATCATCTGATCACAAGCTTGTCTTGGAACATTTGACTTGGGTTTGTCATATAATCCCAATCACCTTTATTATAATTCATTGGAATTTGGTTGGCTTCGTTTCCTTTTGTGTCTATACTTGTGGTTTTGTATTGAGGTTGAGATTATTTGGGTTCGCTGTCAGTGTTTTTTACTTCTGAGAATGCTTTGTTTTTGTTTTGCTCTAATTATGTGTTGAACATTTTTAAAAAATCAATGCTTCTTATACAATTTCAAGGACTGTCATAACTCCTCACATAATTCTTTAAAGGGTGCTAGCTCATTGGAAGAGCACCTGCCATGCAGGAGGTTGGTGGTTCGATTCCATTGCACCCTAACATGAATTATTCAATGATATTGTTGATTTTTTTAATTAAATATTTTTATATTGATTTATTTTAATGGTGAGATATTTTTCTGGAGTCATTGTTTTATATTGTCTCTAGAAAGACAATAGATAGGATTAAAGACATTGTCTCCATAAAGACAAATATGTCTTTAATTCCAACTACTGTCTTTGGAGAGACAAAAATGAAATTGTCTCAAGTTGAGACAATTTACCCAAAAATTGTCTTAAAACCCCTTTTTGTGTTGTAGTGCAACTATTGTCTCTGGAGAGACAAAAATGCTTGTGTTATATATTGTCTTTATAGAGACGATATTTTAAGACGATTTAATTTTAAGACAATTTAATTTGGAGACACCCGCTTAAAGACAATATTTAAGACAATACACAAGTTTTCTTTTGTCTCAAATTAAGACAATTTACCCAAAAATTGTCTTAAATATTGTCTTAAAACCCCCCTTTATGTTGTAGTGTTTGTTGGTCTTCATGGTGGTTCTTGGCCATTATGTAGAGAACTTGTTATTTCGTTTGGTTTCCTTTTCGTTTGGGCAAATGTTGGTCGCAACGCTACACACTAAGCGCGGTTGTATGTGTACTAGTTGTGGTAATTTTGTATGGTTGTGATGTTGGTATAATGGGTATATCCCTTGTGTTTGAAATTCGTTAGTGGCATTTGTATATGGGTATTTTGGTTGTAAATTTTGTTTGGGATCATTTGGTATTGAGACAAGCATATTATAGCCTTGGCATGAATGTAATTTGGGATATGAGAGTTTATAATTTTTTTAGTGGACATGAATACTCTTTGATATGGTCATCAATTACAACATGTTGAGAAGAGGCTATATTCTCCATAATCATTCTAGAAATCCATGTATATCTCCATATCTGTAATAGACATTGTCACCACTTTTACGATATTAATATTTTCTTTAACCTATAATTTTTCCAGTGAACGAGCATAAGCTCTTATTCTTTATTCTTTAAAATATTTCTAAATTCAAATCGCCTATGAAAATATCCTTAATATTTAGCATCCCATAAAAAATAAATAGTGTTTATTATTTACAATGGGAGCCTCTACGGAATGCGGAAAGTCTGGGTGGGTTGTATGGAGAGCACCGCGGGTTCTCTCCTCGCGGCCACAGATCACGACGACCATGACGATGTTGCCAGCACCGACGACTATTGTGCTCTGCAAGGCTGAGGAGGAAGCGGAGGGGGCGATACTATCATTCTACCCTTCCATTCGTAATTCCAGTCATATTTGTTTGAAAAAGTTCAATCATTCTGTAGCATAAAATGTTGAAAATAAACAATAAAAAAAGACAAGCTCTAGTATTATACCCTCTTGGGTATTTGTTATGCTTCTTCAACATTAAATCCTAAGGATATAGTTGTCATTAAGGTATTTATGCATATTTATTATGATTCTTCAACATTAAATCAAGGATATGGTGGTCATTCACGTATTTATGCAGATGGTAGAAATTTAATGAAGAAAATTATTTGAAATGGGAAGGATTTACCTTTCCGGTGGTTAGTTTGGTCATATTATAAAAATAATAAATTAAATTCAAATTAATTTTATTGATATAATTTTAAATTAGAATCAAATATCAAACTCTAACTAGCAATAAATTGAAAACACTTTTAAATTGATTGTCACATTATATTTAAAGTCCAGTTTATTTTCGATGGAAATTTGAAGTATTCGTTGGAGTGGGAATATACTGGGTATTTGTTACTTTGTGATTTATATTTAATATTTGTATTTTATTTTTTATTATTATTTTTTTATTTTTTCATTTTCTATTATATTTAGATTTAAATATTTTTTATGTAATAATGAATAATAATTAGTAAATTATAATGATGTAATTAATTTTTTGGGGGATGTTGGTAGGATAATAGGTGTTTATTTTAAATATTCATTTTCACTTTATTTTTTTATTATCATTATAATTTGTATCATTTTTTCATATTATCAATATTATATTGGATGATAAAAATTATAAGCAAAATATTATATGAATAGTTCGAACTGTTTCTTCTCTCATACAATCTCAATGCCAATGGAGGGGTTAACTCTTTTTTTTTGGTGGGTTGTTCAAGTAATTTATTTTCTTGGGTTATTTTATGTGTCTTTTAAGATGTCGTTTCATGAGTGTGTTAATGGAGGGGTTAACTCTCTCTGTGGGTTGTTCAAGTAATCTATTTTCTTGGGTTATTTCATGTGTCTTTTAAGATGTAGTTTCATGGAGGTGTTTTTGGATTATCAAGAAATAGTTCTTTCAAAAATGTGGTTTAGAAAATTTTCTCAAGTGTTTTTTGTGGTGTAAGAAGTTCTCGTTATTTTTATCTTTATGGGTGTTAAAGGTGATGAAGAAGTTGAAGTTTTTTATGAGCCTACGTTTGGTTTGTCTTTTCAATAGCTTTTGGCCTTAGTTAACCCATCTCCATGGTTGGATCTTGAAGTCTTGGATCTATTGATGAAATGAGTATGTTTTCATCTACACCTATGCAAGTGACATTTTTTATCATTGATTTTGACATTGTCAAAGACTCTCATTCTTTGTTGAATCCCATGGTTTAGGGGAAACTCAAATGTGCCCCTAAAGCCCTAGTCTCCATCTTTCAATTGTTTGATCAATTCTTTTTTTCAACGCTTGTTTGGGTGCATCTCCCAATTTTTCCCTTACATTTTTGGGGTTCAGTCCCTCCTTTATTGTGATTGGAATAGCTCTTGAAAATCTTCATTTTGCATCTCGTGGAATTGGAAAGAGATTGCATTTCAATATATGTTTGTAGTCTGCATGGAAGTGGATTTCAATGAAGGGTTCCCAACATAAATTATGTTGATAGGTAAAAAATTATAATTGTTCCTAGAATCTAGACTATAAAAGTTTCTTTGAATGCAATAAGTTCTTCGAAACATGACACATTGTAGCTCATTGTCCTAAATGGTTTAGGAAAAGCAAGAAATATCGAATAAATCAACCTAGTGGGTAGCTCTCCAAAAAACCATGAGATAATCTCACATTTCAATGGTTTATCACAACCAACATATCCTTCAATTTAATAAAATCCTATACCTTAATAAACTCAATAATAATTGAATCCCAAAACTTGAATATTGACTGACCTCAGAGTCTCATGATTTGGGAAAGAAACATAAAGCTAGTTATGTCCTTGGATTATGTCGCATTGGGTTTCCCTAAGTCAAGGAGTTGAGGCTCAATAATAAACAAACCCATCACATCAAGAAAATACAAGAATGATAGAAATAGCAAGGACCATAACAAATGACAAAGAATTTTAGACAAGTGAATAAACAAGGACTTGAACAAATCTAGTAGCAAGTTTAGACAAAATTATCAAAGAAGATGAAATTCTCAAGAACATTTCAACTAATAGTGGCAATAAATCGAGTAATTATTTAAATTAATTATGTATTTTATATATCTCTTAGTGTGTAGCCGATTTGTAAGAATTTATTCATATCACAAATTTTAGATTCTAATTCTATTGGGTATCAATTGTAACAAAGTACCATGGAAAATTTTAGGGGCTAATATTCATAGATGGGCTAATTTTCCATGGTTTTTCTAAAAAAAAGATTCGTCAATTTCCATTTTTTTTATAAAAATGATTCAGCCCAAATTTTACAATATCAAATTATTTTACATTAAAAATCACCAACATTATATAGAAAATATATATAATATCATTATAAATTTGAAAAATTTTACAAATACATCAATAAACATTTTATAGTTTTCATATTAGGGACTAGTGAGATTCGCCATTTTTTAAACTTCAAGATACTTTTCCATCCTTAAAATTATCCCCGCAAAGTACTAACCTTTCAATTTTAATATCAACCCCTGAACCTTAAACCTTGAAAATATCTTTATTTTCTAAGAATCAAATCTAACTTTTAAATTGTATTATCCACCTTGATATTTATTTTTTAAAATCAAATCCTTTTTGACAAGTGCTCTTTATAAAATGATAAAAAAAGTTATCATAATCATTTAAATATTTAACTTTTCAACTTTTCTTGCTTATCACAAGACTATAAAATAATAGAAATGTATTAGAATTTGTAAAGTTTTATTTATTTTTTAAATTTTTTTTATCATAAAAAAATTATATATATATAGATACAAATTTTTTTTTCTTTTGCCTTAGTGGAAAGGGGAAATATCATGTGCATAGTGTTTAGGGAGTTGTCGGTATGTTGTTATTCTTTTCCCTTGGGAAAGTTGAAATATAATATTCATGGAGTCTAAGAATTGATTCAAATAATCAAGAAAATGTTTATGCACTTCTCCAAGGCTTAGTTTAGGCCTTCGCCTACAATCTAAATAATCTGGTGATTATTAGAGATTCAAGGATTTAAATTTGATATCTTGACGTAGATAACTTCACATGAGAAATTAAATTGAGGAGTATACTCAAGAGAATTATGTTGGAAATGTTGTCATTGATGGCAAAGGAAATGACAAAGGAGGAGCACTTGAAACAACAACAAGGCAAAGAGAGCATGAAACATGAAGGTGAGGTAGTTTTATAAGGGTTAGTTGATTTCACTTGGAGATCCTGGAAAGGCATCAAAGACATCAAGGAAACAGAGGCAAAGGAGATGGCAAAGGAGAGAGCTGCTAGGGGAGAGACAGGGTAATTAATTGAAGGGCCAATTGAATATCCCAGCCAAGACCAGGAGGGCTTTTGTAGTTGATTTCACTTGTATATGTTGATGAAGAACTATGGAATTATGTGTATTGGATCCAATGGATTAATGGCAATATCGTAGTAGGGTTAGTGTGAAAATGTGTATCATTGGATGAATTAGTGACTTCGTGTGACTTATAATCGTGAAGAATCGATCACCGTGCATATTCTCGTTTGTTTAATCGCTCGACTCACAGTGTATATAGGACAAGTTGTATGCATTCTAGAATGAACCAAAAGTGTGAACCCATTGCGAAAGTTGAGAGAAAGGCGCTATAATGGTTTGCGGTAAATCGGGGTTTTAAGTTACATTTTGAGATCACGGTTTATAGAGCATTCGAAAGAGGAGATTACACGTTCTGCCATGTATTTTCATTCAATATTCATTGAGAATTTAATTACACTACAACAACGAAATACAAACCTCGAATGCAAAGAAGACAGAGTGAGAAGTAAGGGCTTTGAAGAATGCGAAATACAAACCTCGAATGCACATTGTAATTACCGTTAGAACTCGTTGGCTTAGCATGTGAAAATGCCAAAGAGTGCAACGAGAGTGTTAAAAGGAAAATTGGGGGCATACTCGTATCATTACTCGTCCTACAGAAAAAAACACCCAAAATATACTAAAAAATCAGTGGTGAAGTCGTGTTTAAACGAGAGATCCGGACTTTCGAGTGAACCGAAAAGCAAAAGAACGATAGGGGTATGTATATGGTCGAAAGAAGTTGGTAAATATATAATCTAGTTATAAGGCGAGGTTAATGCACAAACTATGTATTTAAGCGAAGAGTGGAGGACAACAAACATTGAAGAGTCGGGATGGAACCTTGAGCCGAGAAAGGAGCGGAACCATGACTTCAGTGAACAGAGAAGCGGTTTTGAACCAATAAACCAGTGGTATTCACGCGAGAATTGAAGCGATGAAGTGGTTTTTGCAATGGGAACGCAATATGCGTCGTGAGTAGGACACGTGTCCTCGAGCGCGTTTTACTAATACAACATTTTTCACGTGAGTTTTGTGAATTATGTGCCGTGCACTTAATCTGCGTGATATTGCGTGAGGACCATCGGATTGAGGTTTGTAGCATGATAAATTTTGACCCGTTAGATCCGCTTTCGACATTTAGTCAAGGTAAGTTGGTCGTTGGGCCCAAGAAAGTCATTTTAACATGTGCTAAAATCAAATTTTAAAAATATTATGGTCGCATGGGTTCTTATGTATTTGTGTTGAGATATAAATCCAAAGCAAGGGTTTATTTATAATGACTCTTAACATTTGAATAGAGAGCATGATATATATGAATATATGTTGAGATATGTTATGAGTCGAATGTTATAATATGGAGTCATGACGCATATTAACTTATGTGGAAAAGGAAAAGTTTTATTGTTGGTTTATTATATGTCATATAGACCAACAAATAATGTGAATTACTCTATAGCTCGAGCCTAATACATCGCATTGGAAAATAGAGCATAAGGGTTTATAAAGTCTGTAGGGACCCAGCTTTAAGGGTTAGCGTTGGTTGTTCAAAGTAATATAAAAATCCAAGGTTTATTAAAAAAGGTTTTATAATAACACCGAGAGTTATTTTATGTTTGATTAAAAGATAGTTGTACAGAAGATAGTTATGCAACTACAATAAACAGGGGAAAATTAATATAGTGAAACTGAAAAATTGAGGTGTGGTGTTTATTGAAAAGAGAGAGAGGAAAACGAGAGAAAGCGTAATTGTTGAAATGATTCAAAATTTATACTATAATTGAATGAAAGTTTGTAATTGTTTACATTGTTTGTGATGTAATTGGCAAGTCTCTGGAGAAAAAATAAAATCCCATCGTAGTTGAAATGGATACATTTGTCTCAATGAAATTGATAAAAGAGAAGAGAATGCGGAATTGAAGAAAAAGAAATAATCAAGCAAATATGAAGATTGGAGTTCAAAGACAGTAGGTATAACGAGTGTATATCCAAGTTAAATCAAAGCAAATGTTTCTTTTATGAAAAAGAGGGAGTTGAAGTTTCCTTGCAAGTTGTAGCTTATGAATTTGAGGTTGGAGCCTCCGCAGGTTGGTGCTTACGGAAAATCAGTGGTGAGAGGGAGTTAGGGGCTTGTCTTTTACATCACAACAATAATAAGATGTGGTTTTCTCCTTTATGGGTTTCCACGCATATCTCGTTGTCTTTGTGTGTGATGTCTATGTGTTGATATGGTTATTCGATCCCGCTTTAATATTTATTGCTCTTGTCATAATTCTGATGTTACATTATCTTAACTTTTCTACACATATAAGTTTGTTTCCATATGAAATTGATCATGAAATATGAATTGTAAATAAGTTTAATTGAAAAGTTTTAAAAGATTCTTGAAGGTGTTAAATCGATTCACGCACACACACCCCCCTCCCCCCCTCCCTCTTAGTTTAACTAAGGTTTCAACAAATTAAACACATCCTAACTAATTTTCAATACTCAATATCATATGTTATGCTAGCATAATTATGAAGTGGATAAAATGGCCAAGAGGGGAACAAGCTTGGCTATGGTAACCTTGTGGATTAATGTGAAAGAGGAACAATGTTGTATTCCTTAATGAAGTGAATTTTGCATTTAAATATTAAAGGGCCAAATGAGGGTAGGTTGCAGGCAGTACCATCATATTTCATGAAGCATGCATAAGGTATGCTTTACCACCAAAAGAATTGAATGAAAAGGGAATCAAAGATCCTTGTTGTATCTCTCGTAATTGTGAAAAGGGGAAAGGGGTGTGAGCATAATAAGTATGTCATTTGTGTTTCGTGGGAATTTGTGGGATTTGTGTATATACTACAAACTAGCTCAACTCATGTTGGTCATCCTTGCATTATGAGATTTGTTGGCAATTTGGCCTAGATACAATCGACAACCCATTCAATGCATCAAAATTTTAGGATTTTGGAAACCAAATTGAATTGGAAAGAAATGCATGGATTGGAGTTTATCCCTTGCATCGTTATAAACATTTGGAAAGGATGGTGAAGCTTCGATGTAGAATTTGGAATCATAAAAAATTGTTCCTAATAAACTCTTGTGAATTTGAGAAGAGGAATGTATTATGGTAGCATTATGGCTATATATATTATGAGGTCACTCCTAGTTTGTTCCTTGCGGGAAGAAGTCAATTTGGTGCAAATGCAACATTCAAGATTAGTTCATAATGGATGTATTCATGTCATGAGATCTGCTAGTAGCAAGGCTTGAATACAATTCACGGTCCATTCGATGTATCGTTCTATTATAAGTATGGAAATTAGCCACAATTGGAAGGAAATTTCAAGATCGATGATTATCCCCTATGTAAATTGGGAAGGCTACCTGAGTGTCAATGCAGAAATTGGCATCATTCATCACTATGGATAGCCCCGTTTTACCTATGCTAAAGCAACATGAGATTTTTTGAAGGTCCCTAAGGGTCCTTTGTCAAAGAGATCCACCTGTGTAATTGGTAAGAATATCTTGAATATGATTATGGTTATCTTAGTAATTGGATAGTTTCTTTATGAAGGGTTTCTCGCATTGAACACAACTCTTCTCCACACTCACTTCGTCTCTCTACCACAATATTGAATGGGTTTATAATGTGCACATATACGGAAGATGTGCATATATGGAATTTGTTGTATATGCATACTACGGAAGTTGCTACACTGTTATGTATATACGCAAATTTCATAAATGTGCATATATGGAAGTTGTGCATATATGGAAGATATTTACATATATGGAAGTTTTACATATACAAAAGATATGTGCATATACTGAAGTTGTGCATATACAAAAGATATGTACATATACAAAAGAGTTGTGCATATATGGAAGATATGTGTATATAGAAAAGCTTTACAGTAATGTCAACCTCTATATAGGTACAACTTTTCGTATATGTGCATATCTTTCTATATATGCACATATACTAAAAATTGTGCATATATGGAAATTGTGTATATATAAAGGTTGTACATATATAGTGGCTAAATTTGTGCATAAATTATGTATATGTGCAACTTCTATATATGTGAAACTTTCATATATGTGCATATACTAAGCTACACATATACAAAAGTTGAGTATAACTTCAACCTCCATATATGTGCAACTTTTGTATATACACATGTCTTCCGTAAATATGCAACTTTCGTATATGTGCATATTTTTAGTATATGAACAACTTCGTATATGCGCAACAAAAATTTATGCACACACGAAAGATATGTACATATATGAAATATATGTGGATATATGAAAGATATGCGATATAGAAGATGTGCATATATAAAAGTTGTGCAACTTCCATATATGTACATCTTCTATATATGCACATGTCTTTCATATATACACAACTTTTTGTATGTGTGCATATCTTCCGTATATGCATATATTCGTATATGCATTTCTTCCATATATGCACATATATGGAGTTTGATTACGTATACAATAAATGCACATATACAATAAATGCGATATACGGAGGATATGTGCATATATGAAAGATATGCACATATACAAAAAATATGCAAAGTTCTAGAAAAGAGATGGTTCTTGTGATAATTACATAGAAAATAGATGGTTCTAGTGGCCTTGACCACATCTCAAAAAATAAAAATAGATTCTATGCAATTGTAAGAATATTTTAGTGTTAAATATTTCATTTCAAGCATGTAAGGGTGACACTTTTTTTATGTAACTAGCATGTTATGTAAAAATAACACTTACCAATTCCTATGAATTCAAAAAAATATAGGTAGGATTGAATTTTTTCTTTACACATTCTATGAGTTGGTTTCTTTGGTTTTAGCATTCAATTGATGAACTTGGTGGTCTACATTATATGACATCATTATTTCTTTAGTTCCTTATATTATATATAATTTCAATAAGGATTTTAATTATAGTCAACATATTCATTACCATTAAAAATGCACATACTCATAAATATCTCTCTTTTCTCTAGCTTCTAAGGTTATCTCAATTGGTCTAGCACATGGCATCAATTCTCCTTGACGCCTTTAGGGTTTGGCTAAGGCTCCATTAATGAGTTGATGCAAAGTGAACATAATGGTCACGAAATATGTGAACCACATCAAAATAAAGAACTATTTTTTTTCTCTTTCATGATTCTAAAGATATAAACATTTGTATAAATATACATTGAAATTTACATTATTAAAGGGAAAAAAGAAAATTAAGTACATCAACACCTCAAAATCAAACTTTAACGGCTAACCTCTTAATTTTAAAACTTTTTTCAACTTTATTTATTAAAAAAAACTATAAAACTTACATTAAAAATTGCAAAAATAATTATTCACATAAACTAATTTATCATTATCATTATCAGGGATATGCATTATATTTTATAAGAAAAGTAATATCGATGTGAAGTACAATATTTTTTTTAAATACACAACTTTAATACTTTTACATTTTACCTTTTTATATTTTTTTTAATAATGATAAATACATTGTGTCAATGTCTTTTTAATTTCCACTAAGAAAAACCATTTAAAAAATAATAATTTTAGTTTACCCCACCCATAATTTTTTTTAAACATACAATTTTAATAGTTTTACATTTTATCTTTTTATATTTTTTTAATAATGGTAAATACATTGTTTCAATGTCTTTTAAATTTCCACTAAGAAAACCATTTATTTTAGTTTACCGCACCTTTTTGAAGAAAATTGAATTATTATGTTGACTTTGAAGAAAGAAATCATTTCAACGTTGAAATATGATTTTGAATTATTTATATTGACTCTGAAGAAAGAAATCATTTCAATGTTCAAATATAATTATTAATCATTGAGTTGAGAGGCTCATTCTACAATCCAATATGATGTGTAAGGGTGTCCATCCATCATCAAAGTTGAAATTTTTGCTCATGTGGACCAAAATAAAAGAAATAAAAAAATCTAAATAATAATAATAATAATAATACTCATAAAAAAAATCACATGAAGAAATTGGATCCCTTTCAACTCATGTTCATGTTAGATCCATATTTAAAATAGATTTATGTGATATATTTTGATTTAAATGTTGTTGTGGAATTTTTCATGCATTAGCAAAGAGTTGATGGACCTTATTCAATATCATACACATGGGTGGTGGCCACCTACTATTACCTGGCAAATGGCAAATATTCAAGTCACCAATATGAGTTATTATAAAAAAAGTCTTAATTAAATAAGAAATCAATATATAAATTTTAATAAGAGTAAAGGAGACTAATAAAATTAATGAATTTAAAAAAATATAAGAGTGTTATGGTCTCATGCAGCTCATTTAAGAACTTTAGTTTTGTTGTTTTTTTTCAACATGATTTAGGAGATATACAATGTTGGGATTTAAAGTATAAATCATGAAATTTAAAGTATAAATCATACATATGTGGTAATCCTTAGTAAGAAAAGAATTAGTAGTACCAAAACTCAGCAGACCAACTTTTTTTTTAAGAACAAGAGCTTCCTTGGACTTCCTTGTAGCTTAGTAGTACCAAAACTCAAGTACATAGAGCTAACCAAATAGCTTTTTAAGAACAAGTACTTTCTTGTATCTGCTTTCTAGGTCATAATATACAATGTTGGCCTTCAAAATATAAATCATACATATGTGGTAATGCTTCTTAAGAAAAGAAAAAGATCATTGCACCAAAACTCACCATAGAGCCAACTTTCTCTTCTTAAAAATAATTGGAAGTACCTCTTTGCAACTTCTTCCATGTCTCTGATAGACATTGTCACCACTTTTACAACATTAGTTTTTTTCAATAGTATTCAAATTTTCTACTAAACAACCATAAATTCTTATTTTCTCAAGCCTTTTTCAAATTAAAATAACTCTTTGGCAATATCCTTAATACTGGACATCCCATAAGCGTAAAAATTTGGAGTGAAGGCATCCCACCTTCTTCTATCACTGGCAACTCCTCTAACATAGATAGCCAAACAAGTGAAAATATCTCCAATAAACAAAATGCTCCTGTATGACCGAATTCTATGGGAAATTTCCTTAAGCTACAACATCTAATAAGCTCTAGTTGCCGCAAGCTCCTAAGCATGTGTAAAGAAGGTAATTCTTCCAACATCTCACATTTCCACAATGTAAGACGGCCCAGTTTTTTGAAAAGCACAGAAGTTATTATTCAATCTAATCAAATGAGAACAATCCAATAATGTTAGTCTTTTCAACTTTGACATGTTACTCATATCACCGGGTAGGGTTTCCATCTTAGTCAGTGATAAGGTGAGAAAAATTCATTTCAGTCATCTTCCCCAACGTTCCATCAGTAATAGTCTGTCCATTGTTTTCTAATTGTAACCTTTTGAGCTGGGTTAAACTTCCCAAGGTGTTGATGCAGGCGTATTTTTTGTTTCTTTTATCCTTGATGTTGTTCCACAGCACCGGACAACCATAAGTCTCGAGCCGTTGCAAAGATGTCAACCATGAAATGCTTTGAGGTAGATATTGCAAATATTTGCATCCTCTAAGGTCTAGTTTCCTTAGAGACCTCAACTTATAAATGTCATAGGGTAACTCTGTAATGCTAGATCTGCTCAAAACCAGGATCTCAAGGTTTATAAGATTGGTCAGAGATGCAGGTAATTTATTGATAGGCATGTCTACAAAACTCAAGTACACTAGCTGCTGTAAACGCCCCAGAGTCTTCGACAATGATTTCACTGACGTCCCACTCAAAGACAAAAGTTTAAGAGATCATCCTCTTCATCACCCTGCCTGGAAACTTCGTTAAATATGCATTTCCCGTCATTGATAGTGTACATATTTGTGGACATGATGTCAATGGCGGAAAAAGAAGTCAGTTGTGTGGCCCAACAAAAGGCGAGTGCAACTGGAAAACTCATTTTCATTCAAAGAAGTTAAACCCTTACCTACACGGCAGTGGAAATTTTTCTTCTTCCTCTGCGATTAGGATCGCCATGTCGCGCATGAGGTCGTGCACCCTGAAGTATAGGACTTGCCCATCAAAGTCTGTCATCATCGCTTCAATCAAACACCGATCTGCAAGAAGGTTGACATAAAACCAGCCCAACCTCAAATGGGTCATAGAGCTGATGTTCATCATTGGGAATCTTCCTTGCAAGCAATACCCTCTGCTAGCCACACCTGAATCGCATCTTGGGCATGAAAAATTGCGTCTTCTATGCCGATTGTAGCTAGGTATAAAAAACACAATTGCAGATGAACTCCCTCTTTACCAAGTGCATCATAACTCAACCGTAGGCAATCATAGAGGGTGTTGGCCTTTGGCAAACTCCGGAGAGCCCATTCCCACTGCTGAGAATGAGTACTGCCGGCAAGCGCCCTCCCTACCACTTTTATTGCAAGGGGAAGCCCTGCACACTTACGACACACAAGCTTCGCTTTTTCTCATCGATGTTTGCTGCCAGATTTCCATTATTGTATGGAAAGGCATGATAAGCAAACAACTTCCAACTTTCATCTTCCATCAAGTCCTCCATTGTTATTGTGTATTTATCTGCAACTCCTATTTTTAACAGTGCAGAGCGATCCCTGGAACTGACAATAACTTTGGAGTTGCAGTGGTCCCGTAAAGGGCGCGTTACACCCAATTCCTCCAACAATTCCGCAACATTCTCTCCCCATACATCATCTAAAAACAACACAAACCTGTTACTCTGGTGCAGCGTCTGATTCAGCCATTGTTTTCCCTCTTCTCCCTTCATAATTTCACCCAAATTTACATTTTCTTGTGTGGCTATTTGTGTGCGGAGCGCATTCATAAGGCTTGCAACACAAGGACTTTGGGAAACGGTAAGCCACAGAAATAAACCTTCACTAAAGTGTTTGCGTACCGTTGGGCTGTTGAACAGAGTCTTGAGAAGCAGAGTTTTTCCCTGATCCACCCTTGCCAAACACGCCAATGTTGTTCGCCTCACGTCTACTTCATATATCACTAGCTTTTCCAGATTTGAAAAAAGTTGTGTGTTGTCCCACTATAAGGGGTTCCTCGATCAATGTCATCTTTGCAGAGCTTATTGAGGAAGAGCTCCTCGGGAAGTGCTTGCAGAAAGCTGCTTGAAGAACCCAAAGTCTCTATACTTTCCTTAATCTGCTCAAATTCGTCTCGAAGATTCAGGGTCTGTTCCTCTAGGAGCTCTGAAATTTGTGCCAACTCAACCAATGGGGACAATTTGACATGTTCATTGATATCTGAAATCAAACGCTTTATTCTAATGCTCATTTGATAGCGAGAAATAACGTTACACGTAGGTATTGTGCAGGGTTGCACCACTTTTGATGCTTGTTGGAGAAGGCCGTCCAACTTTTTAAGCCATTCTGTTACAGATGAAGCCTTATCTTTCCTCTTCCTGTTTATTGCAGCACGGTATTGCTGGATTTCCTTTACCAGAGGCTTGATTTTCATTACCAGATCTTTGAGAGACGCCATTTCTTTCCTGCAGCGAACAGCAACGTTTATGTGATCAAGAATCTGCTGGATTGCTTTGTCAATACCAACACCAATAAATGCAGAAACGCAACCCGGATCAGGCATTTTTGTTTCGATAACTTCTACAAACTCAGACAGTAATATATCCAATCCCTTCTATAACATAACAAAAACAGTCCCTCAATTTAGGTTCAGAAATCTCACAGTTTGACATTCAACAAATACGAACTCGAAAATCCCTCAAGCAAAAAGGCGCCCATAAAATGCAACGAAGACCTAAAATGGCCAGTGACCATTGATGTGCAGTTTTTCCCAAACGGCTCTCTCCCACAGCACTGATCACAATCTATTGCATATATACACCATAACTCCTTTGGGGAGCTACACCAAAATTGGTTCTAACTTCTACGGTTTATTGATGCTACACAAAACAAGTTTCAAGGTTGATTGACTTGACCGTGTATCTTGGGTCCATGATTAGACTAGACTTATATTGTGGTCACCAATAACTGGTCAGCTTCTCCTCGTCCATATTGACGGCTCCGACACGGACTGAATTGCTCCTCAGAGGTTAGAAAGTTTGAATTGGCTCCCTTAATGGAAGACTGATTGACTTGCCAATAAACGCGTTTGAAATGGTGGCACAAATTGCAAATCAATTCCAAACGCTCAAGGCCGAAGTTGGTGTTGTAACTTGCATTCATATTATTTGTATCTTTTTATATTATAGGTATAGGTATAGGTATATGGTGAGGTTTCTAGTGATTTGTAAATAAATTATAAATTCTAGAGGTTGAAGTTGGTGATGGGATTTGCATTTATATTATTTGTATCTTCCTATACTACTTTCGAGTATGGGTGACATCTCCATAAATTTAAAAGAGAAAAAGGAGAGTTAGTGATGGGACTTGCATTCATAATGCTTGTATCCTCCTCGCTCTACAAGGGTATGGGTGAAACCTCTAGAGATCTAAACACAAGTAAGACTACTTGCAAATCAATTCCAAATACCAAAACTACCGAAACTAGTTAAAATGTTTTTTAGATGCAAAACTCGAATTTCCACAATCTTTCATTTTTAGTTTATGACTCATCTTTAGGACAAACTTGCTAAGAAGAGAATAGATTAGGGTGAATAAATAGAGGAAAAAGAGGATGGATAAAAAGCGAACTAGTTTTTATTTGATTAATTAGTTATTTAATTTTGTTGTTTTTTATCCACTTTTATTTCTAATTAGATTTATGAAATTTAAAATATTGTAATATTATTTATTATTTATTATTTTTTATAATGCCCTATATTTACATTATAGTAATTTTTTGAAGTTTTTTTATTTTTCAATTAATAATTGATAGTAGATATTTATAAATTTAAGTAATGATGATTATGGTTTATTTATAATAAATTTAATAAGTTTAATTAATCAAATGAATGTATAACCTAGATTATAATAAGATATGATAATTCATTCTACATTTATGATTATTACTTTTTTATTTTTACATTAGGTTTTTTAACATATTATTAGTATTAACTAAGGTTTGATTTTGTGCTAGTAATGTAATTTATTAAGAAGGGTAGTTACTTATTCGAGAAGTTTTTATTAAGAGTTAGTTACTTGATTTAAGATGAGATTTTAAGAGTGTTTTTTTTAATTTTAAAAAGTTTCGGAAGGGCGATATGGTATTGGGATGGAGAAGGGCAAGGAGAGGATTTGAAAAAGGGAGGATAGAGGGAAGGGGGAAGTGTGTAGGGAGGAGCACCGTAGCTGAAAAACCAAAAGGACCATGTAATGGGGGAGGATGAAAAGGGTGAGGCAATGGAGGCCAGTCGACTCATGGGGGCTAGCTTATTATCGAAAGAACGTGTATCCAATTTCTTGCTAAGGTTGTGAGGGTGCTTGATGATTTCCGTAGCTTTACACGAACTTTACGCTTAAAATGATGGCAATGAAGGTCCTACCGTTTCCCAATATAGCATTCTCCGCATAAACAATTAATTTTGTAAAACACGTTTTTGTTAGAGGTGTTCGTGTCGTCTTTGATCGATTTCATCCCTTTGTCCGATGGTTAGTAGAGATTTGAAAGATGCTCTAATGTCCTTTCTACTAGAAATTTAGCTATCTTGTCCCTGTGACTCCTTTCTAATTTAAATGTATTATATTTTTTTATTTTTATATAAAAATATTTAGTAATTATAAAAAATTTAAAATTCAAATTTATATATTTTCAACAAATCTCAATCAAACTCTCAACAAATTTTTTAAAAATAATAAATAAACAAAAACACAAAATAAAATCCAAATACTTACAAAATCTAAACTAAACTATTCAACCTAAAAAGTATAACCATAAAAAAACTCCACCCAATCTTGACATGTATACTATGGCAGTTGAATGTTGAATTGGCTCGGCTATTGGAAAACTGATTACGAAGGCTCCGTTATTTAAAGACTGACTGACTTACTAATTGACTGCTCCTTTATTGGAAGACCATCGTGATTACAAAAATTTATTTTCGTCAACTTCTGGGGCATTCAAATATTCTCTTGTAAATTTCGTCAACTTCTGGACATTCAAATATCTTCTCTTGTAAATGGGGAAATATGTTATGGATGAAAAATATCTTGAAATCAAACTAAAATGTACCCTATAAATATTTAAATAAATTGAGAGCTTTTGGAATTAACTGAAATAACAGAATAATATGATATTATATATTTTTATATAATATTTATAGATTGAGAGTTTTGGAATTAACTTAAATCATTATTTACAATTTCTTTAAGTTATAATTTTAATGAACTAACATAATAATATAATATTATATATTTTATATATTAAATTTTACAAGTAGTTAATATAATATTATATATTTTAAATAAATATTAAATTTTGTGTAGAAATATGAAGGTGATATGTAATTTATTTTGTGTTTAAAGTGAAGTTGATATATATTTTCACTTCTTTAAAATAAAGATAAAATATTTTTTAAATAAAAAATATATTATTAAGCTAGTAATAAAAAATAAAAAAATGAATATGCAATAGATGTATGTTTTGTTAGTTGTTTTATATAACATAATTAAAATCAATTAATTTTAAGTAAAAAAATGTGTTTGTAAGATGTTTATAAATATTTCCAAAATAGACACTATTTGAAAAATCTATTTTAATTAATTTATGTGGATCTCCAACTTTATATATATTTTATATATAGAAAATAAATGTTAAAATAAAATATTTTAATATATAATAAAATTTATCAATATGAATTAATAATAAAATATCTTTAATATGAGTTATGACTTATACTTAAAAATATATTGATAACTAAAAATCATTATAATGTGCATTAATAAAATAAGATGTCTTGATGCAAATGCTATGCAAAAATATTTTCAATGTCAAAGTATGTATAATATTATAAATTGTTTTGAAAACATTATATATATATATATATATATATAAAAGGATTGAAAAAATAGTATTAAGTGAAGTCGTTTTAGCGTTTTACACTTTGGTAATTATATGATAAATCCGATAAAAAAATTTTTACACTTACAATTAGTATATACTCTAAAGTATTCAAAATGTAATTTAAAAACCATCAAAATTAAATTTTGCTACTTTGCACTTTAAATAAAGTTTGATTTTTCAATCTATATTAAATCCACGTTTAAAATAAAATCTAGATTAATTATATTCAACAAATCCAACCCTAAAGTGAATCTATACATGTTATATTCAACAAACTCATTATGTTATTCAAATGCGACGTGACAAGATTTTGGTCGCCTCTATCTGAGCATCTACACGAATTCCACATCTCTGTCCTTCTTTTCTTTTCTTCTTCTTCTTTCTCTTTCTTTCTTTCTCTTTCTTTTTCTTTTCTTTTTTCTTTTCTTTTCACTACTTTTCTTTTCTTTCTTCTTTTCTTTTTTTCTTTCTTCTTCTTCTTCTTCTTTTTCTTCTCTTCTTAGAAAGATAGTGCAGGGTTGTTTTGATATTATGGAAATAAAACGAAGTACATAATACAAAATAAGAAGTGAAGGGAGTATCACTTCCAAATAATGCAACATTGCTCCTAAACCAAAATATTTGTGATCTCGTGCAAAGCATACTCATCGCATGAGACTCATAATCTAGTGCTAGGAGCCGATGATAATGTCTACAAAAATCCTCCAAATGCCATTCGGAAATGTAGCATGGAGAGAAAAGAAACATATACATATCATGACAGGCCTCCCACACCGTAGAAGGAGACCCATATCCACCAAATCGCGAGTAGGTGGAGGATCGGACAGAGCCGAAGATGGTGAACTGAGCAAACGACTGTGGGATAACAAGAACCTCCCTTTCTTCGATAAAGCCACAGCGTCTCGCGGCATACTCATGTAGACAGCATATGAATAAGGGCATATAGATGAGCCATAAAACCCCGATAGTAATCATATAAATCCATACGCAGGCAACTATTTGCCCATGCCACATGACCGGAAAGAGAGGGCAGACCCAGTCGGGAGACCCGAGGTGCCTCGCCTCATCACCACTCGGGGATCATCGCCTCGAAAGAACCAGGACCTCCGGAGGTCGAGCGTGTTCATCCGGAAGAGATTTTTGCTTTCGGCTCTCCGGCGAAGCGTCTCGGATGCGAGACTTCGTTTCAAGCCCTCACCGTGATGTTTGCGCTGAAGTCATGTGGAGATGACAATATCGGATCTCCTAGGGATATTCTCAAAAATAGTGAGGTGACCATGTTAGGTTTGGGTTGTTTAAAGGGATTCAACATCACATCCAGAAAAGTATTTATAGGTGATCTCCAAAGAGATCCCGTCGCAATATTATGTGGGAGAAGAGGGAGGCAGGAAGGAGATGTGTATATAAAGAAGCCGTTGTGGAGCATGCTTTGATGGTGGTCGGCTATAGCTTGAGAGAGGGAACTTTAGGTGAGTCCGGTGCAGGATTCACCTTTTCGGTATTAAAGTGGAGAGGGAGGAGAAGGAAGAGGGAGATGCGGTTTTCTGGGCGGCATTGAAGGGGAGGTGTATGATGGCAGCGGGGATGGGTAGTCTTAAGGAGAAACCTTTTTCATAGGTATATACGGTTGGAATTTTACAAGTGAATTCCTGGGCACCCACTCCAAACAACCCGTGAAAATTAATACATTTTGAAATTCCATTTGTGCTAGCCAATAATCTCTCTCAGTACTGTCGTATTTCGTATTAAATTCATTTGAAAAACAATATTTATATTGTTATTCACTCAGCAAGCATATGCTTTCCTCTGAAGTAAAACATTGTTTAATTTTAAATATTTAGATCAGAATACATGTTATTTTGATTCTAATGAATATAGGTTAATTTTTAATTTTTAATTTTTATTTTTTTATCTCAGGTTACAAATTTTAAAATTGTCAAGAGGTTAGAGGTTATATATATATATATATTTATTTGAGCTTTTAAGGATAAATATTAAATTTATGTGTAGTCGCTTATGTTTTTTATTTTTATCTACTTTTATTTTCTCTCTTAGTTTTGTATCATGTAGTATCGAAAGGTTTTGTATTATTGACTTTAGGAGTGAACATCTTTGCTACCTATTCTGCTCATTTTTTAATAAGTTTATTTTGGAAGGCAACTTAAATTAGCAGAAACGATATGTTGGTGATTTTTGTGTATGAGTAATAATGAGTGTGTTCTTAAAACCAATATTGATAAAGAAGCACTTAGTGAATGTAATTGACTCCTTATTTGAGTAGGGGAGAGACATTTATTAAAGAAGTTATAGATGCTTCTTGCATAATTTCCTTATATGAATGGACTTATAAGTATAAGTGAAGTACCTATATGATAGGTCTGTAAAGGTAAGCAATGGTTAATCTAACTGTTTGTCTGTCAACAGAGGAAGGTTATTGATAAGGAAGTGGGTTGAAGTTTCATCACATACTCAAATATGGTTGAATTTTATTTAATAGAGTTGAATTTTATCACAAGTAAATGGGTATATAGTTGTAAGAGTTATAATGAAGCATATTAAATGGAATGAGAGTGCTTATGCTAGGATATTCTTCAAGTGCCTAGAGTTGGTCTCAATTGCCTATCTAACTAAGGTTATTAACAAAAACATATTGATCCGAGAGGAAATAATTGTATCACAAGTTAATAATTAGGTTGTTAAAAACCATGCATAATGCATGATAATAATAAAAATAAATCATAATATGAAAGTGAGAATTTAATCACATGATGATTTCTATTTTACGATAGTAGTTATGATAGTCACCCATGGTATTCACGCATGTGTTAACTTGTAGCAATAGTGATCAATTTGACTTGTACCTTAGTCAAATCGCAGAACTTGAATTTCCACATCAATAGGATGACTTGAGTTGTAGTTAGTAGAAGTGACATGGCTGTCACTAGTTAAGTCATTCAATTGTAGTTTATGGGCAAGCAGAAGTAGAGGCACAGTATGAGTTGATTCCTAAGATCTAGAAATATAGTGGAGTTAAAATATGAACCAATTATTTGAGCTATAGTCATGAATAGGAGTTTTCATGAGTAGTTTAACTCACTAATATTTGAGTTAAAGAAATAAACACAAAATAGCCCTAGTCATGCATGCAATTTTAATTTCCTAGTTGAGTGGAGGGTGTGTTATAACTGTATTTGTTGTTGTATATTAGTGAGGCACAAATTTTGCATGTAGAAGGTGAGGAATTTTCAGACGAAAAGGTATAGGAGGAAGCAGGAGGCTCATTTTGGATAAGTATTGGCTAGTTTAGACCCAAAGGAGAGATTCAATATTGTAGTGAAGGTTGAGTTTCAACAATTGGTTGTTTTATTAAAATAGATAATTTTTTCTCATCTCATATAATGCAAATAGAGGAGGGTTTTTTTGAGTTGCTCTCCAGTAAAAAAGGTTGTTCACTGTGGGTTGAATAAGCCATATGTTTGCATGTGTTTTACTGTGATGTTTTCCTCTTCCCATAGATTGAGTATAAGAAATTGGTATCTATTGTTTTCAATCAATTCATTAGTAGTTACAAATTTTGAGCTATTTATACATGTTATAAGAGCTACATAAGACTACATGTAAACCTTTCTGTGCCTTCTTATATAAAATTTCAATTTGCGTAGTTTCCTTTTTAAGGGTGAGATTTTAAGTGAGAAAATGTTTTTTAATGGACTTCAGGTTTTAGCATGTACTGAAGGCATTCAATTCTTGGGCTTGTAAGATATGATGGAAGATATCCTTGACGACAATGGAGTATGGGAATATAAACAGATAGATATTCAAAATCCAAGAAGCCCATATGCACAAGCATCATTTTATTGAAGAAAGACATAGAAAAATCCAGGGGGATTATTAGTCATAGGTGTTAGAGATCATGCTTTAATTCCTTCATGAAAGGAGACTCTTTTTCAATGTGGAAAACTCTCACATATCTACTCTAAAGAAGCGTGATGTCAGAATTGCATTCGTAGATAAAAATTGTGGATCATTTGAAAGCATACAAATGGAAACAATCCACAATACCTATCCGCATTCACTCGGTGTTCAAGATGAACTTGGAGGAGTAGAGAAAAATGTCCCATCATCTAAACTTGTATAATAGCACTCTGTCTTCCAAATTCCCCACAACTTGACAGATTCAATTAATGGAAGAGACAAGCACGCTCAGAGATACTTTGTCAGATTTGGTGTAGGAGGAGATTAGAAGAAACCCCAGAGATGGTGTAACATCCAGAGTCGAGGAGGAAGAACAATTTTCTCGTGTAGGAAAGGGAAAGAAATCCTAGCAGAAAGAAGGCTCAAGGCAAGGTAGTCCATCGTGAACTAGGGCAAGAAGAAGGACCTAAAGAAAATTCAAAAATGTTTTTACCGTTATGAATAAGGGACAATATGAAACCAATTGTCCACATAATAAATCTAGGAATAAGCCTTCACAAGGGGAGTAGGAGGTGATGCTCTCCTCATCTACAAGTCGTAACTGGATTTCACCCCACGCATGCATGTAAACATTGAAAGTAGTGTATGGCATTTGGATTCGAGTGCTTCATTTTGGTACAGAAAATAAATAAGAGTTCTTTAACAATTTCAGAGGAGAAGGGCATACCCTTGCTACATAGAAATTGGAGATCATAGAAGATAGTGTTGTTGGAATGGGGTTCCCTAACCCGTGTTTTTGATAATTTTGGAATAATGCTTCCTTGTGGGGATTTGTGTGGAATAAAGCCCCTAATGTTTTGTAATGGGTTAAAGGGTAGCTCTAGGGTCCGCAAACTACTGCCAGGGACCACAGGGTAACAAAGGCTACGATATTATAAATAGATATATATTTGGGCTCAGTATGTAATTATACCATGCAAGATTGATGGCCACGTGTAAATTGTTATATATCTGTCCTGTTGTTGCAAGGACTCCATTACTGCACGCGAGATCTCAGTCCCGTTGTGTGTGCACTGCCAGGTTGTGTGCCGGCTATGTTTGAGTTGTAAGATTTTGATGGTAATGAATATGGAATATATTTTATTATACCTTTGTGCTATTTGGATTAATTGTGTTTAATGTTGAAGCATCCGTGATATTTATTTAAGCCATAATGTATCTCGGATCTGAATGTATTGCCTATTATAATGTTCGTGATGGTATTTCAACATGCGCACGTGGGATGCGAATGTATTGATTATATCTATTAATGATAACACATTTGTTATGGTTATGTGCTAATTATACCGTTAAAATAGCTTTAAATAGACTCATTCTCTGTGAATATGATAAGTCTCAAACGTAGACCGCCTCAAATTACCTACTCTCTCTTAGGTGAAAACTCGGTTCCAACACCCTCCCATACCATTGCGAGACCTGCCTGCGAAAGTAGGTCATTGTCGAAAGGACCATTAGTATAGGGGTTTTCGTTGGAAAACCTTAATCTCTCGAACTCGGGTTAGGGACCCCTTAAGCCAACAAATGGTTCCGTTGCCGGACCGTGAGCAGCTTTGAGAGAGATCGGGGACGTTGCTGAGGTCATTGGAGACCCCAAGAAGTGAGATTGAACGTTTGAAAGAGACCAGAATTTTCTTCTGTAGTGAGACTGAAAACACAATGGCTGTACCGAGAAGTGGAAGAACAAGTACATCTTCACCTAAGTTCATGAAATTTTTCTTTGTAACCTTGCTAGAGCCTTGTGGGTGGTTACAAGGATCGTAGGGACCCAGTAGGTGTTGGAAGGACAATTAGGTTACACACTGGACACCCTAATCGATTCAAAAACTCGAGAGGACCGGACAATGCGATCACCCGTATGGCAGATCACCGGGTGGGATATCAGTGTTGGGAGGGTTCGTGATAGAATTCGTGCTCAATCGCCCGTATCCTATTCGAGGCAGTAGCGGGAGGTTCTTCAAATATTTTCGGTAAGTTCCGCGAAAACATCGTCATTGTTAATCAAAATATTACCGTGCGAAAAGGGTGTTCCCTATGTAGCCACACCGAATGAATGACCTTGATCAGAGCCAGAGTACAAAACAAAGCAAGTAATACCTAATCAATCGAGGTGTTGTGATAGATACACTCATAGTCCACCATGAGAATCTGCCGCACAAAAGGAAAGGAAGCCCCCCGTGCACACCGCCGGGTCAAGAGGACAAAAGAACTCCTCCACACTTTTCCATCGCTAAAAGAAGCACATGGCCACACATGTAAAGCTACCCACCTTCAAGGGCAGGGAGATGAAGATATGGACCGATTTTGGTTTGTAGTAATCAATATGGACTACACAGACTGTGTCTACCGATGCCGTAAAGAGAGCACAATTATCCCTCGCCTTCAAGGAAGGCCTCAATCGGTATATGGGATACGTAGGCCAACATGCGGATCCACTCTCATTCAAGAGATTAAGAAAGCTCAAAATACACCAAGCCTAAGTCCTACTGCAGCTCAGTAGTCGACCTAAAAGACTTTGACAAGGACCCTCCGAGTCCGTATGGGAAGCGGATCAATGGTTAAAGAAGGTTATCAAATATGGGGAATTTCACATGATGATAAAGGCAACACAAGGAATGGTTTATCGCTATGTTGCTACCTCACTCGCGCGGACCTATGGGTCAAGCAGGAACCGAGACACAAGAGAAAGCCTTGGAAATTGCTATGAAACCAGAATCAGGCGAAGAAGAAATGCACCTTGAAATATAGAATCTCGCGAAAAGAATGATAACCTTCACCCAACCACTGGTCACCACTTTGTGGCTATAAAAGTAGGAGGGGAGCTCGCAAGAGGGTTCTGCATTCTCGAACAACTTGAGCCTTGCATAATTTCTCAGTAACTATTTCTCTCTCTATTCATGTCTCATATGCTATCCCCTCTAATAGTAGCAACTCCGAGTTCATTTTCTCGCGCAAGAATGACTACGACCATCGCACAGAATCTTCCCGGATCGTGGCCCTCGACGGAGATGTAATCCGAGGAAGCATCGGAAGTCACCACCGAGGCCGAGGAGGTTGCTCTGGCCGACCCGGCCATGGCGGTTGCAGGCATGGCGGGGTGAAAAGTCCAGACAGTGGGGCCGGGGAGGACTACCACAAGTGGGTCAGTAAAGCCACACACCTCCCCTCGAAATGTGAACCGCGAACGGCTCCCTGCACGTTCTCCTGCCGTGCGGAGGAGCTCTATCCGCCGAGAAGAGGCCCGATCGTTGAACCGATAAGTCAAGCCTACCACCCCATGTTTGCCCCTCGCACTCTCGGGGCTTGGCACGCCCAAGAATATCTATGGGATGCATACCTATCCTGCATGCCTCCGACTCCGGGCGAGTCCCACCGCCGGAGAATCCTTCGGGCAAGATCCACATGGTCAAATTCGACAATCATGACATGGCCAACTGGCGCCCCCCCCGACCGGGGCACCGTAATCATACTCCGGAAATGGTATTGGAGGATGACGCATCAAGGTAGTCCCTATTCCATGGGCATGATTACTGGCCGTGGTTATTAAACCCGTCGCGAATGCCTCACTCGCTCACTACAATATCACCGAAATAATTGTATGATGTGCCTGCCTCGCTCCGGTCCATGACGATCGCTAGGGATCCAGGACCGTGACCTCAGTTATCACTATCACCGTATCATCTCCGTCTACCCATAAATGGGTTGAGTCCTGTGGAGCGCGTCGGTAATAAATATGAACAACGTACCGCCGATAAGGCATGATGATTACCACGTTGAACATAACATTAGGGTTCATAATCAACACTATCAACGACCCCGTTATGCATGCATGGGAACCTCATGTTAGCATGAAAAATGATGCTAAATTGTGTTGCCACGGTCCCTGATATGTAATCTAAATCGGCAAAGTCACACAAAAAGGGGTTCATTTCAACTAGTCCCATTTCCTATGTAATGAACTTCTGGAGAACGTGCGCAAATCCCAGGATCATGGAAAGGCATTCGCATCGCTCCCGTCTTCGCTCCTCATTTTTGCTGCACAGTTCGTAGGGACGGCCTCCCGAGACTGCTTCTGACATGTGCGATAAGTATAGTATGTGAATCTAGTATTGGATCCGTGATGAGAAGTATCAAGATAATAAGGTCTTTTGGGTTCTATTTCGTGAGTGGGATTGTGTACCTTCCATCCACTCCTAGATGTGCTTGTCACCAAGAATCTATGACAAGTATAAAAGCATCGCAATTGCCCAGGTTACGATGCACAATGTGATATGGGGTCAGGCGATTCAACGTGGGTATCGCTACCATATATGGTAGTCGACGAAGAGATTGACCATCTTATCTACTTCTTCGCTTCCAATATCAAAGGCTAGGTTTTAAATCGTGCACATAGGACACCATGTACGAGCACCAAGAAGGTCACCCCACCGGATACAACCAAGGAGACAGACGAACACTGCAAGGATGCTAAGAAGGGTGCGAAGTAGGAGTCACAAAATGGGATCTGTGCACTATGTCCTCCAGATGCATAGGGTATTGATTCCCCGCGTGGTATGGAAATGTACCAGAGACCCTATTAAAGGCCAACGAAAGAAAAGATGAGCTACAAGGTTGGATTGGGGAGACTGTGCCATCGAC
The DNA here is from genome assembly GCA_034641835.2 of Pinus albicaulis. NCBI lineage: Eukaryota > Viridiplantae > Streptophyta > Pinopsida > Pinales > Pinaceae > Pinus > Pinus albicaulis. Next base: position 407,503,467 of record CM076581.1, on the reverse strand, counting down.
AGAGGACGACCGGGAGTGTATCAAGTGCATGGCGCTCACCCTTGCCTCGTGCTGATAAATGGTCGGCTTGGGAAGACAACAGAAGGCCATGGTTACTACACCTGCACCGAGCTCCGAGCTCTCGCAAAATTTCAAGACCGACACCTCCGTGTAAAAGCATGATTTGGACAAGGTCAAATTTCAAAGCAAATAGTAATGAATTGATCATCACAACGAAAGCCACCGCCTTCTACCAGGTGCACCGTCATTCTCGAGCCCACCGCCTTTGGAGCGCAAGTTCAGGCTTCAGTGTAGAGGTGCAATTGGATTTAGCTCGACCGCCGCATGAACCACTACACGTCCTCTACCCATCCCTTTTCGAGGAGATTCAAAATGATGCAGAGACTAACAAGTGCACCGGGAAGAACTCAAGACACCAAAGCAGACAATATTGGAAAAAACCGTTGAGGTGTCTCATGCACAAAGTTGCAGTAATCATCGCCACGCAACAGACAGAGTTGGAATGCTCAATCAAGAGGTTTCCAGAGATGCCACCAGAGACAGTCCCGATTCGCGACCCCCCAGCCAATATTGAGGGGCTCACAGGAAGTAAGCAAGGGCTTGAGGACCGAAATTTAGGCTGCCAAGACGAGATGGAACATCGATTACCTGCCTGCGGCCACTGTACCGTAACCCACCCTGGGACAAGAGCCCAACAATTTGCGCCGGTCACGCAGGCCACCAATACTATTACATCTCGTACTGATCAGTATGAGCCGTTGGATACAACTATGTATTTGTGGTCTAAGGCATTGCGAAACTCATCCCGCGTGATTTTACTCAAGAGCCGTACTCGTAAGGAGGAAGAGTTTCCGAACAACTCAAAGCTACTATGTCAACTTTGATCTCGCTAGCGCCCCACATGATCGCACACGAGCCACACACTTAGAGATAACATTAAAGAGCCGTAATATCCCGTGTGCGTGCAGGGCCCGCAACCACATGTCCCGGTCCTGTAATGAGGGGTGATGCGGCTAGGCCCCCGCCATCGATGTCTGGGGTTAGGCCCACCCCAACACCCCGGGATGTCGTCCTCACCACGTCTCGAGTTTTTGGTGTAGTGGTCGGGATCTATGGGGTATCAAAGCGAGGTCTCGAGGTCGAGACTCACTTCGAGCATGGTGGGTTGTAATATCCCGTGTGCGTAGGGGCTCCGGCAGCCTCACATGTCTAGGTTTGTGCATGAGGGGTGTCAGCAGGCTCCGTGGCCCCTCGCATGCTCCTATAAGAAACTCACCCCAACACCCTCGGGATGCCGCCCGTCCAACAAATGTAGCCAGTAGTGGTTGGATCTACGCCCTCGTAATATCTCATCAGGCCACCGCTACTTGGAATATTATAATTGCTCCATTTTTTAAATAAAAGAGTAGAAGGACAATAAAACATATCCCACAGAAAAGGGATTGGATTAGGAGGACAAAGAAAGCCACTTTGGTGTGAAAGAGGGCAGCAAATCAATGAGCTGGATCCTAGCGTGATTCGGTCAATGTCAACAAGCACAAGAGGAGGGAAACCAACTAGGGCGGCCATAGCTTTGAAAGGGGAATCTTCTCAAGGAAGTCACCTCATCAACGAGTGGGGTTCTCGGTGAGGGAGCTCACCAAGGATAAGAAGGAGGAGATAGCGCAAGGAAATTATTTCAATAATCATCTTTGTTCGTCTGATCGATTGTAAGCTCCAACTATTTAGCCGTAGTCGTAGCACCTGCTAGTGCAAAAGAATTCTCATGCGGGAATTCCATCTTCACCTTGGTTTAGCCGATTGCAAGATCTAAGGGGAAGGTCCCGAGCTTACTTTTCATCATCTATCTTGGAGGACATCCATTATACATGTAACATACAGCGCGTGCTCATCGGCCAACGCGCTCGCTCTAGGCGTAGCCGCGTTGGGTTAAACCCTCCTATTTTCAGGTTGCTTCGAAGGAGGATGTGTCTATTTCACTCCTAGAGGTCTATTGAGAAAGGCCTTGGGCCAATTTATATATTATCCATCTATTTCAGATCATATCCGGATTTTCTAATACAAATTTGTAGGGTACAACGTTATTTTCAGCGTCGCATTTTGTTGTTATTTTGCCGTAAAACCCCGGTGGTGTTCTCGATGTGTTGTAAAAGGGGTCAAACCTCTCATTTATGATTCTATGATTAATGAAAGCTCTAGATATGTATTAAATCATATTTTTTTGTAGATTCCCAATAAAGATTATGTCGTTGCATTATTCAAACAATTCTATTTTGTGAAGTTGTGGGATTGGGGTGTTTTGAGATATATGAGATAGGGAGATTCGTTTAGTGTAGCTAGAATGATTTGTTTTCAATGCCATTTCATATTTAAGATACATACAACATATATAAGAGGATCCAAGACCTTTTGTGTGTTTTTATTGCATGGTTTTCCTTATACATCGTCCTCATTGAAGATATCAGCAGTAAAAAACTCGAAAAGGAATATTATAAGAGCTCGCCACAAAATAAGGTCCTCGTTGACCGCTCAAGCCTTAGGTCGATGAAGCCCTCCTCAAGTTCTCTCAAGAAGTTGACATTGTAGTTAAGCAACTGAACCAAACCTGGAAAGCGTCATCGTTGCGACAAGGTCCAACTTCGTAAAAGTCGTGGATATTGCTCGCACGTTACCGCGCAGAGAAGGAGTGTTGCCCCTACCGGTTGATGTGATCAAGCAACCGGGCAAGCGAATATTCAAACCCCCATGGCCGCAGCGTGACTCGTGACGAGCGGTCACAAGATTGTGTTGGGGGCCTCGTTGGGAACGGGTTCCCTAACTCACGTTTTTTTATATAATTTTTTGTAATAATGGGTCTTCGATAGGGGGTTTCGGGGGTGGGTCAAAGCCCCTAATGTTTTTTAATGGATTAAAGGGTAGCTCTAGGTTTTGCAAACAACTCCGCTTGTGGACCATAAGATAAAAAGGTCATTTAATATTATAAATAGATAGATATTTGGGCCTAGTAAGTAAGAGAGACATAAGATCGATGCTACGTGCTAATTGTTAAGATTTTTTTGGGTTGTTTTGGGTAGGGACTCTCATGAAGGTACGCAGTTCCGTCAAATTCTGCTTCGTGTGCGACTCCCGCTTGTGTTGTGTGCACGAGCCGTGTTTGGGTTGCAAGTGGGATTTTTGATGCTAGTGAATACGGAATATATTTCTGAAGTACTCGTGCTATCTAGATTGATTGTGTTACTACTTAAGCGCACTGTTGATATTTATTTAAGCCGCGAATGTATCTATGATTCGGAATTGGCTACGATTATAATGTATAGTGATCATATTTGCTAATGCACACGTGGATGTGAATGTATTGATTAGATCTATTAATGATAATAACTTTTTTATGGTTATGTGTTGATTATACCGTTAAAAATAACTATGAATAGACTCATTATGTGTGAACCGATAAGTCTCAAACACAGACCGCCAAATTACCTACTCTCTCTTAGGTGCGTGAAACTTGGTTCCAACACCCTCCCATACTACTTCAAGTGAGACCTTGGCTTGCGAAAGTAGGTCATCGCTCGAAAAGGCCGTAGTATAGTATCGTTGCAAGCCTTAACCTATGAACTTGGGTTAGGACCTCAAGCCAACAAGTGTAAAATGGATTGGCACCGGCCACCTTTAAGAGGGACTTAGGCTCTCATATTCACTAAATAATGTAATGTATGTGCATGGTCTGAAGAAAAATTGTTTTTGTAGTTGTACTTGAGGATATATGATGTGTTGTTTAGTAAAGGGAAATCTTATCTCAAGCATGTTTACTCCACAAGTAGAAAATATTTTTGTTCGAGTTAAAATACCTACAAACTAGAGGTATATTTCGCTATGTATTTAGTTATACCTCTAGGAGTGAGGTGGGGTAGTAGAGCTCAGTTCCTAGAGAAAATATTGTAAGTGAACTATAGGAGAGAAATAGTAGTTATTCAATACTATTCTCATGGATCATTACCCTTGGTATAGTGGCCCATAATATTTAGTAGAAGGATCAATGCCATTTGATGCGCTCATATATTAAGTGATGTGAGAGGCTAGTAAAAGAGACCTGTGAGACAGCCTATGTTCGTAGACAATTGATTTATTTCGATCTTCCCGCTATAGTTGTTTCCATAGCAATAACAATAGTTAGAGGGATAATTATTTGAGTTATAGTACATTCCTATAGAGGATGAGGATTGGGGTTGTGAAAAACTTTTCTTACTAAGAGGGAGTGTTAATTTGTAGCAAGAAAAGACTTCATTTGACTTGTGCCATAGTCAAATGGAGAAATTCAAATTTTCACATCAAGATGATGACTTGAGTTACAATTAGTAGGAGTGACATGGCCAAATCACTTAGCTAAGTCGTTGAATTCTAGTTTATGGGAAAGAAGAGAGTTGTGTATGATTTGATTACATGTATAGCAATATAGTGGAGTTATAGTTAGTGAAACTCATTTATTCGAGCTCTAGTCATGAATAGATTCAAGAGGGAGTTCATTTGAGTTTTTGTAATTGTTGTTAACTCATTGATATCTTAGTTAATTAGTCAATTTAATAAAATATCCCTAGTCATGCATGCAATTCAAATTTCCTAATTGAGTGGAGGGAAAAGGCGTAATTGTATTTATTGTTGTATACTAGTGAGATATAGTTTTCATGTAGAAGGTGAAGAATTATATTTGGATTTCATAAGAAAATAGGATCTCTTTCATTATTTAGAAGCAGAATGTATAAGAAAATAAAGGAGGACTAAGTGTTGGCCAAAGATGATTTAGAGCTTGATACACCAAATGTTATGCAAACTGTGACTACAAAATAGAAGAAAAAAATAGATCAATAACTTTCAATGTCCCCCCGAGGGGAAACCTCCTTTACATTACATAAATGAACAATTCTTGGATGCTTCAAATGGAAAACCTCCTTTCTATATATATGAGTCTAAGGAGTCATAATATAATCAAAGCCGACATAACAATAATAATGTAAGGGCACAACAATAACAATAATGGGCTTCTATGGGGCACAATAACAGTCAATATGTGGACTACATGGGGTACAATAATAACAATAAGGGGGCTATAATAAAATAATGGGATACACTAATAATATAGGGACCTAACATGGGATGTATGTTGAGTTTCAAGGATTGAAGTTTTCATTGTAATAGATAATTTTTTATCATTTATATAAGAAATAGAGGAGGGTTTTTCCTAGCTTGGGTTCCCCAATAAAAATATAGTGTTCATTGTGATTAAATGGTTGCATGTTATTGCATGTGTTTCTATCAGATGTTTTCTTTTCTGCAATCGCAGTAGAAGAAATTTGTGTCTATTGTTTTCAGTTCGAATTCATTAGAAGATGCAAATTTCGAGTTATTTCTACACCATGGATTTTGTAAAACATTTTATTTACCCATGGTATCATAATTTATTATATTTACGCATTTTTCGTAATTTATTATATTTTCCCATGGTATTCACCCATATATTTTGTAAACCCTAGTATTTACCCATTGTATTTGAATGTAACATGAGGCATGAGTCTCAATGAAATATACCAAATAAAAAGTATAAATACGGAACTTTCACCATCGAGTAAATCATCCTTTTTCTCATAATGTAGTCTCGTTGGTATATTAGCCATTTCAATAAAAAATTGATTTCCTCTCTTGTGTTATTTTTCTACAATATTTCTCTTACGCATTGAGTTCTTATTATAATGTCTTTATACAATATCTCTTTATGCATCAAGGCTATATTTTGAGTTCTTATTATTCTTTTGTTCTCAGAATATTTATATTAAGAATTGTGACATATTTCTTTTCCATTCATGATTTTTTTCTTTATTAAAAAAGTTGGATCACAATGACATTAATGCATTAGATCTCATGAGAACTCTAAGCGTTAAGCGCGTATGACCAAAGTTGTTGTACTACGATGGCTGAATTGTTGGGAAGTTATAATGTTTAACTCTAGTGTAATATTTAACCCTCATTCCTCCAATGATCCGGATTAGTGGTATCGTAACACACTACAAGAAAATACCCTTTAGCAAAGTTTTTTTGGGAATCCCTTATAAAAATAGCCTCCAAAAATCATTTTGTAGTGGAGGTCACTAACGAAGTTGGACACATACGTATGTTTTACAGATATTTTTAATGATGTGTCTATAATACACTAATGCACCAATGTATTACTATGCCTATATGTACCGTGTGCTTAATAACATATGGTACCGTGGAAGAGTTATTTTTTATAAAAATAAAAATAACAAATAAAGCTAAGTACATAACCGTACAAGTGCTTAGACATACTGAGACAGTTAATCGCAGTGTTGCCAAGTTTAAAAAAATGTCGACCTAAAATCAATTTTCCTAATTCATTGTAATTTCATGACACCCCGGGTGCTACACAAATACACGAACGCCATGTTGCATAAATAATATAATGCACCATTCGGGGTTTTTTAACTTAAAATAGCAGTGATTATTATATTATATGCATTGATTCCATTATTTGAACCGAAGTCCCCAATGCTTAATATAAAGTGTTACACCGTCGAAAAGTTATTTTTCATAAAATAAAAACAATGGTGCACTACTTATATAAGGTGCATTGGTTCATATAATAATGAGAAAATTGTATATACAAAGATTAAATTTAGAAAAAATGTTGGTCATAAAATTCATTTTCACCATTTTGGTGCTATACTCATTTTGCCATCGTTATTCATGTATTGAAACACCCCATGTGTAAATAACAAGGTGCACCATGATAGTGTTTTTAATTTTAAAAATATCTATAATTCTAGAAAACAATACGTACCGGAACAAGGTTAAATAAAAAAACATGCCGGATGTAAAATTCATTTTTTAGCCATTTGCAATGATGAGCTCTCAAGCACCAAGTATACTCTTTCCTCTCTCAAGTGCCTTATCCTTGGTGATTCCCTGCTTTTCTCCATCCTTCCATATGTTTCTTAGTGATTTGCTTTAAAATTTTCTCAAACAATGTTCAAAATTGTTTTTTTTTCTATTTACGTTGAAACCATGCCTCCTCGATGAGCGTATGTGTAGGTAATGTCTATGTTCCTTCTAATTTAACTTTTATGTGGAGTAGGATTGAAAATTAGTAAAATATCAATTGTTTTTTTTTTTTTTTTTCCGCATGATGCGTTCGAAAGAAGTTTGGCTCACACCGATTGTGGTGCAACTTCTAAATTTACAGGTGAAACGCAAGTTGGTGTGTTTCGTTAACACACCACAAGCAGTATTTGGTAAATTAATACACATCGGGAAAATTTATAATTTTTAACTTTAGTGCTTCTAGTAAAATTACTTCCCGCAGTGTTTATTTTTACCAAACACACCGCATGCATAATACGAAAATTATAGCTTAGTGCATTCATTAACTCCGAACATTCTATTTCGGTGAAAAAAGGTTGGTGTATATGAATTATGTGTAATATTATGTCGATGTGACCGTGTGGAAAAATAAAAATATCCAATGTTTTTGCATGTATGAACCAAAAGTGATGCTTCAAGTCGATGTGCACACCGCATCGCGTTTTCCATTTTGGCATCATGGCCGTGTTTTCCTATTTTGTGGGGCATCGTGTCCGATGTATTATTATTTTTTTGTAAAATTTGAAAGATGATTTTTTTTTTAAATGAAAGTTTTATGTCCGTATTTGTGCTACAATTTTCATTTAATAAAATTTTATGTTTTAGGTATGAGGGTCGAGGTATTTTATATCTCAACTATGCAACAAATATGTAAATAGAAGGAAAAACAACAACAACTTGAACAAATGTATGCCTGATAGAATATGGTCTCGACCATGTGTAATATTCCCATTTTAGCTCATAGCTAAATGGAATATTAAATTTTTGATTTTACTGGCAGCAATAGCCTAAATAAAATGGGTAAGAAGGCCCATGCTCATGGAAAACATGAATAAAATCCCTCATAATGTGGAAGGGATCATCATAGTATCTTCATTTTGCACCCTCAAGTGTGAAAAGGGGAAAATGCATGAAGACAAGGTCATGTTTGACCAAGCAAATAATGGCCTGCCATAGGAGAAGTGGATCACTTTATGAGACAACACAGTCTAATGAGGAAGAGGATATTTTGTGGAGGAAACCCTAATGGATGGGGTCCCCGGAGATAGAGCTTTCACTTGTTTAAAAGGGAGGGTAAGGCAAATTTATCATATAATGCTTGTATTATTCATTTCATTGTCTATTCGTACACCGTGCATCCTTTGCTATTTAGCAAGAGTTGCCTGGGAAAACTCGCGAGGGATTCCTCGTCCTTATCAGAGGCCTCGAGGGATCGTACCGATTTTCCTCAAAGGTTCAGGCTTGAGGCCAAGCATCTCCATCAAGCATGCCATTATTTTTGCAGCAAAATAATGTTGTGTTGCCGGGGTGTTGCAAAGTGAGGGTTCACTACACCACCTCCATCATCATTTTTCGCAGGAGGAGTCTCTCTTTCTCTTGGGAGAGATCATATTGGAGGTATCTCGTAGCTTATTGGGGATTTGGGTATTGCTGCCAAATTTCATTCCCTAGCCACTAGTAAAAAATGATGAAATTAATAATGTGACTAAAATGTTAGTCACCGCAATTATTTCAAGTGAATTACTACTAAATTTGAGCAATTTTAAGTGACCAACCAAAAATGATTACCTTAAATGAATAATTTAGTCTGGAATAAAATATACGACTAGATAATAAGTGACTAGAACTAAAAGCGACTAACTTAAATGATTAATTTTATTTAGGACAAAACATATGACTAGATAATAAGTGACTAGAAGTAAAAGTGACTAAATTAAATGACTAATTAGCTCCAGATTAAAATATACGACTATATGACAAAATTAATAATGATTAATGTAAATGACTATTATAGTCCAAGAATAAAAAATAAGGCCAAATAACAAGTACAACAAGTATATGAATTAGTCATTTATGTCAGTAATTTTTAACCGTGTCACTCCATATATGGAAAATTTCAATTTTGGTACCGAAGTGTTACATTTCACTATAGGTGTCTCCGAATCCATTTGCGTGTTAAAATTTAGAATACCCTTTTGCCTCTAAAGTTTAATGAAGGCATATGGGATTCATCTACAATTAACATAATTGCATGTATCATCTATCAACTTTACACCAATGCCTTCATTATAATTTTAGTACAGGTAATATTAATTAGATAGCCAAATTTATATTTACATTTATTATATTTAATATTTGGCCATAAAGTTTAATTTTTAAGCTTCATCGATTTATGTTAAAAGTGTGAGTTGTTTTAAATCTAAGGTTTCTTCATATTTACATTTAATAACTAGATAAATATAACATTTCTTATGTTAAACATGTGAGTTCACTAGTTAAATCTAGTATTAAATCATCATATTTACATTTAATAAATACCAAATAGATAAACCTACAATATATATTTATAGACCTATTTAGTAAATAGGTATGAACATTTGTTAATTTAAGTATGAAACTTAATTATTTTTTTAATGGTGTATGAACCTTTTTTTTTTGTAAGTCAGTGTTATATTCATGTAGGAAAAAAGGAGTACATATAGCTAGTTACAAAGTAGGTGGTCTCACCTTGACTAAGTTTGTTGACAAAAAATTGCACCAGATGCAAAAAAATGCAAAAGAGAGACTACGGACATTGTCCATAAATGGTTGGGCCAGAGGCACCAAAACACATATAAAACATAAAGAACACCAAATAGCATACTAATCATCCAACGTGATGGATGCAGGGTTGTTCGGGGTTGTTCCTAGATGCGGTGGAGGACAAAAGTCACACTGACTGTGCCCTTCAAAGTGCGCCAACCAAGTCTCCAGCTTTTCTACTTTCTCAGTGAGTTGATTTTGGCCTCGCCAAACAACTACCATTCTCTCCCGGGCTTAGCACTGTAAAAAGTGCATTCAGTGCAATGTTTCCATCTGCTCTGCATGGTCCTCACGACAAAATCTCTCAGTTATGTCCACTCTTTCCATCAGGTTTTTGATAACTGCACGATCATTCTCTAGGCAACAATGTTGGATAACTTGCCCCTCATTTACCTCAAATCAATCAAACCTACGATTCCCCTTGCTACCACGGCCTCCTCTGCCCCGACGACTCTACTTTTGAACCCTCAAACCTCCACCTTTGTTATCCTCCCGCTTAGCTCCTCCACCACCCGCATGCGCACCCACATTAGCGAATCACGCACGCCCCGCAGTCTTTACACCCTAGCATGGAGCCGCCATGATTATTTCTGAGACTACCACCCCCACAGGGCCATGGATGACAGGGGAGGGAGAAGACCCACACCACACCAGGGGCTTCATAATTCGCCAAGGTCGAGGAACCCCGCCGTGTGCAGAGTCGATAGACCAGACCCCCCACTATAGAAAAAAACACCACCAACAAAGGAGTCGAATGTCGTCTCCCACCACCACAAGCTGGAAGCACAAAGACACCTCCCACTACTAAATAAAGACTTCCACCACCAGCAAAACCAAATACCATCACCCACCAAACCGACACAGGAAATTGAACAACAAACGATGAAGAAGTAGCCGACGCTTGAGCGTAAATCCCCCTAGGGCAGTGACCAACCTCGAAATTCTCCACATAGAGACCACACAACGATCCACCAAACACCGTCACACCCACGCTGGAGGACACGAAATTTGGAAAAGAAACTAGTTTCCTGCCACCACCCTCGAGGTTTCCTAGACTAAAAATTCTAGCTCCTCTCTTATAACGAAAAAACATGCTCACTGAAAGCTAAGAAAAATGGAAACGAGTGATCTCACTTCCCTTAAACTTCCTATCCTCAACCCAGACACAGTCAATGGCTAAGAAACCAAGCAGCAAGGACCCATTGAACACACCGCACCAACAAATTCCTATGACAAGCACACACAAGCCACTATCTCCGTAAAACTTCTCGCGACGTTTACACTTCCTCTTCAGAGGCCACCATCAGGACCAACACCAAACCATATTTAAGAGTCTAATGTTGGGCTCCCTCATCTTCCCTTGCCTTATCCTTTCACCAACCTCTGAACTCCAATGCACAATTATTTTTCACACGAATTGCCAACATGAAGTAGTAACTCTCAACCCATAACCTATTAACCCCTCACCCCTAAAATCCTTAAATGTTAAATCCCCCAACCCTTAAGCCCCTAATACCCAATCTCTTAACCACTAACTCATTATTCACCTAACCCCTAACTACGCCTAAATCCCCTAACCCATAAGCCCCCAATCCCTAATTCCTTAACCACTAACTCATTATTCCCTTAACCCCTAAATGCGCCTAAATCCCCTAGCCCTAACCCCTTAACCACTAACTAATTATTCCCCTAACCCCAATCCCTAATCCCTTAACCACTAACTCATTATTCCCCTAACCCCCCAATCCTTAACCCCTTAACCACTAACTCATTATTCCCCTAACCCCTAACCGTAAGCCCTTATTCCCCTAAGCCCTAAGCCCCTAATCCCTAATCCCTTAACCACTAATTCATTATTACCCTAAACCTTATAACAGTCCTTAAAACTCGTTGGGATTATCCATTCCAAATGAGAGCAGGTCTAGTTCGGACCTACAATCGGGTTAATTCCCCCTTGTTGGCAAGATTAAAACGGTTAATCTTCGATATACAAAATGTAAATCAAATCTTTCATTAAAAAGAGGGAACCATACCCTCTCTGCCAGGCTATGCCTATCGGTCGCTTGGCCTCTTCTTGCTCTCACATGAATGTAGTCTTGCTTGACTGGTACAGAAGAAGGTTTCACATTATCAATTGTTTGTTTGGGACAACTTTCAGTTGTTTAATCACTGTTACATTCTTCAAGCTTATCCTTTAAATCATCCTAGTCTTTTCTACTCTCTCCAACTTTGTAGTGCTTTCCATTCATCTTAGTCTCATCTATTTCCTTGGTCTGTTAGGGGTCAAGGTCAATAACATTAGGATGTTTTTGCAACAAACAAGGGAATTTCTAAGACACAATTAGGTGGAGGCGCAAGAGTATAATCACCAACTTTCTCATGAATGTGGGACACTCGAACTTAAGATTTTCTGTAGCAGTCATGAGGTGTAGTGTGGTTATTTATACTTCATCAGATGTCCATTCTCTAGACTTAAATTGTGTGACAACACTATGGCTGAGTTTGAAACTGGAGATTGAACATACATTTGTTTTAATTGCAATAGTCACTTTCATCAATAAATGTAAAGCAATGGCTAACAAATACTAGAAATTAATAAATAGAGAAGACATGGCAACAAGCAATAATGCCTACAAAATTGTTACATTGAGACACAAATAATAAAGAAAACTCTTAACCCCTAACCCTTAACCCATTTAACCCCTAAACCCTAAACCTATAAACCCTTAACCCCTAACCCCTAAACCCTTAACCCCTAACCCATTTAACCCCCTAAACCATAAACATCTAAACCCCTCACCCCTCACCCCTTAAACCCTAATTCCTGGCCCCTAACCCATTTAACCCCCTAAACCTAACCCCATTACCCCTAGCCCGTAAAATCCTTAACTGCTAAATCCCCTAACCCCCTAAACCTCTAAACCCCTAACCCATTTAACCCCTAAAACCTAAACCTCTAAACCCTTAACCCATAATCCCTAAACCCTTAACCCCTAACCCATTAAACCCCCTAATGCAACAAGCAAATGCCAAGCCAAACTGCATTACCTTTTTACTCACAATGATGTTATTCATTGACAAAAGTTATTCAAACCAAAAAAAATTCCATGGCGTAGGGTAGGGATTAACTCGAAATCGATGGCCTTTTAGGTGCTAATATGTTTTGGTTGATCATACTGCGCTTGCCATGTGTTGATTTAGAGAGAAACCACTACAAGTAGTGAGATGCTCCCCAAAACAGAGAAGCACCCATGAATGCGACTCTGTGTCTACCATGAGAATGAAGGAAACCCTTTAAAATATGCAATAAGAAAACACATGGAATTGAAATGTTAATTAAGGATAACATAAAAATGCGGTTGCAGAGAATTTGATGAAAGACGCAAAAAAAAAAAAATTCTATAGTGATGAGACATCCTTGTTAGTCTTTTTGGAAAGAATAAGTTTATGAAGCTCGAAACAACTCTTTGATTCATTTTCAATGAGTGACCATAAACTTAGGGGTGTCAGAGTGGCTAATAATCATAGTTTATGGTGGATGATATTCACCATACATAACATTTGTCGTTTAGGTCATTTGTTTGGTGATCAATGTTGGTGAATCACTATATTATATCATGGTACCATATATTTCTTTTTTAAAGGAAAAATATATGAACATGAAATAAGTTGCATCTCACGTAAATGTTTAATGTCGTGATGTTGTGAATGGTTTACACATTATATGTATCATATATTTATAATCACTTCTTTCAAGTTTACTTTAAGAAATAAAGGAATAGGTGCAGTGCCTTACCATAAGAAGGACTTGCACTAACTCGTCTCCTCATATCATTCAAACATTAGCCCATAAATCAAACACATGCCCTAATTTCTCTAGTATGGAAACCCTTGGATGAATATGATAATGAACTCCTCCCAACCACTAGTTCTAACCCAACTATTGAATGTCTTTGGTTGGCATGTGTAAATGCCTTTAATGGATCCATGGATGTGTATGAAATACAATTTTGCATTGAAATGATACAAACACCCAAATTAAAACGAGGTATAGAAATTTCAACCTTACAACTATCTCATCCAATATTAAATACTTCACTAATTAGTGAAGGGGTAATCTACTTAACTGTATATTAAATATTAAAAGCACTCATATTAACACAATAAAATAATAATAGTATTTAATATAAAGTTATAATATAGATAGATGCTAAATTTGCACGTGAGATTCCCTTGTTCGTGGGACAATTGATGCCCTTGATGCAATGATTTAACTATTTAATCCATGGAGGTATACATACCTTAATTTCCCTTGGATTCAAACTTGTGACATTTAAAGGGGAAACAATTTAACACAATTCTAACAAGTAAATACAAACTTAATTTGTATATGTATCAAAGTTAGTCTAAGAGTTGCATGACATGCTTAATTTTGCACGAAATAAACAGAATTCGTGAAGGGTTGATCACAATAGGCATGTATGGTCGATTCTGATTATCATAGGTATGTTAGTTTGGTTTTCTCAATCCACAAATTGCACACATTGTTACTATTGTTAAAGGTATGTCATGTTGGTTTACTTGTTCAACATCATGCACATTTGGTTGTGTTCATTAAAGGCATTTTAGTTCATTGAAAAAACCAATATTTTGTCAAGTTGGTCAACTTAGCGAGCTGTGTGTCATGTCAATCATCTTAATGAACAACCTGTCATGTCGTTTAGTTTATTTATTGACATGCGCATTCCATTGTCATTGTTAGTGATGTGTTAGGTTGGTTATTAACATCTATTTTTTATTAACACTATCTTGGAGATTAACCCTATCAACATGCATGTTTAACTACAATTATGAGAGGTATGTTAGGTTGGTCAACCCCATCAACGACATTTATGTTCAATTACGAATGTTGAGGCATACCACATTGGTCACCCGATTACCAACATGTACCTTTTGGTTATCATTAGTAGAAGCGTGTTAGGTTGTTCAAATTGATCAACTACATGCATGGTTGGTTACAAGTAGTAAAGCCTCATTTGAATGTTTAATGAAATAAATAGTGTGCAAATATTGTTACCATTATTGAAGACACGTTTTGTTGGTTAACTTAGTTAACATCACATACATTCAATACGATTGTTCGAGGCATCCAAGGACACTCAACCCATTTAAAGTAGTGCATAACATTCATGGGGGCTTTCTTATTGCTTGGTGGGTGAAAATAGTGTGTTATTATTCCCCCACAAGTGTTCAATATTGTCATGTGACATGTTCACCCCTCATGGGCCGAATTTCCTTCTTAAGGGGGTTGTTTATTTAAGATAGGGTTAGGTCCAAGTCTAGAGTGACTTTCGTAGAATAGATACCACTTAGTTGTGACTGTTGAGTTAAAGTGGTGCTTTCATAGCTTTTGAGATTATTCTACCACATTCCAATGTCTAAAATCAATTAATTGCCACTTTCTTGTGTTCATAAAAATAATTTAAATCCATAAAACAAATGTATGTGAAAGAAAGCTAAATAGCCCAATGCTCATTGACCCACACCACCAACGTTACTAGATTGATCTCCTTGCTTGTATTTGTTGGGGTTCAACCTCATCCCTCCTAACATAAGTCATTTACTCCACCATTACGTACGCATGCATACTTTTAAAAAACATGGCAAACTTGACCATTGTCATACCTTACAAAAGAATTTCAAAAACATTATTACATTTGCACCACAACATATACATATGTGCAATTTGTATCAATATTTCCTGAATTGCTATATGGTTCTCTTAATTGCAATATTCTACCACCTTGATGCCCCTTAAACCCTATGAAGATATTTGTATTGATTTCATGACCCTCTCCATTTTTCAATTTCCTTAAATTAATCTTATAACACCCTCCATTAAAATCATTACCTACACTTACATGTATTCATTAACTCTATAACTCAACAAAAATTAAAACTACAACAATAATATAATTATAATACTATATAAATAAGATATCTTCATACGTAAAACTAATGATATATTAATGTATCATTGCTTCCTTGAAAACCTTTTCCCTACTAAAGTGGACCAACAAAGACTCAAGAGGCTTTAGTGACCCTCGTTGCAAGGAAATCCTCACATAAAAAAGGCGGGAACTTCTGAACATTGGGGGAATCCTTCCCACTTTCAAATTTCGTCATAAGGTAAAAAGGCGGGAACAAGTGCATTAAGAGGGAAAATTTCCCAACCCACAAGATAGAAGGCTGAAAAAATGAAAATAAATTAAGAAAAAAGGGCGGTGAAGTTTTTTTACTCTTATTACTTGAAAGGGTTTTGAATTTGCACTCACTCTTTCCATACAAATTCTGGGATCTATCCTCTGCAAGTGAGCCAAGCCATGGGCAAGAGCGGTAGGAGTTCATCAGACGGCCTATCTTTATCCGAGGAAGAACGACCATAGAATGAAGAATCGAGCCCCCGATGAGAAGAGGAGGACCAAGAAGAACTTGAAACTATGAACACGTTAGACCAAGTTCATTGGGTTTTAAATGAAACATTTTTTTTTGAATTTTTTGTTAGTTTTCTCGTGTACGCATCTGTTGTAACAAAAAAAAAATTCAGTTAATCTCTATTTGAAGACTTTGTATTCTGCATTTTTAGTCAAAAGGAAACAAAGTTCTCCATCCTATGCGATTGCAAATTTGTAGAATTATAAAGAATCCAAAACTGCAGTACCTATCCCACAGATAACACACAATGTTATTCAATACATTTTTAAGGAAGGAGCAACTCACCGCGGCTTGTAAATGTAGCTCATACCATTGGGGCTTCTGACTTGTTAATAGTTCTCGATTGAAGGATGATTTCCAATTAGGTTCCTTTTTATTTGGACCCCATCTTTGATTTTTTTGAAATTGTCACTTCCATTATTGCAAATTATGGTTATATAGTTGATTTCTCAAAACGATTAGGACAAAAACTTTCTGTTTCTGCAAGTGTTTCTCTTTCTCCCTCGGTATTTTAAGACATCATCAATGGAAAGTACCTGAACTTGATACTTGCAAACTTGAAGACATTTTATGTAGCCTAATTTGATAACACGGCATAATCAAAATCTACAGAGTGAAAGGTTATACCCCAGAGAATATAACAGCTAGAAGGGTAGAACTATAAGGGTGAGCTTCTGCTCAATACCTACCTTCCTAAAATGACTCATATCTAGCCACCATTTTATTCCCTCAATTCCCTCCCTTATTGAAATCTCAGCGTCCTTTTTCATTATTTTATGTATCAGACCCGACAGAGAAAGAATGAAGGCCCACGGCTGGCTGTCTCTCTTGCTGCTTCTTGCTTTATAGATCGGACGAGGGAAAGAATTGCTTTGATGGAAGAACTAGTTGTGGGGTAGGATCGTCAGATGCTAAAATCTATTCTGAAAAATTTATTGATGGTGAATAAAAAATGACTATATTTATGAACAATGTTTGTAACCCAGACATTGTTTATACTTAGGCAGGACTATAACCTCAGTGCAACAGGTTTTCTTAGGTTCAAGTCTAGGATTGAATATATACTTAGGCCTTGATAGGTAATGCCTTTTTTGGCGCTTCCTAGAATGTGCTTGTAGGTTTTATGTTATTAGGCTTAAGGCAACAAGTTAATGTTGCTATGATATTTACCGAGTTATTAACATTTGTCCTTGTAATTAATCCTCTAATTGTTTTTTTCTGCTTTAGAAGTCTAAATACCACACCAAATTTTAAATTGGACGTCAGTCTTGCAGTGACTGTGTTCCAAAGTGCATTGTGGTTTTAGGATTTGTTTGAACCAAAAATTCAGTGTGGCTGACTATGAAAAATATAAACATGTATTGCTGCCAAGCAGAAGTACACAGTCTGCTTGTTTGTCAGGCTAATTTTCTGACAGATGTAGATATTGGGAGAACTATTTTGTAACAAAATAATAGAATGGCTATTGACATGTTAAAACTTGTGAATTTAATGCCTACAATATTCTTATGAAGGGATTAGCAATTTTATATCCTGAATACATGTCAAAGCTACATTTTGATTTCATCATTTTCAGGTCATGTGAGTTTTCCTATCCGCTTTTACATTTCAACGGCCATGCATAAATTGATCTTGTGTTGCAGATAGGTGCAACTGTCAAATTATTAGGAATCTTTCAACCATGTTTTCATAGTTGGCTTCAGATTGCAGTGCAGTGCAAAAGTAAATATATTTTTCTCTTGAACTGCTTTGACAATCACCTATTTTTAGTCATATGATTGAAACTTTATGCTTATCTGATAAAACTCTATAAAATTTTCTCATCGTCCAGGTATAAGATAATGGAAAGATGCACTACACGAATGCCTAAAGTAAATGATGCTAGTGATGTGGCTGGAGGGATTTTGGAAAAGTTTCCAAAGCGCCTTAATGTTGTTCCTCCTAGAGTTCTCAATGGTTCATTATGAGTTGTTACAGCCGAGTCATATAATTTCGATACAAATTTTTTGAAGAAGCATGTGGAGGCCTACAAAATAATCAACAAATGTATTAGAGAGATTAGATATCTCAATATTATGGACATGAATGCAAGTCTTGGTGGCTTTGCAGCAGCACTTACATCAAACAAATCTTGGGTTATGAATGTTGTCCCAACCATTGCAAAATACAATACACTTGGTGTGATATATGAGAGAGGCCTTATTGAAATTTATCATGACTCGTATGGTTTCCCTTCATTTCTTTTTCATTTTTGCAAGACTTTAATTTTTGTAAGGATTATTTTTCCGCTGCAGTTTTAGTAGTTTCACCAGTTTTTCTTTGTAAACCTAGTTCCATGACATTTGAAGAATTATTTTTCATATGTCTCGTAGCTTTCTATTTGTGTATTTGGGCACCCAACAATATTTTTTAGACTTTTGATTGGGGAATTTCAAATTTTTTGGAATAGGAATTGAAATTCATGCTTTGAAAGGCTTGGAAAAAGAGTCAATTCTTTGTATGAGTTTTTCATGTTTAGAGGCTTATATAAAAAGTTACGAATATTTAATGTGTGGGATGAGTTAGTCCATGTGAGGATGAATCAACCAGGTTGGCTCAGATGGTAGGTTGTAGAATGTGGATCTTGGCAATAGGATGAAATTTCTGAAATGAATGAAAGGAATGGACATTAAGTAAAATAGCCAAATAAAAATATGTAGGTTGCACTTGTTAAGTACTTCACACGTATAGCCAATTGTTTTGAACTTTAATGAGATTTTCTATCCTAGATCAAAATACTAGGTTCACTGTTCATTATCATTGGTGAAGATGAGGAAGTTAGAAGCTCGATGAACATTATTAAAATTCTGACCAAAATTAGCTCTTATTATCAAGAAAATGACGTCTGCAGATTGTTAGCTATGATGATAGGCCTTGTCAATTTTACAAGAATTTCTACCCATCATGTAAGAAATGAGTTTTTAAAATTTTTTTGTGCTTCCTGTTATAATCTTAACTTGGTCACGGGGTGATAAGCAAGTCAAATGTAGGAAAAATAACTAATTTCTATTCAACCAAAAATACCTGAGCAATTTAAAATGCCAAAACTACTATTCCTGAAACTAGGAAAACAAATGTAGTATACAAGATTGCAAAATTTTTACTAAACATAACTCTATTGATAAAATGAACCTCCAATATACCAAGATAGATGAATTTTCTTGAGAAGATATGGACGTTGCAATTTTCCAAAGTTAAATATTTCAAAGAGTAACTGCAACTAAACATTCCTCTCATGAGGCTTTTGGGCCTATTTATAATTTCCTCTCCCTGTTAACCTTTGTTCTTTGTATCTGGGACCAATGGCTTTACATGCATTTATTTTTTTAACCTTTTGAAACCTACCAAGATTCTTATTGCTACTTGTAGTTTGATTTTAGAATCTCACTATCCATTAAGATTCTTCTGGCTACTTCTAGATCACTTCCTTTTTGTAACTTAACATTTGTTGTGGCAATAAATGGCCCACAAATTGCAACAACCCTGAATTTCAATGACTAACATAAATTACTAATGACTAACATAAAACTGGGTCATTGCCACTTGTGGGTTGATTTCATAATCTCACTACTCAATAAGATTCGTATTGCTATGTGTAGATATTTTTTTTAAACCTTTTGTTGTGAGTAGGATATTCTATTTATATATTCAAAATTAGGTTATAGACATGTTGAAAGTTTGCTAGAGCTTTGGTTGAACCCTTGAATCTTTTCAGAATAGGCCTTATTCATAAAGCTGACATGTATTCAAACAAATAAATATACCAAGAAATTTTTCGAGCTATCAGTTTACTAGTGTCAGTGTTTATAAGGATACATAATGTTCCATGAGCTGGTTGCATGGGCAGGCTCAATGCTCCTTGCATAAAAGTAGTGAATCTCAAACTCATACCTAGATGTACCATGATCAACTATTTATCATTAAAAAATACAATAGCCTAAGGAGAATTCATGTGACATTGGCCAAGTGTCGTTAACATCAATCTCTCTGCTGTTGTTTAGCCATGTGTATGTGACATGTCTATAGATTGAGCAAGCATTACTAGAGTGTAGGCCACACATTCTTTCTTTCAGGGAGATATATTTATCATCCAACATTTGCAGGATATCTAGAATGTGCTCTAGCAGGAGATTTCTTTCTTAGTCTTGTGATCCATACTATTGGAAATCATTTACCTAGTGTGCTAGTGCAAGTCCACTCTTTTGTTATATTGGGTAATTCGACTCCTAGAAATGCCTATGTGTAGGATTAGCATCTTTATCTCTCTATCCATAGGCTAACTAATAGTGCTGCACCTTTCTTGGTAATACATAATGTTCCATGAGCTGGTTGCATGGGAAGGCCCAATGCTCCCTGCATAAAATTAGTGAATTTCAAACTCATACCTAGATGTACCATGATCAACTATTTGTCATTAAAAACTACAATAGCCTCAGGAGAATTCATGTGACATTGGCTAAGTGTTGTTAGCATCAATCTCTCTGCTGTTGTTTAGCCATGTGTATGTGACATGTTTATAGATTGAGCAAGCATTACTAGTGTGTAGGCCACACATTTGTTCTTTCAGTGAGATATGTTTATCATCCAACATTTCCAGGATATCTAAATGTGCTCTAGCATGGGGTTTCTTTCTCAGTCTTGTGATACATACTATTGGAAATCATTTGCCTAGTGTGCTAGTGCAAGTCCACTCTTTTGTTATATTGGGTAATTCGACTCCTAGAAATGCCTATGTGTAGGATTAACATCTTTATCTCTCTATCCATAGGCTAACTAATAGTGGTGCACCTTTCTTGGTGATACATAATGTTCTATGAGTTGGTTGCATGGCCAGGCCCAATGCTCCCTGCATAAAATTAGTGAATTTCAAACTCATACCTAGATGTACCATGATAAACTATTTGTCATTAAAAACTACAATAGCCTCAGGAGAATTCATGTGACATTGGCTAAGTGTTGTTAATATTAGTCTCTATGTTGTTGTTTAGTCATGTGTATGTGACATGTCTATATATTGAGCAAGCTTTACTAGTATGTAGGCCACACATTTGTTCTTTCAGGGAGATATATTTATCATCCAACATTTGGAGGATATCTAGAATGTGCTCTAGCAGGAGGTTTCTTGCTTAGTCTTGTGATCCATACTATTGGAAATCATTTCCCTATTGTGCTAGTGCAAGTCCACTCTTTTGTTATATTGGGTAATTCGACTCCTAGAAATGCCTATGTGTAGGATTATCATTTTTATCTCTCTATCCACTGGCTAACTATTAGTGGCACACCTTTCTTGGTGGATCCTGCCTTCAAGCTCATACAATTGTTCCATGGTGGTTGAGTTGTGTCTATAATCAAGGCCTTCTACCAAATGTGTGGTATCCACGAGTTTTTTATTAGTTCATGCGAGTGCTTAGGCTTTCTCCCTTTATACTTTGGCTAGGGCTTTGTGTTGAAGATTGTAACTAGCTTTTGTAACTAGGATTGGTTTTCATAATTGTATTTGAGTCATAATGAAATATATTTATCAAAGAAAGAAAAATAAATTTATTATTAAATAAATTGACTTATTAAAGCATGGGTTTCATGCTTGGGTCAATTTTTTTTTAGGTCAGGTCTCCATTGAAGACCTCCAAGGTTTATGTCAAGTGACCTTGTCCATGTCATATTGTAAAGAACCCTTCTTGGGAATTATTTGTCAAGAAAGAAAATTATTTTATTTTGGGCCCTTTGAGACTACCTTGAGTTGGGAGAGAGATCCATATCTGGTTCTCCATTATTATAAAGATCTGGTCTCCTTGGGTCATTATGGTCGAAGGAAATATTGAGACTTTAGTTCCAACGTTTCCGGATCAAACAGAGGAACATTTTTATCTTGGCCATAAACATCAGTGTTGCTGACAAGGGGTTGTTTTGTATGGGAAATTAAAGCTACCCGAATATAATTTGTAGTTAGGAGAACAACCTCCTTTGAAGATCAATTATCATAACTATGAACAATAAGATAAAAACCTGGAAATGATTATGCTCACTATGTAAATCAATTATGGGTTTGCGGATGTACTCTTGTATTCTTGGATATTGGTTAGTTCTTCCAATATGATAAGACTATTCATCTTCAATAAGGATGCCTTCAACAAATGGAATTGACCTTTCTGCCTTTGTCTCATATGGTTCACAAAATAACTTGATGATATGATCAACGTTCTTTTCTTCCTCATTAGAATCCATTTCATATGTAGGATGGATGTCAAAGCAAAAAATATAGGATCTTGCATTGTTCTATTCGAACTTAATAGATAATGTTGATTGGAGATGCACTTCATTATGGGTGCCAAAGTTTCTACCATATTCAAAATCACATATAGGAGTGTTGGTCTCTTGAACCTTAAGGGATCTTCAAGATTTCCCTTCATTAATGAATTTATTATTACTCTCATTCTTAGAGAAAAAAGAACTATAGTTTCATCCATTATCTCCATCTGCTCTCAAGATTTTGTCATATGTTGGTTGAATTTCAATTTTC
Organism: Pinus albicaulis; assembly: GCA_034641835.2. Lineage (NCBI taxonomy): Eukaryota > Viridiplantae > Streptophyta > Pinopsida > Pinales > Pinaceae > Pinus > Pinus albicaulis. The sequence continues at coordinate 407,480,681 of CM076581.1, read as the reverse complement.
CAGTGTATAAAAAAGGCATGGCATGATACCATTGTCATCACGTGCTAAGTCTTCTAGGGTGACTGCAAGATTGGTAGAAAGTTGTTTCCTACCTTCCTGCTGATATTCCTCCTCTGCATTCAGGACCTTTTCTCACATTGTCAATCATTTGGAAATATGGATTGTTTTCAAGGGTGAATCAAATGAAGAGAAATGCCCAAGTGTAGAAAGCCAGTTGAGCAGGCCGAAAAACTTGTAGGAAATTGTTCTTTGTCTTCTTCAACATGGTGGTCATTAACACTGCCTCAAAATGAGTATTGGCTAGAACGAAGCATCCCATTGTTTTCACTTCACAATCTGTCTTAGGAATAGACCTCTCTTTATCTCTACCACACTCATCATCGACATCAAAAAGCAGTGTAGGTGTTATATTTATGTTTTGATCAAACTCAGAATGCAATTTTGAGGTGCCAAATGTGTTTCTAGGAATGCCCATAGCTTCATTACCCTCACTTAGCCTTCTACATGATCTGTTTATATACATGCTTATAAGGATGTCCTATTATTGTAATCTTCTTTGCTTCATTTTACCCTAGATTTAGCTTTGGCATTTTCTAGGAGTTGCGTTTTCACTCCCACATTGTACTTGTACTAGTTGTACCTTTCAGTCTTGTTGACCTATTTATTATCATTCGTTGGATATATAAAATTATCTTATCGTATCTTATCTCAATTTTTGCTGATCAAAATAAACTTCTCTAACCTGAGAAGTGTGTTCAAGTTTCAAAGCATCTCCAAACAGATTATGATTGGATGTGTTTAGGGCTTCATCATATCTGCTGCATGATTATTTGTCTAGTCAAAAGTGGGAAAAATGTTGCTAATCCATATCATCATAGTCTGAGCACTGCAGGTGGTCTATACACTGGTGAAAAAATGGAAAGCATGGCCTTCATCATCAAAGGCTTCTAAATGTGTGCAATGGTATTTATAGCAATCATTTTTTACTTGAATTTTCTCTGAAATCTGAAATAGATGCCTAGTCATTGACAGAGATCCATATTGTTGCAGTGTTGGATTTCTCACTATCTACAATAATGCTGGGGTTAGAAGCTAATAGTTGATCTCCTTGTGAATCTGGGATGTCTTCTTTCTGATAACCCCATTCCTCTGCTATGTCTAGTTCCAACAATCCTTTAGACATAATGATGTTGAAAGGGTCTTGGTGAGGTTTCAATAGCCCATATTTAAAATGGAACTATGCTTGCTAATACCGCTACATGAGACCTAGCTCAAAAAAAATCCTTGTGAAACATTGATTGTTGTGGTGTCACTTTACAATAATTAATTTTTCCTTTCTTGTGGACCAGCTCATACCATTACTTGTGGCCCCTCTTAAAAAAATTATTTTGGTACACTGATTATGTTTGGCTAAAATTTGGATAACCTCTTTTATGGACCCAATGGTCCCATGACAAACACTCGTAGCATGACAGCCATGAGGAAGTATAGAAAATAGTTGTCTTTCACCTAGTCAATTATGAAAATGGAAACTAATATGTCTTCCATCACATTTCACATATCCCCCATTTTCAAACAATGGCCCTTTTTCAAAAGCTTTTCCATACAATGGTAGTTGATTATTTCTCTAATGGTTGCTTTGGAACCTTTGAGCATGTAGGAATTGCCTTTCTCTTGAAAACTCATGTGGAATTCCAAGAAATCCATGGTGATAGGTCCTAGTGTTCTTCCCCATTCATCACCCAATGAAATATCACAGCCACACATTTCAATGGAAAACATGTGGCTTCCTTGTGAGGGAAGACATACTGGTTTCCATTTTGCTAATTTAGGGAACAATTCCTTGTAAGCAAGGAGGAAGAGGTGAGAATAATACTAGGTGACAAGTGGCATGTGGGAATGTATCACGGTGTATTTGTAAACATCTAATTGTAACTCCCATGTTTAGGAGATAAACAACCACCAATGACTCCATTGATTTCTCTGTCAATTGACTCCATTATATTTTTTATTTTATGTACTACGATATATCTACATTTGTGCCATTCCTCTTTTGTATTCTTCCTTTAATTTTTTAAATGCCACTTATATTACTTACACTTATGCAATTAGTTAAACTTGTTATCGTCATCTTATTTTCATAAGTCTTTTCATATTTCTTTGTAAGAACATATGAGATATTGGGCAAAATATTGCCATCTTTTAGTAACAGTTTGATCTATTTTCAACTGATTAGCACAAGCTAATGTGCATCTTTGACCCATCCAAGGTAATGTGAGTTGGGATGAGTTGAGGTTGGTACCTTAAGTTCCTTTTCCAATTGAAGCAAGAAAAGGTTATTTTGGTTGCCATTATCAATGATCATATATGCTAGTTTGTGCTTGATTTGGCAGTTCTATGTACAATGAGCTTCCTTGTTGTTGGCAAGGCTATCTTTGTGCATTAGCATCAAGTGTGGGTCAATGTAGCTAGGATTTTTGACATCAACCTCTAAGTCTCCAACCTCTCAATAATTCTTATAAAGGAAGTATTTTTCCTTTTGGAGCTCTTTTGGCCTAAATGCTGGACATTCCTCATTGGAATGGGCAAGCTTCCTATGATAGGTGCCATATTTCTTCTTCCCACAGTGGGTAGAGGATATGGAATTGGTTTATTCTTTGTTCTACGGTCTACCCAATATTGTCGGGCTGAGTAATTAGTAGAAAGAAAATGAGGACGAAATTCCCCTCATCCACAGCTTCTTGAACCACCATTTATTTGTTGATGTTTCTAGGTTTTGCATTGCAAGATCATACCCCAACTTAGTTAAATAATGTCCACTTATGGTGTTATAGGGCCAAGCAATTTCATCATTGGAATCAATTAAACGAATGTGGGCCTTGCTTTCTTTCATGTCCCAAATCCTGTGCTTGGACCCATCCCTATCTCCAAATTTTCATTCAATTGACAACAACATGTCTATTAAGTGTGCAATGACGTGTCTCTGGAATTTGAACAATAAGTGTCTCTAGCAGGAAGACATTGTCCTCAATCACAACTATTGCATCTGTGCCAATTTTGACCCATGGGCTTGAACCCAACTTCCATGCTAGGTATTGTCCAACTATGAGAAAGGCTAGAGTTAAATCCTTCCATTGGTTTGATACATTTTGGTATTTTTTTGGCGATTGCAGATCCAATTCAAACTTGAGAAGTTTGAGGATTAGGCTTTAAGAGGGGGGTGCATTTTTGTGTTATTTTGTTTTTGGTTTTTATGCATTTTGGTGCTCTATGGGTTGCCTAAGTTTCAAATGGATTGGTTTGGAATTGGATCATAGGTGGGTAGGTCTTGTCCAAATTAGTTGGTGGTTTAACCACACAAAATAGTGGTCTTGTCAAGGTCTTCATGAGAGTAAATATAGAAATGAAATATGACTGCAGAAAAATGCAAATCAACAAGCATAAAGGCACTCAAAATACTAGACATAACTCTTAGAATATCACCAAGTTGAGTGATAGGAGCCCTTACAAATTGGGAGGTGATTAACTTGCTATAGACTTTAGTAAATGGTTGTATATGATAAGTAACTTGCTGTTATGCATCTCTAGATCTGATAAATGTAGTAAGACGTGGAAAATAATAAGCTAAACCACCCCTTGGGGGCCACCCACAAGTGTAGAGGCACTTTTAAGTGTTGGATCTATGGGTAGAGAAGCTAGGGAAATGAATAGATAATAACAAAAACCATCCCATAATTGAGAGGAGATGAGTAAAGCTAATGATAATACAATTGATTACTCTACAATTGAGGTCAAATCCCCATAGGGTCAAAACCCAATTTTATTTTTATGTACACACTTCAAATGATGATAAAATATAACGCGGAAGTGAAGAAAATAAAAAGGATCATGAATACATACCTTTTTGATCAAACCCTTGAATGAGGGTTTCACTTACATAGTAATTATTACAACAACATTTGTTGTTAAATATATAAGGCAACATGCAATTAAAAAACAATATTTTAGGGGAAAATGGCACAAATATTTCATTAAGAATTATAGTTGTTACATCTAGGAGCCAAAAAGTAGTCAAATAAGAGATATTTTTACTAGAGTGTTGCCAGTTCTGCTTGAGGAGTTTGTACATTTCCTTAGGGATGCATAGAGTGACAATACTGATGAAAGGCTATCAAAGGTTCTAGATATGATTTAAGAGGTGGCTAGTCTTGTCACTGGATCAGATGATATTCTAGGAATTTTAGGGAATTGTTAGTTTCCATTTTGCTAATTTAGGGAACAATTCTTGTAAGCAAGGAGGAAGAGGTGAGAGTAATACTAGGTGACAAATGGCAAGTGGGAATGTATCATAGTGTATTTGTAAAATTCTAATTGTAACTCGCATGTTTAGGATACAAACAACCACCAATGACCCCATTGATTTCTCCATCAATTACTCCATTAATTAACTTCATTATATTTTTGATTTTGTGTACTACAATATATCTACATTTGTGGCATTCATCTCTTGTAGGCTTCCTTTTATTTTTTAAATGCCACTTATATTACTTTAAGGAAAAGGAGAAATTAGTTACACTTGTGATATGTGTATGCACATATTTTCTCAAGCTCCACACAAAAGAAGGTTTGAGAACGACGGAAAAATATTTATGATGTTACTTGTTTACAAATTTAAGAAAGCCTCAAGGGTTACAATCAAAATCTAGAAATTTTGTTTCCTGGTGGAATGTGAGACATTCTTGGATTTGTATAACGCTTCAATGCTTGTTTAGGATCTAGGTAAGTGTGAATGAATAAAAGATTTTTGTCATCGTTCTATATTGGATTCCCATTCTCTCTAAGTTATCAAAGGCAAGTTAAAACCTGATTAGACTAAGGGACAACATATTCCATTGCCAAACTTTAACCTTACAGGGAAGTGCACTACACTTGTTTGATACTTCCACACATTTTGAGGGCATGCCAATAGAAATTTCAATGTTGTTGGATACACCGGCGTTGGTTAGTTTTAGAAAAATTCATTTGTCAAATATGTTGGTTTCATGAAGTAATATTTCCAACCAAGAGGATAAAGACTTGGCATCTCTAGGACATAGTGGTGTTATTTCTTGCCTGTATTTGTGATTTATTAGTATTCCACCACTAATAACTTCATTACGTAGTTGTCTGTTTAGTAGTATATTACAACAGTGACTTGCTAAAGGAAAATGATTCTAGTTTTTTTTAGCATCATAACTTGAAGGAAATCTAGCATTGAATTAGAAAAATGGAATATATTCTGAAAAATATGTTTTTTGATCAAATATAGGCCTGTTGCCTGATCATTTAAAAAAAATAGTCATGACAATAAACAATGATTTTGGACACGATGAATTACATAACTGTCCAGCGCAAAAACAAGTTAGCATATTCAGTTTTGTGTGCATCAAATAAAAATGAATAACATTAAGTTTCCTTTGAATATTTATAGAACCATTTTAGAGATTCTAAATGGAAATTGCGTGTGCTAATATTTCTCAATTAATTACAGGGAAAACAAGGGGCATACATAATTTGTTGGCTTATGGGAATTGGATTCCTTTTCCCTTGGAATAGTACGTTGATAATTGAATATTACTATATTGAAGCTATATTCTTGGTTAGTATCGCAATTTACAAAGTCTTGCCTTATTCTTTTTTAGTTTCTTGTTGTAATCTTGTGTCAGCAATACTTTGCTCCACCCATTAGATTTCTACTAACCAGTTTTATTGTTGAAGTGTCACTTCTTCTTAGAGATAACTAGAGGAAACGATACAAATACAAAAGTGGAGCATGAGACATTATTAGTAGAAATTGCTAGCTCTGTTGTGTTTATTTGTGACATTTTATTTGCTTTGTTAATACAGGTCATCTGACCACTTAGTGGCCACTATTTCCCAACTAAAGAAAAATTGTTCGAGTTTCTTGCTTTTATGGGGAAAAATGACATTAACAATATTGCTGATGTTGACATTAACAATATTTCTTTATAGTCTACTTTAGTTTATATTCCAGTGTTCATCGACTTTCATATCTTATACTCTGTATTGTAACTTTTTTGTTTTGTTTTTACAGAAAATGGACACAGTATTGATGGTAAGAAGCAAGGATTGAAGAAAGAAGGGAACAATAACACTAGAGTGAAAAAGAGAGATAAGTGTACTGGTCCAGTGGTACCCGTAGAGCAAATATCCCACATAAGACACACAGATAAATACTGATGGTCAAGTTTTCAGAGTTGTTGAATTCACTTGCAATTCCTTGGCAAGATAATGATAATGTTTTGAAGTGATGAACAATATTTTATCTGTAGATTGTACTCCAACCAATATTAAGTTGGAAAGTCATATTGTAATACTTGACATTTTATATAATGTAATTTGTGGTTGGAATTATTTATAGTTGCACTTGATATTACTTGGTATTGTAATTAACATATGTAACTTTGTGTTTCATATTAGATGAATATGTAAATTGTATGACATTTTATTAAAATTTAGTTGCAAAATCATACTAATTAATTTATGTTGATTAATAATGAACAAAAAATCAATCTAAAACTATTAAAATAGTAGTTTATATTGATTAATGATGAACAAAAATAAAATGAATATACGACTAAATTAGTCATTTATAATGATTATTAAGGAAAGTAAATGAAATGAATATAAACTACTAAATTAGTTGTTTATATAATCAATAGATGACTACTGCAAATGATAAATTTGTGACTACAAATGACGACTAAATTTTGCATATATACGACTATTAGTAGCTAATTTACAGTATCTTATAACACGACTAAAATTTAGTCATATTTCATCGGTCATTAATTGGTTTCAAACGATGATTAAAATTTTCATATATATGACTATTAGTAGCTAATTTACAGTATCTTATAACATGACCAACATTTTGGTCATATTTCTTTGGTCATTAATGAGTTTTCTTGGGTGATGATATAGTCATATATTTTGTTGTATATTTGGTCATTAATTGTGACAATTAATGATCAAATCAAAGATTAAATCAATGACCAAATCAATGACCAAATTAATCACCAAATCAATAGCTAAATTAATGATCAAATCAATGACTAAAATAATGACTAAATCAATGACCACATATACAACTAGACAACAAAATTGAGATGCCCAATTAATGACTAAGCTAAAAACGACCAAAAGTTGGTCGCGTTATAAGATACTGTAAATTAGCTACTATTGGTCACCGACCGAAAAATAGTCATTTATATGCAAATTTTAGTCGTTCTTTTAGTAACTAATTAGCCATTTTCTACTAGTGATAGCTTGGATATGTTGAAGGCACTAATTTGAAACCAGAACAATAAGCACAAGAACATTTGGAAAATTTAGTATCATTCTAACTCAACTAGAGGAGATACTATGCTTTCAAAGGTTACAGTTGAGGAATCACCTCCCTTTGTTAATGCTCTCTGTTGATGACTTGCAACCTCATGATTTTGTGAGGACATGGAACAATGTGATTTTGTTAATAGTTACACTTCTTTTGTAAACTCTTTGTGATAAAGAAGGAGATGGCCTCTTTCCTCAACTTTCATTAAAGATCAAAATATTCTCTAGAATCTATCATATGACATTGATTTTAAATTTTGATTAATTTGGTATCCTTCCTACATATTTGAGTATTTTAATACTTCTACCTTCCAAATAAATATTAAACTTTAATATTAAAATTAAACATATACAAACCAACTAAACTACTGAATAAATATTAATTTTTAGTATTAAAATTATAGATATACAAACCAACTAAACTACTAAATAAATATTAATTTTTAATATTAAAATTAAGTTTATACAAAGGAACTAAACTACTAAATAGATATTAATTTTAATATTAAAATGAAACATATACAAACTAACTAAACTACTAAATAAATATTAATTTTTAATATTAAAATTAAACAATAAAAAAATATTATTATCAACCACATGTATGTCTACATCACATGTACATGCCACATTAAATGTATTTGCACACATCAAATTATAATATTAAAACAAAAAGGACTAAATAAATATTAGTTTTATACCACTGAACTAAATTAAATAAATATTATGGTATTTGGTTCATATAAGCAACCAGTACTTGGCACATATAAGGGTTCCTGATAAGGCTATTGTTAATATTTAAATATCGAAAAATAATTGTAAAATAAATACCTACCTCTTTGCCTATTACTCACTTGTCATGTGAATAGTATGAACGAACATATATATAGAACTCTTGCACGAGAGTTTCTGCCCAACGTAAACTCTAGTTCGAGAGTCTCTGCTCAACGTAAACTCTCGTATGCAAACTCTCGGCCGAGAGTTTGTACAACTTTCAAACGAGAGTTAAAGTCGCACGGTTAAATTTAACCTGTGGTGGTTTAAACTCTCGATCGAGAGTTTAAAAAATGTCTCGCCCGAAAAATTATCTTGACCGAGAGTTTCTGGTCAACGAAAAACCCAGAAAATTTTGCAGTTTTCAGGAACCTACAACTTTGGAGGGGTGGAACACCTACAAAAACAAAATGTTATATTTCGGACTAGGTACCATTAGATTCATCTCTCAATCTAATTTCTGATGATGTAAGATTTGTGGAGTTTCATTAAAAATTTCAATTTGTTATTAATTTTTTACTAAACTGTGTCACTGTGGAATTTCATTGTTTGGAAAATTGCACTCAATGAAAATTCAATAACTTTAAAATGATGATACCAAAAAATTAAAAAAAATCATACTGCATTTCCTCTCCCTGTTTACTTCAAAAGGGTACTCTCATTTTTCTTATTGACGATCACATTGAAAAGAAAAACTAGGGTTCATAAAATGTACTGAAACATGACCTTTTTTTGTCTTTGTCCATTTCAAAAAATAATAAAAAATAGTGATTTAATCTGAAAATTACCGAAAAATAGTCAGTGCACTAGTGCAATATATGCAAATTATGATGATATGGTTTATTTCCAAAAAATGAATAACCTTCCCTAAAAAAAAGTTAGGGTTCAAAAAGTGACTATTTATGTTTGCTTGAAAATTTCAAGTATATGCAGTTAGTAAACAACAAATTTACCCCTCTATATGTCAATATTTTTTTTCAAAAAAATATGAATATGGAGGTAAGACAATTATCTACAAATCTTGTTTTTATGTTAAAGCGTAATTTGCATTGAACAAACATAGAAAATTACAATTTTCAACGTCAAAAAAGGTAAAAAAAAGTGTTTCCCAACTTCACATTTTCACCCCCCGAAATAAATATTAATTTTTAATATTAAAATTATACAAACTCACTAAACTACTAAATAAATATTAATTTTTAATTTTATACAAACCAACTAAACTACTAAATAAATATTAAATTTTAATATTAAAATTAAACATATACAAACCAACTAAACTACTGAATAAATATTAATTTTTAGTATTAAAATTATACATATACAAACCAACTAAACTACTAAATAAATATTAATTTTTAATATTAAAATTAAGTTTATACAAAGGAACTAAACTACTAAATAGATATTAATTTTAAAATTAAAATGAAACATATACAAACCAACTAAACTACTAAATAAATATTAATTTTTAATATTAAAATTAAACAATAAAAAAATATTATTATCAACCACATGTATGTCTACATCACATGCACATGCCATATTAAATGTATTTGCACACATCAAATTATAATATTAAAACGAAAAGTACTAAATAAATATTAGTTTTATACCACCGAACTAAATTAAATGAATATTACGGTATTTGGTTCATATAAGAAACCGGTACTTGGCGCATATAAGGGTTCCTGATAAGGCTATTGTTAATATTTAAATGTTGAAAAATAATTGTAAAATAAATACCTATCTCTCTGCCTATCACTCACTTGTCACGTGAATAGTATGAACGAACATATATATAGAACTCTCGTACGAGAGTTTCTGCCTAATGTAAACTCTCATCCGAGAGTCTCTGCTCAGCGTAAAATCTCGGGCGCAAACTCTCGGCCGAGAGTTTGTACAAATTTCGGACGAGAGTTTAGTCGCACGGTTAAATTTAACCTTTGGTGGTTTAAACTCTCGGTCAAGAGTTTAAAAAATGTCTCGCCCGAGAAATTATCTCAACCGAGAGTTTCTGGTCAACGAAAAACCCAGAAAATTCTGCAGTTTTCAGGAACCTGCAACTTTGGAGGGGTGGAACACCTATAAAAAAAAAATGTTATATTTCAGACTAGGTACCATTAGACTCATCTCTGAATCTAGTTTGTGATGATGTAAGATTTGTGGAGTTTCATTAAAAATTTCAATTTGTTATTAATTTTTTACTAAACTGTGTCACTGTGGAATTTCATTGTTCGGAAAATTGCACTGAAATAAAATTCAATAACTTTAAAATGACAATACCAAAAAATTCAGAAAAATCATATTGCATTTCCTCTCCCTGTCTACTTCAAAAGGGTACTCTCATTTTTCTTATTGACGATCACATTGAAAAGAAAATCTAGGGTTCATAAAATGTACTGAAACATCACCGTTTTTTTGTCTTCGTCCATTTCAAAAAATAATAAAAAATAGTGATTTAATCTGAAAATTACCAAAAAATAGTCAGTGCACTAGCACAATATATGCAGATTATGATGATATGGTTTATTTCCAAAAAATGAATAACCTTCCCTAAAAAAAGTTAGGGTTCAAAAAGTGACTATTTATGTTTGCTTGAAAATTTCAAGTATATGCAGTTAGTAAAAAACAAATTTACCGCTCTATATGTCAATAATTTTTATTAAAAAAAAAATATGAGTATGGAGGTAAGACAATTATCTACAAATCTTTTTTTATGTCAAAGCGTAATTTGCATTGAAAATATGAGTTTAGCGGAGTTGAAGTTGAAAAAACATAGAAAATTACTATTTTCAACATCAAAAAAGGGAAAAAAGTGTTTCCCAAATTCACATTTTCACCCCAGGAAAAAGTGGAATATCTATAAATGACATCAGAAACATTCCAAACAACATGGTGAAGAAGAGTATTTGATGGACTCAAGAAGAAACAATAGGGATCAACAAAATAGATCGTGAAAAAACTTTAGTGATTGGACTATCCAAGAATAGTTTGTTTTATCAAAAGAGAAAGCATATTGATACTAGATATCATTTTACTAGAGACATTGTGATAAATGGAGAAGTTCACTTGAAGCCTTGTAAATCTAGTGATCAACTGGATGATAAATTCACTAATCCATTAGCAAAAGATTTTTTTGTGTTTAACAAAAGAAACTTGGTTGTTGTAATCCTAGCTAAAAAATATACCAACAAACATGTTTGAGTTGTCATGACTCCTATCTTAGTTTAGCAGTCATAATTAAGGGGAGTGTTAAAATAGCTAATTACTCCCGCATGGAAAGTTATCTAAAATTAGAGTGTCATTTAACTGATTCAAGTTGAGTGAAGTTGAGTGAAGTTGAGTTAAGTCATATTTTGGGTAAATTTGAATTTATTGTGTCGTTACATGTCAAGTTATTTTAGGTGAGCCGGTAGTCGGAAAATATTACTCACATATACCAAAATTTCTACAGAATTTTAACAAAAATCATGTCAAAATTTCCTCTACTTTCCGGGCGAATTTGTGGCCTCTAAAGTACTCTTAAACCAAAGGCCATTAAAGACTGAATGGAATCTTCCAAATTCATGTTCTTCGGATATTCGAACAACACACGCTTTCCAATAAAAGTGATTGACATACAAACAAAATGCCGACGACAAAACATGCAAAACAATTTGAACCAAAATGCGAGCGGCAAAACATGTGAAAGAGTTGAAGCAATGTAGTTGTGAATTGAGGGGTTTCGGGAGTGCATTATATTAGATATCAATTTTTGGGATTCAATCGCATTAAGTAATTCAGTCATCTATGAACATTTCCATGAGAGGTAATCATAACTGACTAATTTCTCATTATTTTTTAATAGTCCACTTAGCACTCATTGCATCGGGTGATGCTCATAGGGGTGAATAAGTGGGATTGAAACTAATGAGATGAATCACATAGTGTCAATCATCACTTCCGGGGCTTGCACCCATCATCACTTCCGGGGCTTGCACCCAGTAATCAGGAATTCTCGGGAGGTCACCCATCCCAGATCACCTCTGGCTCAAGCGCTTAATTGTGGTGTTTTCCCCACAATCAAGCCCACTTAACTTGCTACCTCATTTGATAAGTGGGCTTGATTGTGGGGAAAACTCCACAGTTAAGCATGCTTAAGCCAGAAGCGATCTGGGATGGGTGACCTCTCGGGAATTCCTAGTTACCAGGTGCAAGCCTTGAAAGTGATGATTGAAGGTATGTGATTCAATTCAGTAGTTTCAATCTCACTTCTTCACCTTTGTGAGCATCACTGGATGGAATGGGTGCTAAGTGGATTATTCAAAAATCATGAGAAATTAGTGAGTTACGATTACCTCTCATGGAAATTTTCCTAGATGAATGACATACTTAACGTAGTTGGATCCAAAAAAATGATATCTAATATAATGCACTGCATAAACCCCTCAATTCTTAATTAGAAAGAGTAAAGGGAGCTCTACTTGAATGGTTCATGAGGAACAATACTTTCTAAGGTTGGAAATGGGGTAGAAACTATGTGGGCTTGATTGTGGGGAAAACTCCACAGTTAATCACGCTTGAGCCGAAGGGGATCTAGGATGGGTGACCTACCTAGAAGTCCTGGTTACCAGGTGCAAGGCCTAGGAGTGATGATTGACGCTATGTGATTCATTTAAATAGTTTCAATCTCACTTATTCACCCCTGTGAGCATCACCCGATGCAATAAGTGCTAAGTGGACTATTCAAAAAAAATGAGAAATTAGACAGTTACTATTACCTCTCATGGAAATGGTCATAGATGAATGAATTAATTAACACAGTTGAATCCCTAAAGTGAGATCTAATAAAATTTATTTTTGTTGTACCGAATTAAATTTGAACTCATCCAAACCCTTACCAATGGGTTAGGTTATGTCCAAGCTTATATGTTCAAATTTACTTTATTTTCAAATTTTAAATTTAGAATTTCAACTCTACTATACTATCATTATCGTGATATATAGAGATAGGCCTATATCAATATTAATAAAGTTAATATTATAAACTAATATTTAAACCAATATTTTTAATGCTCATAAAATCTAATATATAGAGAGCATAATATTAGAACCTTGTATATGTAAATTAATTGGTCCACAAAGGCATAGTATCAAACTAAAACCCACTTAAATTAATTACTACATATCTTTCCGCATATCCATAGTACGCTACAAATACATATGTCTGCTTAGTATGACGTTAATATATTATTATTCAACATGAAAAAAAGAGTGACAATAGAAGCTGATAACTGACTGTTGAATTCTCAAAGCAGGTTTTAGTGGAATTTGTAATGCAATTCATGTTTACTATGTTGAAAAATAGGTATGCTCTGATACTATGTCGAGAAAATACATGAATACGAGAAGCTCAAAAGAATAGGGGAATTTCTTTTTCCCTCAATACACAGTTTACACAGAATGCAGAAATTGAATAAAAACAATGACAACACAGTTTGTTCACAAAATACAGAGCCACACATAGAGAGAGAAAACCAGAGAAATTTCTGTTGTATTCTTCTGCTTCAGCAGGTTTCTCTACCTAATACAACATATGGAAATATCCTACTTAATATAAAATGGTGGAGCTTGAAAATTGAATGCTAATTCAATGTTGCATGGACGGGTAACCACCAATCATCCTTCTATCGTGAATGGGAATTTATTCATTAAAAGAGCGCATAGAGGCTTTGTACGATGGATTTGAAATCCTTCAGGTTTCGGTCTTGAAACTTCATCGCATCTGCACCCACATCGCATATCTCATTTTGGCGACGTCAAAAAATAACTTGGGCACTATCCATTTGAGCTTGAAAAATGCGATGTGCACACATCGCAAATTTTATCATTTCGCACGGTGAAATATTTAACCATGGAAACTTAATCGGAAAACTTAAACATTTGTGATTGCGATGTGCGATGGCGATATCGCATCGCAGTATCATGACGTTTGGCGAGGAGCGTAAAGGTAACGACATAAATGTGTGAAGCATGAAATGTTATGTGCTAAACAACAAGTGGGAAAACACAAAAGGTATGGAATAAAATAAATATAAATTTTTGTTGCGGATTGGTAATGCGTTAAGGTTGGATGGGTCCCACTGATATCGCATCAGCGGAGTTTTGTGATTCGGAAATTCGTTAAGCAGAAAAGGTAAGGGATTGAGAAGTGTGGATTGCAGGCAAGAGGTACAGTATATGGCAAGAAGGATTTAAACGTAGAGTGATGGTAGGGTACTATGCTTTCTAAACATTACGGAAGAATTGTGTGCAATAATTAAGCTTGCAGATATGATCTTTGTCCTTCTCTGTAAAAACATTAAACTGTAAGTATGGCTACTGCTAGTATATTCATGGCAGTGGTTGGGAATTATTTCCAATTCTCCACCTTAATAAAAACTATCGTCATTGACCATTCCAAACATTCTCTGAGATAAACAAAAAATTTATGTGGCAATGGCTTTGTGAAGATGTCTGCAAATTGGTCTTCTGACTTGCAATGTTGTAACACAATTTCACCATTGTTAACTAATTCTCTTATAAAATGATATTTAACATCTATGTGCTTTTTCCTCTTATGAAAAACATAGTTCTTTGATAGTGCAATTGTTGAACTGTTATCGTAGAAAATTGTTGTTGGTCTATCTTGTTCATGAAATAAATCCGGCAACATCCTTCTCATCCAAACTGCTTGACATGTTGTTGATATTGTGGCAACATACTCAGCTTCTGCTGTTGATAGTGAAACTATCGGCTGCTTCTTGGAATTCCATGAAATGGCTCCCAAACCCAAATGAAAAAAATATCTTGATGTGCTCTTTCAGTCATCAACACTTCCATCCCAATCACCATCAGTGAAACCAATCAACCCAAAATCATCAATTGTGGAATATAGAACACCATACTCCTTCGTCCCACTGACCTTCTTTAACATTATTTTGGCTTCTTTCCAATATGTCTCCTTGGGTGTCCCCATAAACCTTGACACCAAACATACTCCATACATTATATCAGGCCTAGTTGTAGTCAAATACATTAGGCTGCCAACCATGCTTTTGTATAATGTCAGATTGACATTGCTACTACAACCTTATTTTCTGGACTTCAACCCCATGACTGTTGGAGCTGGTGTTGGATTTTTGTTCTGCATATTGAACCTCTTTAAAATCTCTGCAACATACTTTTCTTGAGAGATAAAAATTCAATTTTATTTTTGCTTCACTTATATGCCGAGAAAATATCTTAACAACCCCAAGTCGGTCATTTCAAACTCACTTTTCATGAAAACTTTGAAATCAACGATGATAGAATGATCACTACTTGCAAAAATTAAATCATCTACATACAAAACAACAATAAAAATATTAGCGTCATTTTCTCACCATCACATTTGTCGAACCTATTGTCCATCAGGTAAGCAACTATCATGTGTACCATGCACGCAGTGCTTTCTTCAGCCCATAAAGAGCTTTCCGCGACTTACACGTCTTATGTTCTTGGCCTTCTACCTCATAGGTAAGAGGTTGTTCAACATACACCTCCTCTTTCAGCAATCCATTCAAGAATGCAGAATTCACGTCCATTTTATATTCCTTCGATTTATGTTGTGCTGCTATTGACAACATTGTACGCACTGTCTCCATCCTTGCAACTGGTGCAAAGGATTCCTCATAGTCTCTTCCATGCTATTGCTTGTATCGTTTGACAACTACCCTTTGTTTATGCCTTTATATCTTGCCTTGAATATTGTTCTTAGTCTTATAGACCCATTTCATTCCAATGAATTATTTTCCTTGCAAAAGGTCTATTAATTCCCATGTGTCATTTCTTTCTATTTCTCCTATCTCTTCATTCATTGCTCCAACCCATTTCTCTTCTTTGACTGCATCTCCAAAATGTATTGGATCATCTACATGACAAAATAATGCAAATAAATAATTCATACCACCACTATTATTAACGTCTTCTTGCTCATAAATTTCACTTAAATTTCTGAATTTTGGTCTTCTTATACTTGGTGAAGATGAGCTTGGTGTTTATCTTGAAGTAGATGGAGTTGCGGAGCTTAGTGGTGTGCTTGGAGAAGCACTTACTTGATTTCACAATGTTGTTCTATTACTTGCTTGCGGTGTGCTCTATTGAGCTTCTATTGGTGGAGGATGAGCCACCGTTGAGGAATTACTTGTTGCAGTCAATTCCTCTTTATCTTCATGTGACATACATGACTTCACATTGGCTGTCTTCTCCAAACATTCATCCCATGTTTCTTATTCTATGAACTGAATATCTCTTCTGATTATTACCTTCTTGGTTAATGGATTTTAGAGCTTGTATGCCTTGGATTCATCACTGTATGCAAGAAATATACATTTCTCCCCCTTATTGTCCAAGTTCTTCCTCAACTCATCCGGGACATGTGGATATGCCACACATCTAAATACTCTCATGTGAGTGACAAAATGCTTTCTTCCACTCCATGCTTCAGGAACTCTATTCATGACACTTTTGGTTGGACATATATTAATGATATATTTTTCACAAGAGACTGCTTCAGCCCAATAATCATTTGGAAAATGCTTTGCCTTCAACATACTCCTTGCCATGTCCATGATGGTCCTATTATTTCTTTCAACAAAACCATTTTGCTGAGGTGTATACCTTGATGTAAAGTACATGTGAATTCCATGCTCCCTAGAAAAATGTAGGAAGTTCTTTGAGATATATTCGCCACCTCTATCAGTCCTCAACACTTTTATGTTGTGTCCACTTTTCTTCTCTACAACAGCTTTGTAGTGGTGATAGTGGTCAAATACTTCAGTTTTCTATTTTAGAAAATAGACCCATGTCTTCCTTGTGTAGTAATCTATGAATTTCAAAATATAGTGGTTCCCACCTAATGATGGTGTTTGCATTGGTCCACATAAATCAAAGTGTAAAATCTCCAAAGGTAATTTTTTCCTTATTGAATTTCCTACTAGAAATGATTCTCTGTGTTGTTTTCCCAAGATGTAGCCTTCACACAGGCTTTTTGGTTTTTCTATGAGTGGCAGTCCTTTCACCATGCATTTTATATGCAGCAAATTCAAACCTCTGAAGTTGAGATGACCAAATCTCAAATGCCATAATCAATTCTCATATTTGACTTCTTCTTGGAAGTTTTCTTGTGTGACAGCTTCTATAACACCTTCTTCCTTCAAGTCTAATCTCATATTGAGAGGAAGTATCATGTTATTTGTCATATGTAATTTTACAATGAGCTGTCTACTTGGAGGCTTATCCATGATTGTGAAAACATCATGTTTAAAAAATACATTGCAGCCCTTTTTTATGAGTTGTCCAATGCTTAGGAGGTTATGTTTCAAGACAGGGATATAATGCACATCTGGCATGAATTTCTTCTCTCCCTTCTTTGTTAGTATGTCTACTCTTCCTTTTCCCATGACAGATACCTTACTATCAGTCCCTAATGTCACTTCAGATTTTACACTTTCATTTAGATTGGAAAACATTTCTATGTTTCCAGTCATGTGGTTGCTACAACCTGAATCTAAGAACTGTATATCTCCTTGTTTTTCTTGTGCTACATTACAAGATAAAAACATGCTACCATGGTTCTGATTTTCCTTTATGAAATTTACACTAGGTTGCTACCCATGTCAGGTTGATTCTTTCTACATTGATTTGAATAATGACCATACTTTTTACAATAATGACATTGAACTTGAGATTTATCATACTTCTAACCTTGTGCCTGATTCTAGATTAAGCCTTGACTTGGATTCTGATTGCTGCCCCTTCTAGTTGTGCTTGTAGGGCTACTTCTTTCACCTCTGTGTGGGCTTCTTCCCCTTCCCCAGTAGTTTGATCTTCCTTGACCTCTACCTTGACCAAGAGACACTTGTGTCTTGAATGCATGCTCCAATGAGGATTTTTTTTTCTCTGCTCAATTTGTGCTCAGGAGACATCAATGATGCATGAAGCTAATCCACTGAAAAAATGTGTGAGATCCTTTGTCTCTTCTACGACCACAACTATGGCATCAAACCTTGATGGAAGACTTCTTAAAACTTTCTCAACTATTCTCCTTTCCTCAAGTGTATCACCATGAGACTTGATTTGGGTAACCAACCCAATCACATGTGTAAAGAATGAGTTTATATTCTCAGACACTTTCATGCATAATTTTCAAAGTCTCTTCTCATCATTTGTAATTTTTTTGTCTTCACCTATGCCATGCCTTGTTAGTTTGTCAGGAGGGTATCCCATTTCTCTTAGACTTCATTGTTGCTACAATCCTTGGGAAAATAATTTCATGCATTGCTTGGAAAATATAAATTAGGGCTTTGGAGTCCTTCTTCTTATTGTCCCTCAATAGATCTCTTTCTGCTTGTGTAAAACCATTGTATGATGTGGCATCTGCTAGTTCTTAGAAACCATTCTCTACCAATTCCCAAATATCTTGTGAAGAGAATAGAGCCTTCATTGTAATAGCCCAATAGTCATAATTTTTGGCATTAATCTGTGGTATTTGTGGATTTTTCAAGCTTGTGCTTGTTGCTACCATTTTCACTATGTGAAGAAAAACCTTCTCACTGCTAGAGAATCTGCTTCTCAAAACAAACTTTCAGCTCTTCAGCAAAGAACACTTTCTTTCACTAAGAGATTTAACCCGCTCTGATACCATGTTGAAAAATCAGGTATGATCTGATACTATGTTGAGAACATACACGAATATGAGAAGCTCAAAAGAATAGGAGAATTTATTTTTCCCTCAATACACAGTTTACACAGAATGAGGAAATTAAATGAAAACAACGACAACACAGTGTGTTCACAAAATACAGAGCCATACAGAGAGAGAAAACCAAAGAAATTTCTATTACATTCTTTTGCTTCAACATGTTTCTCTACCTAACACAACATATGGAAATATCCTACTCAATATAAAATGGCGGAGCATGAAAATTGAATGCTAATTCAATGCTTCACGGATGGGTAACCACCAATCGTCCTTATGTCGTGACAGGCCATTTCTTCATTAAAACAACGCACAGAGTCTTTGTATGCCAGACTTGAAATCCTTCAAGTTTCGGTCTTGAAACTTCATCGCATTCATGCCCACATCACATATCCCATTTTGACAATGTCAAAAATTAACTTGGGCGTTATCCATTTGACCTTGCGAAAGGCGATGTGCACATGTCACAAATTTCACCATTTTGCATGACACAATATTTAACTATGACAACTTGAAAAAAAAAATTAAACATTTGCGATTGCGATGTGCAATGGTGATATCACATTGCACTATCATGAGGTTTGGCGAGGAGCATATGGAATAAAATAAATTCAAATTTTTGTTGCGGATGTGTAATGCGTTAAGGTTGGATGGGTCCCACCGATATCGCATCGGCGAATTTTAATGATTCAACAATTCATTAAGCAAAAAAGGTAAGGGATTGCAAAGTGCAGATTACGGGCAAGAGGTAGCTATACGGCAGGAAGGACTTAAATGCAGAGTGACGGCCAGGTATTATTATTTCTAAACATTACAGAATAAGTGTGTGCAGTAAATAAGCTTGCAGATATGGGCTTTTTCATTCTCTGCAAAAACATTAAATTGTAATTATGGTTGTTGCCAGTTTATTAATGGCAGTGGTTGGGAGTTATTTAAAACATACTACTCTCTCGTGTTCATATTTTTATGAAATATTAATCAAACAATAATGAAAATATGCCACCTATTAGTAGTGCAAATATTAAAAGGAAAAAAAATACAAAATCCTTAATCCCAAAACATTGCAACACCTGGCTGTTTTGAGCTAAGTTGTTTTGCAAAAAAAAATCCTTTGATTTATGTGAAGGAATACATTCTCAAGCGATAGTGTGTCAAACCAACGTAAGCTAATTCTGCAAGATACCATATGCTTGTAGCTGGTTCCTTATGTGAATGCAGTTGTGTTCCAAACATACAAAAAACTCTAGCTTTTTTCCGAATAAGACGAATAAAGAATCTCATCTTCAGAATATTTGAATTTATTAGACAAGATAAAGAAAGAATCCTAATATTGAGTTTTTTGATATTTTTAATTCAAATTTAGTATCGTTTGTTGTGTATTTTGGTTTATATCCATCTTCTCATAATTCAATATTTAATATGGAGATTTTGTGAGAGCATTGGAAAATATTAAATTTTCCTTTGAAATTTAATGTTCAAAGAAAATGGTAAAAGTATTAATCGTTCCAATTCAGATATTAATTGGCATAGGGCTTGGTCATTTGAATCTATTACTATTACTATAGGATAGATTACTGTAACTAGGTTATTTATCGACCTAATCTAGTAAATCTAAGACAAAACCTAATCGACCATTTTAATTTTTCTTATCATCATGGAAATTAAAATTCTGTCTAATAAACCCAGACTATATATCCCTTAACTTCTTGAGCCCCTTACCCAACCATCTTGAGCAGTGGAGATGATAGAAAATGGGTGTTGCATCACTGTTGTAACGCCATAATGTAGTGACCAATATTCATCATTGAATACTATAGACAACACTGAATGCTATAGAAGAAGAAGAATGTTAATGTTGGGATGATCATTTATCTATAATTTAGGGGTCTATCATTATGGTGGAATATAATGCTCATATCTTATTGTTTTAATAATTTTATTATTTTTAATATGTAAATATTGGAAAATTTGATAAATTATTTGAGTATTATTTAAAAAAAATTAATTTGGGTTAATTAGAATTAATTGACCATAAAAAATTAGGCTTAAATAGTTAGATCCTTAAGTTAAGGCCCATTCTACAGCTATATAATGCTATAAGTGTTCGATTTTTGTTCTTTTTAAAATAAAAATAAAATATTCTCTAAATAAAGAAGAACTTGAGAAGGTAGATCTTAATAAATGGATAGTGTTATTTGAAATTCTCACTTATTTTTGAGAGATATGAAAACTCTTAATAAATAAGGGAAAGTTGGTCGTGATCTCAACCGACCATGAAAAGTAAAGGATGAAGGATATTGCATCCTTGTTTAGTGTCTAGTCGATATCCTTGGATGATGGGTTTAAGTACCTTCATTTTCTTTTGAATCTAAAGAAATATGAAAACAAGGACTGGGTCTGGTTGACACAAAAGTTAGATAAGAGGCCACACTTGTGGTGACAAAAATGGTTATTGCTCGCAGCACACTCACTTTGATCAAATCCGTTTTACAAAGAATTTCCATTTATTGGATGAATATATTAAATTTCCAAAGGGTATCGTAAACGAGATCAATTGCACCATTTGACATTTTCTTTGGCTAGTACTAGTTCTGATAGAAAAATCGACCTTGTCGAAATGGAGGGGTTGGAAAGACAGGTTGATGAAAGAGGATGGGGCTCTAATGACAAAGAATGTTTAATATGGCCTTATTGGTCAAAAAAAAATTGGAGGGAAGTGTGCTACGATGTATTGTGGCATCAGATGATAAAATTTAAATACCTTAAAAACTATGATCTACATGGATGGATAAGAGAGGGAACTCCTAATCTTAAGAAGATTCACAATCATGGAGAAGCCTACTACAAAAAAAACAATCATGGAGAAGCCTACTGTAAACAAAACATTAGTTCCATGGGAACTTGAAATGGGAGATCGACTAAGGATCTATTCCAGAAATCAGACTGGATGCTCTCTTTAGTGTGGAAGTTAAACATACTCTATATTTTATCCTTATTACCTTCACAAATGATTTGGGTGTACATGTCTTCAAGCATATACAAAATAATCTCGAATCTACTTCGCATACAACTTTTTTAAAAGATGCAAGGGAACTACCACTGCAAGGTCTTTTAGTGGAATAATGGAAAGTCTATATATTACAATTGAAGCTTGCAGGGATATTATCGACTCTAAAGGAGGACACACTGACATGGATTGGTGGTTTTCATAAAGGGTAGGTTGAGGTATGCGATGCATTCTAAATCATTAAATAGGTTAATTACATCAAATCAATGCTACAATTAGTTCAACATTTCATGGAGATGGAACACTCCCCCATAAAGGCAAATGTTTTCATATGGTTGGTGGTTCACAACAGAATTATTACATTGGATAACATTCAGATAACTTAATTAAGAGATTTTATAATTTTGAGATAACTTAATTACGAGGGGTTTATAAGTTTTGAGATGGTACAGATTATGTATGGCATATGTAGAAGATGTTAACCACCTTTCTCTGCAATGTCTTTTCTCGATTTTAGTGTATTTCATGGAGCTAAATTTGTTGAATATCAAAGCATATGGGGATAGGTCAAACATTAGGGTATATCTATGGCAGTGATTTGTGGAGTATAAGAATCACAAGACATTACCCATTTTTTTTTCCTATGGGGCATATAGAGGGAAAGAAACGTGTGCATCTTTTAGGAGGTGAAATCAGATGTGAGGAGACAAGTATTAGGATTTCGCCTTACTATAAGGAATATGGAATCAATGTGGAAAAGAAACCTCAAAATATTTTGTGCCCGAGGGATCTCTGTGTTGTTTATTTAGTAGGATTTTTCAATGGGGCAACATAATTTGGGTCATGTGGAAGTAAGATGACCACACACATGGGGCTTGAGATGTTCTACCTCTTCCATTGGTTTAGTGCCAAATGAACAAATACCAGGGCGAACTTATTTAACTATGGGGAGTCTTATATTGATACAAATGGATTGAACTAGATGATATCCTAGTGTGTGGAGACTCATAGATACTGATAGAATGGGAAAAGAAGAGATATAAATTGGAGACTCTCGATATTTCTAATTGAAAGAAAAATATTAGGGTACTGATCAATGATTTCAAAGGGATTTTTATATCACGAAGATTATAATGCACATTCGGGGATGGTCAACTTCCAGATATTTGGAAAAGAAGATGATCAACTTCAAGATATTTGGAAAAAAAGTGCTTACAAAGGTCTGGTCAAATCATATTATGATGAGACATGTTTTGTTTCAAATTCAAATGGGATAAACAATTCCATTTCTAGAATATGCTCATACGTAAATACTTTATATTTTTTTTTTCCTGGCATTAGGTATGAATTAGTAACATTTTGGTGAAAACGACAAACTAGAAATCACATTCGCAGAGGTAGTCACGGTTAAGCATTGAAAATTAGAAAAGCTATTTGGTGTAAAGGACAAACTAGAAATCACATTCGTAGAGGTAGTCACGGTTAAGCATTGAGAATTAGAAAAGGTTCTAAAGACATGAAAGTAATATTATGTGATGGTATATGTAGATACAAGTCGACAAAACATATGCATATATAATTACTTTTTAAAATGAAAATTATTTTTTTCCCCTTAAGAAAACAAATAACTAGAAGAATACTTACAACATTTTGCTTATTGAGAAACATATGCTATTCAATGTTTAAACCAGAGGAATTTTAGTTCCATGGAATGGAGTGTCGGAGTTCGTAATTATAGGGGAGGTACCACAAAACTAGTTTTCATTGTAGAGAAAACTCATTTAAAAAAAAATAACTAGTAGACTACTTACAACATTTTTCTTATCGAGATTCATGTGCTCTAAGCTCTTACAATAACTAGAATACTACTTACAACATTTTTCTTATTCAGACACGTGCTCTTCAACGTTTAAACAAGAGAAAGTTTAGTCTATGGAATGGAGTGATGGACTCCGTAATTATAGGGTAGGTGCAACAAAACTAGTTTTCATTGAAGAGAAAACCCATAAACGACACGCCCACTTTATGTTTTAAAATATTCTTAGATTTTGAAATCGTGATTTGTTTATACTTACATAACTTAGCTTTAAAAATCATTTGGAATTTCAAACTCGACTGTCTGGAATTCTTGAGAATTTCTACGAATAGGATCATATAAATGACTGTAGGAAAATAACTCTTGTCGTCATTTGAATTTTCAATCAATGAGAGATTCCGTCGGTTCAAGTCCGAATTCTATAGCAAAGACATTTTTGTCTAACTTGTAAGGTCGTGTAGGATGCAAGTTCTGTGAGAGGTACCAAATATTACATTTAGATCACGTAAGAGACTAGTTCATTTTGACGCGCATTTCTTTCCACGCCCAATTCTTTCCAAGAGTACACCATGTCTGACATGAATAATGTATGTTATCTAAAGTTGTAACTGAATCTTAGTTTACCTCACAAAATCAAAGACCTAAAAAAAAAATATATGGCACATGATCAAGTATTTTGACAATATGATAACTGTATCACCTAGATTCAACACGATACTTTCGTTCAAGATCGAATTACCAGCAGACCACTCATATATAGATTGCAAAATAAATGGGTAAATATATTATCTAGTTGCCATGAATATAGGCAGGCATATAGTTAAGCCTATTTACATGCAAGAATTTGATTGGTTGATTGCAAAATAAATGGGTAAATATATTATATATTTACTTTAATATGGCGGGCATTTAGTTAAGCCTGTTTAAATGCAATAATTTTATTGATTGATTGTAGATTTTGGAATGTTGTAGAAATTACTGTATATTGAAATTTAATTCCAACTGCACAGTTTGCAGAAGAGGAATAATTGAAGGGCACGAAGATCAGAAGGACAGCGGTATCAGTAGATTCTATTTGGCATGCAACCCAGCAATGAATTCCAGATTTGATTAAGCCTGCAAGATTATTTTTGTTAATAGTCATAGGCCTGTTTTGGTGTGTGCAACTCTCCATCCTTGCAATTAAAACACTGCACCAACCATCTTTTAAAATTCTTCCATCCGTGCCATTAAACACCACCAACCGCAGAATGCAAAACCTCATTGCAACATCGCATTATCTTTCCGCACCACCATAAGTTTTGTTGATTCATCTGCGATATTGTGATATCGCATATCGGATGCACAGGGTATTAAGCCATCCATCGCATTGGATAAGCCACATAGAATGGAGCGGATCGCACAAGTCAAATGAAGTTTTATTTCTTGTTTTGAAATCCGCAATAAGACTTTAGGATTAAAAATTTTAAATATTTGTTTTTATGCTTTTGTGAGAGTATTATTTTAAAACATGTGGAGTTATATATATTATGTAAAGCTTTTATAATATACATATTATAAACATCCCAATGTTTATAATATATATATAAAGGCAAAGTATTGAAATGAAAGAGTATGCCCAAAGGCAAAAAGAACATTTTCCATGACTGTAATTTTTTTTTACTGTGTAATTTAAAAAAAAAAAACACAGAGTGTATTTTTTTATATAGGCCAGAAGGAAGAAACACAAATATATGACAGAGAAAAGCCAAACATCATTTTTTTTTCAGTTGTGGACTGTGTGTTATTTGAAAAAGCCAGCAGAGGCAGAAGAACAATGTGAAGCACTGTGTGTGCAGTTTTTGAGATAGAGTGGAAATTTGAGAACACTGCATGTGAAGCAGTTTCATTTTTTTTGTAATCCCTCAGAAGAGGAAGAATATAAATTTGTAATAGCTTTTTTTATTTTAAATGAAATAGAAGCTGTTTTTTTGCCATCTCTATTCAACAAAATTTTAAATGAGTTCTTTGTGTTAAGAGGAGAGATTTTGTTTTCCCTGTGTGTTTTGGAATACTCAGAAATTCCAACATGGTATCGGAGCTAGTCCAGGCTCTTTGAAGTTTGTCAAAGAGGCTGAAGGAAGGAGTTTTGTTGCAGCTTTTGACCAGTGGTGTGAAGGCTCAGCAACGACTAGGTATTTACAAAACAGAGTTTTTGTTTTGTGTTTAAAAAGTGCAGTCCGGAGAAGTCTTTTTTGAAGAAAAAATTTGTCTCTTGAGTAAAGAGACAGTTTGTTTAAAAACATAGTCAAGTTTAAAGCATAGTTCAGCGTGCTATCCATGGCAGGAGATAGCACAAGCACGGGTATTAGAAATACTCAACTCTCACAGTTCAATGGGAAGAACTATGACTATTGGGCAATCACCATGAGAGCCATGTTTGCCTCTCAATACTTATGGGATTTTGTTGAAAATGGTTTTGAAGAACCAGCAGATGAAAATGCCTTTAATGCTTTAACATAGGCAGAGAAGGATTTGTTGAAGAGAAATAGGAAGAAGGACTCAAAAGCCCTCTTCTATCTCTATCAAGCAGTTAATGAGAGTGTGTTTCCAAGGATAGCAGCAGCTAAGAGGTCCAAGGATGAATGGGATACCCTCCAGACTGCATATCAAGGTATGGAGAAGGTGAAGACAGCAAAGCTACAATTACTGAGGAGAGAATTTGAAACGCTCTGTATCAAAGAGTCTGATAACATAGACTCATTCTTCACACATGTGATTGGGTTGGTTACCCAGATAAGGTCTCATGAGAGACACTTGAAGAAAGGATAGTGGAGAAAGTATTGAGAGCTTGCCTCAAGGTTTGATGTAGTAGTCACAAAAACATTGAAGAGACAAAGGATACGGTAAAGTTCACGAGTTGATGAGCTTCATGCATCAACGATTGATACATGAACAAGATTGGGTAAACTGATAAACTCATCTTTAGAGCATGCTTCAGACCCAAATTTCCTTTGGAAGAGGAAGAGGTCAAAGGCATAGGAAACTACGAGAGGAAAAGGAAGAGGCGAGAAGCCAAAACACGGGAGGAAGAAACGGTACCGTAACACCCCTAGTTTTCTATTCTACTTGAAGATAGAGAATTTGAATTTTAATCCAAAGGGGAGTGGACCCAAATGGATAAGTATTTTGTGGATTTAATTAAGTATTTAATTGTGGAAAATTAAATAAAATAATTACGTGCAAATTGACCAAATGAAATTATGAGATCACTTGCTAAATCCATGAGGATGGAAAGGGCAAATACTTTCCCCAAAAATCTTTCAAAAATCCTTGAAAATTTATTTCTAATTTAGATTTCTTGAGGAAAAATCTAGATTTTCCCAAATGAGGTGGAGAGTAGTTGGGAAGAGGTAAAGGTTTGGAGAACGGAAAGTAGCACTTTAGAAGTCCTAATCAAGGAAGCCTGAGCAAACGGGCCAGCATCTTGTAGTGCCGGAGCGCGGAAATTAGAAACATGCTTTGGGGAGGAAAAGCTTAAATAAGCTATTCCTGAACAGATTAGAGGTTGGTATGTTCTAGGAGAGGATCTCAGCTCGGGGGTGAGTTCTGGGAGATAGAAGAACTCTAAGGTTGGGAGGTTGGTCAATTGCAGCAGTGGTATGTCTCTAAGTTTCTGAATGGTGTTTAGTACATATTCCTGTACAAAATAGTTATATAAAATTGTTTATTAAATTATTGGATTTGTTAGTTCCTACATTTAACAGAATTGTTTAGAAGGAATTAACCCTCTTAATTCTGTAGATTTGGAGGAACAAAAATCTGTGGGGAGAATGTAGCAGAGTCTCTAAACCAATGTTGGTTTAAATCTGAGGATGCATGTTAGTCCACAGATAAATTATTAATTTAACTTTAATCTGCTTCTGAGATTAATAAAATATCTGTTACATATAGTAAGAGAAAGTATGATAATCCCATAGGCAATAGGTATGACTGAAACTAAACATACTCTGGAATTTATTCCCTGTGAGTAATGCATTAATGAAATAAGTGTATACCAGTGCAAGTATAAATTTGATTACAGTATGCAGAACATTAACACCAAAATAGTAATAAAATGATGAGGGTTATTATGAGAAAGCAAATGGCACAGTGAGGAAACAAGTAGAGCATTCCTCTATAAATTTGCATACAAATGGGTGTATTTAATAAAAATCTACCAGTTACTTGTAAATAGATATATTTGATCTGTATTATGGATAGCAATAGTGAGAAAGGAAAATTTTCATTTACTACTATGTTACTGTTACACATATGCATGATAAGCATCTAGACATTTAAAGATAAAACTCATTTAGAGACTGCCAACTAATAGGCCAAAACCCTGTGTCAGAAAGCTGAAATGTAACATGCAACTTAAATAGGTGACATTATATATATATATACTAGCATCAAGACAGATAAGCAAATGAAAGAGTTTATTGAAAAACAATTTAGGAAAAATCTGGAGTGTGTCAGTGACAACCCCTCCTGTCAGAATTTCAACAATGTAAGCATATGATTGAATAAATGTGAAGACCCACATCCTGTATACATCAACTTTTATCTCTATACTCTGGTTAATACATGAGGGGTATTTAAGACACTGCATGAGTATGTTATAGAGTAACCAAACAGGAGTGAAGGAAAATATGATAACCAAAGACCATCTTGACACATGAAATTAACAACCCCATCGATAAAATGATAAGTACAGATTAGAACATGTTATCTAAATGTGTCCGGTAGGGTGCACATTAATGGGTTGGTGGAATACTTAATTAAACTCTAATCCTCATTAAGGATATACCCAGCCGAAAGAGAAGAACTATTAGAAATATCTTTCTGTATAAAAAAAAAAGTGATTTTAATAATCAGTTGTAGGAATGAAATCATCGATACATTTCTATCTACACTATGAAAAGCATTAATGTTTATTTTCTCTGTGTATATACATGTTAACTGGAACCTGAAACTTATGCTAGTAGAAAATATTCAAAAATTTTGTGGATAACCGAGAGAGTCTTAAGAGATGGGAACAGAAAAATAATGAAGAATAGACTGATGCATTGGGAAAATTCTATATCCATATCAGCCTTCATTTTAATAGTTACAAAACTCACGACTACC
This sequence comes from Pinus albicaulis, assembly GCA_034641835.2. Lineage (NCBI taxonomy): Eukaryota > Viridiplantae > Streptophyta > Pinopsida > Pinales > Pinaceae > Pinus > Pinus albicaulis. The sequence goes on along the minus strand of CM076581.1, from coordinate 407,451,779 downwards.
GAAACCCTCGAATTTATTTAGCAGACGCAGACCGATAGAATTTTTGAATCATAATAGATAGTCCAGGAAACTAAAATAAATCTATTATATCACCACGAAAGAAAAATAAAAAAACCACTTGCAAACTATATCATGGTCGAATAAAATCGACAGTAAAGTGCTTAGGACTGTGAAGGCTAGTTAGAACCAAAAAAGAAATTAACAATTTTAGTTAGGGATGGATCTCCCAGGTATCAAGTGAAAAATTTATACAAGATTAACCAAGAAATCGATCAACAAAATAAATAGAAACATCTCCGATTTTCATAAACACCATCGTAGTGATACCACGAATCTCTGGTATACTAACAAAAAAATCATGGAGCGTTACCGACCTGGAAAATAAATTAGGGGTATGTTAACATATGGGTATTGCAAAAGGTTAACCACAGTAAATTTCAAGCATCTTGAATGAATGCATACTTGTAGACAATAAAAATATATACGATTAAAATTGAGTTAGAATAACCAACAAGAACGAAATTCCACCATGAAAAATTTTCCATAATAATGCCAAGCTTGTAAAATGTAATACAAGTCCAAATGATATAAATACATGAATCGATCTCTCTCACTGATTTAACAACCTACATACATATGAAAATAAATAGTTAATGATGCATGATAAAGGAATATTACCGAGGGAAATTAGAACACAAATAAGATGGTAATTGGACGCGACGGCCGAGGTAACTGCGGATGATAATACCCCATGAGGGAGCCAAGCAACCCTTCGAGGCCAAGGGAGGCAAGAGGGAGGATAAGCACTGAAGTCAGAAAACGATGAAGAAGGGAACAATAAGATTCCGGAAAATTCCACGGTTAAAAACTCAGAAGTTTCAAAACCCTAACAAGGTATAACCCTAAAATTTCCCACTTCATGACTAACTGTTGGGGATTGGGGCGTAAGACAGAGCCGGAGACGTTAGGTTAACACTAACCATAGCTGGAATGTACTGAAGATCAAATCATTTAATTGTTTTAACATTTCAGTACGAGAATTTTATAACCCGGATCTCAGATAATCTACCTCTCACATCAACAGCTACAAATGAAAACTAAATCACACAACATGCTACGAATTCAATGCAAATAATTCAGTGTAATGGTACCCACAGATATGAGCAAATCGAGAATTATAAAAAGAGGACTCATGGCACTACGTAAACCTTGGCCACGCAAACAGTAGAGGACTAGAGAGAGATTCGAGGCAAACGTATCCATGGTGTGAAGTAGTACTATCAATAAACTATACTTCAACACTCTTCATGGTAACTTGTATGTTACACTTGGTATGAGAATTATGTTTTTATAAAGGTTTCAAATTTAACTAAGGGTATTAGAATGGTAGCCAAAATGACCTAACCAAAGTATAGCTCATAGTCTATTGAAGGAAATATATATATAATTGTATAGAAGGACGTGTAAAGGGAAGGTTCATGTATTTCCTAATGCTAAGAAAGAAAAAAATCGTGAGATACTATTAATAGGTAGTATTTATTAATTGTGTGAACAATAGCAGCATATATGAGAATTTTCCTATAGTTAAAAATAGGTTAGAAAAAATATTTAGGTGGAGAGACACAGGCTGGTATCGAGTTTATGTTATATAAAATCAAGTTATCGTTGTTTTAATCACTGTTGTTGTGTGCTCACTGTATAAATTATTTATTGTTGAAAAAAAAAATTATTACTAATCTGGGTTGTTTAGTGTGCTGTGGTGCTGAAACAGACAATTCCAATGGCTGGAAGTGATGAAATTTATGTTGATCTGCGTGAGGAAGATAATACACCAGATCCCAACGCTCTGGTGATGGCTATGTTACACAGGTTGCAACGAGAAATGGCTGAGCTAAAAAGCCAGAATGACAGATTGTCATTAGCGAGTGAGGAGCAAGAAAAACTCATCAGATAATTAACTTCGCAGAACAGCCAAGAGGGTGAAGGTTCCAGAAAGAGGAAGAATGATGATTCTAAGGAAGATGATGCTACTAGGCATCAGTATAAGAAGAAAAAGGAATTACAGGGGGAATTCCGAAAGATCAAACCTCCCTCCTATGATGGGAAGAAGGAGGAAGATGCTGAAGCCTAGTTGTTGAACATGATTAAGTATTTCCAGGTCTATGAATATGAAAGCAATATGAAGGCTAGGTTAGTTGTCTACCAGCTACAAGGTAAGGCTACCTGGTGGTGGGAGGAGACGAAAATGGTCCATGCCATTGATGAAAAAACTGTGACTTGGGAAGATTTCCAAGTCAATTTTAAAAACCGCTATTTAAACGAACGTTATTATGATGATAAAGCAAAGGAATTTCGTGAACTTAGACTGGGACAGCTCACTATTGATGATTTTTTCACTAAGTTTACAAATCTGTTAAGATATGTCCCTTACATTCGGGAAGAGAAGGTAAAGGTGCAAAGGTTTTTGAACTGTTTACCTGATGTGTACAAAGAGAAGATAGAGTTTGATAACCAAAAAACTATGGACAAAGCAGTAAGAAAAGCTAGATTATGCTACTAGCAGTTCAAAGGAAAGGGTGAGCATGGAAAAGGTTGGATAAACAAAGGTGAAATAAAGGGAAAGAAACAGAAACCAGCTTACTTAAATAATTTTGGTAGGGATCATCAGCGGAAAAAGTTTAATAAACCAAAAGAAAGACAAACTACTCAGTCCCAAGTTGGTTCCAAACAACTATATGGAGAAAATAAGAAGGTAGGCATAGTTAAAATGAGGGAGCCGTTGAAATGTTGGGGTTGTGGAGAACCTCATCTGTTGAGGGATTGTCCACACTGAAACATTTAGATGATTATGAGGGATCGAGAAGCTACCACAGTGAATGACATAGCAAGAAATATACCCACTATCAGTGCAGCCTTGGAGAATCGATAAGCGGAACACCAAGCTACCATGGTTGAAATAGAAGGTAAGATTTTTGACCAATCTGTTACAATTTTAATTGATCCAGGTGCTTCTTTGAGTTACATTAGTCCACAAGTTGTAGAGAAATGCAATCTCAAAACTGAAAAATTTCAGCAGTCTTGGTTGGTCCAGCTAGCCACTGGAACCAAGCAAAAAGTGACTCATAAGTTACCTCAAACAATAATTAAATTGGATGATGTTCAGACAGAAGTAAACTTAAACATTCTTCCCTTAGGTTCATATGACATGTTGTCAGGAATGGACTGATTAGAAAAGAGAAAGGTTATTATGAACTGTTGGGATAAAACTTTGCAATGCATAGATGAGGAAGGGAGACCCTTTATACTCAAAGGAAAACCAGAACCAATTTTTGTCAGAAAAATATCAGCTCTGCAATTAAAGAGGACAACTAGGAAGGGATATCAAGTATATGTTATCCACGTTGAAGAATTAGGACAACAACCTGAAGAAAATCTGTTGGACACGCTTCCACTGGTAAGAGAGTTTAAGGAAGTCTTTCCACATGAGATTCCTCATCTTCCCCCTAGAAGAGAGATTGATTTTTCGATCGATTTGGTGCCTGGAGCAACACCTGTTTCCAGAGCCCCTTATTGAATGAGTCCCCCCGAACTCATGGAGTTGAAAACGCAGTTGCAAGAGTTGTTGGATAAAGGGTATATTAGACCCAGTGTGTCACCTTGGGTAGCACCTATGTTGTTTGTGAAAGATAAGGATGGAACTTTTAGAATGTGCATTGACTACCGTCAACTGAATAAGTTGACAATTAAGAATAGATACCCATTGCCCAGAATTGATGATCTTTTTAATCAAGTACGAGGAGCCTCAGTATTTTCTAAGATTGATTTAAGGACTGGCTATCACCAACTTAGAATTAAAGAGGAAGACATTAGCAAAACAACTTTTCGAACCAGGTATGGTCACTACAAATTTGTAGTCCTACCTTTCATTTTGACAAATGCCCCTACCACCTTTATGTGCTTAATGAACAGTGTTTTAAATAAGTACTTGGATAAATTTGTACTAGTGTTCATAAACGATATTTTAGTTTATTCAAAAAGCGAGGAGGAGCACAAAGAGCACTTGAGAATAGTGTTGCAAACTTTGAAAGAAAACCAGTTATATGCCAAGTTCAGTAAATGTGAATTCTATAAGGACAAGATCCAATACTTGGGTCATATTATTTCTGAACAAGGGTTGGCTGTTGACCCGGAAAAGATAAAGGCTATTAGAGAATGGCCGGTGCCAACTGATGTGTTAGCAGTGAGATCATTCATGGGGATTGCAGGTTACTATTGCAGATTTTTGGAGAGATTTTTTGCCATATCATATCCCATAACCTCACTACAAATAAAGGGGGTCAAGTTTGAGTGGACTAAAAAATGCCAAAACAGTTTTGAACAATTAAAATTAAAACTCATTATAGCCCCTATACTGAAGATTACAGATCCTGATAAAGAACTTGTTGTATGTACGGATGCCTGTAGACAGGGGTTGGGAGGAGTCCTGTTGCAAGAAAATTCAGTTATTGCATATGATTCTAGGAAACTTAAGACACATGAAAAAAATTATAGTGCTTATGATTTGCAATTGGTTGCTGTAATCCATGCCTTGAACATGTGGCGACACTATCTTCTTGGAAAGAAATTTACATTGATGACAGATCATATTAGTCTTAAGTATTTCTTTTCCCAAACTGATTTGAATGCCCGACAAGCCAGATGGTTTTTTTTTCTGAGTGAATTTGATATGGACATAGAACATATCAGAGGGAAAGAAAATATAATTGCTGATGCACTGAGCAGAAATGCTTGCCAAAACATAAAAAACATTGGAAGCAGTGCTAATTTTGTTTAGAAGATCTAGTGAAAAAGGCAACAGAACAGGATCCAAATTATGAGACACTACAGGTGAAATTACTAAAGAAGGAGATGGTTGAATACACTCAAAACCGAAAGGGGCTGATCTGCTACAAAAATATATTGTATATCCCCAATGTAGAAACTTTGAAAAAAGAAATCTTAGATGAATATAAAAAACAACCATATGCAGGGCATCCTGGATATCAGAAAATGCTTACAGCCCTGAAAAAGAATTTGTTTTGGCCGGGAATGAAAAAGGATGTAGCAAAATACTTAGCTAGGTGCATGGAATGCCAACTAGTCAACGTTGAACATCAACACCCAGCTGATCTATTAAATCCCTTTCCAGTTGCAGAATGGAAATGGGATACCATTTCTATAGATTTCATAACAGGGTTACGTAGAACCAAGTACCAGCATGACTTAGTTATGGTAGTAGTAGACACCTTAACAAAAGATGCACACTTAATACCTGTAAAATCTACTTTCGGGATAGCCCAAGTAGTAGATGTGTTCCTAAAAGAGATAGTAAGGTTACATGGGGTCCCAAAGATGATTGTTTCAGATAGAGATGCTAAATTCACAGCAGCTTTTTGGAAAGGGCTATTTGGGGGCATGGGCACTAAGCTGAATTTCAGCACTGCCTATCACCCTCAAAATGATTGTTAGACAGAAAGAACAAATCAGATTTTAGAGGATATGTTGAGAATGTATGTGATGGATAGGCCATAAAAATGGGAAGACTACTTGGATTTAGCGGAAGTTGCCTACAATAACAGCTATCAATCCTCCATCAGAATGAGTCCCTTCGAAGCACTCTATGAAAGGCAGTGTCGTACTCCTTTGAGTTGGATTCAACCTCAGGATAAGCTAATTTTGGGACCATATGCTTTACAAGAGATGGAAAGAATTGTTAAAAAAATATAAAGAAACATCAAGACCGCACAGGATCGACAGAAAAAATATGCTGATAAGAAGAGGGTACATCAAGAATTCAAAGTGGGGGAGCATGTGTATTTGCATATAAAACCCAAAAAGAGCACACTTTATACTGGAAGTTGTGCAAAATTGGCTCCTAGATATTGTGGGACTTTTGAGGTGTAGAAAGGGTGGGACCAGTGGCTTATAAGCTGGCCTTACTGCCCCATGTTAGATTTCATGATGTGTTTCATGTTTCATTATTAAAAGGATATGTACATGATGCTTCTCACATTTTTGATTGGAATGTGATACAGGTGGAACCAGAAGGGGAGTTCTTTCCAGAGTCGCTTCAAATATTGGAGTGGGAAGAAATTAAATTGAGGAATCGAATGGTAGCAAGAGTAAAGGTGTAGTGGAAGCACTTTACTGCTGAAGAAGCTACCTGGGAAAGAGAAGCTGAGATGATGGAAAAATATCCATTTTTTTTTTTTAAATGAACTCTAGTAACTAGATATCAACACCGAGGACAGTGTTTGATTTCAGAGGGGGAATATGTAACACCCCTAGTTTTATGTTCCTTCAAGCTAGACATTTGAACTTTAATCCAAAGGGGAGTGGACCCCAATGGATAAGTATTTTGTGGATGTAATTAAGTATTTAATTATGGAAAATTAAATAAAATAATTTTGTGCAGATTGACCAAATGAGAATTATGAGATCACTTGCCAAATCCATGAGGATGGAAAGAGGCAAATACTTTCCCCAAAAATATTTCAAAAATCGTTGAAAGAATTTATTTCTAATTTAGATTTTTGAGGAAAAATATAGACTTTCCCCAATGAGGTGGAGAGTAGTTGGGAAGAGGTAAAAAGCTGGAAAAGCAAAAAGAAACTTTAAAAGTACCTAATTAAGGGAAGCCTAGGCAAACAGGAATAAAAACATCCTGTAATTCTGGACGCAGAATTAGAAACAAGCTTTGGGGAGGAAAAGCTTAAATAAGCTATTCCTGAACAGATTAGCGGTTGGTCTGTTCTAGGAGAGGATCTCAGCTCGGGGGTGAGTTCTAGGAGACAGAAGAACTCTAAGGTTGGGAGGTTGGTCAATTGCAGCAGTGGTATGTCTCTAAGTTTCTGAATGGTGTTTAGTACATATTCCTTTACAAAATAGTTATATAAAATTGTTTATTAAATTATTGGATTTTTTAGTTCCTACATTTAACATAATTGTTTAGAAGGAATTAACCCTCTTAATTCTGTAGAGTTGGAGGAACATAAATTTGTGGGGAGAATCCAGCAGAGTCTCTAAACCAATGTTGGTTTAAATCTGAGGATGCATGTTAGTCCACAGATAAATTAGTGATTTAACTTTAATTTGCTTCTGAGATTAATAAAATATCTGTTACATATAGTAAGAGAAATTATGATAATCCCATAGGAAATAGGTATGAATGAAACTAAACATACTCTGGAATTTATTCCCTGTGAGAAATGCATTAATGAAATAAGTGTATACCAGTGCAAGTATAAAGTTGATTGCAGTATGCAGAACATCAACACCAAAATAGTAATAAAATGACGAGGGTTATTATGAGAAAGAAGAATGCACAGTGAGGAAACACGTAGAGCATTCCTCTATAAATCTGCATACAAATGGGTGTATTTAATAAAAATCTACCAGTTACTTGTAAATAGATATATTGTGATCTGCATTATGGATAGCAATAGTGAGAAAATAAAATTTTCATTTACTACTATGTTACTGTTATACATATGCATGATAAGTATTTTGGCATTTAAAGATAAAACTCATTTAGAGACTACCAACTAGTAGACCAAAATGCTGTGTCAGGAAGCTGAAAGGTAACATGCAACTTAAATAGGTGAAATTACATATATATACACCAGCATTAAGATAGATACTCATGTGTGATTCTAATACATGTAAATGAAATATTTTATTGAAAAACAATTTAGAAAAAATCTGGAGTGTATTAGTGATAACACCTCCGGTCAGAATTTCAACAATGTAAGCATATGGTTGAACAAATGTGAAGACCCACATCCTGTACGCATAAAATTTTATCTCTATACTCTGGTTAATACATGAGGGGTATTTAAGACACTGCATGAGTAGGTTATAGAGTAAACAAACAAGAGTGAAGGAAATTATGATGATAACCAAAGACCATACTAACACATAAACTTCGCTTATCCGAAGTAAAATATTAATTGCGTATTTATAACATACAGAATTATCTCGGATGTGTCAAAGACAGTGCACATTAACGTGTTATGCAATACTTACACAAACTCTAATCCTCATTAATGATATACCCACAGAAGAAGAGCTATCGTAAATATCTTTCTCGTATAAAAATAGTGACTTTGATGACCACTCGTAGAATGAAATACATATACAATTCTATATACCATACGAAAAGCATTAATGTTTATTTTCTGTGTGTATATACATGTTAACTAGAACCTGATACCTATGCTAGTAGAAGTATTCAAAAATTTTGTAGATAAACGAGAGAGTATCCAGAGACAAGAATAGAAATATAATGAAGAATAGACTAACGCACTGGAAAAAATTCTACATCCATATCAGACTTCATTTTAATAGTTGCAAATTACCGTCTACTGAAACCTCAAAGTTATTGAGCATACGCAGACCATAGCATTTTTGAAAATTAGTGTAGATCTATTCGGGAGAAACTAAACGAATAGGTGCTGATAATAGATAATCCAGGAGTAAAATAAATCTACCATATCATACTGGGAAAAAATCAACCATTGGAAAACTATATCAGGGTCAAATAAAATCGACCATAAAATGCTCAGGGCTGTGAAGGCCAGTCAAAACAAAATGAAAATTAAACAAATCCAATCAGGGAAGAATCTCCCAAGTAACAAGTGTAAACTTTTACATGATTAATCACAAAATCGTTCAACGAAATAAATAGAAACGTCTCCGATTTTCATAAACACCATCGCAGTGATACCACAAATCCCTGGTATATAAAAAAAAATCATGGATCGTTACCGACCTAGACAAATATGTGTATGTTAACATATGGGTATTGCAGATGGTTAATCCATATGAAAGATCAAACGTATCGAATGAATACTTACCTATAGACAAAAAAAGTGTGTATGATGGAAACTGAGTTAGAATAACCAAACCAGAACGAAATTCCACCATGAAAAATCTTCCTCTTACAATAATGCCGTGTTTCTCCGTAAAATTTAATACAAGTCCAAACTATATAAATACATGAATTAATTTCTAAATTTCTCCTGATTTAAAATACTAAATACATATGAAAATAAATAGTTAATGATGCAAGACAAAGGAATATTACCAAGGCCGAAAAGCTTGAGAGATGAAATAACCAGACACAAGGGGCGAAACGAAACGTAATGACTTCTGGGACAGAAAAGGGTTAATAATGGGAATTAGAAACCCTAGAAACAAATCGGAAAACGTACGGGCAAGGAGGGATACATTATCACTCCGCAGCCTCGCGTTTTACGAAATCCCAAGAAGGATTTGGAGAATCAAGCCGAGCGGCAGTCAGGATACTCGACTGTAAGTTTAATAATAATTAAATATGTTTCCAATGTACCTGACCAGCGGAATTCCTGCAAACTCATAAGTGTGTCACCACCGAAAGGACCCTTCCTATTCCTTCTTACAGTTGGCGGTGAGACGGGGGTTCTTGCTCAGGAGGTGTGGTACAGTTTTAAAAAGGAGCTGTTCTGATCCTGAACCAACAACAGGTTAATGTGGAAACCGTAAGCCGGTGGCGAAAGAGAGAGGGACGCGTGCAGACTTTCCAGCCCAAAAGACGGATCTTGTTTGTACCAGCTCCTTTCTCTTTCTGCACGCAAGCCTGTCATACAAAAACAAAACGGCATTTTGATTAAACTTGAACATAGCAATATCAATGACTGTAAAAAAACGAAACCAAGAAGTAGAAGCTCGAGCGGGTTAGGGTTTGGGTAAACGAGGGGTTATAGATGTGAAAAAAAAAACACTCCATGCGGAGCTGAACCTATTCTCGTGTTAGTGACAGGTAAATGAAAAAAACCAAATCGTGACCACATATGAGTGTGCAGACACGTAACATCGATATCCATGGTGAGAAATGAAAATAGTCCATTTTGTAATATATAAAACCACTCCTTTGACCGTGGACTATTGTTTTCAATTTCAATTTACATATATGTAAGTCTAAAGTGGGTTAGCATGTCACCAATTACATATATAAGTTATTGGAATTATATATATATAAGTTGTTAAAGTTTTATATATATAGATGTTAGTAAAGTTTTATATATATTTATATATATATATATATATGTAAGATATCAAAGTTATTAAAGAGAGTAAAGGGCCTCTATTTATATATCTAAAGGTGCCAAAAATGAGATAGTTGTTGTCTAAATTTTGTAAATAGATTTTGGACATAAGAACATTTAAAAATGGAAATTTTATAAAAGTTGGGTTGAAAGAAAATAAGAAAAAAATTTGGAGGTGTGACGGAAGGAAACAAGAGGCGGCGCGGGTAATAGACCCATTGCCACACTCTTTACTAAAGAAAATATCAATCGAGAGAAGTTGTTTTTAGCATATGTCATATGGATGAAGAAATGAATGAAGATATATGGTTTCCAGATATCAGAGATGTAGCAACCATATGATCGTGAAAGCTTATTCCATTTTTTCCCTTTGTTAGATGAAAATGTAAAGTCTCGAAGTAACATTGGGGACGGACTGTAGGGTCTCTCGCCATGGGAAAAGGCAGCAGTAAGTGTTTCTCACAAAGAAAGGAGAAGGAAGATCCATATCGCGATGTATCTTGTGTGCCTGGTATTACCGTAACCTCTTGGGCATTGGGACGTCACTCATTCAAAAGGGGTACAATTTTTTCTTTGAAGATGATGTATGCACCGTCATGGATAAACCACCAAGAAAGAAATGCATTGCACAAATGAAGATGACAAGGAACAAAATATTCCCTCTCAAGATGAGAACAAATTTGAAGAAAGGAGATGAAAATGGCAGCAGGAGCACAAGAGACATTTCAAAGAGAGAAAAAGATGAAAAGTTTGTTATGGCATTTGAGATTTGGACATCTCAACTTTGGAGGTCAAATTTTTGTTGCATAGGAAAGGAATGGTAAAGGGATTACTAATGATTGAGAAAGTCGCAGCCTATGTGCAAAGGTGCATCTTGGGAAAAACAACACGGAGAAATATTTTCGATCAAGAAAGAGCCTAAGGAGCAAAGGCACCCTTAGAAATTTTCCATTTATATTTGTGTGGACCAATGCAAACACCATCAATAACAAGCGCACCACTATATGCTGACTTTTCATTAATGATTACACAAGAAAAACTTGGGTTTATTTCTTGAATATTTTTTTTCTAAATTTAGACTAATTCTATTAATGACACAAAAAATTACATGGAGACGCTGGCCTGCATGGTATTGGACCAACTATGGGGCATTCTCGGTCTAAGAGCTACGAACACTACATGTTTTCCAAACATATAGAAAATTAGCCACCCACGTAGAAAGCCGGCTCTTCGGCGGTTTCATATAAACAAAAATTAACAAAATTATCAACAATTCATTATACTGGGGGTAATCCAAACATTGGGAAAACAAAAACTCAAAAAACTACAAATCTCGAGCATGTTAAGAAACATGAGGAGAGGGAGGAGATTCTTCGACAAGCTGGGCACCTGTAGGCTTCCATATCTTCCTCATGCAAGCCGATGATCATCGTTGGTCTCTGAAGCTTCCATGTTTGTCGGCCGCAACATCCTTGCCGTCAGCTGCAAGAGCACATCCTCTGTCGTCTTGGCACGCGAAAGTTTCCCTCGGTTCATCTCGTAAAGGGGGGAAGAACAACAGAGCTAGAGAGGCTCTTCTTTGAATTCCACAGTGATAATGGTTGTGACGCGAGGGGTAGTTCAAGGAGCTTTGAAAGTAGAAATGGGCGGTTGCACCGGAGTCGGGGGATTAGTAGAGGTCGCACGGTATCGGGGAGAAAGCAAAAGCCCCCTGTCAGAAAAAGGAGAGCCATGATGCCCACGGCCATGACAAAGTCGGCACGCGCAGGACAATTCCCAATGAAGTATTCGGATGATGGAGAGGAGGAGTTGGATGGAGATGAGAAAACTTGATGCACCTGCTTAGCCCTCGAAAATTCCTCTCCTAACTATCTTGCAAATTAACTATCTTGCTTGTGACAATTCACATCAAGAGGTATACTTTGATAAGGGGGAATGGTTTACAATGTAATCAAGAAAGCTAGCAAGATACACATCGAAGGATGGGTTTTAATTACTTGATGAATTGAATATTATTTTAACCTTACCAATAGGCAAGAATGGTTCGAAGAAGATCTCTGTTCGATTATGGTCTGAGTGTTTTCCTAATACATGTACAATTGTAAGGTGAAGGAGAACTACATAAAGAGCAAGATTGATATTATTGTCCTATAAGGCACTCAACATCATAAGCATACACACTTCTAAATCCTTTGGAAATATTATAGTTATGTGGGAAGTTCTTATTTTATTATTATAGTTTTAGAAATATGTATGTTGAAATGAATAAACTAATTAAAAAAAACATAGTTTGTTAAATTAATTAAGAGCAATATTTGATGTCTATGAGTCAAGATACTCATCCTCCAATGATTTTGAGTTAGATTTCCATGATCATGTTATTAGTGCAAGACATTCTTTGGAAGCTTACAGAGTTTCAAATAGAGTCATTTTAGACTCTCACTTTTAGGAATGTATTCATGCTCATGTTATTAGTGCAAGACATTCTTTGGAAGCTTCCATTGTCTCAAATAGAGCCACCTTAGACTGTCACTTTTAGGAATGTATTCATAACGTTCTCAATGTGCTCTTCCAAAAATATCTTCCTTCAACACATTCTATACTTTTTCTTCGACACATATCCAACCCTTACTCAATGTAAGCTTGGAGGGAAAAGAAAAGAAGACTAAAAAGTCAATCTTTACCATCACAGTAATATTATCCACAAATTAATTCCAAACAAAACTTTTAATATAAAAATTACATGAATAATAGATTACAAAGAAAATGATCTAAAAATATATCAATGAAAATATTTGTTAGCTTGATATTAACTGTTACAAACTTATCGCTTTTAAGTAGACAAATTTACTAGGTTTCCAATGGTATGTATAAACAATTGTTGTCCATTTAAAAATACATAGGAAGGAAGAACAATTTTGATTCTCTAGTAAGATCTAAAGAGAAAAGTCTTTCTCCTCTACTAAACGTGACATCTCTAATAAAAATAATATTAACTAAATCCTTTTTACTACCAATAATAATATTTCGTTCTCATTATTTTTTATATATATATATATATATATATATATATATATATAATACTAAGTATTTTTTAAAATTAGTTTTATATATAGAAAAAATTGATTTACAAATATCACATAAATTTTAAATAAATTTAAATTTTTACTATTATTATCATTCGTTTATGGTTTATTAATTTATTATTATATTTTAGATATATATATTCCACTCAATGATAGTGCCAAACTTTCCACCACGCATATTAAATATTAAATATATTCCAATCAACAAGTGTCACCCAATCGAGTGTTATGGACATCCACACCCGGAGGAAAAACGCAAATAAAAAAAAATCAGTTGTACTGAAAATATAAAAAATAGAAAGTTATGGACTAGGATTGAACTGTATATTGACAAGTTTTAAAAGCTCAGTTTTTAAAAAATATCATAAATTATAAAATAGTAATACTGAGTTAAAAGATGGGGTAATTAACAAATTAGTTTAATGGATAGTGATTAAAAGATTGGTTAGACCTAAATTTGAAAAACAACGGTCCAAAAAACACAAGCATGGCGAGCATGGTTTAATGGATGGCAATTAAAAGATAAAAAAACAAGCCTGACGAGCATGGTTTAATGGATGGCAATTAAAAGATTGGTTTAATGGATAGTGATTACAAGATTCGTAAAACCTAAATTTGAACCCAACGGTCCAAAAAAACAAGCATAAATCTCACTAATGTCGTGGTCATTATATACTCGAGCGCCTGATGAATGAAAGAATGAGAGGGATAACTAATTGTAATGAATGAAGAATGAGAGGAGGAAATTCACGAACGAAGAGGAGGTGCGTGATGAATTAGGAAGGCGAGGGATCGGTGATTGTGATGAATGAAGAATTAGAAGAAGATATTCACGAAAGAGGAGGAGATGCCTCATGAATTGGAAGGATCAATGATTGTGATGAATGAAGAATGAGCGCTGGAGGAAATTCAAGAACGAAGAGGAGGTGATCGAAATTTTTGCAGTCCCAAAAAAGACAGTAGGGGGATGGACTGGATTATTTATGGAGATGGTAATTTCCTGTTTCCTTTAAATTGTTTGTCTATTTGTTTATAATTATATCCACATAAAAAATGGTTATGCAGCGAAAGGCTGTAGGTGATTGAGTAATTTTCTGTTCCTTTAATATGTGTGTTTAATTCATTTTAGAGAGACATTTGTGTAACTTGACAATTTTTTTCTCTCTTCAATTTACAGGTTAAGCATGGGTGTTCTTTCTCTCTCAAGCACTGTTATGTTAAGTTAAAGTTGTCTATCTTATTTAGCGCTCCATAAATCTTCTGTATAGTGTTGTATGCATGAATGTCATGTGTAGTGTTGTGGTATAAATGTAATGTGCAATTTGTCGTGTGCAAATGTTTGGTTTGTGTGTCTGTGCATTTGTGGTAATTGAGAGAAAGCCCAGGCTCAGGAGATTCAATATGCACTGGTGGTTGAAGGGCCAACTAATGAAAAAAATTATGCTTTCAGAGTGAGATGGTGTGACTTTGTACTCATGGCAGTATTTTCTTGAATTATTTTTTAAATTCATTCCTCAACCTCTTTTTATGTTTCCTTTTCTGATGGGTTGGGATTTTTCTATACACGAGCTGGAGCAGAGTGTCCAATGCTTTGGAGCAGAAGAGCTAGGGCAAGGTTTCCAATGCTTTTTGGAGCAGAGTAGCTTGAGCATCGTTTCCAATTCTTTTGCAGAAGAGAATGAGAAGTTTCGACGGGCTTTGCAACCACCAGTTTCCACAGTTTCAATAGCAACAAAAAGATTAGGTTAGTATTCTTTGTGAATGTCCTTGTTCTCCCCTGTTTCTTGTTTCTTGTTGCACTTTACGAATATCTCTATGATATATTTACAGAACATGTTCATTGTAGAAAGTTACGCAAATTGAAACAGTTTTAGTCATCTATGTCGGTCTGTGTTCACATCTGCGTTGAGGATGTTGACATGTGAGGTGTTGGGTGGTTTTCCATGTGACAAGTCATGTAGCCATAAATATTTTTGGATATTGACCCAGTTGTCTCTCCAAACCCCAATTCAGCTCTTCCTTTTTGTCATTTCATGCCTCCAATTGTCCTATATCCATAATAGTTCCATAACCAGATGAATCTGGAGTTGCTTAAATAGTACTAGCACCAGTCATGGAACCACTCATTTACGTAAAACTACCATTAGCTTCTCCTTGAGTAGCATATTATGGGTGAGTATATTTAGCAGGAGATTGAGAAGGTGGTTCATTGAGTTGGGAGGCACCGCTCAAAGCCTTACACTGCAAAACCCTACAGAGTGGGATATACAGATTTGTGACAGACTGAGCCCTGAGCCCTCTCTGTTGATAATTGTGCAATTTAGAAGTGACAGCAAGAAGAAACCCCGGAAATTCCCGCGTAGGGCTTATATGGAAATAAATGTTTGCTACATAGCATGCATATCTACATAGCTACATTCACGGGATTGATTTATTTATATTATGTACACAATTCCATTAGCATTCACCAGATTGTTTTATTTGTATTATGTAATAAATTCAATTTTACACCTAGCTTGACCCTAATTTTGCTATGGGTTATAACGGATTCCCACTGTGATGCTTAGTGGAAGGAAATTGAACATAGGAGCTCAATTTTTGTTGCCTTGTGAATTGATTCCAGTGGTTCATATTAAATTTCAACGATATTAGTGCGTTGCATTCGGTTGTAATTGTAGATAGTAAATTTCTAAAGTTTTAGTGGACGACAATGTGCAATTGCCAACAATTAGTCAGTTTATGCGAGAGTCTTTCTATTTACATGCATAACATGGGACAAGTACATGTACAAGTTTAGTGTGATGTTTAGTAGAAGGCAATACTAATTCGGTTTTGATAAGTCCAATCTATGAGCTATGCCAATTAGTAGTTTTGAATGTGAGTTTATTGGAAATTGTATAGGATAAATGTTGAAAGGCGTGGTTAGTAGTGAAGAGAAGGTCATAAGTAGTTATGAGATGAACCCAAAACATATGCAATAGTGGACAATGGGAATGTCATGATGATGAGATCAAACAATGATACAACTTTGACAACGATCTCCTAAAATAAGTTTCAGGTAATCAAAAGATTATTTTTTCCTCTCTCTTGTTTATTAATTACATTAAGAAGTTTTATTAATTATATATCAAGCTTTATCTTTTCTATTAAATTTACACTGTAACATTTATTTTTACTTTAAAAAAATATATTTATATTTATGAAAATATGTGTTAATGGTTATTCATTATTTTATTTTATATTTTAATTTGAAAAATAAGGATAAAATTTTTCATTCCTTATGCTTGTTGTGCCATTTTCTGACCAAGAAGACATAATATTTCCTTCGAGCCCAAACATAGTATTAGGTAGTGAATATCCATACCTTACCCCACCCTAGTTAGAACGTAGATTTGATTTTATTTATCAATTTTATTAATAAAAGCATGCTATTGTTATAGAAGTTAAAAGTTACCAAATGTGTTTTTTTAATTATTTATTTTCAATATGTTAAATTTTATTGTTATTATATTAAATTTGTTAATTATATTATATTTTGATAGCTTTATTTAATAATATTGTATTAATGTTTTTTTTCTTGATCTTTATATATAATATACAAAATAGAATTTTTTTTTAATAATAAATTTAATTATGTTACAAGTTATTAGGAAGGATTTGTATTCTAACAATATCATTTTAGTGTTTTATGTTGCGAGAAAATTTATCAATGCCGAAGTTGTTCTTGAGTGAGTCTGAGGTTGTTGTGTTCCTTCTATTCATAGTTTTCATGACCTTTAGTTTTTATAGTAACTCCAATATGCAAAAAACATAAATATACCATGTTATTATAATAATAATTTATAAACATGTTTTAAACATCTTCCCAATATACACACAAATCACAAAATTACTTTTATTCACATAAATCATTTAACATTTTTCAATGTTTTAAACATCTTCCCCATAGACACACAAATGGAAAAGTCACACTTATTCACTTAAATCATTTAAAATTTTTACAATGTTTTAAACATCTTCCCCATATACACATAAATGGAAAAGTCTCTCTTATTCACTTAAATCATTTAAATTTTTTACAATGTTTTAAACATCTTCCCGATACATTGCACAAAAATGACAAAATGAATCTTATTTACATAAATTATATAACAATTATAACCTAAATTTATTTATATTTTAATTTATTTTTTTTAAATAAGATTTTGATTTGGTTTTTGATTTTATTTATTTATTTATAATTTTTATTATAACTATGTTATTATGATATTTGAAGTATACTATATTTTTCCTTCTTTTCATATATATATAAATAAATAAGTATATTCCAATATTTTTATTGATATTTTTATAAATTTAAATAAAATACTAATATATATTTTTAGAGTGTTTGCAAATATTTAAATATTTTTATTATTTATTTGTATGAATTTATTATATCTAAATTTTTATGTATTGGTTTTATTATTTATATACAATAAATATATATATTCTTGAGTGCTGGCTTACATATATAAATTTATGAAAGTATTTTTGTTATAATATATGTTTTGGATTTTTTGTTTTGTATGTATATGAATGCATTGTTTTGAGAATTGAAATAGTGTCTTTATTAGTTACATTGTCATAGTTAGAATATATTTGTTGTGTTTTTTATTTTTGAATTTATCAATGAACGAGATGTATACTTCTATATATGTTGTGTGTGAATGTATTATTGAGATTTTTTGCATTATTTGTATGTACTTGTTTGAATTGTTTACTCTTCTATGTTGATGAATGTCTCATTTTGCATGCTTTTGACTATTCTTTCATTGTTTATTTGTATGTATATGTGTGTATTTCTTGAGTATGCCTTGAATGTTAGAGTAGCGGTTTTAGTGTTTCTATGTATATACATTTAATTATTTTTAAGAGTCGGTTGTATTATCTTGGATGTTTTTTCAAAGTATTCCTTCTTTATTTTCTTTGTGTGTGTATCTTTTTAGTATTCTTTCATATGGATATTATTTACTTGTATGTGTATGAATGTATTATTTTTTGTATTTTTATGAGAATTATTTTACTTTGTATGTACTTGTTTGAATTGTTTACCCTTCTATGTTGATGAATGTCCGACTTTGCATGATTTTGACTATTTGATTTTTAATATTCTTTCATTCTTTATTTGTATGTATATGTGTGTATTTCTTGGGTATGCCTTGAGTAGTGGTTTTAGTGTTTCTATGTATATACATTTAATTATTTTTAAATGTTGGTTGTATTATCTTGAATTTTTTTTCAGTATTCCTTCCTTATTTGCTTTGTGTGTGTATATTTTCAGTATTCTTTTGTATGGATATTCTTTACTTGTATGTGTATGAATGTATTAGTTTTTGTATTTGTATGAAAATTATTTACTTGTATGAGCTTTATATGTATATGAATCAATTATTTTTTGCATTTGATGTGTCTTGTTTACATGTATTCATTGTGTGGGTATGAATCTACTCTTTGCTACCTTTGTATGTGACTTATTTACTTGTATTTTTGTGTGTGTATAGAATGCCTTCTTCATGTGTATATGAATATATTATTTGGTAATGCGTATTATTTCCTTGTATTCTATGTATGTGTATGAATGTCTTCTTCATGTGTGTATGAATCTACATTCCAACATGTCTTCTTTATTTGTATTCTTTGTATGTGTATGAATATATTCTTCATGTGTATGAATACATGTATTCATTGTGTGTGTATGAATCTATTCTTTCCTACCTTTGTAAGTGACTTATTTACTTGTATTTTATGTATGTGTATGAATACCTTCTTTGTGTGTATATGAATATATTCTTTGGTAATGTGTCTTATTTCCTTGTATTCTATGTATGTGTATGAATGTCTTCTTCATGTGTGTATGAATCTACATTCCAATGTGTCTTCTTTATTTTTAATCTTTGTATGTGTATGAATATATTCTTCATGTGTATGAATCTATTCTTGGCTACATTCCTACGTGTGTCTTGTTAACTTGTATTTTTTGTATGTGTAAAAATGTATTCTTCATGTGTGTATGAATCTATTCTTTTCTACATTTGTATGTCTTCTTTGTATGTGTATTTGTAGGAATCTTTCTTTATTACTATTGTATATATTTTTTTTTCATGTAAATATATTAGTGTGATATGTGAGAATATATTTTTTTTAATTTTTATTTATATGATTATAAATATACTATCATTATTTCTACGTATTAATATATTATTTTGAATATTGATTTATAGATATATTAGTTTAAATAATAACTTATAAATATATTAGTTTAAATATTTGTTAAATTATTATTATTATTATTGTTGTTGTTGTTGTTGTTGTTGTTTTTATTGTTTTATTTTTTCTTTTTATTGATATTTTTAATTAATTTATTATTATTGTTATTGTTATTATTTATCTTTTTTTCTATCTAAACTTTGATAATTTTAGATTGGAAAATAATATAGTTACTACAATAACGACAAGAAAAAAAGAAATAATATTATCCCACAAGTTACAACTCAATCAACCATTATCATGTTATAAAGTATCATGCAAATCATGAAGCTAATAAGAAAAAAGAACAATAACATAACATTTATAACAACATTTCCCCAGATGTGGGTGTTGAATAGCGAGGTCATCGGTGGGAGGTGTTGGAGAGCAACATGTGTATTGCCACTTGCAAGCACTCGATCATTGTAATCCTCCCATAAATTCGATAGCGGGCGATGATATGATGTCTTCTCCTCCCTCGAGTCTGCATTTACTCGCGTGATTGCCAACTTCCATGGCTTTCATGCTTGCCGGCTTCTATTATGCTGCAACTGCCTTTAATTCTCCTCGGCACCCCCACTCTGCTCCCTCGACTTCATCTTCGCTCCCACATTGTTCTCCCGGACCGACATTCGCGCTCGGCCATTCCTCACTCACCGCAGTGACGCGAGAGATCATCTGCTCCACATGACCATTTTCAACCCTCTCCACTCGTGCCCGGACCTTGTTGCCTACCCACCCGGCCTTCTCCTCTTCGCCATCTCGGTCCTCCGACAATTCGGAGTTATCACTCGAGATTCCACTGGGCAGACCATGATCCTTAGGCAACGAATGCGCTGCGGATGTGGGGGCGGTGGTAGAGGTGGTGAAGGAAGGAGCGATAGTGGTTCTCATAATGGTAGAGGTGGTGTAGGAAGGGGCAGTAGTAGTAGCAGCAGTCGATTGGGCTTATTCTCCATCAATAATAAATAAGGCCCAGCTTTTCGAGTTCGAATAGCGCCTTGGACAAGCCGCACATCAAAAAAATGATTATAGTGGTATTTTAGGAAGAGCCCTCCAATGCTGCTAGCTCTAGCTCCTGGAAGCGTAGGCGTAAATCAACTATCTCGGTACAGCCTCCCCCTGCTACCAAAAATTCCACCGCCCTTCCGGTGAAGCCAAGCCTCAGAACGTCTAGTATTGCAGGGACGATCAACGACAGCTCTGCAAGTGAGGACTCGGAATGGAAACATTCCAGTTCTCCCTCCTCTTCAGAACACTTAGCCCCAGATCATGAAAACAAGGGTGTGGATGCCCTCGATGAAGACTACAGCTTCCCTATCGTGGAAGAAATTCCACCACTTGATGGCAAACAACTTGACAACTAGTAGGTTCATGGGCCTCCTTAACTCTTTTTGGTTTTTTGGCTTCACCATCAAAGTAGCTATGGAAAAGCTGTCTGTTTCAGTCATGCTAGCTCTTTCTGTATTTTCAGTTTCTTTTTTAGAACAATATATGCTGGTTTGTTGCTTATGGGCAGCAATTTTGAGTCGGTTTCCCATTCACGGGCGACTTATATTTTGGATTTTCTGAACTTGCTTCCCTCCCGTATTTGCTAGTTTTGCAATCTGGAGAAGAAGACGGCTATGTAAATTATGTGCCATTATAATAGATTAAAATTACTTATAAAAAAAATATTTATAACAACATCAATTTATAATAACACATATCAATTAACTATTTAATACTAAAATCAATACAATAAATAAACTCAATTAATTTTAATTAAAAATTTTCATTAATTTGACTTATTTATAATTTTATTTTTCATAATACTATAATTTAATAATATAGGGAAAAAATATTAATTCTAAATTTTTGTTTAGAATATGAATGGTTTTAAATATAATAAAAAATATAAATACTTATTAATTTTATACTAATTAACTTATAAAATAATTTTAATTATCAACATCATAATATTTATACTCAATTTTAAACACATGCATAAAATAGTATTAATTCTAAAATCAATTATAAGTGTGATATGTGTGAACATGTCACCTTGTGAGTCATTATGTGTCATGTTTGTGGCTATGTGTATGTTTGTATGCATCCCATGTTTGTTGTGCGCATGTATGCATGTGAGTGATTATGCCTGAATGCCATGATTGTGTGGGTGTGCGTATGTGGTTAGTCCCATGCCAATGATGAACGGTTTTTGGGGTCATATAAGCTCTCACCTTCATTTAGTTAACCCTATTAATAGAGATTTTACATATCAAAACTAAGATGAGCTTTCTATATATAGATTTTTGGTTTATTTAAAACATAACATTAATTTGGAAATATTAAAATATTTTTTTTAATAATATTTTTTTTATATTAAAAAGATATAAATTTTATAAAACAGTATTTATCATTATTTGAAATTTAAAATATAATAATTACATAAATTGAAAATTAAATTAATAATAAAAATAAACTAACATAATTATAAAAATATTTAAATTTAATTATTAAATATTATTTAGAATTTAGAATTTGAAAAATTATATATATATATATATATATATATATATATATATATATATATATATATATAGATATATTATAAAAATAAACTAGCATAATTTCAGCAATTGTATCAGTATGGATTATTATCATGTTTTATTATAAAAAGTATAAATATCAATAATATGTTATTATGTTTATCATTGATAATTATATAAGTAAAAATATTATGATGTCGATAATTAATTAATATGTTTTTCTGAAGAACCCCAAACCACTTTAGTGTATACTCACTGAGGGAAATGTTTGAGCATATAGTGTTGGTAAAGGAAGAAAAGCGCGAAAGGAGGTTGGATGTTCAACTTAGATGCAATTATAAAACCCATGGTGCTAACATTATATGTACTTTGTTTGTCACTAAAAAATTTATGTGCCATTATAGCAGAGAGGTGGCCCATTGGCAGTGTTGTGGGTGGTTGCTTGCCCGTGTTTTTATCTTGTTACATATTTTGTGGCTCATTTGACACTGTTATATATGGTCGAGGCATCACATGCCCAAAGCATGAGTGATGCAATAAAAGCCTATATCACAAGGGGAGGATGACCTCAACCACCAAGCAAAGCAGGAGACTGAAGAGGAGGATTAAGAAATTTTGGTCCTCAACCGAGGCCACTCTCTCATGGCATAGTTTCTCGATAAACATACCATTAATTTTTATTTTTTGATGAAGAATATCATGGTAGTAGATATCATGTATTCAAATTAATATTTCAAAATTGATTGGACTATAGGAGATCCAGAAGGACATCGAGCTTGTCCAATTTTGAGATTCAACAAAAAAAATGTTCGTTTGGGACGAATTGAGAGGAACCTGTAGTTTCCTCACTACTCTGAGATTCTAGGTTCCAGTGCAAAGGATCTTGCACTGGTTGAGTTCTATGAGGACTATATAGTAAATTTAATTTTCTTTAAGTATGGTTAAATTTTGATGTTTCTTTGTCAGTTAGCATTATTATAGGTATTTTAGTAAGTGGGAACTCGATTTTAGACATTAAGGCTTACAAGGCCGAATTTGATAGACTCAAAAACTTTAGATTTTGGATAGCTTATAATGCCTTTCGATGGCCAACAAACCTTGTTTCTCACTAGGCACGTTGAGGCCACGTGATGTCTATTATGGTGTAACATGCTTTAAATTTGAATGAATGAAACTTCTATTATGGCGTAAGATTCTTTAAATTTGAATAGGTTAAAGGTCCTTTAAATTTGAATGAATGAAAGGTCCTACTAAAATTAAAAAAATAAATAATATAACGAAAAATATTAATTTTAAAATTTTTGTAATGATAATGTTTTAAAATAACAAATAAAATAAATATTTATTAGTTTTAGTAACATAAAATTAAATTACAAAATAAATGAAATTGTCAACATAATAATATTTTTACTCAATCTTAATCAAATGCATAAAATAATGTTAATTCTAAGATTCATAATACAGGTTATATGTGTTGAGCTCAGCAGCGGAATAACAAAATAAAATATACAGAACACACAGCATTCAAACGCACATAAAGACAACAGATTTTTAACGTGGTTCACCCAACCAATCTGGGCTACGTCCACCTAACAGGGCATCGGAAATCTCATTCATCAACTGGAGAAAATACAATTGCAGAGTTTCTCATCTGCTTAGCTCTTCCTCACAACACATTCCTCATCATGCTCTCTTGCCTCTACGAGCTTACATTTTATAGCTGTGAATGGCAACAGACACATAAATTCTCTCACAAAAAATATAGGATGCATTAACTCCTCATCAGAAATTGATGGAGTCAACTCAGCAACAAATCCTATTGTTGTCACCTACATGAGATTTTCCTCCATATTTAATTAAAAAATAAGAAATAAAATCTCAACAATCTCCACCTTGACAAAAATTAGCCTGATACCCTGTTTCATTATTACTTTTATCTTTTCTGCAAGCCAAGATAAGCCAGACACCATCGTAGCTTCTCTAACAAAACTGGTTTCATGAACATGTCTGCACAGTTTTCCTTTGTATGCACCTTTTCAAGAGACACTCCCCTTTCAGTGATAACATGTCTTACAAAATGGTACTTGATAGGTATATGCTTTGATTTACTATGATAGGCGGGATTTTTAGCCATGTGAATTGCACTTTGACTATCACAAAATAACTTGATGTTGTCCTGCAACCTACCAAACTCACCAAACAAACCTTTCAACCAAACCGCTTCTTTGCAAGCATGCGAAGTAGCTATGTATTCTGCTTCTGTAGTGGATAAAGCAACAATGTTCTGTAGCTTTGACATCCAGCTAATAGCTCCACCTGCAAGAGTAAAGACATACCCTGAAGTTGACCTTTTCTTATCCAAATCACCTGCAAAATCAGAATCAACATATCGACAAACATATTCATTGCTCTTGTTATAACTGATACAATAATCACTTGTGCCTCTCAGATACCGAAGCACCCATTTCACTGCTGACCAGTGTTCTTTTCCTAGATTTGCCATATACCTGCTGACAACCCCAACTGCATGTGAAATATCTGGTCGAGTACAAACCATCGCATACATCAAACAACCTACTACATTGGCATATGGAATTCGAGACATATATTCCTTTTCTTCGTTAGTGTTAGGACATAAACTTGAAGAAAGCTTAAAATGGGAAGCAAAAGGGACTGAAACAGGCTTCACATTGTTCATACCAAACCTTAAGAGTATCTTCTCAATATACTTCTATTGTGATAGCCATAGCTTACCATTGCTCCTGTCTCTGAAAATCTCCATGCCCAAAATCTGTCTCGCTGCTCCTAGATCTTTCATATCAAACGTCCTAGCCATCTGAGCCTTTAACCTGTTGATCTCTGTTATGCTTTTGCTTGCTAAAAGCATATCGTCAACATACAACACTAAGATAATGAACATGCCATTACTTAATTTCTTAAAGTAAACACAATGATCATATTCACTTCTTATATAATTTTGACTCATCATGAAAGAATCAAATCTCTTGTACCACTGTCGAGGCGACTGCTTCAGACCATACAATGATTTCTTGAGCCTGCAGACAAATTTCCTGTTGTGATTTTGAACAAACCCTTCCAGTTGTTCCATGTAAATCTCCTCATCTAAATATCCATGTAAAAATGCAGTTTTAACATCTAGTTGCTGTAATTCTAAATCAAGTAAAGCAACTAATGCTAATACAATCCGAATTGAAACAATTTTCACAACTAGTGAAAAAATCTCATGAAAGTCAACGCCTGCTTTCTGAGAAAAACCTTTTGCGACCAACCTCACTTTGTACCTGTCTTCTGTATCATCAACACCCTTCTTCAATTTGTAAACCCACTTACATCCCACAATTTTTCTGTCTTTAGGAAGTTCTACCAGATCCCATGTGGCATTCTTCACTAACGCCTTCATCTCGTCCTTCATAGCCTCTTTCCACTTACCACTGTTTGAACCTTCTATAGCTTCCTGATAGCAAAAAGGTTCATCATCATTAGCAGTTAAAGCAACTGAAGTAAAATAATCAGCATACCTTTTAGGAAGTCGTCTGATTCTCGTAGACCTCCTTAAAGATGTTTCTGGTAATTCCACAATTTGCTGATTATTATCTGTAGGAACTTCTTCATGATCAGCATCTAAAACACGTTCATGATATGCATCTGAAACTTGTTCATGATCTGAATCTGAAACTTGTTCATCTGGACTATCATCAGTTTTTGAACTGGTTTCAAACTGAATGTGTTGAAGCTTAGGTTCATTATCCTGTTTCAATTCATCATCTACATCTGGATTTTCAAGTGAGGATTCATTAAATTTAACATCTCTGTTAATAATGATCTTGTGAGTAGTAGGATCCCACAACCTGTATCCCTTAGTCCCATCACCATATCCAACAAAGATATATATTTTTGATTTAGGATCTAACTTAGAACGCTAATGTTTCGGAACTAGAGAATATGCATCACAACCAAAAACTTTCAGTTTAGAATAATCACATGGATAACCTTTCCATACCTCTTGAGGAATTTTGCATCGTATCGCAGTTGATGGTGATCGATTTACCAAGTAACAAGCTGTAGAAACCGCTTCTGTCCACAATTCCTTTTGCAAGTTGGAGTTCTCTCTAAGAGAGTCCTGTTCATGCGTTCAGCAACTCTGTTTTACTGAGGAGTATATACAGTAGTTTTATGTCTTTTGATCCCAGTATCCTTGCAATAATTATCAAATTCATTTGAAGTGAACTCACCACCATTGTCAATTCTTAAACATTTAATGGTTCTTCCAGTGATGTTTTCAACTAATGCTCTAAACTGTTTGAAAACTGTGAACACATCAGACTTCTTCTTTAACATGTAGACCCACACTTTTCTAGAGAAATCATCAATAAAAGATACAAAATATGACGATCCTCCATATGAGGTTGTAGGAGATGGACCCTAAACATCAGAATGGATATAATCAAGAATTCCCTAACTAGTATGTTTTCCAGTTTTAAACTTCTGCTTGCTTTGTTTCCCAAACAGACAATGTTTGCAGAAATATAACTTAGAATATTTTAAACTAGGAAGTAATTTACGATCAGACAAAATTTTTAATCCTCTTTCGCTCATATGGCCCAATCTTTGATGCCATAAACGAATAGAATCACTGTCGTTTTTAGATACTTTAGAAGCATGGTCGGACTTCGTTCTTCCTTCTAATTGATAAAGATTTCCAACCTTCTTTGCTTTCATGACTAGTAAAATTCCTTTATAAACTTTCATTACTCCACCTTGAATAAAGGTTTTGTATCCATTAATGTCTAGTACTCCTAGTGAAATGAGGTTTTTTCTTAGTTCAGGTACATGTCTTACATCAGTTAGAATTCTATTTGTCCCATAAAACATTTTAATCTGGACGCTTCCAATTCCCACAACATTACATGAGGCATCATTTCCCATATAAACCACTCCATCATTGATTGATTTATAAGTTTTAAACCACTCTCTATGAATGCACATGTGATTTGACGCACCAGAATCTAACAACCAATGTTGATCATGATTAGACAAACTAACTGATAACACTTCATCACTCATACCTGAAATTGATGCCGAACCTGTATCTGTCGTGTTTGCTTCTTTCTTCTCTGTCAAAGGGTCTCCATTGGATGTTTGCTGTCTCTTCCAATAGTCCTTCTTCAGATGTCCTGATTTTCCACAAAACCAGCACTTTACCTTACTCTTCTTCCCTTTCGATTTTGAATGCGAGTTGTTGTGCTTACTGAAGCGTCTTTCTTTAGAACGACCTCTGACCGTCATTGCTTCTGATGTAGAGGTTTCTGAATTTGACCTCTTGTTTCTCCGGACAACAAAGCTCCAACAACATCATCAAATTCAAGGGTTTCTGATGAACTAAGACTTATAGAAGTAACAAAATGATCCCATGACTTGGGCAACGAGCATAATAAATTTACAGCTTTATCTTCTGATTCAAATTTTACTTCTATACTTTCCAACTACACCAAGAGAGTATTAAAGGTATTCAGATGATAAGTTATCGTCGTACCTTCCTTCATGCGCAATCTGTACAACTGTCGCTTCAGAAGAATCCTATTGGTTAAGGATTTTGTCATGTACAACTTTTCAAGCTTTGTCCACAAACTAGCAGCAGTTTTCTCTGACACGATGTTAAACAAAACATCATCCGCCAAACACAGTCGAATGTCGCTCAGTGCTCTTTCATCTAAGTCACTCCATTCATCATCTGTCATGGTGTAAGGTTGTTTGGATTTCCCCAACAATGCCTTCGCCATGCCTTGTTGCACAAGTAAATCATACATCTTCACTTTCCAGATCTCGAAGTTGTTTTTTCCATTGAACTTCTCGATCTCAAACCGGGCACTTTGTGTTTTTGCCATGTTTAGTAACTCTTGTCACAAAATCTTCAATTGCAACTTTTTAATAAAGAATTCTCTTTAAAAAAAAATACCCTTCACCTTATAAAAAATTCCCTTTTTAATAAAATCGATTTAATTTTTTTTAAGAACCACCACCCAAATCGATACAAATCGATTTACTCTTAAAAAAAAACCACCACTTCCAAAATCGATTTATTGTGACCACTTCATAAAATACCATGTGCAAATGGCATTATTAAATGTCAAATCGATTTTAAAGAAATACTATAATACAAATCGATTTATTAAAACCACTTCAAAATACCGTGTGCAAATGAAAATATAATAATTCCCAATCGATTTTAAAAAATCAGATCGATTGTAAACCATGGATATACAATATTACAAATCAATTTCAACTATATACAATATTACAAACAGGTTCAACTCGAAAATTGTGAGCCACTTTGATTTTTTGTTTTGGGTGTTAAAAACAACTTCATAAAAATCGACTTTAAATTTATGATTTTTTTTTTAATAAAACTTCAAATCGATTTCATAAAAAACCTTCAAATGGCATCGAATTACTTTTTAAGAACCTGGATGCCCATTTCAAATCATTTAAAAAAAAAAATTTGATTTACCAAATCTCGGTTCACCCAGTTCGTTAACGCAGCAGACCGACCCAAGCTCACGGCTTTGCCAGCGCCGCTGCCACCAAGATTCAACACTGCTGCTCATTTTGTGCAATGATTCAATGCTGCACAATTCAGCCCTGCTCATTTTGTTCAACAATTCACCATCGACAACCTTCACACGAATGACACAGCATTAGTCTTTAGACCAGTTATCAACGCACAGTTCAAAGTTCAACGCACAATTCACCACCAGTTCAACGCACAACAGATTCAGCCTTACAGCCTTGCTCCTCCACATGGACGGCAGGTCAACACAGCTTGAATCACATGACAATTCTGCCAGGCTCCGATACCAATTGTTGAGCTCAGCAGCGGAATAAAAAAATAAAATATACAGAACACACAGCATTCAAACACACATAAAGACAACAGATTTTTAACGTGGTTCACCCAACCAATCAAGGCTACGTCCACCTAACAGGGCATCGGCAATCTCATTCATCAACTGGAGAAAATACAATTGCAGAATTTCTCATCTGCTGAGCTCTTCCTCACAACACATTCCTCATCATGCTCTCTTGCCTCTACGGGCTTACATTTTATAGCTGTGAATGGCAACAGACTCATAAATTCTCTCACAACAAATATAGGATGCATTAACTCCTCATCAGAAATTGATGGAGTCAATTCAACAACAAATCCTATTGTTGTCACCTACATGAGATTTTCCTCCAGATTTAATTAAAAAATAAGAAATAAAATCTCAACAATGTGTGTCAACATGTCACCTTGTTAATTAAGGTGTATAATGTTTGTATGTATGTGTAGGATTGTGTGCACCATTTGTTTGTTGTGTGCTTGTATGCATGTAGACTTGTGTGCACCCTTTGTTTGTTGTGTCCTTGTATGCATGTGAGTGATTGTAACTCATTGGCAATGGATTGTGAGTTGCATGTGTGTGGTTAATCCCATTTCAATGATATACAGTTTTAGGGGTCATATAAGCTCTCACTTTCAGGTGATTGACCTTATTAGTAGAGATTTTAGATCTCCAAATAAAAAAGAGCCTTCTATAGAGTAATTTTTAATTGATTTAAAACATAACATTTAATTCAAAATATTAAAATAATTTTTTTAATCGTATTTAAATAATACTTTTATTATCATAAAAACATATAAAATAACATTAAAAAAATGAAAGATAATAAAATAAATTTAAATATTAATAAAAATTATATATATATATATAATAAATTAGGTATATATCTATATTAATTAACAATTATAATAATTAGAATAATAAACTAACATAATTTAACAATGGTACAACTAAGGATTATTATGATGATTTATTATAAAATAAATTTAAATATTTATTATTATGTGTTTTTATCAAAATTTAAAATATATAAAATATAATTACAAATATAAAAATTAAAGTAGATGTATATTTAAAGTGACATTATATAGCTTAATATGATAAAAATATTGTAACTTAATATAATATCGTATAAATGATAATAAAAAAATTATAAATTAAACTAAATATAAAATAATTTAATAATATATGATAATAATAAAAACATGCTATTATATTTAATAATATATACACAAAAAAAAAAAATCTAAATTTTTCTATTCACAAACATTGTTTTAAAACTAGTAAATAAAATAAATATAATTATCAACATCATAATATATTTTTATGAATGATAAATATAATAACATATTATCTATATTTATATTTTTTATAATAAAACATGATAATAATCCATAGTTATATCATTGTTGAAATTATGCTAGTTTATATATATATATATAATTTAAAATTTAAAATAATATTTAATAATTAAATTTAAATATTTTTATAATTATGTTATTTATTTTATAATTAATTCAAGTGTCAATTTATGTAATTATTATATTTTAATTTTCAAATAATTATAAATATTTTAATTTATTTTATTGTTTTATAAATTTTTTATTTTAAAATATTTATATCTTTTAAAAAACATTATTATAAAAAAATATTTTAATATTTCAAAATTAATGCTAGGTTTTAAATAAACTAAAAATCTATATATACAAAGCTCTTCTTAATTTTGAGATGTAAAATCTCTACTAACAAGGTCAACCACATGAAGTTGAGAGTTTATATAACCCCAAAAACAGTACATCATTGGCATGGGACTAACCACACCAAAAACAGTCCATCATTGGCATGGGACTAACCACACACACACACCCACAAAATCCATTGCCAATGAGGCATAATCACTCACATGCATACATGCACACAACAAACATACACATGGGCACAAACATTACACATAATGATTCACAAGCTGACATGTTCACACACATCAGACTTATAATTAATTTTAGAATTAATATTATTTTATGCATGTGTTTAAAATTGAATATAAATATTATGATGTTGACAATTACAATTATTTTATAAGTTAATTACTATAAAATTAATAAGTATTTATTTTCCTTATTATATTTAGAGAAATGCATATTTTAAACAAAAATTTAGGATTAATATTTTTCCCTATATTATTAAATTATAGTATTATGAAAAATAAAATTATAAATGAGTCAAAATAATGAAAAAAATTAATTAAAATTAATTGAGTTTATTTATTGTATTGATTTTAGTATTAAATAGTTAATTGATATGTGTTATTATAAATTGATGTTGTTATAAATATTATATTATTGTTCTTTTTCTTTTTAGTTTCATGATTTGCATGATACTTTATAACATGATAATGGTTGATTGAGTTGTAACTTGTGGGATAATATTATTTCTTTTTACTGTTATTGTAATAAGTATATTATTTTCCAATTTAAAATTATCAAAGTTTAAATAGAAAAAAAATCAATAATAACAATAATAATAATAATTTAACAAATATTTAAACTAATATATTTATAAGTTAATATTGAAACTAATACATCTATAAATCAATATTCAAAATAATATATTAATATATAGAAATAATGAGAGTATATTTATAATCATATAAATAAAAAATTAAAAAATATATTTTCACATATCACACTAATATATCTACATGAAAATAATACATATACAATAGTAAGAAAGAAAGATTCCTACATATACACATACAAATGTAGTAAGAAAGAAAGATTCCTACATATACACATACAAATGTAGAAAAGAATAGATTAATACACACACGAAGAATACATTTGTACACATACAGGAATGTAGCCAATAATAAATTCATACACATGAATACATTCATACACATACAAAGAAAATAATACAAATAAAGAAGACACATTGGAAAGTTGATTCATACACACATGAAGAAGACATTCCTACACATACATAGAATACAAGTAAATAGTCACATATAAAGGTAGCAAAGAATATATTCATACACACACAATAAATACATGTAAACAAGACAAATCAAATGAAACAGAGAATTGTTTCATATACATATAAATCTCATACAAGTAAATACTTCTCAGACAAATACAACAAATAATACATTCATACACATAAAAGTAAAGAATATCCATACAAAAGAATACTGAAAAGATACACACACAAAGCAAATAAGGAAGCAATACTGAAAAACATTCAAGATAATACAACCAACTCTTAAAGATAATTAAATGTATATACATAGAAACACTAAAGCCACTACTCTAACACTCAATGCAGACTCAAGAAATACACACATATACATAGAAATAAACAATGAAAAAATAGTCAAAAGCATGCAAAATGAGACATTCATCAACATAGAAGAGTAAACAATTCAAACAAGTACATACAAGTAATGCAAAAAATTTCAATAATACATTCACACACAACATATAGAAGTATACATCTCATTCATTGATAAATTCCAAAATAGAAAACACAACAAATATATTATAACTATGGCAATGCAACTAATTAAAACACTATTTCAATTCTCAAAACAATGCATTCATATACATACAAAATAAAGAATCCAAAACATACATTATTACCAAAATACTTTCATAAATTTATATATGTAAGCAATAATTATATAAATAATAAAGCCAATACATAAATATTTAAATATAAAAAATTCATACAAATAAATAATAAAAATATTTAAATATTTACCAACACTCTAAAAAAATATTAGTATTTTATTTATATCTATAAAAATATTAATTAAAATATTATACTTCAAATATCATAATAACATAGTTATAATAAAACTATATAAATAAATAAATAAATAAAATCAAAACTAAATCAAAATATTATTTAAAATATATATATATAAATAAATTTAGGTTATAATTGTTATATAATTTATTAAGAGTGAGTTATTTTTGTGCAATGTGTCGAGATGATTTTTAAAACATTGTAAAAAAATTAAATGATTTAAGTGAATAAGAGTGACTTTGCCATTTTTTTTTATATGGGGAAGATGTTTAAAACATTGAAAAATTGTTGAATGATTTATGTGAATAAAAGTAATTTTGTCATTTTCGTATATGTTGGGAAGATGTTTAAAACATGTTTATAAATTATTATTATAATAACATGATATATTTATGTTTGTGCATATTGGAGTTACTATAAAAACTAAAGATCATGAAAACCATGAACACAAGGAACACAACTCAAAAGAGAGTTACAATTTAACCTTCCTACGAGCCATTTGGAGGGGGTTGAATTCCCATCCACACAACAAATAGCCTAGTCCTTTTATTAATGATAGTTCATGTACATTGTTTGATGAGCATATCCAAACAAAAAAAAGTCATTTTTTTTCTAATTACAACATTAAAAATTTACATAAAAATAGATAATGTCTTCGACTCACTCAAGAACAACTCAACTTCGGCATTGATAAATTTTCTGCAACATAAAACACTGAAATGATATTGTTAGTATACAATTTTGTCATAATAACTTGTAACATAATTAAATTTACCATTCATATTAAAACGAAAAAAAACAAAAAACAAAACCAAAACCATTTTATACATGATAAAGATCAAGAAAAAAACATTAATAGAATTATGTAAAGTTATCAAAATATAATATAAATAACAAATTTAATATAATATAAATATATTTAAAAAAAAAATGTTACATTGTAAATTTAATAAAAAAATAAAAGTTGCTAAATAAGAGAGAGGAAAAAGAATCTTTTGATTACGTGAAATCTGTTTTAGGATATGAACACCTTTTCACTACTAACCAGTTATGATAGCTTTCCACAGTTTCCCACTAATGCATATGTTTTGGTTTCATCCCATAACTACTTATGACCTCCTCTTCACTACTAACCAATGAGGCCTTTCAACAGTTATCCTATGGAATTTCCAAAAAACTCACACTCAAAACTACTAAGTGGCATAGCTTATAGATTGAACTTATCATAACTGAATTAATATTGCCTTCTACTAAACATCACACTAAAATTTTACATGCACTTGTCCCATGTTATGCATGTAAATAGCAAGACTCTGCATAAATTGACTAATTGTTGGCAATTGCACATTGCCGTCCACTAAAACTTTAGAAATTTACTATCTACAATTACAATAGAAAGCAATGCACCAATATCGTTGAAATTTAATACGAACCACTGGAATCAGTTCACAATACAACAAGAATTGAGCTCCTATGTTCAATTTCCTTCCACAAAGCATCATAGTGGGAATCCCTTATAACCCATAGCAACATTACGCTCAACTTAGGTGTAAAATTGAGTTTATTACATAATACAAATAAAACAATCTGGTGAATGCTAATAGAATTGAGTACATAAGACAAATAAATCAAACTCGTGAATGTAGCTATGTAGATATGCATGCTATGTAGCAGACATTTACTTCCATATAAGCCCTACTTCCATATAAGCCCTACGCGGGAATTTATGGGGTTTCTTCTTGCTATCACTTCTGAATTGCACAATTATCAACAGAGAGGGCTCGGTCTTTCTCACGAATCCGTAGATCCCGCTCTGTAGGTTTTTGCAGTGTAAGGCTTTGAGCGGTGCCTCTCAACTCACTGAACTACCTTCTCAATCTCCTGCTAAATATACCCATGCATAATAAGCTACTCAAGGAGAAGATAATGGTTTTTTTACGTAAATGAGTGGTTCCATGATTGGTGCTAGTACTATTTAAGAAACTCCAGATTCATCTGGTTATGGAACTATTATGAAAATAGGACAATTGGCGGCATGAAATGAGAAAAGGAAGAGCTGAATTGGGATTTGGAGAGACAACTGTGTCAATATCCAAAAACATTGATGGCTACATGACTTGTTACATGGAAAACCACCTAACACCTCACATGTCAACATCCTCAACACTTGTGTCAACACAGACCGACATAGATGACTGAACCTGTTTCAATTTTCATAACTATTCTGCAATGGACATGGTCTGTAAATATATCATAGGGATATTTGTAAACTGAAACAAAGCAAAGAATAAGGGAGAACGGGGAACATTCACAACGAAGAATACATAACCTAATCTTTCGAGTTTCTATTGTTGCTGGCAAATGATGATTTGCAAAAGCCCTCGAAACTTCTCATCCTCTGCTGCAAAAGCATTGGAAACGATGCCCGAGCTCCTCTGCTCCAAAAGCATTGGAAACCCTGTCCCAGCTCTTCTGCTCCAAAAACATTGGACACTCTGCTCCAGCTCATGTATATAGCATTCTAAAGAAAAGGAAACATAAAAAGGGTCGAGGAATGAATTTAAAAAATAATTCAAGAAAATATTTCCATGAGTACAAAGTCACACCAAATCACTCTGAAAACATTAGTTGTTCATTATTTGGCCCTTCAACCATCAGTGCATATTGAATATCTTGAGCCTGGGCTTTCGCTCTCAATTACCACAAATCCACAGACACACAAACGAAACATTTACACACAACACATCGCACATTACATGCATACCACAACACTACACATGACATTCATGCATACAACACTATACAGAAGATTTATGGAGCGCTCCATAAGACAGACAACTTTAACTTAGCATAACAGTGCTTGAGAGAGAAAGAGCACCCATGCTTAACCTGTAGATTGAACAGAGAAAACAATTTGTCACGTTACACAGAAAAACAATTTGTCAGGTTACACAAATGTCTATGTAAAATGAATTAAACACACATATTAAAGTAACAGAAAAATTACTCAAACACCTATAGCCTTTAGCTGCATAACCATTTTTTTCTGTGGAATTAATTAAACAAATAGATAAACAATTTAAAGGAAACAGAAAACTACCATCTCCATAAATAACCCACTCCATAAAAGGAAACTGTTGTTTTGGGACTGGAAAAATTTCGATCACCTCCTCTTCGTTCCTGAATTTCCTCCGCCTCTCATTCTTCATTCATCACAATGCCTTCTTAATTCATCACGCACCTCTTCTTCGTTCGTGAATTTCCTCCTCTCATTCTTCATTCATCAGATAATCAAGCGCTCGAGTATATAATGACCACGACATTAGTGAGATTTATGCTTGTTTTTTCGACCGTTGGGTTCAAATTTAGGTTTAACGAATCTTGTAATCACTATCCATTAAACCAATCTTTTAATTGCCATCCATTAAGCCATGCTCGTCATGCTTTTTTTTTTAATCTTTTAATTAACATCCATTAAACCATGCTCGCCATGCTTGTTCTTTTACCGTTGTTTTCAAATTTAGGTCTAACCAATCTTTTAATCACTATCCATTAAACTAGTTTGTTAATTTCCCCATCTTTTAACTCACTATTACTATTTTATAATTTACGATATTTTTTAAAACTGAGCTTTTTAAAACTTGTCAATATACAGTTAAATACTAGTCCATAACTTTCTATTTTTATATTTTCAATAAAACTGAGTTTTTTTAACCTGCGCTTTTCATTTCTCTGGGTGTGGATGTCCATAATACTGATTGGGTGACACTTGTTGATTGGAATATATTTAATATTTAATATGCGTGGTGGAAAGGTTGGTACTATCATTGAGTGGAATATATATATCTAAAATATAATAATAAATTAAGATAACTTAAACCAATGATAATAATAGTAAAATTTAAATCTATTAAAAATTTATATGATTTTTTGAAATCAATTTTTGTATATATAAAACTAATTTTAAAAATAGTTATTTATATATATATATAAAACTAATTTTAAAAATAGTTATTTATAAAACTAAAAGAGATAAGTTTGTAAGAGTTAATATCAAGCTAACAAATATTTGCAATGATATACTTTTAGATCATTTTCTTTGTAATTTATTATTCATGTAATTTTTATATTAAAAATTTTGTTTGGAATTAATTTGTGGATAATATTAGTTTGATGGTAAAGAGTGACTTTTTAGTCTTCTGTTTTTTCCCTCCAAGCTTACATTGAGTAAGGGTTGGATATGTGTCAAAAAAAAGGTATAGAATGTCTTGAAGGAAGATATTTTTGGTAGAGCACATTGAGAACATTATGAATACATTCCTAAAAGTGAGAGTCTAAGATGAATCTATTTGAGACAATGTACACTTCCAAAGAATGTCTTGCACTAATAACATGAGCATGAATACATTCCTAAAAGTGAGAGTCTAAGATGACTCTATTTGAAACCATGTAAGCTTCCAAATAATGTCTTGCACTAATAACATGAGCATGGAAATGTAGCTTACAATCGCTGGAGGATGAGTATCTTGACTCATAGATATCAAATATAGCTCTTAATTAATTTGATAAAATATGTTTTTTTAATTAGTTTATTTATTTCAACATACATATTTCTAAAACTATAATAATAAAATAAGAGCTTCCACATAACTATAATAATTCCGAAGGATTTAGAAGTGTGTATTTTTATGATGTTGAGTGCCTTATAGGACAATAATATCAATGTTGTTCTTCATGTAGTTCTCCTTCACCTTACAATTTTACATGTACTAGGAAAACACTCACACCATAATCGAACATAGATCTTCTTTGAACCATTCTTACCTATAGGTAGGGTTAAAATAATATTCAATTCATCAAGTAATTACAACCCATACTTTGATGTGTATCTTTCTAGCTTGCTTGATTACGTTGTAAGCCATTCCCCCCGATGCAAAGTGTACCTCTTGATGTTAACTGTCACAAGAAAGATAGATAATTTGCATTGAATGACTTCCACTTCTAACTTGGTCATCCATCCATTCTTGGTAGCAACAATATTGCTTCATGCATTGGTTTGTGATGGTTTACAACTACTTATCCATTTTTACTAGTTCTCATCTTGGCCCATGCATTAGCTTATGATTGTTTTGTAGATAATCATACTTATAGATGCCACCCTGAAACTAGCTTTCCTAGAAAAAAACACTTTCTTTCCAATCAACCAAGCTCATTTTCACTCAAAAAAAATGCAAGGGAAAACCAACTACCCTTATATCACTACCATCATGGCAATTCCCATCACACATAAAGTTTAAAGCACAAAATCGGAAGCGCCTTCACAACCACTTACTATAAAGAGTTTTTTAGAAGCCAACAGAGAAGTAGGATTCACTATACGTACCTAAGTGGGCGTTTCTTATAATGGATCAAAAACCTATATTGCCATATTATATATTCCTCAAGAATATTTCTTGAGAAAAAATTGATTCTATGTTTTGGCACATTATAGATACATGCGAGTTACAAAAATGACATGATGACAAGTACAATGTAATCATGCATCAGTATAAGTAATTTTCATAACCAATTGCAATGAAGGATGTTTCTCCATTTTTGTACCACATTTACTATATAGAATTTTTGTGGCTCAAATGAATTATATGCAACATAGATATCCAAGGTAAAATTTCTCTCTTAATGCAGATTGTGAAATTTTAACCCATTGAAAAATACAAATAAATACATAGTGGCACTCAAGTTCAATAACTGTTTTACATTAAACAAATTTTGGGTCATTTTGAAGAAAAACCATCAATTTAAGAATACAGCACTTCAGGGTCAAGCGGCATGGGAAATAAATATAGTGACAAGATTAAATAAAATATGTAATCATAGTGGTGCACAAGGGTCATCCTAATTATTAAACACTTGATTAAATAATTTGTGTTGAATTGGCATTGGTAATGGAGCATGTGTCATATTGATAAAATAAATAAAAAATGATATGGCAAATCATGGGAAATAAATATAGTGACAAGATTAAGTAAAATATGTAATCATAGTGGTGCACAAGGGTCATCCTAATTATTAAACACTTGATTAAATAATTTGTGTTGAATTAGAATTGGTAATGGAGCATGTGTCATATTGATAAAATAAATAAAAAATGATATGGCAAATAGGAATTCTAGCCACATTTCTTGAATATTATTCAGTGATATGTAGCCTATGTGATCGAGGGTCATGAGAATCCAAAACATAGGAAGAAGTAAATGCAATTGGCCAAGATTATGAGGGGGTAGGGCCTGAGGAGATGCACATGATTACCAAAACAAACAAGCAGAAAATGTTACACGCTTTACATCACATAACATAAATTATATGGGGAGTGAAAATTTAATGTGGTAATAGTAGAGTGGGGCTTATCTATTGCGGTGGATAAGGTTTAGTCCTTGCTGGCCACCTCTCATCCGTGTCTCAAAAATTTGCATATGGAAGACATCTCTTATGCTATAGTATCATATCAATCCTTGTTATCCGTCGAAGACACTAGTCTACTCATATATTGTCTAGCTTGCATTGCAACCAAAAACTTAAACTCCTTTGTGACTTCATCGTATATTGTGCTCATGCCCTCATCCTTTCCTTCCTTGGTGGATGGATTTGAGATCACATCCTAATTTACAGGGATGAACTCACCCTTCTCCATGGTGAAAAGCCCTTTTTTCCTCTATTATAGGAATATTGATGCGAAGTGTATTTCTCCATCCTCTTGATTCATGAAAATTGGCTTGAATACAACCATTTCTTTATAACATGCTGAAAGGAGTTTCATTAATTCCTCAATCATAGGGGGCTCACATTAATTTTTGTTTCACCTGTCTTCTCATGATGTTGTGAAATTTCCAACTGAGATTTATTTCTCAAGTACGTCAATTCATGAAGCCCCTTCATTTTAACGTTCCTTTTCAGGTTGAATCATTCAAAGACACAAGGTTATTCTCATAGTATGACTTGATACATTGCATATTTAATGTTTTATGACCATGTTTTCCATATCTTCACTCCTCAATTTTGAGTTCTAGAAACCGCTACTTTCAAATGAGCTAAATTTGTATCCATTGCCTAGATGATTTTTTGTATTAAGATTTGATAAATTTGAAGATGAAGAGTTGATCTATAGTTTTGGTTTTTAGTTCTAGGGAAGTTCACAGTTGTCTATGGAACCCTCATTCTGATCTTTCAACCCATTTTCAACTTCAATTTCTACTACTCTAGTTTGGGTACGACTTCCTGATATCCCTTTGCATCTGTGGAATCTTCCATCATTGAAACATATAGGAAATTATTTTAAGTAGATTTTATCGGTGTAGTGATGATATAAAATAGCACTTGAGAGACACATACGCTCACGTTTGTGTGCAAGTGGACATTAGTAAAGGATTTATTGCATAAAACAAACTAGCAAAGTAAAATTATCTATGGGTGCAAAAGCTAGATTATTAGCATATTTCTTTCCCCTGTAAGTATTTTTACAAAACATGTGACTCCTTCAAAAATTGTACCAAATATCGAAATATCAAAGCTAGGAAAAATAGTTGCAAATCAATATAGTGGGATAATTTTCCAAAAGTGGTGAAGGACAAGTCATATATTTTTGGTGATTCCTCTGTCTCTTTAGAAAAATATAAGACTAAAAAACCAACTTCTTATACACATTAGGAGAAAGAGGAAGAATCAAAAAATAATCTTAAAGGTGGAGGACATATTTGAGATAATAACTAGAAGAATGATCCTCTAGGTATCATGGATAGCATAGGGTAGATCGAAGTGAGGAAAAAAGAAAGATATATTTCACCAAGTAAAACAAGAAGTTAAATGAAGCTAAACAAAAAAGGAGAAGCTAGTAAAAGTTAAAATGACAAACAATTAAGAAGAACATGCAAATGTATTTGGATATTAGAGGTCCTTGGAAATTTTTTAGCTAGAATGGTAACAAACCTTTTCTTTTGTGGATCTCTCAAATAAGGATTTGGATTTATCCTACAAGTTCAATCTTAAATCCTAATGAAATTTTGGGAACACATTCTTTAGAAGAATTGTAACGATTATGAGTTGCATCCTAGTTTTTTTAATATAATCCAAAATACTATTTCTGTTTAAAAAAATGAAACATAAATTATATTATATTGATATATGGATGGGTAAAATGTGTGGGGGGATATATACACTTATTTTGTTGCCCTTGGCATGAAATTTGCTACCAAATCTTTTAATTGTTCAACTAATTTCCATCACCGGAAGATTTAATATTTTTCATTAGTTACTTTCTCTTCATATTGAATCTACTAATATGTCGTTTTCTTATTTTTTTTCTTTAATTATTTTCCAATGTGTGTCTCCCCACAAAGATAGAATTCTTTTACAAAATCTCATTTTCTCAAAAATGTTTCTTGTCGATGGGGTGGACACATGAAGAAAAAAATTCTATCTCTTGAGTCCATATCTAAGAGAGAATAATTAACATAAAGTACACATTGTGAGCACATTCTAAGGATAATGTTAAAAAATAAATTGATTACCTCCATTATATCATAAGTTGTATGAAATGTGATGTTTTTTTTTTTGTTTTTTTTTATTTTTTTTTGCTTTGTTTTTTTTTGGCTAGTTTGTTCAAAAATCAACATGACAAACTATTGGCTTGAGAATCTTTGACCCAAGGGAATATAAAATATAGAAAAATAAATCAACAAACACACCTAGCCTTAGCCCACACCAATCCATACTTATGGATTGATTTCCTCTTGTGTGTTAACTAACCAGTGACCTTTTCACCATGGAGTGCCTTAACATAACACAATATCACTAATTTATCTATGGCCCATGGAATCAGATTAAATTTCTAAGTTATATTTTCTCACCTATGTTTCTTTAAATCATATGCTTACATGTACATATGTGAATCCTAATCCATCACACCAAATGTACACCCCTCAACCTCACATTTCAATTTCTACTAAAATGGGGTTGACAATGGCCACACTCGAGATTATATTGTAGTTTTAAAAGACACAATGAAAAATATCCAATATACAACACATTATATATATTATGATATTAATGCGTGTTTAAATTTTATATAAACTATATTTCAATGGAATTTTCATGATATTTACACACATGTACTTAAAATCTAGATACATATTAAAAAGCTAAATAGACCTACCTATCGTAGTCAGTGACTTAAGATCCCTAGGATTTTAATGATTTATAAAAGTTACTTTATTTCATTGTTTCAAGAGCTAAATTTAATTATTCCTCACCATGATTTAACCTATATATTTGTCCAATGGGTGTCAAGAAATGTTGCAAGGGAGTATAAAGAGAAATAGTTATAAATATGAAATTTAATATATGTTCAATATTCAATTCCACACATTATCCCACCATGAGTAGAGTCAAGTTGCATTTGAATAAGGTTTATATTTCAAAGTGCATGTCTTCATATAATTAGTGATATTCATCCAAGAAAAAAATCCATGGAAATTGCTAATGATCATGATGAAGAGGCACAAAGTGATAGTGATGAATGAAATGGTAATAATAATGTGTTACCATGGATGGTACTAGGAGTATCGAGAGAAAATGGAAAATGAAACTTCCCTACTAGAAATAAATAATTTACCCAATGAATTTGACTGAATATCCTCATAACAACATCCAAGGAGTAGGAGGCTTCACTAAACCTTTTGATAATGACTAAGCCTCCAATTGAAATTATCTCTAAAACTAAAACTTCCCTCTTACCCAAATTCAACATACTTAAGAAAAGGATATGAAAAGAAAAACTTGCAGGTGAGGAATAAAAAAAATCCCAATGATGACATCTCTCCCAATACATCTTCACATTAAAAAATGTTGCATCCAAATTTCTGACGTTCCTTTATACCATAACTTTCTCCCAGAACCCTAAGGAACCTAAGGACACTTATTGCATTATAGCTTGGTATGAACCTGCTGGAACAATGAAACAAAAAATTGACGTCATTGAAATTTCATTGCTGACACCTCGATCTAAGATATATATATCTTTTTGCATCAATTGTCAACTAAATCTCGTACCTTCATTTTGTTTAACAAATTCGATTTGATAACATATCAGCCTTTATTTAATTTTAAAAATTATGTGAATAAAATGTACCTTACAGTGGAGAGATTGACACTCTCATAGAAAGAGCCAAATAATTCGATTATAGAATTAGTCTTCAAAATATTGTTTTTGACACTTCACACTATTAAAATTTTTATCTTCTGATATTTGTGGATTGATCCACTATTAGAATTGCAAGCTTCTCATTGTTGCAGTAGTGGCACATTGTTAAAGAATAATAGGTTATTAGATTATGTTGATAATCCATAGGCTTCCGAGTTGTTATTTTTCACATTAAAGTTATTCATCCGCATTGATTCATCATAGTTTTTCCCTTCAGGTGAGGGGGATGCAGGGAAAAACTATAAATTATTATTTTGGACAAATGTTGTTGATGTTTGTACTAGCAATAGTGAGAGCACAAAAGTGGCAACCCTAGTTGGGTAGCTTCTAGTTCTTATTAGTATCCCTTACAATGAAACTCTGGTTACATTTTAATATATTATGATATTCTATTTTCGCAAATTGTGAGAAGAGGTTGGAAAGCTCATCCTATATAAAATTTAACAAATTTGTTTAAAAAATTATTATTTTTTTAAATAGTTATGATTAATGTCTTATGTTAAAATTTATGTTTTCATAAATATTTTTTTAATTATTATTTTTTAAACGTTAATTTAAAATTTTTCTAAATATCTCATACTTTAATTTTTTTAAATATATTTATATTAAATAATATTTTAATAAAATAATTTTAATTAATAATCACTTTTAAATATTAAATGGCCATGATC
The DNA here is from genome assembly GCA_034641835.2 of Pinus albicaulis. Classification (NCBI taxonomy): domain Eukaryota; kingdom Viridiplantae; phylum Streptophyta; class Pinopsida; order Pinales; family Pinaceae; genus Pinus; species Pinus albicaulis. The sequence continues at coordinate 407,408,115 of CM076581.1, read as the reverse complement.
AACATCGAGAATTGGGTTTGTCATATACCTAAGATTCTCTTCCTCTTGTTCGTGATTATGGGATTCATTCAATTGGTTGAATTGGTTCTCCAATAAGATTTACAACTTGGTCCCAACCCAATGGTTGATATGCGGCTAGGTAGGGATTTACGTATTCTCTATCTTTTTTACTAATTGAAAAGTTACCCAACTGAAAAGTGTATGGTTTCCCTCATAAAACACTTCACGATGCACTTATAATCTGGTTTCCTCATAAAGTGCTCCAAGATGCACTTTGTCAAACGCTCCATATAATGCTTGAGTCTTAGCCTCCAACCTGGGTAGCTCCATATAAAGTTTATCGACTCACCCCTTCTCAAGGTAACATATTAATTTTTTCCTTATTGAATGATAGTGGGAATTTATAAGGAATGGAGATATGAGGTGGTTATGAGCAACAAATTAATATTTTTCTTTCTGAATGGCACTCAAAATGTGGAGAACATGGACATATGAGTTATTTCTAAGCTTTAGAGGCTTAGATGTCAGGAATGGATTTGTATATCATCTCTACATAGCCCCGATATTTAACAAAGAAATCTGTGTGTTCCTTGATGCCTACCAACTAAGAAAATTGGACTATATGAATATGGCCATAAATTTTAAACCACCCCATTGAACGCAATATTTTCTCCCCAGAATACACATCCTTTGTGTGGTGCCTCAATGAAGTGTCACAGGTGCATGGGAGGGCCGTCCCTCTAATTTACTAAGTGGCTCATATTATATCTCGAAGCCCATTTTCCAAGGAATTCCAACAACATAAGATATTGAAGAATGGAAAGGTGATTTGCTTCTAATATGTTAGGTTCGACACTAGACAAGAAAGGGTTTAGTAGGAAATCAACTATACAAAAAAATGACTCGCTCATGTCCATGAATATTCTAGAAATCACAACAATATAGTTAAGTAACCCCACTAAAACACATATATTTAATGCTAAAATTCATTCAAAAAACTATAAAATCCAATCAATAAAGGTTGTATGGTTTTATCTGGTAGTTTCACAAAAGGTGTAACACTATCACGTATGTAATATTGATATCTTATATTATTAGAAGTTTGCATTGTGTCTGACGTTATTAAATGAAAAAAATGTTGAAATATTAAATTCACCTGCAATAGCACAGATGGAATACTAGAGGACAACAAACAACAGGAAAATATTTGAGCTATGTTTACACTCCATCTCGCAATAAATTTCTGAGTTAAATGAGCCTACAAAATCATTTTTTTGAAGACTGTAGCCATGAATTTCTACAGTTAGAACCGAGCCATCGTCACTCCATTTAAACCGCATCACCTACCACCATTAAACACCACCAACCACAGAAGGGAGAATTCACTTCGCAACATCGCAACTTCACAACTTTGCATATCCTTTCTGCACCATCACAAGTTTCGTTGTTTCATTTGAGATGCGATATTGTCGATAACACATATCTCATACCTCATGCGTAATATATTAAGTTTATTACCCGAACCGCCCGCAGACCAAACCATATAGATTGCGATGCGATAATGCTTTGTCAAATATAATTGATTTTTTTTTAAATCTGCCGCGGGCTCCACCACCAGTCAATAGAAATCCATTTCGCATGGTTTTCATGTCCAGTCACCCACATCAGAAATGGATGTGATAAATTCAAAAACCAGTTTGCATAAAGAATCCTCAAATCCGTGAAAAGGCTTTCATATGAGGTTTGAGACATTAAAAGTTTTTTTTTGTTTTATGTTTAATGTTTTTATTTTAAAATTCCGCGACGCATGTTTTGTTAAGTATTTTGATTTAGGATTAATATATATGTTTTAATATATATATTATAAACATTCTCAATGTTTATAATATATATAAATTTAGTGTGTTTTGCAATAGCAAGCAATGCGATATATATGCCCGAAGGCAAAAAGAAAAGAATGTTGGATTGTGTATAAAAAAAAAATAGAGAGTGTGAGAGCTGTGTGTTGTTGTATATGCCCGAAGGAAGTGAAACATAAAAAATACTGTGTGTGTGCATTTTGAATATAGTGAGAAAAACTGTAAAATAAAGTTTTGAAGAACACAAAATGTGCAGCAGTTTGAAGCAGTTGTAATTTTTTTTGTAAATGCTAGAACAAACATTCTTTGGAATCTCTGTAATAGCATTTTAAGTTTAATGAAAGAAGTTTTTTATATGCACCTATGTCTAGCAAATTTTTAATTGAATCTTTCTGTTGAAGTTGGGGAATTTTTATTCCTTTGTTGTTTGAAATACTTCAGAAATCCCAACATGGTATTAGAGCTAGTCCAGGCTCTTTGAGGTTGTCAAATAAGCTGAAGGAAGAAGGTGTTGTTGCATCTTTTGACCAGCAATGTGAAGGCTCAGCAAAGACTAGGTGTTTAAAAAACAGATCTTTTTTTTTATGTTTAAAAAGTGTAGTCTAGAGAAGTATTTTTGAATACAGAGTTTATCTCTCAAGCAGAGAGAAGTTTTATTTAAAAACAAAGTCAAGTTTAGAGCATAGTTTAGTAAGCTAGCCATGGCAGGAGCCAACACAAGCACGAGTATAGGAAATAATCAACTCACACAATTAATGGGAAGAACTATGACTATTTGGAAATCACAATGAGAGCTCTATTTGCCTCTCAAGATTTATGGGAGCTAGTTGAGGATGGTCTAGAAGAACCAGCAGATAAACATGCATTTAATGCCTTCACACAGGCAGAGAAGGATTTTCTAAAGAGCAATAGGGAGAAGGACTCAAAATCCCTCTTCTATCTCTATCAAGCATTGTATGAAAGTGTGTTTCTAAGGATTGTAGTAGCCAAGAAGTCCAAGGATGTGTGGGATACCCTCGAGACAACCTACCAAGGTATGGAGTAGGTAAAGACAAAAAAGCTTCAATTAATGAGAAGGGATTTTGAAGTCATTTTCATGAAAGATACTGACACAATAGAATCATTCTTCACTCTACCGATTGGGTTGGTCATCCAAATAAGATATGATGGAGAGATAGTATAAGAAAGAAGAATAGTGGAGAAACTATTGAGGAGCTTACCCTCAAGGTTTGATGTGATAGTCACAACTGTTGAAGATACAAAGGATCTCTCAAAATTTACAGTTGATGAGCTTCATGCATCACTGATGACACATGAACAAATATTGGGTAGAACAAAAAACTCATCTTTGGAGCATTCCTTGAAGACCCAAATGTCCTTTCGAAGAGGAAGAGGTCAAGGTAGAGGAAACTACAGAGGAAAAGGAAGAGGCAGAAGCTAAAATAGAGGAGGAAGAAACAACCCTGCAAATACTCATGGAAGGGGCAACAACCAAAATTAGAACCAAGGCCAAGGTAGTAGCCAACAAGGAGGACAACATCAAGCACATGGACAAAGGTATGATAAATTCCAAGTCCAATGTCATTATTGTAATAACTATGGTCATTATGCGAATGAATATAGGAAGAAACAAAGTGACATGGGTAATAGACCCAGTGTTAATTTTACTAAAGAAAATATCAATCAAGAGAAGTTTTTTTTAGCATGTAATATGGCTAAAGAAATGAATGAAGATATATGGTTTCTAGATTTAGGATGTAGCAACCATATGACTGGAAACATTTCCATGTTTTCCCTGTTAGATGAAAATGTAAAGTCTCAAGTAACATTGGAGACAGAAAGTAAGGTCTCTGCCATGGGAAAAGGCAGAGTAAGTGTTTTCACAAAGAAAGGAGAAGGAAGATCCATATCAGATGTATATTGTGTGCCTGGTATGAAGTTAACCTCTTGGGCATTGAACAGCTCATTCAAAAGGGGTACAATTTTTTCTTTGAAGATGATGTATGCACCATCATGGATAAACCACCAAGAAAGCAATGCATTGCACAAGTGAAGATGACAAGGAACAAAATTTTCCCTCTCAAGATGAGAACAGATTTGAAGAAAGGAGATGAAATGGCAGCAGAGACACAAGAGACATTCCAAAGAAAAGAAAAAGATGAAAATTGGTTATGGCATTTTAGATTTGGACATCTCAACTTTGGAGGTCAAATTTTGTTGCATAGGAAAGGAATGGTAAAGGGATTACTATTGATTGAGAAACTGGGCAGCCTATGTGAAGGCTGCATCTTGGGAAAACAACACAGAGAAATATTTCGATCAAGAAAGAGCCTAAGGGCAAAGGCACCCTTAGAAATTTTCCATTTATATTTGTGTGGACCAATGCAAACACCATCAATAGCAAGTAGCCACTATATCCTAACTTTCATTAATGATTACACAAGAAAAACATGGGTTTATTTCTTGAATATTTTTTTTTCTAAATTTAGACTAATTCTATTAATGACACAAAAAATTACATGGAGGCACTGGCCTCTATGGTACTGGCCCAACTATGGGGCATTCTCAGTCTAAAAGCCTGAACACTACCTGTTTTCCAAACATATAGAAACTTAGCCACCCACATAGGGGAAACCGGCTCTTCAGCAGTTTCATATAACAAAATTAACAAAATTATCAACAATTCATTATACTCAGGGGTAATCCAAACATTGGGAAAACAAAAACTCAAAAAACTGTAAATCCTGAGCATGTTAAGAAACATGAGGAGAGGGAGGAGATTCTTCAACAACTGGGCACCTGTAGGCTTCCATATCTTCCTCCACCGTCTGATGATCATCGTTGGTCTTGAAGCTTCCATGTTTGTCAGCCGCATCATCCTTGCCTTCGTTGCAAGGAGCCATCCTCTTCATGCTGGCACGCAGAGAGTTTCCCTCGTTCATCTGATTAAAGAGGGGAAGAACAGCAGAGCTATAGGGCTCTTCTTTGAATTCCACAGTGATAATGGTTGTGACGCAGGGGTAGTTCAAGGAGCTTTGAAAGTAGAAATGGGCAGTTTGCACCGGAGTCAGGGGATTAGTAGAGGTCGCACAGGTATTGGGGGAGAAAGCAAAGCCCCTGTTAGAAAAAGGAGAGCCATGATGCCCACGACCATGACAAATTCGGGCTGCAGGACAATTCCCAATGAAGTATTCAGATGATGGAGAGGAGGAGTTGGATGGAGATGAGAAAACTTGATGCCTGCCACTGCCCCGAAAATTCCTCTCCTAACTATCTTGCAAATTAACTATCTTTCTTGTGACAATTCACATCAAGAGGTATACTTTGATAAGGGGGAATGGTTTACAATGTAATCAAGAAAGCTAGCAAGATACACATCGAAGGATGGGTTTTAATTACTTGATGAATTGAATATTATTTTAACCTTACCTATAGGCAATAATGGTTCGAAGAAGATCTCTGTTCGATTATGGTGTGAGTGTTTTCCTAATACATGTATAATTGTAAGGTGAAGGAGAACTACATAAAGAGCAAGATTGATATTATTTTCCTATAAGGCACTCAACATCATAAGCATACACACTTCTAAATCCTTTGGAAGTATTATAGTTATGTGGAAGTTCTTATTTTATTATTATAGTTTTAGAAATATGTATGTTGAAATGAATAAACTAATTAAAAAAACATAGTTTGTTAAATTAATTAAGAGCAATATTTGATGTCTATGAGTCAAGATACTCATCCTCCAATGATTTTAAGTTAGATTTCCATGATCATGTTATTAGTGCAAGACATTCTTTGGAAGCTTACACAGTTTCAAATAGAGTCATTTTAGACTCTCACTTTTAGGAATGTATTCATGCTCGTGTTATTAGTGCAAGACATTCTTTGGAAGCTTCCATTGTCTCAAATAGAGCCACCTTAGACTGTCACTTTTAGGAATGTATTCATAACGTTCTCAATGTGCTCTTCCAAAAATATCTTCCTTCAACACATTCTATACTTTTTCTTCGACACATATCCAACCCTTACTCAATGTAAGCTTGGAGGGAAAAGAAAAGAAGACTAAAAAGTCAATCTTTACCATCACAGTAATATTATCCACAAATTAATTCCAAACAAAACTTTTAATATAAAAATTACATGAATAATAGATTACAAAGAAAATGATCTAAAAATATATCAATGCAAATATTTGTTAGCTTGATATTAACTCTTACAAACTTATCGCTTTTAAGTAGACAAATTTACTAGGTTTCCAATGGTATGTATAAACAATTGTTGTCCATTTAAAAATACATAGGAAGGAAGAACAATTTTGATTCTCTAGTAAGATCTAAAGAGAAAGTCTTTCTCCTCTACTAAACGTGACATCTCTAATAAAAATAATATTAACTAAATCCTTTTACTACCAATAATAATATTTCGTTCTCATTATTTTATATATATATATATATATATATATATATATATATAATACTAAGTATTTTTAAAATTAGTTTTATATATAGAAAAATTGATTTAAAAATATCACATAAATTTTAAATAAATTTAAATTTTTACTATTATTATCATTCGTTTATGGTTTATTAATTTATTATTATATTTTAGATATATATATTCCACTCAATGATAGTGCCAAACTTTCCACCACGCATATTAAATATTAAATATATTCCAATCAACAAGTGTCACCCAATCAGTGTTATGGACATCCACACCCAGAGGAAAAACGCAAATAAAAAAAATCAGTTGTACTGAAAATATAAAAATAGAAAGTTATGGACTAGGATTGAACTGTATATTGACAAGTTTTAAAACGCTCAGTTTTAAAAAATATCATAAATTATAAAATAGTAATACTGAGTTAAAAGATGGAGTTATTAACAAATTAGTTTAATGGATAGTGATTAAAAGATTGGTTAGACCTAAATTTGAAAACAACGGTCGAAAAAAACAAGCATGGCGAGCATGGTTTAATGGATGGCAATTAAAAGATAAAAAAACAAGCCTGACGAGCGTGGTTTAATGGATGGCAATTAAAAGATTGGTTTAATGGATAGTGATTACAAGATTCGTAAAACCTAAATTTGAACCCAACGGTCCAAAAAAACAAGCATAAATCTCACTAATGTCGTGGTCATTATATACTCGAGCGCCTGGTGAATGAAGAATGAGAGGGATAACTAATTGTAATGAATGAAGAATGAGAGGAGGAAATTCACGAACGAAGAGGAGGTGCGTGATGAATTAGGAAGGCGAGGGATCGGTGATTGTGATGAATGAAGAATTAGAAGAAGATATTCACGAAAGAAGAGGAGATGCCTCATGAATTGGAAGGATCAATGATTGTGATGAATGAAGAATGAGCGCTGGAGGAAATTCAAGAACGAAGAGGAGGTGATCGAAATTTTTGCAGTCCCAAAAAAAATAGTAGGGGGATGGACTGGATTATTTATGGAGATGGTAATTTTCCGTTTTCTTTAAATTGTTTGTCTATTTGTTTATAATTAATTCCACAGAAAAAATGGTTATGCAGCGAAAGGCTGTAGGTGATTGAGTAATTTTCTGTTCCTTTAATATGTGTGTTTAATTCATTTTAGAGAGACATTTGTGTAACTTGACAAAAATTTTTCTCTCTTCAATCTACAGGTTAAGCATGGGTGTTCTTTCTCTCTCAAGCACTGTTATGTTAAGTTAAAGTTGTCTATCTTATTTAGCGCTCCATAAATCTTCTGTATAGTGTTGTATGCATGAATGTCATGTGTAGTGTTGTAGTATAAATGTAATGTGCAATGTGTCGTGTGCAAATGTTTGGTTTGTGTGTCTGTGCATTTGTGGTAATTGAGAGAGAAAGCCCAGGCTCAGGAGATTCAATATGCACTGGTGGTTGAAGGGCCAACTAATGAAAAAATTATGCTTTCAGAGTGAGTTGGTGTGACTTTGTACTCATGGCAATATTTTCTTGAATTATTTTTTAAATTCATTCCTCAACCTCTTTTATGTTTCCTTTTCTGATGGGTTGGGATTTTCTATACACGAGCTGGAGCAGAGTGTCCAATGCTTTTGGAGCAGAAGAGCTAGGGCAAGGTTTCCAATGCTTTTGGAGCAGAGTAGCTTGAGCATCGTTTCCAATGCTTTTGGAGCAGAGTAGCTTGAGCATCGTTTCCAATGCTTTTGCAGAAGAGAATGAGAAGTTTCGAGGGCTTTTCAACCACCAGTTTCCACAGTTTCAATAGCAACAGAAAGATTAGGTTAGTATTCTTTGTGAATGTCCTTGTTCTCCCCTGTTTCTTGTTGCACTTTACGAATATCTCTATGATATATTTACAGAACATGTCCATTGTAGAATAGTTACGCAAATTGAAACAGGTTTAGTCATCTATGTCGGTCTGTGTTCACATCTGCGTTGAGGATGTTGACATGTGAGGTGTTGGGTGGTTTTCCATGTAACAAGTCATATAGCCATAAATATTTTTGGATATTGACCCAGTTGTCTCTCCAAACCCCAATTCAGCTCTTCCTTTTTTCATTTCATGCCTCCAATTGTCCTATATCCATAACCAGATGAATCTGGAGTTTCTTAAATAGTACTAGCACCATTCATGGAACCACTCATTTACGTAAAATTACCATTAGCTTCTCCTTGAGTAACATATTATGGGTGAGTATATTTAGCAGGAGATTGAGAAGGTGGTTCATTGAGTTGGGAGGCACCGCTCAAAGCCTTACACTGCAAAACCCTACAGAGTGGGATATACAGATTTGTGACAGACTAAGCCCTCTCTGTTGATAATTGTGCAATTTAGAAGTGACAGCAAGAAGAAACCCCGGAAATTCCCGCGTAGGGCTTATATGGAAATAAATGTTTGCTACATAGCATGCATATCTACAGAGCTACATTCACGGGATTGATTTATTTATATTATGTACACAATTCCATTAGCATTCACCAGATTGTTTTATTTGTATTATGTAATAAATTCAATTTTACACCTAGCTTGACCCTAATTTTGCTATGGGTTATAACGGATTCCCACTGTGATGCTTAGTGGAAGGAAATTGAACATGGGAGCTCAATTTTTGTTGCCTTGTGAATTGATTCCAGTGGTTCATATTAAATTTCAACGATATTAGTGCGTTGCATTCGGTTGTAATTGTAGATAGTAAATTTCTAAAGTTTTAGTGGACGACAATGTGCAATTGCCAACAATTAGTCAGTTTATGCAGAGTCTATTTACATGCATAACATGGGACAAGTAAATGTACAAGTTTAGTGCGATGTTTAGTAGAAGGCAATACTAATTCGGTTTTGATAAATTCAATCTATGAGCTATGCTAATTAGTAGTTTTGAATGTGAGTTTATTGGAAATTGTATAGGATAAATGTTGAAAGGCGTGGTTAGTAGTGAAGAGAAGGTCATAAGTAGTTATGAGATGAACCCAAAACATATGCAATAGTGGACAATCAGAATGTCATGATACAAGTTTCAGGTAATCAAAAGATTCTTTTTTCCTCTCTCTTGTTTATTAATTACATTAAGAAGTTTTATTAATTATATATCAACCTTTATTTTTTCTATTAAATTTACACTGTAACATTTATTTTTACTAAAAATATATATATTTATATTTATGAAAATATGTGTTAATGGTTATTCATTATTTTATTTAATATTTTAATTTGAAAAATAAGGATAAAATTTTTCATTCCTTATGCTTGTTGTGCCATTTTCTGACCAAGAAGACATAATATTTCCTTCGAGCCCAAACAGAGTATTAGGTAGTGAATATCCATATCTTACCCCACCCTAGAGTTAGAACCTTGTAGATTTGGAATTTTATTTATTCAATTTTATTAATAAAAGCATGCTATTGTTATAGAAGTTAAAAGCTACCAAATGTGTTTTTTTAATTATTTATTTTCAATATGTTAAATTTTATTGTTATTATATTAAATTTGTTAATTATATTATATTTTGATAGTTTTATTTAATAATATTGTATTAATGTTTTTTTCTTGATCTTTATATATAATATACAAAATAGATTTTTTTTTTTTAATAATAAATTTAATTATGTTACAAGTTATTAGGAAGGATTTGTATTCTAACAATATCATTTCAGTGTTTTATGTTGCAGAAAATTTATCAATGCTCAAGTTGTTCTTGAGTGAGTCTGAGTTGTGTTCCTTCTGTTCATAGTTTTCATGACCTTTAGTTTTTATAGTAACTCCAATATGCAAAAACATAAATATGCCATGTTATTATAATAATAATAATTTATAAACATGTTTTAAACATCTTCCCAATATACACACAAATCACAAAATTACTTTTATTCACATAAATCATTTAACATTTTTCAATGTTTTAAACATCTTCCCCATATACACACAAATGGCAAAGTCACTCTTATTCACTTAAATCATTTAAAATTTTTACAATGTTTTAAACATCTTCACCATATACACATAAATGGAAAAGTCTCTCTTATTCACTTAAATCATTTAAAATTTTTACAATGTTTTAAACATCTTCCCGATACATTGCACAAAAATGACAAAATGAATCTTATTTACATAAATTATTTAACAATTATAACCTAAATTTATTTATATTTTAATTTTTTTTTTTTTTAAATAAGATTTTGATTTTATTTATTTATATATTTTTATTATAACTATGTTATTATGATATTTGAAGTATACTGTATTTTTCCTTCTTTTCATATATATATAAATAAATAAGTATATTTCAATATTTTTATTGATATTTTTATAAATTTAAATAAAATACTAATATATATTTTTAGAGTGTTTCCAAATATTTAAATATTTTTATTATTTATTTGTATGAATTTATTATATCTAAATTTTTATGTATTGGTTTTATTATTTATATACAATAAATATATATATTCTTGAGTGCTTGCTTACATATATAAATTTATGAAAGTATTTTGGTTATAATGTATGTTTTGGATTTTTTATTTTGTATGTATATGAATGCATTGTTTTGAGAATTGAAATAGTGTCTTTATTAGTTGCATTGTCATAGTTAGAATATATTTGTTGTATTTTTTATTTTTGAATTTATCAATGAACGAGATGTATACTTCTATATGTTGTGTGTGAATGTATTATTGAGATTTTTTGCATTATTTGTATGTACTTGTTTGAATTGTTTACTCTTCTATGTTGATGAATGTCTCATTTTGCATGCTTTTGACTATTCTTCCATTGTTTATTTGTATGTATATGTGTGTATTTCTTGAGTATGCCTTGAATGTTAGAGTAGCGGTTTTAGTGTTTCTATGTATATACATTTAATTATTTTTAAGAGTTGGTTGTATTATCTTGGATGTTTTTCAGTATTCCTTCTTTATTTGCTTTGTGTGCATATCTTTTCAGTATTCTTTCATATGGATATTATTTACTTGTATGTGTATGAATGTATTATTTGTTGTATTTTTATGAGAATTATTTTACTTTGTATGTACTTGTTTGAATTGTTTACCCTTCTATATTCTTTCATATGGATATTATTTACTTGTATGTGTATGAATGTATTATTTGTTGTATTTTTATGAGAATTATTTTACTTTGTATGTACTTGTTTGAATTGTTTACCCTTCTATGTTGATGAATGTCCGACTTTGCATGATTTTGACTATTTGATTTTGAATATTTTTTCATTCTTTATTTGTATGTATATGTGTGTATTTCTTGGGTATGCCTTGAGTAGTGGTTTTAGTGTTTCTATGTATATACATTTAATTATTTTTAAATGTTGGTTGTATTATCTTGAATTTTTTTCAGTATTCCTTCCTTATTTGCTTTGTGTGTGTATCTTTTCAGTATTCTTCTGTATGGATATTCTTTACTTGTATGTGTATGAATGTATTAGTTTTCGTATTTGTATGAAAATTATTTACTTGTATGAGCTTTATATGTATATGAATCAATTATTTGTTGCATTTGATGTGTCTTGTTTACATGTATTCATTGTGTGCGTATGAATCTACTCTTTGCTACCTTTGTATGTGACTTATTTACTTGTATTTTTTGTATGTGTATGAATGCCTTCTTCATGTGTATATGAATATATTCTTTGGTAATGTGTATTATTTCCTTGTATTTATGTATGTGTATGAATGTCTTCTTCATGTGTGTATGAATCTACATTCCAACATGTCTTCTTTATTTGTATTCTTTGTATGTGTATGAATATATTCTTCATGTGTATGAATACATGTATTCATTGTGTGTGTATGAATCTATTCTTTCCTACCTTTGTAAATGACTTATTTACTTGTATTTTGTGTATGTGTATGAATACCTTCTTTGTGTGTATATGAATATATTATTTGGTAATGTGTCTTATTTCCTTGTATTCTATGTATGTGTATGAATGTCTTATTCATGTGTGTATGAATCTACATTCCAATGTGTCTTCTTTATTTTTACTCTTTGTATGTGTATGAATATATTCTTCATGTGTATGAATCTATTCTTGGCTACATTCCTACCTATGTCTTGTTAACTTGTATTTTTTGTATGTGTAAAAATGTATTCTTCATGTGTGTATGAATCTATTCTTTTCTACATTTGTATGTCTTCTTTGTATGTGTATTTGTAGGAATTTTTCTTTATTACTATTGTATATATATTATTTTCATGTAAATATATTAGTGTGATATGTGAGAATATATTTTTTTATTTTTTATTTGTATGATTATAAATATACTATCATTATTTCTACGTATTAATATATTATTTTGAATATTGATTTATAGATATATTAGTTTAAATAATAACTTATAAATATATTAGTTTAAATATTTGTTAAATTATTATTATTATTGTTGTTGTTGTTGTTGTTGTTTTTTTTATTGTTTTATTTTTCTTTTATTGATTTTTTAATTAATTTATTATTATTTTTATTGTTATTATTTATCTTTTTTCTATCTAAACTTTGAAAATTTTAAATTGGAAAATAATATACTTACTACAATAACAGTAAAAAAGAAATAATATTATCCCACAAGTTACAACTCAATCAACCATTATCATGTTATAAAGTATCATGCAAATCATGAAGCTAATAAGAAAAAGAACAATAACATAACATTTATAACAACATTTCCCCGATGTGGGTGTTGAATAGCGGGTCATCGGTGGAGGTGTTGGAGAGCAACATGTGGTATTGCCACTTGCAAGCACCTAATCATTGGAATCCTCCCATAAATTCGATAGCAGGCGATGATATGATGTATTCTCCTCCCTCGAGCTGCATTTACTCTACATGATTGCCAGCTTCCATGGCTTTCATGCTTGCCAGCTTCTATTATGCTGCAACTGCGTTTAATTCTCCTCGGCACCCCCACTCTGCTCCTCAGCTTCATCTTCGCTCCCACATTGTTCTGCAGACCGACATTCGCGTTGGCCATTCCTTACCCTGCAGTGACACAGAGATCACCGCTCCACATGACCATTTTCAGCCCTCTCCACTCTGTGCCCAGACCTTGTTGCCTACCCGCCCAGCCTTCTCCTTTTCGCCATCTCAGTCCTTCGACAATTCAGGTTATCACTCAGGATTCCATAGGCATACCATGATCCTTAGGTAACGAATGCGCTACAGATGTGGGGGCAGTGGTAGAGGCGGTGAAGGAAGGAGCAGTAGTGGTTCTCACAGTGGTAGAGGTGGTGTAGGAAGGGGCAGTAGCAGTAGCAGATTCGATTGGGCTTATTCTCCATCAATAGGAAATAAGGCCAGTTTTCAGTTCAGTAGCACCTTGGACAAGCCGCACATCACAAAAAATGATTATAGTGGTATTTTAGGAAGAGCCCTCCGATGCTGCTAGTTCTGGCTCTCGGAAGCATAGGCGGAAATCAACTATCTCGGTACAGCCTCCCCCTGCTACTAGAAAGTCCACCGCCCTTCCGGTGAAGCCAAGCCTCAGAACGTCTAGTAGTGCAGGGACGAGCAGTGACAGCTCTGCAAGTGAGGACTCAGAATGGAAACATTCCAGTTCTCCCTCTTATTCAGAACACTTAGCCCCAGATCATGAAAACAAGGTTGTGGATGCCCTGGATGAAGACTACAGCTGCCCTATCGTGGAAGAAATTCCACCACCTGATGGCAAACAACTTGACAACTAGTAGGTTCATGGGCCTCCTTAACTCTTTTTGGTTTTTTGGCTTCACCATCAAAGTAGCTATGGAAAAGCTGTCTGTATCAGTCATGCTAGCTCTTTCTGTATTTTCAGTTTCTTGTTTAGAACAATGTATGCTGGTTTCTTGCTTATGGGCAGCAATTTTGAGTCGGTTTCCCGGTCACAGGCGACTTATATTTTGGATTTTCTGAACTTGCTTCCCTCCAGCATTTGCTAGTTTTGCAATCCGGAGGAGAAGACGACTATGTACATTATGTGCCATTATAATAGATTAAACTTACTTATATAAAAAATATATTTATAACAACATCAATTTATAATAACACATATCAATTAACTATTTAATACTAAAATCAATACAATAAATAAACTCAATTAATTTTAATTAAAAATTTTCATTAATTTGACTTATTTATAATTTTATTTTTCATAATACTATAATTTAATAATATAGGGAAAATATATTAATTCTAAATTTTTGTTTAGAATATGAATGGTTTTAAATATAATAAAAAATATAAATACTTATTAATTTTATACTAATTAACGTATAAAATAATTTTAATTATCAACATCATAATATTTATACTCAATCTTAAACACATGCATAAAATAGTATTAATTCTAAAATTAATTATAAGTGTGATATGTGTGAACATGTCACCTTGTGAGTCATTATGTTTAATGTTTGTGGCTATGTGTATGTTTGTGTGCATCCCATGTTTGTTGTGTGCATTTATGCATGTGAGTGATTATGCCTGAATGCCACGATTGTGTGGGTGTGCGTACGTGGTTAGTCCCATGCCAATGATGAACGGTTTTTGGGGTCATATAAGCTCTCACCTTCATTTAGTTAACCCTATTAATAGAGATTTTACATATCAAAACTAAGATGAGCTTTCTATATATAGATTTTTGGTTTATTTAAAACATAACATTAATTTGGAAATATTAAAATATTTTTTTTAATAATATTTTTTTTTATATTAAAAAGATATAAATTTTATAAAACAATATTTATCATTATTTGAAATTTAAAATATAATAATTAAATAAATTGAAAATTAAATTAATGATAAAAATAAACTAACATAATTATAAAAATATTTAAATTTAGTTATTAAATATTATTTAGAATTTAAAATTTGAAAAATTATATATATATATATATATATTATAAAAATAAACTAGCATGATTTCAGCAATTGTATCAGTATGGATTATTATCATGTTTTATTATAAAAAGTATAAATATCAATAATATGTTATTATGTTTATCATTGATAATTATATAAGTAAAAATATTATGATGTCGATAATTAATTAATATGTTTTTCTGAAGAACCCCAAACCACTTTAGTGTATACTCACCGAGGGAAATGTTTGAGCATATAGTGTTGGTAAAGGAGAAAAAGCGCCAAAGGAGGTTGGATGTTCAACTTAGATGCAATTATAAAACCCATGGTGCTAACATTATATGTACTTTGTTTGTCACTAAAAAATTTATGTGCCATTATAGCGAGAGGTGGCCCATTGGCAGTGTTGTGGGTGGTTGCTTGCCCGTGTTTCTATCTTATTACATATTTTGTGGCTCATTTGACACTGTTATATATGGTCGAGGCATCACATTCCCAAAGCATGAGTGATGCAATAAAAGCCTATATCACAAGTCCTCCTAAACAAGCGAGAAAAATAACAGTAGAAGGGGAGGATGACCTCAACCACCAAGCAAAGCAGGAGACTGAAGAGGAGGATTAAGAAATTTTGGTCCTCAATCGAGGCCACTCTCTCATGGCATAGTTTCTCGATAAACATACCATTAATTTTTATTTTTTGATGAAGAATATCATGGTAGTAGATATCATGTATTCAAATTAATATTTCAAAATTGATTGGACTCTAGGAGATCTAGAAGGACATCGAGCTTGTCCAATTTTGAGATTCAACAAAAAAAATGTTCGTTTGGGAAGAATTGAGAGCAACCTGTAGTTTCCTCGCTACTCTGAGATTCTAGGTTCCAGTGCAAAGGATCTTGCACTGGTTGAGTTCTATGAGGACTATATAGTAAATTTAATTTTCTTTAAGTATGGTTAAATTTTGATGTTTCTTTGTCAGTTAGCATTATTATAGGTATTTTAGTAAGTGGGAACTCGATTTTAGACATTAAGGCTTACAAGGCCGAATTTGATAGACTCAAAAACTTCAGATTTTGGATAGCTTATAATGCCGGATAGCTTATAATGCCCTTCGATGGCCAACAAACCTTGTTTCTCACTAGGCACGTTGAGGCCACGTAATGTCTATTATGGTGTAACATGCTTTAAATTTGAATGAATGAAACGTCTATTATGGCGTAAGATTCTTTAAATTTGAATGGGTGAAAGGTCCTTTAAATTTGAATGAATCAAAGGTCCTACTAAAATTAAAAAAATAAATAATATAACGAAAAATATTAATTTTAAAATTTTTTTAATGATATTGTTTTAAAATAACAAATAAAATAAATATTTATTGGTTTTAGTAACATAAAATTAAATTACAAAATAAATGAAATTGTCAACATAATAATATTTTTACTCAATCTTAATCAAATGCATAAAATAATGTTAATTCTAAGATTCATAATAAATGTTATGTGTGTCGACATGTCACCTTGTTAATTAAGGTGTATAATGTTTGTATGTATGTGTAGGCTTGTGTGCACCATTTGTTTGTTGTGTGCTTGTATGCATGTAGGCTTGTGTGCACCCTTTGTTTGTTGTGTCCTTGTATGCATGTGAGTGATTGTAACTCATTGGCAATGGATTGTGAGTTGCATGTGTGTGGTTAATCCCATTTCAATGATATATAGTTTTATGGGTCATATAAGCTCTCACTTTCAGGTGATTGACCTTATTAGTAGAGATTTTACATCTCCAAATAAAAAAGAGCCTTCTATAGAGTAATTTTTAATTGATTTAAAACATAACATTTAATTCAAAATATTAAAATAATTTTTTTAATCGTATTTAAATAATACTTTTATTATCATAAAAACATATAAAATAACATTAAAAAAATGAAAGATAATAAAATAAATTTAAATATTAATAAAAATTATATATATATATATATAATAAATTAGGTATATAACTATATTAGTTAACCATTATAATAATTATAATAATAAACTAACATAATTTAACAATGGTACAACTAAGTATTATTATGATGATTTATTATAAAATAAATTTAAATACTTATTATTATGTGTTTTTATCAAAATTTAAAATATATAAAATATAATTGCAAATATGAAAATTAAAGTAGATATATATTTAAAGTGACATTATATAGCTTAATATGATAAAAATATTGTAATGTAATATAATATCTTATAAATGATAATAAAAAAATTATAAATTAAACTAAATATAAAATAATTTAATAATATATAATAATAATAAAAACATGCTATTATATTTAATAATATATACACAAAAAAAAAAAAATCTAAATTTTTCTATTCACAAACATTGTTTTAAAACTAGTAAATAAAATAAATATAATTATCAACATCATAATATTTTTATGAATGATAAATATTTATGTTTTTTTATAATAAAACATGATAATAATCCATAGTGATATCATTGTTGAAATTATGCTAGTGTATACATATATATATATATATATATATATATATATATATAATTATAATTTAAAATTTGAAATAATATTTAATAATTAAATTTAAATATTTTTATAATTATGTTATTTATTTTTATAATTAATTTAATTGTCAATTTATGTAATTATTATATTTTAATTTTCAAATAATTATAAATATTTTAATTTATTTTATTGTTTTATAAATTTTTTATCTTAAAATATTTATATCTTTTAAAAAACATTATTATAAAAAAATATTTTAATATTTCAAAATTAATGTTAGGTTTTAAATAAACTATAAAAATCGATATATACAAAGCTCCTTTTAGTTTTGAGATGTAAAATATTTACTAACAAGGTCAACCACATGAATTTGAGAGCTTATATAACCCCCAAAACAGCATTGGCATGGGACTAACCACACCAAAAACAGTCCATCATTGGCATGGGACTAACCACACGCACACACCCACAAAATCCATTGCCAATGAGGCATAATCACTCACATGCATACATGCACACAACAAACATACACATGGGCACAAACATTACACATAATGTCTCACAAGGTGACATGTTCACACACATAAAATTAATAAGTATTTATTTTCTTTATTATATTTAGAGAAATGCATATTTTAAACAAAAATTTAGGATTAATAATTTTCCCTATATTATTAAATTATAGTATTATGAAAAATAAAATTATAAATGAGTCAAATTAATGAAAAAAATTAATTAAAATTAATTGAGTTTATTTATTGTATTGATTTTAGTATTAAATAGTTAATTGATATGTGTTATTATAAATTGATGTTGTTATAAATATTATGTTATTGTTGTTTTTCTTTTTAGTTTCATGATTTGCATGATACTTTATAGCATGATAATGGTTGATTGAGTTGTAACTTGTGGGATAATATTATTTCTTTTTACTGTTATTGTAATAAGTATATTATTTTGCAATTTAAAATTATCAAAGTTTAAATAGAAAAAAAATCAATAAAAGAAAAAATAATACAATAATAATAATAATAATAATAATTTAACAAATATTTAAACTAATATATTTATAAGTTAATATTGAAACTAATACATCTATAAATCAACATTCAAAATAATATATTAATATATACAAATAATGAGAGTATATTTATAATCATATAAATAAAAAATTAAAAAATATATTTTCACATATCACACTAATATATCTACATGAAAATAATACATATACAATAGTAAGAAAGAAAGATTCCTACATATACACATACAAATAAGACATACAAATGTAGAAAAGAAATAGATTAATACACACATGAAGAATACATTTGTACACATACAAAGAATACAAGTTAACAAGACACATATAGGAATGTAGCCAATAATAAATTCATACACATGAATACATTCATACACATACAAAGAAAAGAATACAAATAAAGAAGACACATTGGAAAATAGATTCATACACACATGAAGAACATGAAGAAGACATTCATACACATACATAGAATACAAGGAAATAAGACACATTACCAAAGAATATATTCATACACACATGAATAAGGCATTCATACACATACAAAAAATAATAGTCACATATAAAGGTAGCGAAGAATAGATTCATACACACACAATAAATACATGTAAACAAGACAAATCAAATGCAACAAAGAATTGTTTCATATACATATAAATCTCATACAAGTAAATACTTCTCAGACAAATACAACAAATAATACATTCATAGACATAAAAGTAAAGAATATCCATACAAAAGAATACTGAAAAGATACACACACAAAGAAAATAAGGAAGGAATACTGAAAAACATTCAAGATAATACAACCAACTCTTAAAGATAATTAAATGTATATACATAGAAACACTAAAACCACTACTCTAACACTCAATGCAGACTGAAGAAATACACACATATACATACAAATAAACAATGAAAAATAGTCAAAAGCATGCAAAATGAGACATTCATCAACATAGAAGAGTAAACAATTCAAACAAGTACATACAAGTAATGCAAAAAATTTCAATAATACATTCACACACAACATATAGAAGTATACATCTCATTCATTGACAAATTCCAAAATAAAAAACACAACAAATATATTATAACTATGGCAATGCAACTAATTAAAACACTATTTCAATTCTCAAAACAATGCATTCATATACATACAAAATAAAGAATCCAAAACATACATTATTACCAAAATACTTTCATAAATTTATATTTATATATGTAAGCAAGAATTATATAAATAATAAAGCCAATACATAAATATTTAAATATAAAAAATTCATACAAATAAATAATAAAAATATTTAAATTTTTACCAACACTGTAAAAAAATATTAGTATTTTATTTAAATCTATAAAAATATTAATAAAAATATTATACTTCAAATATCATAATAACATAGTTATAATAAAACTATATAAATAAATAAATAAATAAAATCAAAACTAAATCAAAATATTATTTAAAATATATATATATATATAAATAAATTTAGGTTATAATTGTTATATAATTTATTAAGAGTGAGTTACTTTTGTGCAATGTGTCGAGAAGATGTTTAAAACATTGTAAAAAATTTAAATGATTTAAGTGAATAAGAGTGACTTTGCCATTTCTGTTTATATGGGGAAGATGTTTAAAACATTGAAAATTTGTTTAATGATTTATGTGAATAAAAGTAATTTTGTCATTTTCGTATATGTTGGGAAGATGTTTAAAACATGTTTATAAATTATTATTATAATAACATGATATATTTATGTTTGTGCATATTGGAGTTACTATAAAAACTAAAGATCATGAAAACCATGAACACAAGGAACAAAACTCAAAAGAGGGTTACAATTTAACCTTCCTAAGAGCCATTTGGAGGGGGTTGAATTCCCATCCACACAACAAATAGCCTAGTCCTTTTATTAATGATAGTTCATGCACATTGTTTGATGAGCATATCCAAACAAAAAAAGTCATTTTTTTTCTAATTACAACATTAAAAATTTACATAAAAATAGATAATGTCTTCGACTCACTCAAGAACAACTCAACTTTGGCATTGATAAATTTTTTGCAACATAAAACACTGAAATGATATTGTTAGTATACAATTTATTCATAATAACTTGTAACATAATTAAATTTACCATTCATATTAAAACAAGAAAAACAAAAAACAAAACCAAAACCATTTTATACATGATAAAGATCAAGAAAAAAACATTAATACAATTATGTAAAGTTATCAAAATATAATATAACTAACAAATTTAATATAATATAAATATAAATATAAATATATTTAAAAAAAAAAATGTTACATTGTAAATTTAATAAAAAAATAAAAGTTGCTATAAAATTAATAAAATAAAACAAAGTAATGTAATTAATAAATAAGAGAGAGGAAAAAGAATCTTTTGATTACGTGAAATCTGTTTTAGGATATGAACACCTTTTCACTACTAACCAGTTATGATAGCTTTCAACAGTTGCCCACTATTGCATATGTTTTGGGTTCGTCCCATAACTACTTATGACCTCCTCTTCACTACTAACCAATGAGGCCTTTCAACAGTTATCCTATGCAATTTCCAAAAAATTCACACTCAAAACTACTAAACATTGAACTTATCATAACTGAATTAATATTGTACATGCACTTGTCCCATGTTATGCATGTAAATAGCAAGACTCTGCATAAACTGAATAATTGTTGGCAATTTCACATTGCCGTTAAATTTACTATCTACAATTACAATAGAATGCAACGCACCAATATCGTTGAAATTTAATACGAACCACTGGAATCAATTCACAATACAACAAGAATTGAGCTCCTATGTTCAATTTCCTTCCACTAAGCATCATAGTGGGAATCCCTTATAACCCATAGCAACATTACGCTCAACTTAGGTGTAAAATTGAGTTTATTACATAATACAAATAAAACAATCTGGTGAATGCTAATAGAATTGAGTACATAATACAAATAAATCAAACTCGTGAATGTAGCTATGTAGATATGCATGCTATGTAGCAGACATTTACTTCCATATAAGCCCTACGCGGGAATTTCTGGGGTTTCTTCTTGCTATCACTTCTGAATTGCACAATTATCAACAGAGAGGGCTCAGTCTTTCTCACGAATCCGTAGATCCCGCTCTGTAGGTTTTTGCAGTGTAAGGCTTTGAGCGGTGCCTCTCAACTCACTGAACCACCTTCTCAATCTCCTGCTAAATATACCCATGCATAATAATCTACTCAAGGAGAAGATAATGGTTTTTTTACGTAAATGAGTGGTTCCATGATTGGTGCTAGTACTATTTAAGCAACTCATGATTGGTGCTAGTACTATTTAAGCAACTCCAGATTCATCTGGTTATGGAACTATTATGAAAATAGGACAATTGGCGGCATGAAATGAGAAAAGGAAGAGCTGAATTGGGGTTTGGAGAGACAACTGTGTCAATATCCAAAAATATTTATGGCTACATGACTTGTTACATGGAAAACCACCTAACACCTCACATGTCAACATCCTCAACACTTATGTCAACACAGACCGACATAGATGACTAAACCTGTTTCAATTTTCATAACTATTCTGCAATGGACATGTTCTGTAAATATATCATAGCTCGATATTTGTAAACTGCAACAAGAAACAAGAAATAAGGGAGAACAGGAACACTCACGAAGAATACTAACCTAATATTTCAGTTTCTATTGAAACTGTGGAAACTGGTGGTTGCAAAAGCCCTCGAAACTTCTCATTCTCTGCTGCAAAAGCATTGGAAACGATGCCTGAGCTCCTCTGCTCCAAAAGCATTGGAAACCCTGTCCCAGCTCTTCTGCTCCAAAAACATTGGACACTCTGCTCCAGCTCGTGTATATAGCATTCTAACTCATCAGAAAAGGAAACATAAAAAGGGTCGAGGAATGAATTTAAAAAATAATTCAAGAAAATATTGCCATGAGTACAAATTCACACCAACTCACTCTGAAAACATTAGTTGTTCATTAGTTGGCCCTTCAACCATCAGTGCATATTGAATATCCTGAGCCTGGGCTTTCGCTCTCAATTACCACAAATCCACAGACACACAAACGAAACATTTACACACAACACATCGCACATTACATGCATACCACAACACTACACATGACATTCATGCATACAACACTATACAGAAGATTTATGGAGCGCTCCATAAGACAGACAACTTTAACTTAGCATAACAGTGCTTGAGAGAGAAAGAGCACCCATGCTTAACCTGTAGATTGAACAGAGAAAACAATTTGTCACGTTACACAGAGAAAACAATTTGTCAGGTTACACAAATGTCTCTGTAAAATGAATTAAACACACATATTAAAGGAGCGGAAAAATTACTCAAACACCTATAGCCTTTAGCTGCATAACCATTTTTTTCTGTGGAATTAATTAAACAAATAGATAAACAATTTAAAGGAAACAGAAAACTACCATCTCCATAAATAATCCACTCCATAAAAGGAAACTGTTGTTTTGGGACTGCAAAAATTTCGATCACCTCCTCTTCGTTCCTAAATTTCCTTCGCCTCTCATTCTTCATTCATCACAATCATTGATCCCTCCAATTCATGAGGCATCTCCTCTTCTTTCATGAATATCTTCTACTAATTCTTCATTCATCACAATGCCTTCTTAATTCATCACGCACCTCTTCTTCGTTCGTGAATTTCCTCCTCTCATTCTTCATTCATCGGATAATCAAGCGCTCGAGTATATAATGACCACGACATTAGTGAGATTTATGCTTGTTTTTTGGACCGTTGGGTTCAAATTTAGGTTTAACGAATCTTGTAATCACTATCCATTAAACCAATCTTTTAATGCCATCCATTAAAAAATGCTCGTCATGCTTTTTTTTTTTTTAATCTTTTAATTAACATCCATTAAACCATGCTCGCCATGCTTGTTCTTTTACCGTTGTTTTCAAATTTAGGTCTAACCAATCTTTTAATCACTATCCATTAAACTAGTTTGTTAATTACCCCATCTTTTAACTCAGTATTACTATTTCATAATTTACGATATTTTTTAAAACTGAGCTTTTTAAAACTTGTCAATATACAGTTCAATACTAGTCCATAACTTTCTATTTTTATATTTTCAATAAAACTGAGTTTTTTTAACCTGCGCTTTTCATTTCTCTAGGTGTGGATGTCCATAACACTGATTGGGTGACACTTGTTGATTGGAATATATTTAATATTTAATATGCGTGGTGGAAAGGTTGGTACTATCATTGAGTGGAATATATATATCTAAAATATAATAATAAATTAAGATAACTTAAACCAATGATAATAATAGTAAAATTTAAATCTATTAAAAATTTATGAGATTTTTTGAAATTAATTTTTGTATATATAAAACTAATTTTAAAAATAGTTATTTATATATATATAAAACTAATTTTAAAAATAGTTATTTATAAAACTAAAAGAGATAAGTTTGTAAGAGTTAATATCAAGCTAACAAATATTTGCAATGATACACTTTTAGATCATTTTCTTTGTAATTTATTATTCATGTAATTTTTATATTAAAAGTTTTGTTTGGAATTAATTTGTGAATAATTTAGTTTGATGGTAAAGAGTGACTTTTTAGTCTTCTGTTTTTTCCCTCCAAGCTTACATTGAGTAAGGGTTGGATATGTGTCAAAAAAAAAGTATAGAATGTCTTGAAGGAAGATATTTTTGGTAGAGCACATTGAGAACATTATGAATACATTCCTAAAAGTGAGAGTCTAAGATGAATCTATTTGAGACAATGTACACTTCCAAAGAATGTCTTGCACTAATAACATGAGCATGAATACATTCCTAAAAGTGAGAGTCTAAGATGACTCTATTTGAAACCATGTAAGCTTCCAAATAATGTCTTGCACTAACAACATGAGCATGGAAATCTAACTTACAATCGCCTTGACTCATATATATCAAATATAGCTCTTAATTAATTTGATAAAATATGCTTTTTTAATTAGTTTATTTATTTCAACATACATATTTCTAAAACTATAATAATAAAATAAGAACTTCCACATAACTATAATAATTCCAAAGTATTTAGAAGTGTGTATTTTTATGATGTTGAGTGCCTTATAGGACAATAATATCAATGTTGTTCTTTATGTAGTTCTCCTTCACCTTACAATTTTACATGTACTAGGAAAACACTCACACCATAATCGAACATAGATCTTCTTCAAACCATTCTTACCTATAGGTAGGGTTAAAATAATATTCAATTCATCAAGTAATTACAACCCATACTTCGATGTGTGTCTTTCTAGCTTGCTTGATTACGTTGTAAGCCATTCCCCCCGATGCAAAGTGTACCTCTTGATGTTAACTGTCACAAGAAAGATAGATAATTTGCATTGAAAGACTTCCACTTCTAACTTGGTCATCCATCCATTCTTTGAAGAAACAATATTGCTTCATGCATTGGTTTGTGATGGTTTACAACTACTTATCCATTTTTACTAGTTCTCATCTTGGCCCATGCATTAGCTTATGACTGTATTGTAGATAATCATACATATAGATGCCACCATGAAACTAGCTTTCCTAGAAAAAAACACTTTCTTTCCAATCAACCAAGCTCATTTTCACTCAACAAAAATGCAAGGGAAAACCAACTACCCTTATATCACTACCATCATGGCAATCCCCATCACACATAAAGTTTAAAGCACAAAATCAGAAGCGCCTTCACAACCACTTAATATAAAGAGTTTTTTAGAAGCCAACAGAGAAGTAGGATTCACTATACGTACCTAAGTGGGCGTTTCTTATAATGGATCAAAAACCTATATTGCCATGTTATATATTCCTCAAGAATGTTTCTTGAGAGAAAATTGATTCTATGTTCTGGCACATTATAGATACATGCAAGTTACAAAAATGACATGATGACAAGTATAATGTAATCATGCATCAGTATAAGTAAGTTTCATAACCAATTGCAATGAAGGATGTTTCTCCATTTTTGTACCACATTTACTATATAGAATTTTCGTGGCTCAAATGAATTATATGCAACATAGATATCCAAGGTAAAATTTCTCTCTTAATGCAGATTGTGAAATTTTAACCCATTGAAAAATAAAAATAAATACATAGTGGCACTCAAGTTCAATAATTGTTTTACATTAAACAAATTTTGGGTCATTTTGAAGAAAAACCATCAATTTAAGAATACAACACTCGAGGGTCAAGCAGCATAGGAAATAAATATAGTGACAAGATTAAATAAAATATGTAATCAAAGTGGTGCACAAGGGTCATCCTAATAATTAAACACTTGATTAAATAATCTCTGTTGAATTGGCATTGGTAATGGAGCATGTGTCATATTGATAAAATAAATAAAAAATGATATGGAAAATCATGGGAAATAAATATAGTGACAAGATTAAGTAAAATATGTAATCATAGTGGTGCACAAGGGTCATCCTAATTATTAAACACTTGATTAAATAATTTGTGTTGAATTAGAATTGGTAATGGAGCATGTGTCATATTGATAAAATAAATAAAAAATGATATGGCAAATGGGAATGCTAGCCACATTTCTTGAATATTATTCAATGATATGTAGCCTATGTGATGGAGGGTCATGAGAATCCAAAACATAGGAAGAAGTAAATGCAATTGGCCAAGATTATGAGGGGGTAGGGCCCGAGGAGATGCACATGATTCCCAAAACAAACAAGCAGAAAATGTTGCACGCTTTACATCACATAGCATAAATTATATGGGGAGTGAAAAATTAATGTGGTAATAGTAGAGTGGGGCTTATCTATTGCGGCGGATAAGGTTTGGTCCTTGCTGGCCACCTCTCATCCGTGTCTCAAAAATTTTCATATGGAAGACATCTCTTATGCTATAGTATCATATCAATCCTCGTTATCCGTCGAAGACACTAGTCTACTCATATATTTTCTAGCTTCCATTGCAACCAAAAAATTAAACTCATTTGTGACTTCATCGTCTATTGTGCTCATTCCCTCATCCTCTCCTTCCTAGGTGGATGGATTTGAGATCACATCCTCATTTACAGGGATGAACTCACCCTTCTCCATGGTGAAAAGCCCTTTTTTACTCTATTATAGGAATATTGATGCGAAGTGTATTTGTCCATCCTCTTGATTCATGAAAATTGGCTTGAATACAACCATTTCTTTATAACATGCTGAAAGGAGTTTCATTAATTCCTCAATCGTAGAGGGCTCACATTAATTTTTGTTTCACCTGTCTTCTCATGATGTTGTGAAATTTCCAACTGAGATTTATTTCTCAAGTACGTCAGTTCATGAAGCCCCTTCATTTTGACGTTCCTTTTCAGGTTGAATCATTCAAAGACACAAGGTTATTCTCATAGTATGACTTGATACATTGCATATTTAATGGTTTATGACCATGTTTGCCATATCTTCACTCCTCAATTTTGAGTTCTAGAAACCGCTACTTTCAAATGAGCTAAATTTGTATCCATTGCCTAGATGATTTTTTGTATTAAGCTTTGATAAATTTGAAGATGAAGAGTTGATCTATAGTTTTGGTTTTTAGTTCTAGGGAAGTTCACGGTTGTCTATGGAACCCTCATTCTGATCTTTCAACCCATTTTCAACTTCAATTTCTACTACTCTAGTTTGGGTACGACTTCCTAATATCCCTTTGCATCTGTGGAATCTTCCATCATTGAAACATATAGGAAAATATTTAAGTAGATTTTATCGGTGTAGTGATGATATAAAATAGCACTTGAGAGACACATACGCTCACGTTTGTGTGCAAGTGGACATTAGTAAAGGATTTCTTGCATAAAACAAACTAGCAAAGTAAAATTATCTATGGGTGCAAAAGCTAGATTATTAGCATATTTCTTTCCCCTGTAAATATTTTTACAAAACATGTGACTCCTTAAAAAATTGTACCAAATATCAAAATATCAAAGCTAGGAAAAATAGTTGCAAATCAATATAGTGAGAAGGTTCCAACTAAGAAAATTATATGTTATTTAAAGATTAACTCCCCCCCATATCACAACAACGGGGAAAATCAACGACATACAAGTGAATCCAAGAAAGACTACCACCAAGTTCATGTAAACTCAACAAAAATCCAAGTTGAGGTTGAATTAGTAAAGGATACCTATGACAATCCCATGAAGTTTGGTTCCCCAAATGATTGTCTTCAAAATATTTGTAAAAAAAAACATCTTGGGATAATTTTCCAAAAGTGGCGAAGGACAAGTCATATATTTTTGGTGATTTCTCTGTCTCTTTAGAAAAATATAAGACTAAAAAACCAACTTCTTATATACATTAGGAGAAAGAGGAAGAATCAAAAAATAATCTTAAAGGTGGAGGACATATTTGAGATAATAACTAGAAGAATGATCCTCTAGGTATCATGGATAGTATAGGGGAGATCCAAGTGAGGAAAAAAGAAAGATATATTTCACCAAGTAGAACAAGAAGTTAAATGAAGCTAAACAAAAAAGGAGAAGCTAGTAAAAGTTAAAATGACAAACAATTAAGAAGAACATGCAAATGTATTTGGATATTAGAGGTCCTTGGAAAATGTTTAGCTAGAATGGTAACAAAACTTTTCTTTTGTGGATCTCTCAAATAAGGATTTGGATTTATCCTACAAGTTCAATCTTAAATCCTAATGAAATTTTGGGAACACATTCTTTAGAAGAATTGTAATGATTATGAGTTGCATCCTAGTTTTTTTAATATAATCCAAAATACTATTTCTGTTTAAAAAAATGAAACATAAATTATATGATATTGATACATGGATGGGTAAAATGTGTGGGGGGCTATATACACTTATTTTGTCTTTCTCTTCATATTGAATCTACTAATATGTCGTTTTCTTATTTTTTTTCTTTAATTATTTTCCAATGTGTGTCTCCCCACAAAGATAGAATTCTTTTACAAAATCTCATTTTCTCAAAAATGTTTCTTGTCGATGGGGTGGACACATGAAGAAAAAAATTCTATCTCTTGAGTCCATATCTAAGAGAGAATATTTAACATAAAGTACACATTGTGAGCACATTCTAAGGATAATGTTAAAAAATAAATTGATTACCTCCATTATATCATAAGTTGTATGAAATGTGATGTTTATTTTTTATTTTTTTTGTTTTGTTTTTTTTGGCTAGTTTGTTCAGAAATCAACATGAAAAACTATTGGCTTAAGAATATTTGACCCAAGGGAATATAAACTATAGAAAAATAAATCAACAAACACACCTAGCCTTAGCCCACACCAATCCATACTTATGGATTGATTTCTTCTTGTGTGTTAACTAACCAGTGACCTTTTCACCATGGAGTGCCTTAACATAACACAATATCACTAATTTATCTATGGCCCATGGAATCAGATTAAATTTCTAAGTTATATTTTCTCACCTATGTTTCTTTAAATCATATGCTGACATGTACATATATAAATCCTAATCCATCACACCAAATGTACACCCCTCAACCTCACATTTCAATTTCCACTAAACTGGGGTTGACAATGGCCACACTCGATATTATATTGTAGTTTTAAAAGACACAATGAAAAATATCCAATATACAACACATTATATATATTATTATAGTAATGCGTGTTTAAATCTTATAAAAACTATATTTCAATGGAATTTTCATGATATTTACACACATGTACTTAAAATCTAGATACATATTAAAAAGCTAAATAGACCTACCTATCGTAGTCAGTGACTTAAGATCCCTAGGATTTTAATGATTTATAAAAGTTACGTTATTTCATTGTTTCAAGAGCTAAATTTAATTCTTCCTCACCATGATTTAACCTATATATTTGTCCAATGGGTGTCAAGAAATGTTGCAAGGGAGTATAAAGAGCAATAGTTATAAATATGAAATTTAATATATGTTCAATATTCAATTCCACACATTATCCCACCATGAGTAGAGTCAAGTTGCATTTGAATAAGGTTTATATTTCAAAGTGCATGTATTCATATAATTAGTGATATTCATCCAAGAAAAAAATCCATGGAACTTTCTAATGATCATGATGAAGAGGCACAAAGTGATAGTGATGAATGCAACGGTAATAATAATGAATTTACCATGGATGGTACTAGGAGTATCGAGATAAAATGGAAAATGAAACTTCCCTACTAGAAATAAATAATTTCCCCACTGAATTTCAGTGAATCACCTCACAACAACATCCAGGGAGTAGGAGGCTTCACTAAACCTTTTGATAATGACTAAGCCTCCAATTGAAATTATCTCTAAAACTAAAACTTCCCTCTTACCCAAATTCAACATACTTAAGAAAAGGATATGAAAAGAAAAACTTTCATGTGAGGAATTAAAAAAATCCCAATGATGACATCTCTCCCAATACATCTTCATATTAAAAAATGTTGCATCCAAATTTCTGACGTTCCTTTAGACCATCACTTTCTCCCAGAACCCTAAGGAACCTAAGGACACTTATTGCATTATATCTTGGTATGAACCTGCTGGAACAATGAAACAAAAAATCGACGTCATTGAAATTTCATCGCTGACACCTAGATCTAAGAATATATCTTTTTTCATCAATTGTCAACTAAATCTCGTACCTTCATTTTGTTTAACAAATTCGATTTGATAGCATATCAGCCTTTATTTAATTTTAAAAATTCTGTGAATAAAATGTACCTTACAGTGGAGAGATTGACACTCTCATAGAAAGAGCCAAATAATTCGATTATAGAATTAGTCTTCAAAATATTGTTTTTGACACTTCACACTATTAAAATTTTTATCTTCTGATATTTGTGGATTGATCCACTAGTAGAATTGCAAGCTTCTCATTGTTGTAGTAGTGGCACATTGTTAGAGAATAATAGGTTATTAGATTATGTTGATAATCCATAGGCTTCCGAGTTGTTATTTTTCACATTAAAGTTATTCATCCGCATTGATTCATCATAGTTTTTCCCTTCGGGTGAGGGGGACGCAGGGAAAAACTGTAAATTATTATTTTGGACGAATGTTGTTGATGTTTGTACTAGCAATAGTGAGAGCACAAAAGTGGCAACCCTAGTTGGGTAGCTTCTACTTCTAATTATTATCCCTTACAATGAAACTCTGGTTAAATTTTAATATATTATGGATATTCCATTTTCGCAAATTGTGAGAAGAGGTTGGAAAGCTCATCCTATATAAAATTTAACAAATTTGTTTAAAAAATTATTATTTTTTTAAATAGTTATGATTAATGTCTTATGTTAAAATTTATGTTTTCATAAATATTTTTTTAATTATTATTTTTTAAATGTTAATTTAAATTTTTTCTAAATATCTCATACTTCAATTTTTTTAAATATATTTATATTAAATAATATTTTAATAAAATAATTTTAATTAACAATCACTTTTAAATATTAAATGGCCATGATCAACATCGAGAATTGGGTTTGTCATATACCTAAGATTCTCTTCCTCTCGTTCGTGATTATGGGATTCATTCAATTGGTTCAGTTGGTTTTCCAATAGGATTTACAACTTGGTCCCAACCCAATGGTTGATATGCGGCTAGGTAGGGATTTACGTATTCTCTGTCTTTTTTACTAATTGAAAAGTTACCCAACTGAAAAGTGTATGGTTTCCCTCATAAAACACTTCATGATGCACTTATAATCTGGTTTCCTCATAAATTTCTCCAAGATGCACTTTGTAAAACGCTCCATATAATGCTTGAGTCTTAGCCTCCAACCTGGGTAGCTCCATATAAGGTTTATCGACTCACCCCTTCTCAAGGTAACATATTAATTTTTTCCTTATTGAATGATAGTGGGAATTTAGAAGGAATGGAGATATGAGGTGTTTATGAGCAATAAATTAATATTTTTCTTTCTGAATGGCACTCAAAATGTGGAGAACATGGACATATTAGTTATTTCTAAGATTTAGAGGCTTAGATGTCAGGAAGGGATTTGTATATCATCTCTACATAGCCCTGATATTTAACAAAGAAATCTGTGTGTTCCTTGATGCCTGCCAACTAAGAAAATTGGAATATATGAATATGGCCATAAAGTTTAAACCACCCCATTGAATGCAATATTTTCAACCCAGAATACACATCCTTTGTGTGGTGCCTCAATGAAGTGTCACAGGTGCATGGGAGCGCCGTCCCTCTAATTTACTAAGTGGCTCATATTATATCTCGAAGCCCATTTTCCAAGGAATTCCAACAGCATAAGATATTGAAGAATGGAAAGGTGATTTGCTTCTAATATGTTAGGTTGGACACTAGACAAGAAAGGGTTTAGTAGGAAATCAACTATACAGAGTTTATCTCTCAAGCAGAGAGAAGTTTTATTTAAAAACAAAGTCAAGTTTATCTCTCAAGCAGAGAGAAGTTTTATTTAAAAACAAAGTCAAGTTTAGAGCATAGTTTAGTAAGCTAGCCATGGCAGGAGCCAACACAAGCACGAGTAGAGGAAATAATCAACTCACACAATTAATGGGAAGAACTATGACTATTTGGAAATCACAATGAGAGCTCTATTTGCCTCTCAAGATTTATGGGAGCTAGTTGAGGATGGTCTAGAAGAACTAGCAGATAAAAATGCATTTAATGCCTTCACACAGGCAGAGAAGGATTTTCTAAAGAGCAATAGGAAGAAGGACTCAAAATCCCTCTTCTATCTCTATCAAGCATTGTATGAAAGTGTGTTTCTAAGGATTGTATGTAACACCTCCCAATTCATGTGATTTCATTTTAAAAGTTAGATACTTGAACTTTACATCCTAAGGGGAGTGAACCCCAAGGGATGATTATTTTGTGAATGTAATTAAACATTTAGCTGAGGAAATGAATAAATTATTAGCTTAGCGCAAATTGACCAAAAATGAGATGATGAGATCACTTTCTAAATCTTTGAGGATGGATGATTCAAATATTTCCACAATCTTTCAAAAATCCTTGAAAGATAGTAAGTTTTAAAATTATATTTTGAGGAAAAATCTGAATTTCCCCAATGATGAGGAAAGTAGTTGGGAAGAGGTAAAAAGCTAGAAAAGCTGAGGAAAAGCATAAAACAGCTTTAAAGAATCCCTAAGTGGGAAGCCTAGGCAAACAGGAATAAAAGCATCCTGATATTTTGTACGCAGAATTAGAAACAGGCTTTGGGGAGTAAAAGCTTAAATAAGCTGCACTAGAACAGATTGAGGTTGGTCTGTTCTAGGAGAATGATCTCAGCTCAGGGGTGAGTCCTGGGAGACAGAAGGATTCTAAGGTTGGGAGGTTGGTCATTTGCAAGAGCGGTATGTTCCTAATTTTACAGATGTTTTACTTCATATATAATGAATTGGCTACATATAAAACTTCATTTTATACTAGAACGTAAATTCTACATTTAACAGAGTTGGTTACAAGAAATTTATTCTTGCCAAAGCTCTTGTGGCGTAAATTTAATACGTAATGTGTCTCCACGAGTCTATAAACCTTGAGTGATTGGTTTAAGAAATCTGCGAATAATTATCTTTCCACAGAAGAAGAATCAATAACTTAACTTTAATCTGCTTCTGTTTCTTATAGTGATTTTATTATCTGCATATATGTGCATGAAAATCTGAAATCCCTATTGTATGTTGGGAGGCAATAGTGAAAGACTTGCAATTTACCTTGTGCATGAGAGAATGTTAGAATAGATTTATGAATCTAGGGACAGATTACAAGTTCTGTGGTGGGGTCAATTAAACTTTATTGACTTCTAAATTTTAGTCTAGAGGAAACTTTCCTGTAAAAATTGGAGTAACCAGAATTAATGCCATTAGAGTTCTGAAACAAAACAAACTTCAGGAAGATACTACTAGACCATAGAACATAAGCCAGATTTTAAACCTACTTATGCATCAAAGAATCTATGCTGTACAAATACTACAACAAACTATTTATGCACACCTAGAGATATATGGTAATGGTAGTGGGTGAACAGTTAATCTTTTACTAGATGGTGGAATTATGCCAACTCTAGTTAAGAAACTTGTATAAACCTCTGTATATAAATGAGAGTTAAAAAGCTGCTAGGGATTAACTTAATATTTTAATTTATCTGTCCTAGAGTTTCCACAGAAATATGAGGGAAATCCAGATAAGAGTATTTGTAACTATTATGCAGCATAAAACATTTTAGGATCTTATACACTATCACGGTTGTCCAATTAAATTCAAAGAAAACTTTACCATTATTAGATGAACTGCTGTCATATGGTTGCACAGTGTATATATATGCATGTTGAATTAGCATATTAAAAGAAATAAAACTTTGTGACCTCAATTATATAATCATGGAATATTAGTCATAGACAAACAGTAATATATTCCTATAGAATTTAGAGAATAAGTATGTTCTGAGTTGATTAACATTAACCCAAAAGAAAAAAAAAATAAAAGAGATTTCTCTGCATATAATAGTTTCGAACAAAAAGGAAGGAGTCAGGCGAAAAATCCAACCAAAGGAACACGAAGCAAGATGCAAATATTTATACGACTCCGTTCAGAATTAATAATAACTCATCCTGAAACGAGGCAGTACGCATATCAACAGTATAAACGAGTGCCAATTTAGCATAGAAATTCCATGAGTCACTTCTAAGATTCAGTTCGCCATTAGTCGGCTGAGTTCAGAAAATAAAAACGCACAGAGGAATGAAACTGAGCGAGCTTAGTCGCAGCATTCAGCATGGAACTCATAATGGGTAAACGTCCCTACACAACCGCCTGTCCGCGGCTATAATAATAAAAACAATTTTAAATACTGTCTATGGTAACATGAGACAATCCATGCGAAGATCGTTGTAAAAATTTGAGAACCTGTACAATAACGAACGAGGGAAATAAGTCGAAGGAAGTCGCCAGAACACAACGACAAGGATCATAACCTCTTCGGCGATAGCAGACTTTATATACCTGCAACGACACAGAATATTTATATTAGAAAATTTCTAATCCATAATAGAAAGCGCCCACCGAACAAAAAAAAAACGAAGTTTACTGTGGGGTAGCGCGAGAATCGCCAGATCAATACTCCCTGGAACGAACACAGTGATAGGAGGAGAGTTAAATGCAATGGCGCATGACAAAGTATAAGTCAACCCTTACGAACTTGAATTGTGCTTTTAACTGGATGGCTACCTTGTCACGACACGAATGGACCAGACCTTTCGCCTTCATACGAAAGCCCCTATTCTCCATCGTGAGTTCTGAAAGAACACCCAAGTCGCTGAGGTTAATAGAATATTTTATCTGGAAAATAGGAGCAAATGGCAATGGTTTTAAACCGAACCCTATACTCTTTCCGAGTTCTCCATTCAACCAACAGCAAACAAAAATGTGTAAGACAGACAGAGGAAAACCATTGATTAAAAACGATCATACCTAATTCGCTGTAGCAGTACTTTGAATAATTTCAGGGACGCCATCGTGAGGATTCCCCTCCTACACGATTGCCATAGAGTGCAAACAGAACTGAGGAAACAAGCCGAGTAGCATCGTTCACTGAAATTGCTCCATAACAGGACGAAGATTTAATAAACACTATTCACAAAATCAATAGCCAGATGAAAAACAAAACACACTTACCATGATCAAATGAACGAGCGCCTGGTAGAAACCCTCGATGTTGCCATCCTGTGAAAACAAATAGTCCAGAGAGAAACGACGAACGCCAGCAGAGAAAAATGAAGTTCTGGAATGAAAAAGACAGGAACTAATAATGGAGTAGGAAACCCTAACTCCATTAAAATCGAGTCGTCCACGTGTATGGAGATAACCGTAGGAATAAACTCGGATTGGGATTTGCGTCTGAGTAAGTTTAAGGGAGAGTACATCCCCAGATCCCGAGCGGGATCGTAACATTAAAACTCATACATAGCGTGATCTGAACGAAATAATAATCAAACTCAAGGGGAATATTTTAAATTATTTATTCAAACCATTGTACACCAAATCGCATGATGGATATCCAGAGTTCAGATTCTTAGTACTACGCATCAATCAAACTTTATGGAAAAACAAGAAATTGAATGCAGGTATGTCACAGGGTCCCGTTTGATAAATCGATATTGAAACCCTACCCTACAGGTCCTAATTATCAGTCATATACGAATAAATGCAAGCGTATCAAGTTAAGTAAGACGTGGCTTGGACCAACGTCGACCTATGATAAATCATGAAAGGGTCGATCGATGTTCAAAGATCACATGTGAGTTAAAAATAAAATGAGTGGTTCGATTTTATAATGTATAATGTCAAGACCTCGATTTATTCCTATATAACGTCCAATGGCTAAACAAAATGGGAAAACATTTGTATAGAGGTGTTATATGAGAATCATCATATGATTAGTTGCTTCTAGAAATCAGTAAAATGGAATGAAACACAATGATAAATGTATGTAGTTAACATTGTCAATGTGTTAGGAGTTTATTATTTAATGTTATGTCTATCCACCAAAGGAAGGAGATGGAAGTGTAAAAGTAAAGATGAACCAAGTTAAATTTCACCTGGAAAAAAAAAAAAATTTGAGTACGAGAGAGGGAGATGTGACAAATGGTATCAGAGCCCAAGTTATAAAACTGGGCTGGTAACTTTGTGCTCACGATTGATGTGTGCTCACTGTGTGATTTTATTTCTGTAGCAAAAGTTTTGTTGGTTGTTTTGTTTTTTTTTTCTGTTCACTGACCTGTGCTATGTAGTGTACAGTGAGGTGATAGAATGGAAGAAGGTGGTGGAATTTATGTAGATCTGCAGGGTGAGCCAGATCCAAATGCGGCCATGATGTCTATGTTGCGAAATTTGCAACAAGAATTGGCTGAGATAAAAAGCCAGAATGACAGATTGTCATTAGCCAGTGAGGAGCAGGAAAAGCTCATCAGGGAATTAACCTCATGGAACAGCCAAGAAGGCGAAGGTTCCGGGAAGAGGAAAACTGATGAATCTGATGAGGAAGATGCTCTTCGACATCAGAATAAGCAGAAAAAGGAATTACAAGGGGAATTCCGGAAAATCAAACCTCCTTCCTATGATGGGGAAAAGGATTAGGATGCTGAAGCCTGGTTGTTGAATATGATTAAGTATTTCCAGGTTTATGAATATGAAAGAAATCTGAAGGCCAGATTAGCTGTCTACCAGCTACAAGGTAAGGCTACCTTGTGGTGGGAGGAGACCAAAATGGTACATGCCATAGATGAAAAGACAGTTACTTGGGAATATTTCCAGGCTAAATTCAAGAATCGCTACTTGAATGAGCGGTACTATGATGACAAAGAAAAAGAATTTCATGAGCTTAGATTGGGACAACTCACTATTGATGAGTTTGTCACAAAATTTACCAATCTATTAAGATATGTATCTTACATAAGGGAAGAAAAGGCAAAGGTACAGAGATTTCTGAATTGTTTGCCTATGGTATACAAAGAGAAAATTGAGTTTGACAACCCAAAAACAATGGACGAAGCTGTTAGGAAAGCTAGATTGTGTTACCAATAGTTCAAAGGAAAAACTGACCAGGGGAAAGGTTGGGTAAGTAAGAATGAATTCAAATGGAGAAAGCAGAAACTAGCCTATTTGAAGAATTTTGGCAGAGATCATGAGAGGAAAAGGTTTAGTAAACCCAAAGAAGGTCAAACTGCACAGTCTCAAGTGGCATCGAAACCAATAGATGGAGACAGCAAAAAGGAGGGAACAGTTAGAATAAAGGAGCCCTTGAAATGTTGGGGCTGTGGAGAACCCCATCTTTTGAGGGACTACCCCCATCGAAATGTTCATATGCTCATGAGGGATTGGGAAGTGACAACAGTAAATGATGTAGCCAGAAACATACCAACTATCAGTGCAGCCCTGGAAAATTGACAAGCAGAGCATCAAGCAACCATGGTGGAAATGGAGGGTAAGATTTCTGACCTACCTGTTTCTGTTCTGATTGATCCAGGTGCTTCTTTGAGTTACATTAGTCCAAAGATTGTAGAAAAATGTAACTTAAAAACTGAAAAATTTCAACAGTCATGGCTAGTACAGTTGGCCACTGGAACAAAAAGAAAGGTAACACAAAAACTGCCCAGAACAGAAATCAAATTAAATGAGTTCCGAACAGAAGTAAATTTGAACATTTTACCCTTAGGGTCATATGATTTATTGATAGGAATGGACGGGCTGGAAAAGAAGAAAGCTTTGATGAATTGCTGGGATAAGACCTTGCACTGTGTAGATGAGGAAGGGAAACCTTTCATTCTAAAAGGCGAACAAAAACCTATTTCTGTCAGATAGATTTCAGCATTGCAATTAAAAAGAACAGCTAGAAAAGGATGTCAGGTTTATGGAGTGCATGTGGAAGAAATAGAACAGAAAACTGAAGAAGAATTACTGGATGCTGTACCAGTAATAAGGGAATTCAAGGAATTTTTTCCAAAGGAAATCCCTCATCTTCCCCCTAAAAGAGAGATTGACTTCTCAATCGATCTGGTGCCAGGAGCAACACCTGTTTCACGAGCACCATATCGAATGAGTCCTCCTAAACTTATAGAATTGAAAATGCAATTGCAAGAACTGCTAGACAAAGGGTATATCAGACCAAGTGTGTCTCCTTGGGGAGCACCAGTGCTGTTTGTGAAAAAGAAAGATGGGACATTCAGGATGTGCATTGATTATAGGCAACTGAATAAGTTGACCATTAAAAATAGATATCCTTTGCCTAGAATTGATGATCTTTTTGATCAGGTGAGAGGGGCTCCAGTATTATCAAAAATTGACTTAAGAACTGGTTACTACCAGCTCAGAATTAAAGAGGAAGACATCAGCAAAATAGCCTTTAGAACCAGGTATGGCCACTACGAATTTGTAGTTCTACCTTTTGGTTTGGCAAACGCCCCTGCCACATTCATGTGCCTAATGAACGGTGTATTGAACAAATATTTGGACAAATTTGTTCTTGTGTTCATAGATGATATCTTAGTTTACTCAAACAGTGAAGAGGAACACAAAGAACACCTGAGGATAGTGCTGCAAACTCTAAAGGAAAATCAGCTATATGCTAAATTTAGCAAATGTGAGTTCATAAGGACAAGATCCAATACTTGGGCCATATTATTTCTGAACAAGGCCTTGCTGTTGATCCAGAAAAGATAAAGGCGATAAAAGAATGGCCAGTACCCTCTGATGTTTCGGCAGTTAGATCATTCATGGGGATTGCCGGCAATTATCGAATATTCGTGGAGAGATTTTCTGCCATAGCACATCCCATCACATCCTTACAGAGGAAAGGTGTCAAGTTTGAATGGACTGAAAAATGCCAAAACAGTTTCGACAAATTGAAACTGAAACTTACTATAGCCCCTATATTGAAGATTGCAGATCCTTATAAGGAATTCGTGGTATGCACGGATGCATGTGGAGAAGGATTGGGAGGAATTCTTCTGCAGGAAAATTCAGTGATTGCCTATGAATCCAGGAAATTGAAGATACATGAACAAAATTATAGTGCCTATGATTTAGAATTAGCAGTTGTTATTCATGCTTTGAAAATGTGGCGGCATTATCTGCTTGGAAAAATATTTACATTGATGACTGATAATATTAGTCTCAAATATTTCTTTTCTCAAACAGAATTGAATGCCAGACAGGCCAGATGGCTGTCCTTTTTAAGTGAGTTTGACATGGACATAAAACATATAAGAGGGAAAGAAAATAAAGTTGCTGATGCATTGAGCAGAAATGCTTGTCAGCATATCTATAATATTGGGAGTAGTGCTTAGATTGATGTAGAAGAATTAGTGATTAAAGCAGCAAACCAAGACCCAAATTATGAAACACTTCTGGTAAAATTATAGAAAAAGGAGAAAACTGGTTTCACTCAAAACCAAAAAGGGTTGATCTGTTATAAAAACAGATTGTATATTCCAAATGTAGAGACTTTAAAAAGAGAAATTTTGGATGAATACCATAAGCAACCCTATGCAGGACATCCAGGATATCAGAAATTGTTAACAGCCCTGAAAAAGAAGTTGTTTTGGCCAGGAATGAAGAAAGAGGTAGAAGAATATTTAAGTAGATGCATGGAATGTCAACTAGTTAAGGTGGAACACCAGCATCCTGCCGGTCTTCTGAACCCTTTGCCCATTGCAGAATGGAAATGGGTCACTGTTTCCATGGACTTCATTAGAGGATTACCCAAAACCAAATACCAGCATGATTCTGTGATGTTTGTAGTAGACACTTTAACCAAAGATGCTCACTTTATACCAGTGAAATCCACCTTTGGAACAGCTCAAGTAGCGAATGTGTTCCTGAAGGAGATAGTAAGACTCCACGGAGTCCCTAAGGTGATTGTTTCTGATAGGGATGCTAAATTTACAGCATCTTTTTGGAGGAGATTATTTGGAGGAATGGGCACTAAATTGAATTTTAGCACTGCTTACCACCCTCAAACTGATGGTCAAACGGAATGAACAAATCAAATTTTGGAGGACATGCTGAGAATGTATGTGATGGATAGACCCCCAAAGTGGGAAGATTTCTTACATTTAGCTGAATTTGCCTATAATAACAGCTATCAATCCTCCATTAGAATGAGTCTGTTTGAGGCACTGTATGGAAGGAAGTGTCTTACCCCTTTAAGCTGGAGTCAGCCAGAAGACAAACTGATGTTGGGACCCAATGCTTTACAAGAAATGGAAGGAATAGTCAAACAGATACAAAAGAACATCAAGACAGCACAAGATCACCAGAAGAGTTATGCAGATCATAAAAGAGGGCATAGAGAATTTAAAGTTGGGGAGCATGTATATCTGCGTATTAAACCCAAAAAGAGCACCCTTTATGCTGGGAGTAGTGCAAAATTGTCCAATAGATACCGTGGTCCCTTTGAAATATTGGAAAGGGTGGGACCAGTGGCTTACAAGCTGGCCTTACCACCCCATGTTAGAGTTCATGATGTATTTCATGTTTCATTGTTAAAAAGATATGTGCATGATGCTTCTCACATAGTTGATTGGAATGTTGTACAGGTGGAACCAGAAGGGGAGTTTCTGCCAGAACCGCTTCAAATATTGGAGCGGGAAGAAATTGAATTGAGAAGCAGAAAGGTAGCGAGAGTAAAGGTGTAGTGGAATCACTTTACTGCTGAAGAAGCTACTTGGGAACGAGAGACTGAAATGATGGAAAAATATCCATTTTTATTTGCAAAATAAACTCTAGTAGTTGAATAACAACACCGAGGACGGTGTTTATTTTCAGAGGGGGAATATGTAACACCCCCCAATTCATGTGATTTCATTTTAAAGTTAGATACTTGAACTTTACATCCTAAGGGGAGTGGACCCCAAGGGATGATTATTTTGTGAATGTAATTAAACATTTGGCTGAGGAAATGAATAAATTATTGTGGTGCAAATTGACCAAAAATGAGATGATGAGATCACTTGATAAATATTTGAGGATGGATGATGCAAATATTTCCCCACAATCTTTCAAAAATCCTTGAAAGATAGTAAGTTTTAAAATTAGATTTTAAGGAAAAATCTGAATTTCCCCAATGATGAGGAAAGTAGTTGGGAAGAGGTAAAAAGCTGGAAAAGCTGAGGAAAAGCATAAAACAACTTTAAAGAATCCCTAAGTGGGAAGCCTAGGCAAACAGGAATAAAAGCATCCTGATATTCTGGACGCAGAATTTGAAACAAGCTTTGGGGAGTAACAGCTTAAATAAGCTGCACTAAAACATATTGAGGTTGGTCTGTTCTAGGAGAATGATCTCAGCTCGGGGGTGAGTCCTGGGAGATAGAAGGATTCTAAGGTTGGGAGGTTTGTCATTTGCAAGAGCGGTATGTTCCTAATTTTACAGATGCTTTACTTCATATAGAATGAATTGGCTACATATAAAACTTCATTTTATACTAGAACATAAATTCTACATTTAA
This sequence comes from Pinus albicaulis, assembly GCA_034641835.2. NCBI lineage: Eukaryota > Viridiplantae > Streptophyta > Pinopsida > Pinales > Pinaceae > Pinus > Pinus albicaulis. The sequence continues at coordinate 407,366,361 of CM076581.1, read as the reverse complement.
CAGAGTTGGTTACAAGTGCGTTATCCTTGCCACTGCGGCACGGCCTCTGCATTGTCCCTACGAAGTAGAATTCCCGCCGAGTCTCTAAACAGTCGGTCTTGGTTTAAATCTGGATGAATATCTTTCCACGAAGAAGAAATAATAACTTAACTTTAATGCAGCACGTTCTTATAGTGATTTTATTATCTGCATATATGTGCATGAAAATCTGAAATCCCTATTGTATGTTGGGAAGCAGTAGTGAAAGACTTGCAATTTAGAATAGATTTATGAATCTGGGGACAGATTACAAGTTCTGTGGTGGGGTCAATTAAACTTTATTGACTTCTAAATTTTAGTCTAGAGGAAACTTTCCTGTAAAACTTGGAGTAACCAGAATTAATGCCATTAGAGTTCTGAAACAAAACAAACTTCAGGAAGATACTACTAGACCATAGAACATAAGCCATATTTTAAACCTGCTTATGCATCAAAGAATCTATTCTGTACAAATACTACAAAAAACTATTTATGCACACCTAGAGATATATGGTAATGGTAGTGGGTGAACAGTTAATCTTTTACTAGATGGTGGAATTATGCCAACTCTAGTTAAGAAACCTGTATAAACCTCTATATATAAATGAGAGTTAAAAAGCTGCCAGGGATTAACTTAATATTTTAATTTATCTGTCGTAGAGTTTCCACAGAAATATGAGGGAAATCCAGATAAGAGTATTCGTAACTATTATGCAGCATAAAACATTTTAGGATCTTATACACTGTCACGGTTGTCCAATTAAATTCAAAGAAAAATTTACCATTATTCGATGAACTGCTGTCATATGGTTGCACAGTGTATATCTATGCATGTTGAATTAGCATATTAAAAGAAATAAAACTTCGTGACCTCAATTAGATCATCATGGAATATTAGTCATAGACAAACAGTAATATATTCCTTTAGCATTTAGAGAATAAGTATGTTCTGAGTTGATTAACATTAACTCAAAAGAGAAAAAATAAATAAAAGAGATTTCTCTGCATATAATAGTTTCGAACAAAAAGGAAGGAGTCAGACGAAAAACCTAACCAAAGGAACACGAAGCAAGATGCAAATATTTATATGACTCCGTCTAGAATTAATAATAACTCATCCTAAAACGAGGCAGTACGCATATCAACAGTAGAAACGAGTGCCAATTTAGCATAGAAATTCCATGAGTCACTTCTGAGATTCAGTTCGCCATTAGTCGGCTGAGTTCAGAAAAATAAAAACGCACAGAGACATGAAATTGAGCGAGCTTAGTCACAACGTTCAGCGTGGAACTCATAATGGGTAAACGTCCCTACACAACCGCCTGTCCGCGGCTATAATAATAAAAACAATTTTAAATACTGTCTATGGTAACATGAGACAATCCATGCGAAGATCGTTGTAAAAATTTGAGAACCCGTACAATAACGAACGAGGGAAATAAGTCGAAGGAAGTCGCCAGAACACAACGACAAGGATCATAACCTCTTCGGCCATAGCAGACTTTATATACTTGCAACGACAAAGAATATTTATATTAGAAAATTTCTAATCCATAATAGAAAGCGCCCACCAAACAAAAAAAAAAAAAAAAAAAAAACGAAGTATACTTTATACCTGGGGTAGCGCAAGAATCGCCAGATCAATACTCCCTGGAACGAACATAGCGAGAGGAGGAGAGTTAAATTCAATGGCACATGACAAAGTATAAGTCAACCCTTACGAACTTGAATTGTGCTTTTAACTGGATGGCTACCTTGTCACGACACGAATGGACCAGGCCTTTCGCCTTCATACGAAAGCCCCTATTCTCCATCGTGAGTTCTGAAAGAACACCCAAGTCGTTGAGGTTAATAGATTATTTTATCTAGAAAATAGGAGCAAATGGCAATGGTATTAAACCGAACCCTATACTCTTTCTGAGTTCTCCATTCAACGCACAACAAACGAAAATGTGTAAGACGGAGAGAGGAAAACCATTAATTAAAAACGATCATACCTAATTCGCTGTAGTAGTACTGTGAATAATTTCAGGGACGCCATCGTGAGGATTCCCCTCCTACACGATTGCCATAGAGTGCAAACAGAACTGAGGAAACAAGCCGAGTAACATGGTTCACTGAAATTGCTCCATAACAGAACGAAGATTTAATAAACACTATTCACAAAATCAATAGCCGGATGAAAAACAAAACACACTTACCATGATCAAATGAACGAGCGCCTGGTAGAAACCCTCGATGTTGCCATCCTGTGAAAACAAATAGTCCAGAGAGAAACGACGAACGCCACCAGAGCAAAATGAAGTTCTGGAACGAGAAAGACAGGAACTAATAATGGAGTAGGAAACCCTAACTCCATTAAAATCGAGCCGTCCATGTGTATGGAGATAACCGTAGGAATAAACTCGGATTGGGATTTGCGTCTGAGTATGTTTAAGGGAGAGTACATCCCCAGATCCCGAGCGGGATCGTAACATTAAAACTCATACATAGCGTGATCTGAACGAAATAATAATCAAACTCAAGGGGAATATTTTAAATTATTTATTCAAACCATTGTACACCAAATCACATGATGGATATCCAGAGTTCAGATTCGTAGTACTACGCATCAATCAAACTTTATGGAAAAACAAGAAATTGAATGGAGGTATGTCACAGCGTCCCGTTTGATAAATCGATATTCAAACCCTACCCTACGGGTCCGAATTATCAGTCATATACGAATAAATGCAAGCGTATCAAGTTAAGTAAGACGTGGCTTGGACCAACGTCGACCTATGATAAATCATGAAAGGGTCGATCGATGTTCAAAGATCACATGTGAGTTAAAAATAAAATGAGTGGTTCGATTTTATAATGTATAAAGTCAAGACCTCGATTTATTCCTATATAACGTCCAATGGCTAAAAAAAAATGGGAAAACATTTGTATAGAGGTGTTATATGAGAATCATCATATGATTAGTTGCTTCTAGAAATCAGTAAAATGGAATGAAACACAATGATAAATGTATGTAGTTAACATTGTCAATGTGTTAGGAGTTTATTATTTAATGTTATGTCTATCCACCAAAGGAAGGAGATGGAAGTGTAAAATTAAAGATGAACCAAGTTAAATTTCACCTGGAAAAAAAAAAAAAATTGAGTATGAGAGAGGGAGATGTGACAAATGGTATCAAAGCCCAAGTTATAAAACTGGGCTGGTAACTTTGTGCTCACGATTGCTGTGTGTTCACTGTGTGATTTTATTTCTGTAGCAAAAGTTTTGTTGGTTGTTTTGTTTTTTTTTTCTGTTCACTGACCTGTGCTATGTAGTGTACAGTGAGGTGATAGAATGGAAGAAGTTGGTGGAATTTATGTAGATCTGTAGGGTGAGCCAGATCCAAATGCGACCATGATGGCTATGTTGCGAAATTTGCAACAAGAATTGGCTGAGATAAAAAGCCAGAATGACAGATTGTCATTAACCAGTGAGGAGCAGGAAAATCTCATCAGGGAATTAACCTCACGGAACAGCCAAGAAGGCGAAGGTTCCGGGAAGAGGAAAACTAATGAATCTGATGAGGAAGATGCTCTTCGACATCAGAATAAGCAGAAAAAGGAATTACAAGGGGAATTCCGGAAAATCAAACCTCCTTCATATGATGGGGAAAAGGAGGAGGATGTTGAAGCCTGGTTGCTAAATATGATTAAGTATTTCCAGGTTTATGAATATGAAAGCAATCTGAAGGCCAGATTAGCTGTCTACCAGCTACAAGGTAAGGCTACCTTGTGGTGGGAGGAGACCAAAATGGTACATGCCATAGATGAAAAGATAGTTACTTGGGAAGATTTCCAGGCTAAATTCAAGAATCACTACTTGAATGAGAGGTACTATGATGACAAAGCAAAAGAATTTCATGAGCTTAGATTGGGACAGCTCACTATTGATGAGTTTGTCGCAAAATTTACCAATCTATTAAGATATGTACCTTACATAAGGGAAGAAAAGGCAAAGGTACAGAGATTTCTGAATTGTTTTCCTATGGTATACAAAGAGAAAATTGAGTTTGACAACCCAAAAACAATGGACGAAGCTGTTAGAAAGGCTAGATTGTGTTACCAACAGTTCAAAGGAAAAACTGATCAAGGAAAAAGTTGGGTAAGTAAGAATGAATTCAAAGGGAGAAAACCGAAACTAGCTTATTTGAAGAATTTTGGCAGAGATCATCAGCAGAAAAGATTTGGAAAACCCAAGGAAAGTCAAACTGCACAGTCTCAAGTGGCATCAATACCAATAGAGGGAGACAGTAAAAAGGAGGGAACAGTCAGAATGAAGGAGCCCTTGAAATGTTGGGGCTGTGGACAACCCCATCTTTTGAGGGACTGCCCCCATAGAAATGTTCATATGCTCATGAGGGATCGGGAAGCGACAACAGTAAATGATATAGCCAGAAACATACCAACTATCAGTGCAGCCCCGGAAAATCGGCAAGCAGAGCATCAAGCAACCATGGTGGAAATGGAGGGTAAGATCTCTGACCTACCTGTTTCTGTTTTGATTGATCCAGGTGCTTCTTTGAGTTACATTAGCCCAAAGATTGTAGAAAAATGTAACTTAAAAACTGAAAAATTTCAATAGTCATGGCTGGTACAGCTGGCCACTGGAACAAAAAGAAAGGTAACACATAACTTCGCAGAACAGAAATCAAATTAAATGAGTTCGGAATAGAAGTAAATTTGAACATTTTACCCTTAGGGTCATATGATTTATTGATAGGAATGGATTGGCTGGAAAAGAAGAAAGATTTGATGAATTTCTGGGATAAGACCTTGCACTGTGTAGATGAGGAAGGGAAACCTTTCATTCTAAAAGGGAAACAAAAACCTATTTCTGTCAGACAAATTTCAGCATTGCAATTAAAAAGAACAGCTAGAAAAGGATATCAGGTTTATGCAGTGCATGTGGAAGAAACAGAACAGAAAACTGAAGAAGAATTACTGGATGCTGTACCAGTAATAAGAGAATTCAAGGAAGTTTTTCCAAAGTATATCCCTCATCTTCCCCCCAAAAGAGAGATTGATTTCTCAATCGATCTGGTGCCAGGAGCAACACCTGTGTCACGAGCACCGTATCGAATGAGTCCTCCCGAACTTATGGAATTAAAAATGCAATTGCAAGAACTTCTAGATAAAGGGTATATCAGACCAAGTGTGTCTCCTTGGGGAGCACCAGTGTTGTTCGTGAAAAAGAAAGACGGAACTTTCAGGATGTGCATTGATTATAGGCAACTGAATAAGTTGACCATTAAAAATAGATATCCTTTCCCTAGAATTGATGATCTTTTTTATCAGGTGAGAGGAGCTTCAGTATTCTCAAAAATTGACTTAAGAACTGGTTACCACCAGCTCAGAATTAAAGAGGAAGACATCAGCAAAACAACCTTTAGAACCAGGTATGGCCACTACGAATTTGTAGTTCTACCTTTTGGTTTGACAAACGCCCCTGCCACATTCATGTGCCTAATGAGCAGTGTATTGAACAAATATTTGGACAAATTTGTTCTTGTGTTCATAGATGATATCTTAGTTTACTCAAACAGTGAAGAGGAACACAAAGAACACCTGAGGATATTGCTGCAAACTCTAAAGGAAAATCAGCTATACGCTAAATTTAGCAAATGTGAGTTCTATAAGGACAAGATCCAATACTTGGGCCATATTATTTCTGAACAAGGCCTTGCTGTTGATCTGGAAAAGATAAAGGCGATAAAAGAATGGCCAGTACCCTCTGATGTTTCGGCAGTTAGATCATTCACGGGGATTGCCGGCTATTATCGCAGATTCGTGGAGAGATTTTCTGCCATAGCACATCCCATCACATCCTTACAAAGGAAAGGTGTCAAGTTTGAATGGACTGAAAAATGCCAAAACAGTTTCGACAAATTGAAACTGAAACTTACTACAGCCCCTATATTGAAGATTGCAGATCCTGATAAGGAATTCGTGGTATGCATGGATGCATGTGGAGAAGGATTGGGAGGAGTTCTTCTGCAGGAAAATTCAGTGATTGCCTATGAATCCAGGAAATTGAAGATACATGAACAGAATTATAGTGCCTACGATTTAGAATTAGCAGCTGTTATTCATGCTTTGAAAATGTGGCGGCATTATCTGCTTGGAAAAAGATTTACATTGATGAATGATCATATTAGTCTCAAATATTTCTTTTCTCAAACAAAATTGAATGCCAGACAGGCCAGATGGCTGTCCTTTTTAAGTGAGTTTGACATGGACATAAAACATATAAGAGGGAAAGAAAATAAAGTTGCTGATGCATTGAGCATAAATTCTTGTCAGCATATCAATAATATTGGGAGTAGTGCTCAGATTGATGTAGAATAATTAATGATTAAAGCAGCAAACCAAGACCCAGATTATGAAACACTTCTGGTAAAATTACAGAAAAAGGAGAAAACTGGTTTCACTCAAAACCAAAAAGGGCTGATCTGTTATAAAAACAGATTGTATATTCCAAATGTAGAGTCTTTAAAAAGAGAAATTTTGGATGAATACCATAAGCAACCCTATGCAGGACATCCAAGATATCAGAAATTGTTAACAGCCCTGAAAAAGAAGCTGTTTTGGCCAGGAATGAAGAAAGAGGTAGCAGAATATTTAAGTAGATGCATGGAATGTCAACTAGTTAAGGTGGAACACCAGCATCCTGCCGGTCTTCTGAACCCTTTGCCCATTGCAGAATGGAAATGGGACACTGTTTCCATGGACTTCATTACAGGATTACCCAAAACCAAATACCAGCATGATTCTTTAATGGTTGTAGTAGACACTTTAACCAAAGCTGCTCACTTTATACCAGTGAAATCCACCTTTGGAGCAACTCAAGTAGCGAATGTGTTCCTGAAGGAGATAGTAAGACTCCATGGAGTCCCTAAGGTGATTGTTTCTGATAGGGATGCTAAATTTTTAGCAGCTTTTTGGAGGGGATTATTCGGAGGAATGGGCACTAAATTGAATTTTAGCACTGCTTACCACCCTCAGACTGATGGTCAAACGGAACGAACAAATCAAATTTTGGAGGACATGCTGAGAATGTATGTGATGGATAGACCCTCAAAGTGGGAAGATTTCTTACATTTAGCTGAATTTGCCTATAATAATAGCTATCAATCCTCCATTAAAATGAGTCCGTTTGAGGCACTGTATGGAAGGAAGTGTCGTACCCCTTTAAGCTGGAGTCAGCCAGAAGACAAACTGATGTTGGGACCCGATGCTTTACAAGAAATGGAAGGAATTGTCAAACAGATACAAAAGAACATCAAGACAGCACAAGATCGCCAGAAGAGTTATGCAGATAAGAAAAGAGTGCATAGAGAATTTAAAGTTGGGGAGCATGTATATTTGCGTATTAAACCCAAAAAGAGCACCATTTATGCTGGGAGTTGTGCAAAATTGTCCCCTCGATATTGTGGTCCCTTTGAAATATTAGAAAGGGCGGGACCAGTGGCTTACAAGCTGGCCTTACCACCCCATGTTAGAGTTCATGATGTATTTCATGTTTCATTGTTAAAAAGCTATGTACATGATGCTTCTCACACAGTTGATTGGAATGTTGTACAGCTGGAACCAGAAGGGGAGTTTCTGCCAGAACCGCTTCAAATATTGGAGCAGGAAGAAATTGAACTGAGAAGCAGAACGGTAGCCAGAGTAAAGGTGCAGTGGAATCACTTTACTGCTGAAGCAGCTACCTGGGAACGAGAGACTGAAATGATGGAAAAATATCCATTTTTATTTGCAAAATAAACTCTAGTAGTTGAATAATAACACCGAGGACGGTGTTTATTTTCAGAGGGGGAATATGTAACACCCCCAATTCATGTGATTTCATTTTAAAGTTAGATACTTGAACTATATATCCTAAGGGGAGTGGACCCCAAAGGATGATTATTTTGTGAATGTAATTAAACATTTATCTGAGGAAAATGAATAAATTATTGTGGTACAAATTGACTAAAAATGAGATGATGAGATCACTTGCTAAATCTTTGAGGATGGATGATGCAAATAATTCCCCACAATCTTTCAAAAATCCTTGAAAGATAGTAAGTTTTAAAATTAGATTTTGAGGAAAAATCTGAATTTCCCCAATGATGAGGAAAGTAGTTGGGAAGAGGTAAAAAGCTGGAAAAGCTAAGGAAAAGCATAAAACAGCTTTAAAGAATCCCAAAGTGGGAAGCCTAGGCAAACAGGAATAAAAGCATGCTGATATTCTGGACGCAGAATTAGAAACAGGCTTTGGGGAGTAAAAGCTTAAATAAGCTGCACTAGAACAGATTGAGGTTGGTCTATTCTAGGAGAATGATCTCAGCTCGGGGGTGAGTCCTGGGAGACAGAAGGATTCTAAGGTTGGGAGGTTGGTCATTTGCAAGAGCGGTATGTTCCTAATTTTATAGATGTTTTACTTCATATAGAATGAATTGGCTACATATAAAACTTCATTTTATACTAGAACATAAATTCTACATTTAACAGAGTTGGTTACAAGAAATTTATCCTTGCCACTCTGTATGGTTGTAGAATTTAATCTGTGAAGTAGAATTCCACAGTGTCTCTAAACCAGTGATTGGTTTAAATCTGCGGATAATTTTCTTTCCACAGAAGAAGAATCAATAACTTAACTTTAATCTGCTTATGTTTCTTATAGTGATTTTATTATCTACATATATGTGCATGAAAATCTGAAATCCCTATTGTATGTTGGGAAGAAGTAGTGAAAGACTTGCAATTTACCTTGTGCATGAGAGGATGTTAGAATAGATTTATGAATCTGGGGACAGATTACAAGTTCTGTGGTGGGGTCAATTAAACTTTATTGACTTCTAAATTTTAGTCTAGAGGAAACTTTCCTGTAAAACTTGGAGTAACCAGAATTAATGCCATTAGAGTTCTGAAACAAAACAAACTTCAGGAAGATACTACTAGACCATGGAACATAAGCCAGATTTTAAACCTGCTTATGCATCAAAGAATCTATGCTGTACAAATACTACAACAAACTATTTATGCACACCTAGAGATATATGGTAATGGTAGTGGGTGAACAGTTAATCTTTTACTAGATGGTGGAATTATGCCAACTCTAGTTAAGAAACTTGTATAAACCTCTGTATATAAATGAGAGTTAAAAAGCTGCCAGGGATTAACTTAATATTTTAATTTATCTGTCCTAGAGTTTCCACAGAAATATGAGGGAAATCCAGATAAGAGTATTTGTAACTATTATGCAGCATAAAACGTCTTAGGATCTTATACACTGTCACGGTTGTCCAATTAAATTCAAAGAAAAATTTACCATTATTCGATGAACTGCTGTCATATGGTTGCATAGTGTATATCTATGCATGTTGAATTAGCATATTAAAAGAAATAAAACTTCATGACCTCAATTAGATCATCATGGAATATTAGTCATAGACAAACAGTAATATATTCCTTTAGCATTTAGAGGATAAGTATGTTCTGATTTGATTAACATTAACTCAAAAGAGAAAAAAACATAAAAGAGATTTCTCTGCATATAATAGTTTCGAACAAAAAGGAAGCAGTCAGACGAAAAACCTAACCAAAGGAACACGAAGCAAGATGAAAATATTTATACGACTCCGTTCAGAATTAATAATAACTCATCTTGAAACGAGGCAGTACGCATATCAATAGTAGAAACGAGCGCCAATTTAGCATAGAAATTCCATGAGTCACTTCTGAGATTCAGTTCGCCATTAGTCGGCTGAGTTCAGAAAAATAAAAATGCACAGAGGAATGAAACTGAGCGAGCTTAGTCGCAGTGTTCAGCGTGGAACTCATAATGGGTAAATGTCCCTACACAACCGCCTGTCCGCGGCTATAATAATAAAAACAATTTTAAATACTGTCTATGGTAACATGAGAAAATCCTTGCGAAGATCGTTGTAAAAATTTGAGAACCTGTACAATAACGAACGAGGGAAATAAGTCGAAGGAAGTCACCAGAACACAATGACAAGGATCATAACCTCTTCAGCCATATCAGAATTTATATACCTACAACGACAGAGAATATTTATATCAGAAAATTTCTAATCCATAATAGAAAGCGCCCACCGAACAAAAAAAAAAAAAAAAAAAAAGAACGAAGTATACTGTATACCTGGGGTAGCGCGAGAATCGCCAGATCAATACTCCCTGGAATGAACACAGCGAGAGGAGGAGAGTTAAATGCAATGGCGCATGACAAAGTATAAGTCAACCCTTACGAACTTGAATTGTGATTTTAACTGGATGGCTACCTTGTCACGACACGAATGGACCAGGCCTTTCGCCTTCATACGAAAGCCCCTATTCTCCATCGTGAGTTCTGAAAGAACACCCAAGTCGCTGAGGTTAACAGAATATTTTATCTGGAAAATAGGAGCAAATGGCAATGGTATTGAACCGAACCCTATACTCTTTCCGAGTTCTCCATTCAACCCACAGCAAACGAAAATGTGTAAGACGGAGAGAGGAAAACCATTGATTAAAAACGATCATACCTAATTCGCTGTAGCAGTACTGTGAATAATTTCAGGGACGCCATCGTGAGGATTCCCCTCCTACACGATTGCCATAGAGTGCAAACAGAACTGAGGAAACAAGACGAGTAGCATGGTTCACTGAAATTGCTCCATAACAGAACGAAGATTTAATAAACACTATTCACAAAATCAATAGCCGGATGAAAAACAAAACACACTTACCATGATCAAATGAATGAGCGCCTGGTAGAAACCCTCGACATTGCCATCCTGTGAAAACAAATAGTCCAGAGAGAAAAGACGAATGCCACCAGAGAAAAATGAAGTTTTGGAACGAAAAAGACAGGAACTAATAATGGAGTAGGAAACCCTAACTCCATTAAAATCGAGCCGTCCACGTGTATGGAGATAACTGTAGGAATAAACTCGGATTGGGATTTGCATCTGAGTAAGTTTAAGGGAGAGTACATCCCCATATCCCGAGTGGGATCGTAACATTAAAACTCATACATAGTGTGATCTGAACGAAATAATAATCAAACTCAAGGGGAATATTTTAAGTTATTTATTCAAACCATTGTACACCAAATCGCATGATGGATATCCAGAGTTCAGATTCGTAGTACTACGCATCAATCAAACTTTATGGAAAAACAAGAAATTGAATGCAGGTATGTCACAGCGTCCCGTTTGATCAATCGATATTCAAACCATACCCTACGGGTCCGAATTATCAGTCATATACGAATAAATGCAAGCGTATCAAGTTAAGTAAGACGTGGCTTGGACCAACGTCGACCTATGATAAATCATGAAAGGGTCGATCGATGTTTATCGATCACATGTGAGTTAAAAATAAAATGAGTGGTTCGATTTTATAATGTATAAAGTCAAGACCTCGATTTATTCCTATATAACGTCCAATGGCTAAACAAAATGGGAAAACATTTGTATAGAGGTGTTATATGAGAATCATCATATGATTAGTTACTTCTATAAATAAGTAAAATGGAATGAAACACAATGATAAATGTATGTAGTTAACATTTTCAATGTGTCAGGAGTTATTATTTAATGTTATGTCTATCCACCAAAGGAAGGAGATGGAAGTGTAAAAGTAAAGATGAACCAAGTTAAATTTCACCTGGAAAAAAAAAAAAAAAAAATGAGTACGAGAGAGGGAGATGTGACATTGTAGTAGCCAAGAAGTCCAAGGATGCGTGGGATACCCTCCAGACAACCTACCAAGGTATGGAGTAGGTAAAGACAAAAAAGCTTCAATTAATGAGAAGGGATTTTGAAGTCATTTTCATGAAAGATACTGACACACTAGAATCATTCTTTACTCTACTGATTGGGTTGGTCATCCAAATAAGATATGATGGAGAGATAGTATAAGAAAGAAGAATAGTGGAGAAATTATTGAGGAGCTTACACTCAAGGTTTGATGTGATAGTCACAACCGTTGAAGATACAAAGGATCTCTCAAAATTTACAGTTGATGAGCTTCATGCATCACTGATGACACATGAACAAAGATTGGGTAGAACAACAAACTCATCTTTGGAGCATTCCTTGAAGACCCAAATGTCCTTTGGAAGAGGAAGAGGTCAAGGTAGAGGAAACTACAGAGGAAAAGGAAGAGGAAGAAGCCAAAAGAGAGGAGGAAGAAACAACCCTGCAAATACTCATGGAAGGGGCAACAACCAAAATTAGAACCAAGGCCAAGGTAGTAGCCAACAAGGAGGACAACATCAAGCACATGGACAAAGGTATGATAAATTCCAAGTCCAATGTCATTATTGTAAGAAGTATGGTCATTATGCCTATGAATATAGGAAGAAACAAAGTGACATGGGTAATAGACCCAGTGCTAATTTTACTAAAGAAAATATCAATCAAGAGAAGTTGTTTTTAGCATGTAATATGGCTGAAGAAATGAATGAAGATATATGGTTTCTAGATTTAGGATGTAGCAATCATATGACTGGAAACATTTCCATGTTTTCCCTGTTAGATGAAAATGTAAAGTCTCAAGTAACATTGGGGACAGAAAGTAAGGTCTCTACCATGGGAAAAGGCAGAGTAAGTGTTTTCACAAAGAAAGGAGAAGGAAGATCCATATCAGATGTATACTGTGTGCCTGGTATGAAGTTAACCTCTTGGGCATTGGATAGCTCATTCAAAAGGGGTACAATTTTTTCTTTGAAGATGATGTATGCACCATCATGGATAAACCACCAAGAAAGCAATGCATTACACAAGTAAAGATGACAAGGAACAAAATTTTCCCTCTCAAGATGAGAACAAATTTGAAGAAAGGAGATGAAATGGCAGCAGAGACACAAGAGACATTCCAAAGAAAAGCAAAAGATGAAAATTGGTTATGGCATTTGAGATTTGGACATCTCAACTTTGGAGGTCAAATTTTGTTGCATAGGAAAGGAATGGTAAAGGGATTACTATTGATTGAGAAACTGGGTAGCCTATGTGAAGGCTGCATCTTGGGAAAACAACACAGAGAAATCTTTCGATCAAGAAAGAGCCTAAGGGCAAAGGCACCCTTATAAATTTTCCATTTATATTTGTGTGGACCAATGCAAACACCATCAATAGCAAGCATCCACTATATGCTGACTTTCATTGATGATTACACAAGAAAAACTTGGGTTTATTTCTTGAATATTTTTTTTTCTAAATTTAGACTAATTCTATTAATGACACAAAAAATTACATGGAGGCACTGGCCGGAACACTACCTGTTTTCCAAACATATAGAAAATTAGCCACCCACGTAGGGGAAATCAGCTCTTCAGCAGTTTCATATAAAAAAATTAACAAAATTATCAACAATTCATTATACTGAGGGGTAATCCAAACATTGGGAAAACAAAAACTCAAAAAACTGCAAATCCTGAGCATGTTAAGAAACATGAGGAGAGGGAGGAGATTCTTCAACAACTGGGCACCTGTAGGCTTCCATATCTTCCTCCACCGTCTGATGATCATCATTGGTCTCAAAGCTTCCATGTTTTTCAGCCGCAACATCCTTGCCTTCGCTGCAAGGAGCCATCCACTTCATGCTGGCACACAGAGATTTTCCCTGGTTCATCTAATTAAAGAGGGGAAGAACAGCAGAGCTAGAGGGCTCTTCTTTGAATTCCACAGTGATAATGGTTGTGATGCAGGGGTATTTCAAGGAGCTTTGAAAGTAGAAATGGGCAGTTTTCACCGGAGTCAGGGGATTAGTAGAGGTCGCACAGGTATCGGGGGAGAAAGCAAAGCCCCTGTCAGAAAAAGGAGAGCCATGATGCCCACGACCATGACAAATTCAGGCTGCAGGATAATTCCCAATGAAGTATTCAGATGATGGAGAGGAGGAGTTGGATGGAGATGAGCAAACTTGATGCCTGCCTCTGCCCCGAAAACTTCCTCTCCTAACTATCTTGCAAATTAACTATCTTGCTTGTGACAATTCACATCAAGAGGTATACTTTGATAGGGGGGAATGGTTTACAATGTAATCAAGAAAGCTAGCAAGATACACATCGAAGGATGGGTTGTAAATACTTGATGAATTGAATATTATTTTAACCTTACCTATAGGCAAGAATGGTTCGAAGAAGATCTCTGTTCGATTATGGTGTGAGTGTTTTCCTAATACATGTACAATTGTAAGGTGAAGGAGAACTACATAAAGAGCAAGATTGATATTATTGTCCTATAAGGAACTCAACATCATAAGCATACACACTTCTAAATCCTTTGGAAATATTATAGTTATGTGGAAGTTCTTATTTTATTATTATAGTTTTAGAAATATTTATGTTGAAATGAATAAACTAATTAAAAAACATAGTTTGTTAAATTAATTAAGAGCAATATTTGATGTCTATGAGTCAAGATACTCATCCTCCAATGATTGTAAGTTAGATTTCCATGATCATGTTATTAGTGCAAGACATTCTTTGGAAGCTTACATAGTTTCAAATAGAGTCATTTTAGACTCTCACTTTTAGGAATGTATTCATGCTCATGTTATTAGTGCAAGACATTCTTTGGAAGCTTACATTGTCTCAAATAGAGCCACCTTAGATTGTCACTTTTAGGAATGTATTCATAACGTTCTCAATGTGCTCTTCCAAAAATATCTTCCTTCAAGACATTCTATACTTTTTCTTCGACACATATCCAACCCTTACTCAACGTAAGCTTGGAGGGAAAAAAAAGAAGACTAAAAAGTCAATCTTTACCATCAGAGTAATATTATCCACAAATTAATTCCAAACAAAACTTTTATTATAGAAATTACATGAATAATAGATTACAAAGAAAATGATCTAAAAATATATCAATGCAAATATTTGTTAGCTTGATATTAACTGTTACAAACTTATCGCTTTTAAGTAGACAAATTTACTAGGTTTCCAATGGTATATATAAACAATTGTTGTCCATTTAAAAATACATAGGAAGGAAGAACAATTTTGATTCTCTAGTAAGATCTAAAGAGAAAGTCTTTCTCTTCTCATTCTTTCATATATATATATAATACTAAGTATTTTTAAAATTAGTTTTATATATAGAAAAATTGATTTAAAAATATCACATAAATTTTAAATAAATTTAAATTTTTACTATTATTATCATTCGTTTATGGTTTATTAATTTATTATTATATTTTAGATATATATATTCCACTCAATGATAGTGCCAACCTTTCCACCATGCATATTAAATATTAAATATATTCCAATCAACAAGTGTCACCCAATCAGTGTTATGGACATCCACACCGAGAGGAAAAACGCAAATAAAAAAAATCAGTTGTACTGAAAATATAAAAATAGAAAGTTATGGACTAGGATTGAACTGTATATTGACAAGTTTTAAAAAGCTCAGTTTTAAAAAATATCATAAATTATAAAATATTAATACTGAGTTAAAATATGGGGTAATTAACAAATTAGTTTAATGGATAGTGATTAAAAGATTGCTTAGACCTAAATTTGAAAACAACGGTCCAAAAAAACAAGCATGGCGAGCATGGTTTAATGGATGGCAATTAAAAGATAAAAAAACAAGCCTGACGAGCATGGTTTAATGGATAGTGATTACAAGATTCGTAAAACCTAAATTTGAACCCAACGGTCCCAAAAAAAAAGCATAAATCTCACTAATGTCGTGGTCATTATATACTCGACCGCCTGATGAATGAAGAATGAGAGGGATAACTAATTGTAATGAATGAAGAATGAGAGGACGAAATTCACGAACGAAGAGAAGGTGCGTGATGAATTAGGAAGGCGAGGGATCTGATTCCAAAGAATGAAGAATTAGAAGAAGATATTCACGAAAGAAGAGGAGATGCCTCATGAATTGGAAGGATCAATGATTGTGATGAATGAAGAATGAGCGCTGGAGGAAATTCAAGAACGAAGAGGAGGTGATCGAAATTTTTGCAGTCCCAAAAAAAACAGTAGGGGGATGGAGTGGATTATTTATGGAGATGGTAATTTTCCGTTTCCTTTAAATTGTTTGTCTATTTGTTTATAATTAATTCCACAGAAAATAATTCCACAGAAAAAATGGTTATGCAGCGAAAGGCTGTAGGTCATTGAGTAATTTTCTGTTCCTTTAATATGTGTGTTTAATTCATTTTAGAGAGACATTTGTGTAACTTGACAATTTTTTTTCTCTCTTCAATCTACAGATTAAGCATGGGTGTTCTTTCTCTCTCAAGCACTGCTATGTTAAGTTAAAGTTGTCTATCTTATTTAGCGCTCCATAAATCTTCTGTATAGTGTTGTATGCATGAATGTCATGTGTAGTGTTGTGGTATAAATGTAATGTGCAATGTGTAAATGTTTGGTTTGTGTGTCTGTGCATTTGTGGTAATTGAGAGAGAAAGCCCAGGCTCAGGAGATTCAATATGCACTGGTGGTTGAAGGGCCAACTAATGAAAAAATTATGCTTTCAGAGTGAGTTGGTGTGACTTTGTACTCATGGCAGTATTTTCTTGAATTATTTTTTAAATTCATTCCTCAACCTCTTTTATGTTTCCTTTTCTGATGGGCTGGAATTTTCTATACACGAGCTGGAGCAGAGTGTCCAATGCTTTTGGAGCAGAAGAGCTAGGGCAAGGTTTCCAATGCTTTTGGAGCAGAGTAGCTTGAGCATCGTTTCCAATGCTTTTGCAGAAGAGAATGAGAAGTTTCGAGGGCTTTGCAACCACCAGTTTCCACAGTTTCAATAGCAACAGAAAAATTAGGTTAGTATTCTTTGTGAATGTCCTTGTTCTCCCCTGTTTCTTGTTTCTTGTTGCACTTTACGAATATCTCTATGATATATTTACAGAACATGTTAATTGTAGAATGGTTACGCAAATTGAAACATGTTTAGTCATCTATGTCGGTCTGTGTTCACATCTGTGTTGAGGATGTTGACATGTGAGGTGTTGGGTGGTTTTCCAGGTAACAAGTCATGTAGCCATAAATATTTTTGGATATTGACCCAGTTTTCCCTCCAAACCCCAATTCAGCTCTTCCTTTTGTCATTTCATGCCTCCAATTGTCCTATATCCATAATAGTTCATAAATTCGATGAATCCTGGAGTTGCTTAAATAGTACTAGCACCAAATATGGAACAACCATTTACGTAAACTACCATTAGCTTCTCCTTGAGTAGCATATTATGGGTGAGTATATTTAAAGTGGGTGAGATTGAGAAGGTGGTTCATCGAGTCGAGGCACCGCTCAAAGCCTTACACCGTAAAACCCTCACGTAGTGATAGCGTATTTGTGACAAGATCGAGCCCTCTCCTCGTTGATAATTGTGCAATTTAGAAGTGACAAAGAAGAAGAAAAACCCCTGAAATTCTCGCAGGTTTATATGGAAATAAATGTTTGCTACATCTACATAGCTACATTCACGGGATTGATTTATTTATATCATGTACACAATTCCATTAGCATTCACCAGATTGTTTTATTTGTATTATGTAGTAAATTCAATTTTACACCTAGCTTGACCCTAATTTTGCTATGGGTTATAACGGATTCCCACTGTGATGCTTAGTGGAAGGAAATTGAACATAGGAGCTCAATTTTTGTTGCCTTGTGAATTGATTCCAGTGGTTCATATTAAATTTCAACGATATTAGTGCGTGCGTTGCATTCGGTTGTAATTGTAGATAGTAAATTTCTAAAGTTTTAGTGGACGACAATGTGCAATTGCCAACAATTAGTCAGTTTATGCAGAGTCTTTCTATTTACATGCATAACATGGGACAAGTACATGTACAAGTTTAGTGTGATGTTTAGTAGAAGGAAATACTAATTCTGTTTTGATAAGTTCAATCTATGAGCTATGCCAATTAGTAGTTTTGAATGTGAGTTTATTGGAAATTGTATAGGATAAATGTTGAAAGGCGTGGTTAGTAGTGAAGAGAAGGTCATAAGTAGTTATGAGATGAACACAAAACATATGCAATAGTGGACAATCGGAATGTCATGATGATGAGATTAAACAATGAAACAACTTTGACAACGATCTCCTAAAACAAGTTTCAAGTAATCAAAAGATTCTTTTTTCCTCTCTCTTGTTTTATTAATTATATATCAATCTTTATTTTTTCTATTAAATTTACACTGTAACATTTATTTTTACTAAAAAAAAATATATTTATATTTATGAAAATATGTGTTAATGGTTATTCATTATTTTATTTTATATTTTAATTTGAAAAATAAGGATAAAATTTTTCATTCCTTATGCTTGTTGTGCCATTTTCTGACCAAGAAGACATAATATTTCCTTCAAGCCCAAATAGAGTATTAGGTAGTGAATATCCATACCTTACCCCACACTAAAGTTAGAACCCGTAGATTTGGAATTTTATTTATTCAATTTTATTAATAAAAGCATGCTATTGTTATAGAAGTTAAAAGTTACCAAATGTGTTTTTTTAATTATTTATTTTCAATATGTTAAATTTTATTGTTATTATATTAAATTTGTTAATTATATTATATTTTGATAGCTTTATTTAATAATATTGTATTAATGTTTTTTTCTTGATCTTTATATATAATATACAAAATAGATATTTTTTTTAATAATAAATTTAATTATGTTATAAGTTATTAGGAAGGATTTGTATTCTAACAATATCATTTCAGTGTTTTATGTTGCAGAAAATTTATCAATGCCGAAGTTGTTCTTGAGTGAGTCTGAGTTGTGTTCCTTATGTTCATAGTTTTCATGACCTTTAGTTTTTATAGTAACTTCAATATGCAAAAACATAAATATACCATATTATTATAATAATAATTTATTAACATGTTTTAAACATCTTCCCAATATACACACAAATCACAAAATTACTTTTATTCACATAAATCATTTAACATTTTTCAATGTTTTAAACATCTTCCCCATATACACACAAATGGCAAAGTCACTCTTATTCACTTAAATCATTTAAAATTTTTACAATGTTTTAAACATCTTCGCCATATACACATAAATGGAAAAGTCTCTCTTATTCACTTAAATCATTTAAAAATTTTACAATGTTTTAAACATCTTCCCGATACATTGCACAAAAATGACAAAATGAATCTTATTTACATAAATTATATAACAATTATAGCCTAAATTTATTTATATTTTAATTTATTTTTTTTAAATAAGATTTTGATTTGGTTTTGATTTTATTTATTTATTTATTTATATATTTTTATTATAACTATGTTATTATGATATTTGAAGTATACTATATTTTTCCTTCTTTTCATATATATATAAATAAATAAGTATATTTCAATATTTTTATTGATATTTTTATAAATTTAAATAAAATACTTTTACAGTGTTTGCAAATATTGAAATATTTTTATTATTTATTTGTATGAATTTATTATATCTAAATTTTTATGTATTGGTTTTATTATTTATATACAATAAATATATATATTCTTGAGTGCTTTCTTACATATATAAATTTATGAAAGTATTTTGGTTATAATGTATGTTTTGGATTTTTTATTTTATATGTATATGAATGAATTGTTTTGAGAATTGAAATAGTGTCTTTATTAGTTGCATTGTCATAGTTAGAATATATTTGTTGTGTTTTTTATTTTTGAATTTATCAATGAACGAGATGTATACTTCTATATGTTGTGTGTGAATGTATTATTGAGATTTTTTGCATTATTTGTATGTACTTGTTTGAATTGTTTACTCTTCTATGTTGATGAATGTCTCATTTTGCATGCTTTTGACTATTCTTTCATTGTTTATTTGTATGTATATGTGTGTATTTCTAGAGTATGCCTTGAATGTTAGAGTAGCGGTTTTAGTGTTTCTATGTATATACATTTAATTATTTTTAAGAGTTGGTTGTATTATCTTGGATGTTTTGTATTCCTTCTTTATTTTCTTTGTGTGTGTATCTTTTCAATATTCTTTCGTATGGATATTATTTACTTGTATGTGTATGAATGTATTATTTGTTGTGTTTTTGTGAGAATTATTTTACTTTGTATGTACTTGTTTGAATTGTTTACCCTTCTATGTTGATGAATGTCTGACTTTGCATGATTTTGACTATTTGATTTTGAATATTCTTTCATTCTTTATTTGTATGTATATGTGTGTATTTCCTTGGTATACTTATTGTTAATTTAAATGTTTCTATGTATATACATTAATTATTTTTAAATATTGGTTGTATTATCTTGAATTTTTTTCAGTATTCCTTCCTTATTTTCTTTGTGTGTGTATCTTTTCAGTATTCTTTTGTATGGATATTCTTTACTTGTATGTGTATGAATGTATTAGTTTTCATATTTGTATGAAAATTATTTGCTTGTATGAGCTTTATATGTATATGAATCAATTATTTGTTGCATTTGATGTGTCTTGTTTACATGTATTCATTGTGTGTGTATGAATCTACTCTTTGCTACCTTTGTATGTGACTTATTTACTTGTATTTTTTGTATGTGTATGAATGCCTTATTCATGTGTATATGAATATATTCTTTGGTAATGTGTATTATTTCCTTGTATTCTATGTATGTGTATGAATGTCTTCTTCATGTGTGTATGAATCTACATTCCAACATGTATTCTTTATTTGTATTCTTTGTATGTGTATGAATATATTCTTCATGTGTATGAATACATGTATTCATTGTGTGTGTATGAATCTATTCTTTCCTACCTTTGTAAGTGACTTATTTAATTGTATTTTATGTATGTGTATGAATGTCTTCTTCATGTGTGTATGAATCTACATTCCAATGTGTCTTCTTTATTTTTACTCTTTGTATGTGTATGAATATATTCTTCATGTGTATGAATCTATTCTTGGCTACATTGCTACCTGTGTCTTGTTAACTTGTACTTTTTGTATGTGTAAAAATGTATTCTTCATGTGTGTATGAATCTATTCTTTTCTACATTTGTATGTCTTATTTGTATGTGTATTTGTAGGAATCTTTCTTTATTACTATTGTATATATATTATTTTCATGTAAATATATTAGTGTGATATTTGAGAATATATTTTTTTAATTTTTATTTATATGATTATAAATATACTATCATTATTTCTACATATTAATATATTATTTTGAATATTGATTTATAGATATTTTAGTTTAAATAATAACTTATAAATATATTAGTTTAAATATTTGTTAAATTATTATTATTGTTGTTGTTGTTGTTGTTTTTATTGTTTTATTTTTCTTTTATTGATTTTTTAATTAATTTATTATTATTGTTATTGTTATTATTTATCTTTTTTCTATCTAAAATTTGATAATTTTAAATTGGAAAATAATATACTTACTACAATAACAGTAAAAAAGAAATAATATTATCCCACAAGTTACAACTCAATCAACCATTATCATGTTATAAAGTTTCATGCAAATCATGAAGCTAAAAAGAAAAAGAACAATAACATAACATTTATAACAACATTTCCCCGATGTGGGTGTTGAGTAGCGGGTCATCGGCGGAGGTGTTGGAGAGCATCATGTGGTATTGCCACTTGCAAGCACCTCATCATTGTAATCCTCCCATAAATTCGATAGCAGGCGATGATATGATGTCTTCTCCTCCCTCGAGCTGCATTTACTCTGCGTGATTGCCAGCTTCCATGGCTTTCATGCTTGCCAGCTTCTATTATTCTCCAACTGCCTTTAATTCTCCTCGGCACCCCCACTCTGCTCCTCAGCTTCATCTTCACTCCCACATTGTTCTCCAGACCGACATTCGCGCTAGCCATTCCTCACCCTATAGTGACGCAGAGATCACCGCTCCACATGACCATTTTCAGCCCTCTCCACTCTGTGCCCAGACCTTGTTGCCTACCCGCCCAGCCTTCTCCTCTTCGCCATCTCAATCCTCCGACAATTCAGGTTATCACTCAGGATTCCACAGGCAGACCATGATCCTTAGGCAACGAATGCGCTGCAGATGTGGGGGCGGTGGTAGAGGCGGTGAAGGAGCAGTAGTGGTTCTCACAGTGGTAGAGGTGGTGTAGGAAGGGGCAGTATCAGTAGCAGAGTCGATTGGGCTTATTCGCCATCAATAATAAATAAGGCCATTTTTCAGTTCAGTAGCACCTTGGACAAGCCGCACATCACAAAAACGATTATAGTGGTATTTTAGGAAGAGCCCTCCGATGCTGCTAGCTCTGGCTCCCAGAAGCGTAGGCGGAAATCAAATATCTCGGTACAGCCTCCCCCTGCTACCAGAAAGTCCACCGCCCTTCCGGTGAAGCCAAGCCTCAGAACGTCTAGTAGTGCAGGGACGAGCAACGACAGCTCTGCAAGTGAGGACTCAGAATGGAAACATTCCAGTTCTCCCTCCTCTTGAGAACACTTAGCCCCAGATCATGAAAAAAAGGTTGCGGATGCCCTGGATGAAGACTACAGCTGCCCTATAGTGGAAGAAATTACACCACCTGATGGCGAACAACTTGACAACTAGTAGGTTCATGGGCCTCCTTAACTCTTTTTGGTTTTTTGGCTTCACCATCAAAGTAGCTATGGAAAAGCTGTCTGTTTCAGTCATGCTAGCTCTTTCTGTATTTTCAGTTTCTTGTTTAGAACAATGTATGCTGGTTTCTTGCTTATGGGCAGCAATTTTGAGTCGGTTTCCCGGTCACGGGCGACTTATATTTTGGATTTTCTGAATTTGCTTCCCTCCAGCATTTGCTAGTTTTGCAATCTGGAGGAGAAGACGGCTATGTACATTATGTGCCATTATAATAGATTAAAACTACTTATAAAATTTTTTTTTTATAACAACATCAATTTATAATAACAAATATCAATTAACTATTTAATACTAAAATCAATACAATAAATAAACTCGATTAATTTTAATTAAAAATTTTCATTAATTTGACTTATTTATAATTTTATTTTTCATAATACTATAATTTAATAATATAGGGAAAAAATATTAACTCTAAATTTTTGTTTAGAATATGAATGGTTTTAAATATAATAAAAAATATAAATACTTATTAATTTTATACTAATTAATGTATAAAATAATTTTAATTATCAACATCATAATATTTATACTCAATCTTAAACACATGCATAAAATAGTATTAGTTCTAAAATTAATTATAAGTGTGATATGTGTGAATATGTCACCTTGTGAGTCATTATGTGTAATGTTTGTGGCTATGTGTATGTTTGGGTGCATCCCATGTTTGTTGTGTGCATGTATGCATGTGAGTGATTATGCCTGAATGCCACGATTGTGTGGGTGTGCGTATGTGGTTAGTCCCATGCCAATGATGAACGGTTTTTGGGGTCATATAAGCTCTCACCTTCATTTAGTTAACCCTATTAATAGAGATTTTACATATCAAAACTAAGATGAGCTTTATATATGTAACACCTCCAATGTAGAGAATTTTTTTTTTTTTTTTCAAAGCGGAATCACTTTACACAAAATATCATTCCCCTATTCCTCTTTAATGAATACCTATAACTCCTTACACCATATATACACCTAGATATATATATATATATATATATATATATATATATATATATCATTCCATTAATAAGAGATGAGGTGCACTTATTTTCCTAAAATATAACCATAGGTGTAATGATAAAAGTAGGTGTAATATAACCATAGGTGTAATGATTCCCTATATATATATATATCCCCCATATATTCATGTATCCCCACTTATATGAATTAATACCTTTATTAGACTCCCTATATGCTCTATACATATGTTGATGTATCCACACGTATACCGATTACCAACTTTAAGATACATAGGTAGGTATGAGTAGGGATCATGATATAAACCTATATTTCCACCTCCTATGAAACCTAAATAGGGTCTTTGACATTATAAATTTAAAGATCCTAGGAAAAACCCCGTATAGATATATGTAAATCACGTATGTGGTCAACCCTATTATTTTATCCTATCGTACATATCAAATTCGGTGACGATATTCCTTAAGGGTTTTAACCTACAGCACGCATCAACCGTTTTCTGTGTATATCTATGTATATCCTTCATTCGTATCCCTAAGGCACGTATCCGCCGTGTACGAATACTATCTGTTCGCTCAACTCGGGTTGATGATCATGGCTGTGGCGACACGACCTGTCACGATTTATTAAAAGAACTTCCACTCATATTCTGTCGTGCTGAGATCTTTCGCCGCCACCTACTCTATTTACATATATTATTATTCAAGATTTGGCGAAATTCATCTTCACGGCAGTGATGCCACGCCTTACCTAACCCACCCTATCTCCGGCCACGCCCTTTTCTCATTTAGCCGTCCAGATGGTAGGTACGGTGGCTATGTTAACTCATCATCGTAGCAGCGATTCATCACGAACGATAAAATTGATAGAGCCATAGGAATTGACCGGCATGGAATATTATCGCCTCATATTTTGAGTTTATTGAAATTCTGTGGTTAACCCTAACAGGAAACGTGGAAGGTTTAATTTCTTTTTGTTATTCTTACAGGCTTTCCATGGACGGTGAGTATCACACCGATGCCGATTGCAGCAAGCTGCGTGTCGACGTCCGGACCCTACGAAGAACCATGGAATAGCACCATCCTCTCATCAGTGGACTCGGCACAACGCGTCGTTCTCCCATAGGTAACGACTCGGCGCTTGTACTGGTTTTTTAATTTCGTATAAGCCGCATCACACCATACATTGGTCGACGGGTTTACGTCTGCTGCCTTTGTTAACAGCTCATATCTTGGGGTTGCAGAGGTAACGTCCTCCCTGGTGCAAGAGAGTAGCCACCGGCGGCGTAAGGTGTACCTAGTTCCTTACGGAATAGACATGTGGCCTGCGACTTTACCTTTCTGACAGGTCTCGGTTCTCCAAATGCAGAGCTAACGTTTCGTTCACAGTTTGCTTCAGGATTTCTTAACACCTATTGACCTCGACCCGTACCATCCTATGAATGCACTGCAACAACTCGACCACCCTCGGGATCTGCCGCGGTTATGGGGTAGAGAATTAGGGTTTCGGTGGCATATCAACCTACAGTCTTCATAATATACCATTCACCGTCTTCTTTCTCCAGGAGTTCATTGTGAGCGTGTTCTCTCTGGCTAAGGCCTTTCGATTTAGCATTACCTGGGTTCTTTGAGCATTATGTTGCTGTGAAAAGTTCCCATTGCTTCCTATCGTTTTATTTCTTTGTTTTCTGTTATGTTGAATATTACAGTAATCACTCGGCGATAGTAGACTATGCAGAAGAATTTTAGATCTGCCTAGCCTTCGATTTAGAGTTGAAACAGAGCTCAACCGGTAAATGGTGGCCCTGCTCTCGTTCTCCCGGGAGCTAACTCAGTTTCTACCAGCTTATTGACTACCATTTCATCGTTTCATCTGTTCTAGGTGGCCGTTAGCGTGATGCCTGCAGAGGGGGTAAATTCTACCCACCATCCTCTGTTTGGGTTCAGCGCGCCTGCATTCAAATATACTATTATGTTTCTTTGATTTTTCGCCTCCTCTGAGGGTGGAATGCCCTCCTTGCTTGGATTGTTGAAAAGCAGGCTTTGGGAGAAAGGTTACAATGCCCCTCCACCTTAGGAGCTAGCTTATCTAGGTTGCAGTCAATGTAATCGTGGCAGAATCTTTTTGTTTTATAGTTTGATTTTCTATGCATTCTAAAAAGAAGCTGCAGTAATTTTACTGGGGCAGACGTGACCGAGAAGTTTCTTGGGATATCCTGTAGATATCGCCGAAGTGACAATAATCTCGACGAAAATACCGTGGCTTCACCACGATCTGCATGGAAAGGATTTCAGTTATCGTTTTCGCTAATTCGATATGAATTTGATCTCATAATTCCTGTTTCATGTGAAGATGTAAATATGTCTTATGCGTGTCGCAAGGCAAGGTTCCAGTGCTAAGGTCTGCTCGCGGCACTTCAGCGCGGGGTAACCCTACAATCCTACTAACGTAGTCGACGTTTCACGTTTGATGGTTGTATCCCAGGACGGTAGTAAATTATATATCTACTTTACCTAGTCACCGCATTTGTTTGGTCAACTTCTCTGTGCTTTATTTCCATGCAGTATTCATTCACATATATATATACATCACGCCTTTATGATTTTTTTTATTCGGTACTCTACTCTCATACAGTTATATGTTACCTTTAGCATCAACTAAATTATGCATAACCCTCGGCGTATGCAGGTTTAATGAATAGACCAATATTCTTATCATATTCCTACGTATAGTTTTTCATATATTTTGTAATGCGTTCTATTGTAGTGATCATTAATTTAAAGATTCGCATTGGTAGTGAGGTAGGTGTGCGGCCTATCTATTTTAATATCTCTTGCGTTCCTATAGATAGATTTTAGGTTATGCCCATAACTAATTAATAGGCTTGTATAAGATTTCGGGGATATGAGTGAGATTTTCTTTGCGTTTTTTTTTTCCTTTGTGTTGGTTTAAAAATCAAGATAGAATTAGAAGTGAAGTTTTCTTTTCCATTCTAAATACCATCAAACTTCAATAGGACATAGTTACTCATTTGCTAGTACTATTGTAAAGGTTAGAATGTGCACACATGAAATTTATAAAAGCTATAGATGTAGAATGTTCATATCACCACTCTATATTTTAATATATTGCTTGATGACTGTGCTGCTACATACACTACATTTTTCAGTGTTACTATAATGTTTCTTTTTCAATACACATAACCACATCATATCAGTCTGGTGTCTATGGGAATTATAACAAATTTAATCATCTATAGAGGCCAAGTAACTTCAGATCTAGACCAACTTGGGTTTAGAGATTCTGGAGTTTCTACTCTATAGGTTTCTGGTCTACAACAAACAGATTCTGGAAGGTGGATCCTTAAGGACAGATCTGTTAAATGTAGCACCAAAATTTTGCAATTGTCATAAATAAAAATTCATATGTAGCCAATTCATACTATAATAAAACATAGCAATAAAAATTTCAGAACATACCACACAATCTGCAAATTGACCAACCTCCCAACCTTAGAATCCTCTTTATCTCCTAGGATTCACCCCCGAGCAAAGATCACCTCCTAGCACTGATCAACCTCTGATCAGTCTAGGTGCAGCTTATTTAAGCTCATCATTCCCCCAAAGCATGTTTCAAATTCTGCGTCCAGAATAGCAGGATACTTTCTTTCCTGTTTAGCCTAGGCTTCCCATCTTGGGATCCTTTAAAGCTGCTTTAAGCTTTTCCTCAGCTTTTCCAGCTTTTTTCTCACCTCTTCCCAACTACTCCTCTTCATTGGGGAAATTTAGATTCCTTCTCAAATCTAAATTAACTTCTTTCAAGGATTTTTGAAAGATTTTTGGGGATTTGTTGCCTTATCCATCCTCATGGATTTTGGCAAGTGATCTCAATTCTCTTTTTGGTCAAATTGCACAATCATTTTATTTATTTTCTCAAATAAAATATGAAATTACATTCACACCATATTCATCCTTTGGGGTCCACCCCCCTTAGGAATTAAAGTTCAAATGTCTAACTTTAAAATTTCAACACCCAAATTGGGGGTGTTACAATATATATAGATTTTTGGTTTATTTAAAACATAACATTAATTTGGAAATATTAAAATATTTTTTTTTTAATAATATTTTTTTTTATATTAAAAAGATATAAATTTTATAAAACAATATTTATCATTATTTGAAATTTAAAATATAATAATTAAATAAATTGAAAATTAAATTAATGATAAAAATAAACTAACATAATTATAAAAATATTTAAATTTAATTATTAAATATTATTTAGAATTTAGAATTTGAAAAATTATATATATATATATATATATATATATTATAAAAATAAACTAGCATAATTTCAGCAATTGTATCAGTATGGATTATTATCATGTTTTATTATAAAAAAGTATAAATATCAATAATACGTTATTATGTTTATCATTGATAATTATATAAGTAAAAATATTATGATGTCCATAATTAATTAATATGTTTTTCTGAAGAACCCCAAACCACTTTAGTGTATACTCACCCAGGGGAAATGTTTGAGCATATAGTGTTGGTAAAGGAGGAAAAAGCGCCAAAGGAGGTTGGATGTTCAACTTAGATGCAATTATAAAACCCATGGTGCTAACATTATATGTACTTTGTTTGTCACTAAAAAATTTACGTGCCATTATAGCGAGAGGTGGCCCATTAGCGGTGTTGTGGGTGGTTGCTTGCTCCGTGTTTCTATATTATTACATATTTTGTGGCTCATTTGACACTGTTATATATGGTCGAGGCATCACATGCCCAAAGCATGAGTGATGCAATAAAAGCCTATATCACAAGTCCTCCTAAACAAGCGAGAAAAATAACGAGTAGAAGGGGGAGGATGACCTCAACCACCAAGCAAAGCGAGGGAGACGAAGAGGAGGATTAAGAAATTTTGGTCCTCAACCGAGGCCACTCTCTCATGGCATAGTTTCTCGATAAACATACCATTAATTTTTATTTTTTTGATGAAGAATATCATGGTAGTAGATATCATGTATTCAAATTAATATTTCAAAATTGATTGGACTCTAGGAGATCCGAAGGACATCGAGCTTGTCCAATTTTGAGATTCAACAAAAAAAATGTTCGTTTGGGATGAATTGAGAGGAACTCCGTAGTTTCCTCGCTACTACGAGATTCTAGGTTCCGGTCGCGAAGGATCTTGCCTTGGTTGAGTTCTATGAGGACTATATAGTAAATTTAATTCTCTTTAAGTATGATTAAATTTTGATGTTTCTTTGTCAGTTAGCTTTATTATAGGTATTTTAGTAAGTGGGAACTCGATTTTAGACATTAAGGCTTACAAGGCCAAATTTGATAGGCTCAAAAACTTCAGATTTTGGATAGCTTATAATGCCTTTCGATGGCCAACAAACCTTGTTTCTCACTAGGCACGTTGAGGCCACGTAATGTCTATTATGGTGTAACATGCTTTAAATTTGAATGAATGAAACGTCTATTATGGCGTAAGATTCTTTAAATTTGAATGGGTGAAAGGTCCTTTAAATTTGAATGAATGAAAGGTCCTACTAAAATTAAAAAAATAAATAATATAACGAAAAAATATTAATTTTAAAATTTTTTGTAATGATAATGTTTTAAAATAACAAATAAAATAAATATTTATTAGTTTTAGTAACATAAAATTAAATTACAAAATAAATGAAATTGTCAACATAATAATATTTTTTACTCAATCTTAATCAAATGCATAAAATAATGTTAATTCTAAGATTCATAATAAATGTTATGTGTGTCGACATGTCACCTTGTTAATTAAGGTGTATAATGTTTGTATGTATGTGTAGGCTTGTGTGCACCATTTGTTTGTTGTGTGCTTGTATGCATGTAGGCTTGTGTGCACCCTTTGTTTGTTGTGTCCTTGTATGCATGTGAGTGATCGTAACTCATTGGCAATGGATTGTGAGTTGCATGTGTGTGGTTAATCCCATTTCAATGATATACAGTTTTATGGGTCATATAAGCTCTCACTTTCAGGTGATTGACCTTATTAGTAGAGATTTTACATCTCCAAATAAAAAAGAGCCTTCTATAGAGTAATTTTTAATGTATTTAAAACATAAAATTTAATTCAAAATATTAAAATAATTTTTTTAATCGTATTTAAATAATACTTTTATTATCATAAAAACATATAAAATAACATTAAAAAAATGAAATATAATAAAATAAATTTAAATATTAATAAAAATTATTTATATATATATATATATATATATATATATATATATATATATATATAATAAATTAGGTATATATATATATATATTAATTAACAATTAGAATAATTAGAATAATAAACTAACATAATTTAACAATGGTACAACTAAGGATTATTATGATGATTTATTATAAAATAAATTTAAATACTTATTATTACGTGTTTTTATCAAAATTTAAAATATATAAAATATAATTGCAAATATGAAAATTAAAGTAGATGTATATTTAAAGTGACATTATATAGCTTAATATGATAAAAATATTGTAACGTAATATAATATCTTATAAATGATAATAAAAAAATTATAAATTAAACTAATTATAAAATAATTTAATAATATATAATAATAATAAAAACATGCTACTATATTTAATAATATATGCTAAATTTTTCTATTCACAAACATTGTTTTAAAACTAGTAAATAAAATAAATATAATTATCAACATCATAATATTTTTATGAATGATAAATATAATAACATATTATTTATATTTATATTTTTTATAATAAAATTTTTATCATTGTTGAAATTATGCTAGTATATATATATATATATATATATATATATATATATATATATATATATATATATATAATTATAATTTAAAATTTGAAATAATATTTAATAATTAAATTTAAATATTTTTTATAATTATGTTATTTATTTTTTATAATTAATTTAATTGTCAATTTATGTAATTATTATATTTTAATTTTCAAATAATTATAAATATTTTAATTTATTTTATTGTTTTATAAATTTTTTATCTTAAAATATTTATATCTTTTAAAAAATATTATTATAAAAAAATATTTTAATATTTCAAAATTAATGTTACGTTTTAAATAAACTAAAAATCGATATATACAAAAGCTCCTTTTAGTTTGAGATGTAAAAATCTCTACTAACAAGGTCTTATTATAAAAAAAATATTTTAAATGTTAGGTTTTAAATAAACTAAAAATCGATATATACTAAAGCTCTTTTTAGTTTTGAGATGTAAAATCTCTACTAACAAGGTCAACCACATGAAGTTGAGAGCTTATATAACCCCCAAAAACAATACATCATTGGCATGGGACTAACCACACCAAAAACATTCCATCATTGGCACGGGACTAACCACACGCACACACCCACAAAATCCATTGCCAATGAGGCATAATCACTCACATGCATACATGCACCACAACAAACATACACATGGGCACAAACATTACACATAATGACTCACCAAGGTGACATGTTCCCACACATCAAACTTATAATTAATTTTAGAATTAATATTATTTTATGCATGTGTTTAAAATTGAGTATAAATATTATGATGTTGACAATTACAATTATTTTACAAGTTAATTAGTATAAAAAATTAATAAGTATTTATTTTCTTTATTATATTTAGAGAAATGCATATTTTAAACAAAAATTTAGGATTAATATTTTTCCCTATATTATTAAATTATAGTATTATGAAAAATAAAATTATAAATGAGTCAAATTAATGAAAAAAATTAATTAAAATTAATTGAGTTTATTTATTGTATTGATTTTAGTATTAAATAGTTAATTGATATGTGTTATTATAAATTGATGTTGTTATAAATATTATGTTATTGTTCTTTTTCTTTTTTAGTTTCATGATTTGCATGATACTTTATAACATGATAATGGTTGATTGAGTTGTAACTTATGGGATAATATTATTTCTTTTTACTTTGTTATTGTAATAAGTATATTATTTTTGCAATTTAAAACTATCAAAGTTTAAATAGAAAAAAAATCCATAATAACAATAATAACAATAATAATAGCTTAATTTAAAAAAATCAATAAAAAGAAAAAAATAATACAATACAATAATAATAATAATAATAATAATATTTAACAAATCTTTAAACTAATACATCTATAAATCAATATTCAAAATAATGTATTAATATATAGAAATAATGAAAGTATATTTATAATCATATAAATAAAAAAGAATTAAAAAAAATATATTTTCACATATCACACTAATATATCTACATGAAAATAATACATATACAATAGTAAGAAAGAAAAGATTCCTACATATACACATACAAATAAGACATACAAATGTAGAAAAGAATAGATTAATACACACATGAAGAATACATTTGTACACATACAAAGAATACAAGTTAACGAGAGACACATATAGGAATGTAAACAATAATAAATTCATACACATGAATACATTCATACACATACAAAGAAAAAGAATACAAATAAAGAAGACACATTGGAAAGTAGATTCATACACACATGAAGAAGACATTCATACACATACATAAGAATACAAAGGAAATAAGACACATTACCAGAAATATATTCATACACATGAATAAGGCATTCATACACATACAAAAAATACAAGTAAATAGTCACATATAAAGGTAGCAAAGAATATATTCATACACACAGATAAATACATGTAAACAAGACAAATCAAATGCAACAAGGAATTGTTTCATATACATATAAATCTCATACAAGTAAATACTTCTGAGACAAATACAACAAATAATACATTCATACACATAAAAGTAAAGAATAAATACAACAAATAATACATTCATACACATAAAGTAAAGAATATCCATACAAAAGAATACTTGTACACATACAAAGAATACAGAGTTAACAGGGACACATATAGGAATGTAACCAATAATAAATTCATACACATGAATACATTCATACACATACAAAGAAAAAGAATACAAGTAAAGAAGACACATTGGAAAGTAGATTCATACACACATGAAGAAGACATTCATACACATACATAGAATACAGAAATAAGACACATTACCAAAAAGAATATATTCATACACATGAATAAGGCATTCATACACATACAAAAAAATACAAGTAAATAGTCACATATAAAGGTAGCAAAAGAGAATGAGATTCATACACACACAATAAATACATGTAAACAAGACAAATCAAATGCAACAAAGAATTGTTTCATATACATATAAATCTCATACGAGTAAATACTTCTAGGACAAATACAACAAATAATACATTCATACACATAAAAGTAAAGAATATCCATACAAAAGAATGCGAAAAGATACACACACAAAGCAAATAAGGAAGGAATGCTTGAAAAAACATTCAAGATAATACAACCAACTCTTAAAGATAATTAAATGTATATACATAGAAACACTAAAACCACTACTCTACAACACTCAATGCGAGACTCAAGAAATACACACATATACATACAAATAAACAATGAAAAAATAGTCAAAGCATGCGAAAATGAGACATTCATCAACATAAGAAGAGTAAACAATTCAAACAAGTACATACAAGTAATGCATAAAATTTCAATAATACATGTTCACACACAACATATAGAAAGTATACATCTCATTCATTGATAAATTCCAAAATAAAAAACACAACAAATATATTATAACAAATGGCAATGCAACTAATTAAAACACTATTTCAATTCTCAAAACAATGCATTCATATACATACAAAATAAAGAATCCAAAACATACATTATTACAAAATACTTTCATAAATTTATATATATAAGCAAGAATTATATAAATAATAAAAGCCAGATACTAAATATTTAAATATAAAAAATTCATACAAATAAATAATAAAAAATATTTAAATATTTACCAACACTCTAAAAAAATATTAGTATTTTATTTAAATCTATAAAATTATTAATAAAAATATTATACTTCAAATATCATAATAACATAACATAGTTATAATAAAACTATATAAATCATATGATTTTGAGAGTCGGAGGAGAAAAAATATGGAGGGAAGCGGTCTCTGACGTTTTGTTACGAAGGTCGGCTTTAGGGTTCGAGCTACTGGTTTGGGGGTTTTTTGTGTGCGGCGGTCCTCCATGGCGGGGTCCCTTGCTCCCGCGGGCTTGGTTTCACTTGCCCTTTGGTGGCTCGCTCCATTACTCCCGCACTGCTGGACCACGGCATTGATTGTGCGATGGTTTCTTCCTCTTTCGGCTGGACGAGTAAAAGCGAGCACTAGTTACGGGCAAGATAGGTGGAAGACACGAGATAACCATATCTCCTCGGATCTCTCTGAGTTACGGGATATAAACCATGGGGGCGGTATTTACTTGTTCCGGTGGAAGACTGCGGGACATGTAGCTCTATTTGGACCTCAGATTTTTATGGCGCCTTGTCTTTTCGGAGACCAGGCCTCTAGCACGGGTGCGGCTTTCCCATGCACCGCGCTTTGCTAAAGCGTAAGAACAATGGCGTGTGGTCTTGTATTAACTTTGATAACGCATTTCGAAGCGCGCGATTTCCCTACGGCTATGGACTCTCGGGTAGAGGTCATCATGTCTTTTCAAAGTATATTAAACTTCCCACGAGCTAGAGTATTATCATATGGATTCAAGGAAAAGACTCCATATTGTTTTTGAAGAACACGATCCAATCCCGCTGCGGTTACCCAGGCTGCTATCGATCCTTAATATTTGAGGGGAAAACATTTAGCGGACTCTGCTCTGTAGATGACTACGCCATAGCTCCTGATTCCTCGTGTTTGCTTAAATTTTAGACTAAGGGGAGGAAAGGCAGGATAGAAGCAGAGCTTATGGAGACTCCATGGGTGCTAGTGCCTCTTACATTTGCCCATTCCAAAGGACCCACATATAGAAACGTTCTGTGAGGGAGAAAAACTAAAGTTGCTACAGAGCGTGGCCCAAAGTGAAAAACTCCCTAAGCCATATATTGTGGAACGAGACAGTGTGTACGAAATAAATATTGACATTCACGACATAGATGCGCATAGAACCATTTGAATCACAAGCTCTAATATACAGATTCAGCACATACAGCCCAAACTGTGGAGCTCTTCAAATGGATTTTTTAAAGCTTGGACCATGGATTGTGAAATCCATCTCTGCTCAAAAGGGTTTTTCATTGTCAAGTTCCCCACAGTGGGGGCGAGATTTGGTTATTAGGGAGGGGCCATGGTTACGGGGTTCTATTTGGACTCTTCATTACACCATGGTTCCCAGTTTTTATGCCAATACCATGGGTGACCCGAATATAGGTTTGGGATCCCGACTCCACGACCTCCTGCTTCACTTTTGGCGGAAAGTGTTCTTGCGAGACGTGAGCGCATCCTTGGTAGTTATGTCAGAGCCGATATACAACGCATGGAGGAGTGCATCTACACTTTTCGCACGACTACGTGGCTGGGAAGTGGACTTGAGCAGAGGACTACAGATGCATTATGTTGAATCACAGCGAGCGAGAAATGGACACAACACTTAGATTATGAGAACACAGCTTTTCGTTGCCGGATCTGCGAGGAACACGGGTCATCTACAAAACACATGCCGGCGGCCACGAGGATAACGCGGGAGAAAGAAAACGGGTAAAGCGGCGAAAGGTTGGCAATTTCCATCGGAAAAAGAGCCGAACGACAAAGGATGAGGAAGAACCCAACCCACAAGATAGTAAACGACCGAGATATTGATTTGGTACACGAGACGAAATCACGAGGAACCCATTGTTGCACTACCACGACACGGCGGATATGGTTCAGGGGCACCAGAAATGAAGGAAATAAAAGACTACATACGTCGGACACATCGAGACTGCGATAAGGACGTTGGAGCACATGCGATAGAGAACAGCTCGCCCTTATATACGACCACGCCACACAAGATGGTTGGTGCAAGGTTGAAAAATAAAAGGGAGGAAAACGATTTCCTCTTCATTGTATTTATCTTGCGGCATTCTTGCTTGTCTTTGACACTACCGGCTAATGTAACATGTAATTTTGTTATGATTAATAAAATTACGAATTTTTCTCCTTTGTGAAAAAAAAATAAAACTATATAAATAAATAAATAAATAAAATCACAACTAAATCAAAATATTATTTAAAATATATATATATAAATAAATTTAGGTTATAATTGTTATATAATTTATTAAGAGTGAGTTATTTTTGTGCAATGTGTCGAGAAGATGTTTAAAACATTGTAAAAAAATTAAATGATTTAAGTGAATAAGAGTGACTTTGCCATTTACTGTTTATATGGGGAAGATGTTTAAAACATTGAAAAATTGTTTAATGATTTATGTGAATAAAAGTAATTTTGTCATTTTCGTATATGTTGGGAAGATGTTTAAAACATGTTTATAAATTATTATTATAATAACATGATATATTTATGTTTGTGCATATTGGAGTTACTATAAAAAACTAAAGATCATGAAAACCATGAACACAAGGAACACAACTCAAAAGAGGGTTACAATTTAACCTTCCTAAGAGCCATTTGGAGGGGGTTGAATTGCCATCCACACAACAAATAGCCTAGTCATTTTATTAATGATAGTTCATGTACATTGTTTGATGAGCATATCCAAACAAAAAAAGTCATTTTTTTTCTAATTACAACATTAAAACTTTACATAAAAATAGATAATGTCTTCGACTCACTCAAGAACAACTCAACTTCGGCATTGATAAATTTTTTTGCAACATAAAACACTTGAAATGATATTGTTAGTATACAATTTTTTTCATAATAACTTGTAACATAATTAAATTTACCATTCATATTAAAACACAAAAAACAAAACCAAAACCATTTTATACATGATAAAGATCAAAGAAAAAAAACATTAATACAAATTATGTAAAGTTATCAAAATATAATATAACTAACAAATTTAATATAATATAAATATAAATATAAATATATTTAAAAAAAAATGTTACATTGTAAATTTAATAAAAAAATAAAAGTTGCTATAAAATTAATAAAACGAAGTAATGTAATTAATAAATAAGAGAGAGGAAAAAAGAATCTTTTGATTACGTGAAATGCTGTTTTAGGATATGAACACCTTTTCACTACTAACCGATTATGACAGCTTTCAACGAGTTGCCCACTATTGCATATGTTTTGGGTTCATCCCATAACTACTTATGACCTCCTCTTCACTACTAACCAATGAGGCCTTTCAACGGTTATCCTATGCAATTTCCAAAAAAACTCACACTCAAAACTACTCAAATGGCATAGCTTATAGATTGAACTTATCATAACTGAATTAATATTGCATTCTACTAAACATCACACTAAACTTGTACATGCACTTGTCCCATGTTATGCATGTAAATAGCAAGACTCTGCATAAACTGACTAATTGTTGGCAATTGCACATTGCCGTCCACTAAAACTTTAGAAATTTACTATCTACAATTACAATAGAATGCAACGCACCAATACCGTTGAAATTTAATACGAACCACTGGAATCAATTCACAATACAACAAGAATTGAGCTCCTATGTTCAATTTCCTTCCACTAAGCATCATAGTGGGAATCCCTTATAACCCATAGCAACATTAGGCTCAACTTAGGTGTAAAATTGAGTTTATTACATAATACAAATAAAACAATCTGGTGAATGCTAATAGAATTGAGTACATAATACAAATAAATCAAACTCGTGAATGTAGCTATGTAGATATGCATGCTATGTAGCAGACATTTACTTCCATATAAGCCCTACGCGGGAATTTCTGGGGGTTTCTTCTTGCTATCACTTCTGAATTGCACAATTATCAACAGAGAGGGCTCGGTCTTTCTCACGAATCCGTAGATCCCGCTCTGTAGGTTTTTGCAGTGTAAGGCTTTGAGCGGTGCCTCTCAACTCACTGAACCACCTTCTCAATCTCCTGCTAAATATACCCATGCATAATAAGCTACTCAAGGAGAAGATAATGGTTTTTTACGTAAATGAGTGGTTCCATGATTGGTGCTAGTACTATTTAAGCAACTCCAGATTCATCTGGTTATGGAACTATTATGAAAATAGGACAATTGGCGGCATGAAATGAGAAAAGGAAGAGCTGAATTGGGGGTTTGGAGAGACAACTGTGTCAATATCCAAAAAATATTGATGGCTACATGACTTGTTACATGGAAAACCACCTAACACCTCACATGTCAACATCCTCAACACTTATGTCAACACAGACCGACATAGATGACTAAACCTGTTTCAATTTTCATAACTATTCTGCAATGGACATGTTCTGTAAATATATCATAGAGATATTTGTAAACTGCAACAAGAAATAAGGGAGAACAGGAACATTCACGAAGAATACTAACCTAATCTTTCAGTTTCTATTGAAACTGTGGAAACTAGTGGTTGCAAAAGCCCTCGAAACTTCTCATTCTCTGCTGCAAAAGCATTGGAAACGATGCCCGAGCTCCTCTGCTCCAAAAGCATTGGAAACCCTGTCCCAGCTCTTCTGCTCCAAAAAACATTGGACACTCTGCTCCAGCTCGTGTATATAGCATTCTAACTCATCAGAAAAGGAAACATAAAAAGAGGGTCGAGGAATGAATTTAAAAAAATAATTCAAGAAAATATTGCCATGAGTACAAAGTCACACCAACTCACTCTGAAAACATTAGTTGTTCATTAGTTGGCCCTTCAACCATCAGTGCATATTGAATATCCTGAGCCTAGGCTTTCGCTCTCAATTACCACAAATCCACAGACACACAAACGAAACATTTACACACAACACATCGCACATTACATGCATACCACAACACTACACATGACATTCATGCATACAACACTATACAGAAGATTTATGGAGCGCTCCATAAGACAGACAACTTTAACTTAGCATAACAGTGCTTGAGAGAGAAAGAGCACCCATGCTTAACCTGTAGATTGAACAGAGAAAACAATTTGTCACGTTACACAGAGAAAACAATTTGTCAGGTTACACAAATGTCTCTGTAAAATGAATTAAACACACATATTAAAGGAACAGAAAAATTACTCAAACACCTATAGCCTTTAGCTGCATAACCATTTTTTTCTGTGGAATTAATTAAACAAATAGATAAACAATTTAAAGGAAACAGAAAACTACCATCTCCATAAATAATCCACTCCATAAAAGGAAACTGTTGTTTTGGGACTGCAAAAATTTCGATCACCTCCTCTTCGTTCCTGAATTTCCTCCGCCTCTCATTCTTCATTCATCACAATCATTGATCCCTCCAATTCATGGGGCATCTCCTCTTCTTTCATGAATATCTTCTACTAATTCTTCATTCATCACAAAGCCTTCTTAATTCATCACGCACCTGTTCTTCGTTCGTGAATTTCCTCCTCTCATTCTTCATTCATCAGATAATCAAGCGCTCGAGTATATAATGACCACGACATTAGTGAGATTTATGCTTGTTTTTTGGACCGTTGGGTTCAAATTTAGGTTTAACGAATCTTGTAATCACTATCCATTAAACCAATCTTTTAATTGCCATCCATTAAACCATGCTCGTCATGCTTTTTTTTTAATCTTTTAATTAACATCCATTAAACCATGCTCGCCATGCTTGTTCTTTTACCGTTGTTTTTCAAATTTAGGTCTAACCAATCTTTTAATCACTATCCATTAAACATTTTTGTTAATTACCCCATCTTTTAACTCAGTATTACTATTTTATAATTTACGATATTTTTTAAAACTGAGCTTTTTAAAACTTGTCAATATACAGTTCAATA
The DNA here is from genome assembly GCA_034641835.2 of Pinus albicaulis. NCBI lineage: Eukaryota > Viridiplantae > Streptophyta > Pinopsida > Pinales > Pinaceae > Pinus > Pinus albicaulis. Next base: position 407,326,838 of record CM076581.1, on the reverse strand, counting down.
CTAGTCCATAACTTTCTATTTTTTATATTTTCAATAAAACTGAGTTTTTTTAACCTTTGCGCTTTTCATTTCTCTGGGTGTGGATGTCCATAACACTGATTGGGTGACACTTGTTGATTGGAATATATTTAATATTTAATATGCGTGGTGGAAAGGTTGGTACTATCATTGAGTGGAATATATATATCTAAAATATAATAATAAATTAAGATAACTTAAACCAAAATTTAAATCTATTAAAAAATTTTTGAAATCAATTTTTGTATATGTAAAACTAATTTTAAAAATAGTTATTTATATATATATATATATATATAACTAATTTTAAAAATAGTTATTTATAAAATTAAAAGAGATAAGTTTGTAAGAGTTAATATCAAGCTAACAAATATTTGCAATGATATACTTTTAGATCATTTTCTTTGTAATTTATTATTCATGTAATTTTTATATTAAAAGTTTTGTTTGGAATTAATTTGTGGATAATATTAGTTTGATGGTAAAGAGTGACTTTTTTAGTCTTCTGTTTTTTCCCCTCCAAGCTTACATTGAGTAAGGGTTGGATATGTGTCAAAAAAAACGTATAGAATGTCTTGAAGGAAGATATTTTTGGTAGAGCACATTGAGAACATTATGAATACATTCCTAAAAGTGAGAGTCTAAGATGAATCTATTTGAGACAATGTACACTTCCAAAGAATGTCTTGCACTAATAACATGAGCATGAATACATTCCTAAAAGTGAGAGTCTAAGATGACTCTATTTGAAACCATGTAAGCTTCCAAATAATGTCTTGCACTAATAACATGAGCATGGAAATCTAACTTACAATCGCTCGAGGATGAGTATCTTGACTCATAGATATCAAATATAGCTCTTAATTAATTTGATAAAATATGCTTTTTTAATTAGTTTATTTATTTCAACATACATATTTCTAAAACTATAATAATAAAAATAAGAACTTCCACATAACTATAATAATTCCAAAGGATTTAGAAGTGTGTATTTTTTATGATGTTGAGTGCCTTATAGGACAATAATATCAATGTTGTTCTTTATGTAGTTCTCCTTCACCTTAAAATTTTACATGTACTAGGAAAACACTCACACCATAATCGAACATAGATCTTCTTTGAACCATTCTTACCTATAGGTAGGGTTAAAATAATATTAAATTCATCAAGTAATTACAACCCATACCTCGATGTGTATCTTTCTAGCTTGCTTGATTACATTGTAAGCCATTCCCCCGATGCAAAGTGTACCTCTTGATGTTAAGCTATCACAAGAAAGATAGATAATTTGCATTGAATGACTTCCACTTCTAACTTGGTCATCCATCCATTCTTGGTAGCAACAATATTGCTTCATGCATTGGTTTGTGATGGTTTACAACTACTTATCCATTTTTACTAGTTCTCATCTTGGCCCATGCATTAGCTTATGATTGTTTTGTAGATAATCATACTTATAGATGCCACCCTGAAACTAGCTTTCCTAGAAAAAAAACACTTTCTTTCCAATCAACCAAGCTCATTTTCACTCAACAAAAATGCAAGGGAAAACCAACTACCCTTATATCACTACCATCATGGCAATCCCCATCACACATAAAGTTTAAAGCACAAAATCGGAAGCGCCTTCACAACCACTTAATATAAAGAGTTTTTTAGAAGCCAACATAGAAGTAGGATTCACTATACGTACCTAAGTGGGCGTTTCTTATAATGGATCAAAAACCTATATTGCCATATTATATATTCCTCAAGAATATTTCTTGAGAGAAAATTGATTCTATGTTACGGCACATTATAGATACATGCGAGTTACAAAAAATGACATGATGACAAGTACAATGTAATCATGCATCGGTATAAGTAAGTTTCATAACCAATTGCAATGAAGGATGTTTCTCCATTTTTGTACCACATTTACTATATAGAATTTTCGTGGCTCAAATGAATTATATGCAACATAGATATCCAAGGTAAAATTTCTCTCTTAATGTCAGATTGTGAAATTTTAACCCATTAAAAAATACAAATAAATACATAGTGGCACTCAAGTTCAATAATTGTTTTACATTAAACAAATTTTGGGTCATTTTGAAGAAAAACCATCAATTTAAGAATACAACACTCGAGGGTCAAGCGGCATGGGAAATAAATATAGTGACAAGATTAAATAAAATATGTAATCATAGTGGTGCACAAGGGTCATCCTAATTATTAAACACTTGATTAAATAATTTATGTTGAATTGGCATTGGTAATGGAGCATGTGTCATATTGATAAAATAAATAAAAAATGATATGGAAAATCATGGGAAATAAATATAGTGACAAGATTAAGTAAAATATGTAATCATAGTGGTGCACAAGGGTCATCCTAATTATTAAACACTTGATTAAATAATTTGTGTTGAATTAGAATTGGTAATGGAGCATGTGTCATATTGATAAAATAAATAAAAAATGATATGGCAAAATGGGAATGCTAGCCACATTTCTTGAATATTATTCAGTGATATGTAGCCTATGTGATGGAGGGTCATGAGAATCCAAAACATAGGAAGAATTAAATGCAATTGGCCAAGATTATGAGGGGGGTAGGGCCCGAGGAGATGCACATGATTCCCAAAACAAACAAGCAGAAAATGTTACACGCTTTACATCACATAACATAAATTATATGGGGAGTGAAAATTTAATGTGGTAATAGTAGAGTGGGGCTTATCTATTGTGGCGGATAAGGTTTGGTCCTTGCTGGCCACCTCTCATCCGTGTCTCAAAAATTTGCATATGGAAGACATCTCTTATGCTATAGTATCATATCAATCCTCGTTATCCGTCGAAGACACTAGTCTACTCATATATTTTCTAGCTTCCATTGCAACCAAAAAATTAAACTCATTTGTGACTTCATCGTCTATTGTGCTCATGCCCTCATCCTTTCCTTCCTTGGTGGATGGATTTGAGATCACATCCTCATTTACGAGGGATGAACTCACCCTTCTCCATGGTGAAAAGCCCTTTTTTTCCTCTATTATAGGAATATTGATGCGAAGTGTATTTCTCCATCCTCTTGATTCATGAAAATTGGCTTGAATACAACCATTTCTTTATAACATGCTGAAAGGAGTTTCATTAATTCCTCAATCATAGAGGGCTCACATTAATTTTTTGTTTCATTTGTCTTCTCATGATGTTGTGAAATTTCCATCTGAGATTTATTTCTCAAGTACGTCAGTTCATGAAGCCCCTTCATTTTGACGTTCCTTTTTTCAGGTTGAATCATTCAAAGACACAAGTTTATTCTCATAGTATGACTTGATACATTGCATATTTAATGGTTTATGACCATGTTTTGCCATATCTTCACTCCTCAATTTTGAGTTCTAGAAACCGCTACTTTCAAATGAGCTAAATTTGTATCCATTGCCTAGATGATTTTTTTGTATTAAGCTTTGATAAATTTGAAGATCAAGAGTTGATCTATAGTTTTTGGTTTTTAGTTCTAGGGAAGTTCATGGTTGTCTATGGAACCCTCATTCTGATCTTTCAACCCATTTTCAACTTCAATTTCTACTACTCTAGTTTGGGTACGACTTCCTAATATCCCTTTGCATCTGTGGAATCTTCCATCATTGAAACATATAGGAAATTATTTAAGTAGATTTTATCGGTGTAGTGATGATATAAAAATAGCACTTGAGAGACACATACGCTCACGTTTGTGTGCAAGTGGACATTAGTAAAGGATTTCTTGCATAAAACAAACTAGCAAAGTAAAAATTATCTATGGGTGCAAAAGCTAGATTATTAGCATATTTCTTTCCCCATGTAAATATTTTTACAAAACATGTGACTCCTTCAAAAATTGTACCAAATATCAAAATATCAAAGCTAGGAAAAAATAGTTGCAAATCAATATAGTGAGAAGGTTCCAACTAAGAAAATTATATGTTATTTAAAGATTAACTCCCCCCCCATATCACAACAACGGGGAAAATCAACGACATACAAGTGAATCCAAGAAAGAATACCACCAAGTTCATGTAAACTCAACAAAAAGCCAAGTTGAGGTTGAATTAGTAAAGGATACCTATGACAATCCCATGAAGTTTGGTTCCCCAAATGATTGTCTTCAAAATATTTGTAAAAAAAAACACCTTGGGATAATTTTCCAAAAGTGGCGAAGGACAAGTCATATATTTTTTGGTGATTCCTCTGTCTCTTTAGAAAAATATAAGACTAAAAACCAACTTCTTATATACATTAGGAGAAAGAGGAAGAATCAAAAAAATAATCTTAAAGGTGGAGGACATATTTGAGATAATAACTAGAAGAATGATCCTCTAGGTATCATGGATAGCATAGGGTAGATCCAAGTGAGGGAAAAAAGAAAGATATATTTCACCAGGTAAAACAAGAAGTTAAATGAAGCTAAACAAAAAAAGGAGAAGCTAGTAAAAGTTAAAATGACAAACAATTAAGAAGAACATGCAAATGTATTTGGATATTAGAGGTCCTTGGAAAATGTTTAGCTAGAATGGTAACAAACCTTTTCTTTTGTGGATCTCTCAAATAAGGATTTGGATTTATCCTACAAGTTCAATCTTAAATCCTAATGAAATTTTGGGAACACATTCTTTAGAAGAATTGTAACGATTATGAGTTGCATCCTAGTTTTTTTTAAATAATCCAAAATACTATTTCTGTTTAAAAAAAATGAAACATAAATTATATGATATTGATATATGGATGGGAAAAATGTGTGGGGGGCTATATACACTTATTTTGTTGCCCTTGGCATGAAAGGTGCTACCAAATCTTTTAATTGTTCAACTAATTTCCATCACCGGAAGATTTAATATTTTTCCTTAGTTACTTTCTCTTCATATTGAATCTACTAATATGTCGTTTTCTTATTTTTTTTCTTTAATTATTTTCCAATGTGTGTCTCCCCACAAAGATAGAATTCTTTTACAAAATCTCATTTTCTCAAAAATGTTTCTTGTCGATGGGGTGGACACATGAAGACATTCTATCTCTTGAGTCCATATCTAAGAGAGAATATTTAACATAAAGTACACATTGTGAGCACATTCTAAGGATAATGTTAAAAAAATAAATTGATTACCTCCATTATATCATAAGTTGTATGAAATGTGATGTTTTTTTTTGTTTTTTTTTAATTTTTTTTGTTTTGTTTTTTTTGGCTAGTTTGTTCCGAAATCAACATGACAAACTATTGGCTTGAGAATCTTTGACCCAAGGGAACATAAACTATAGAAAAATAAATCAACAAACACACCTAGCCTTAGCCCACACCAATCCATACTTATGGATTGATTTCTTCTTGTGTGTTAACTAACCAGTGACCTTTTCACCATGGAGTGCCTTAACATAACACAATATCACTAATTTATCTATGGCCCATGGAATCGGATTAAATTTCTAAGTTATATTTTCTCACCTATGTTTCTTTAAATCATATGCTTACATGTACATATATGAATCCTAATCCATCACACCAAATGTACACCCCTCAACCTCACATTTCAATTTCTACTAAAATGGGGTTGACAATGGCCACACTCGAGATTATATTGTAGTTTTAAAAGACACAATGAAAAAATATCCAATATACAACACATTATATATATTATGATATTAATGCGTGTTTAAATCTTATACAAACTATATTTCAATGGAATTTTCATGATATTTACACACATGTACTTAAAATCTAGATACATATTAAAAAAGCTAAATAGACCTACCTATCGTAGTCGGTGACTTAAGATCCCTAGGATTTTAATGATTTATAAAAGTTACTTTATTTCATTGTTTCAAGAGCTAAATTTAATTCTTCCTCACCATGATTTAACCTATATATTTGTCCAATGGGTGTCAAGAAATGTTGCAAGGGAGTATAAAGAGCAATAGTTATAAATATGAAATTTAATATATGTTCAATATTCAATTCCACACATTATCCCACCATGAGTAGAGTCAAGTTGCATTTGAATAAGGTTTATATTTCAAAGTGCATGTCTTCATATAATTAGTGATATTCATCCAAGAAAAAAAATCCATGGAACTTGCTAATGATCATGATGAAGAGGCACAAAGTGATAGTGATGAATGCAACGGTAATAATAATGAGTTTACCATGGATGGTACTAGGAGTATCGAGAGAAAATGGAAAATGAAACTTCCCTACTAGAAATAAATAATTTCCCCACCGAATTTGGCTGAATCTCCTCACAACAACATCCGGGGAGTAGGAGGCTTCACTAAACCTTTTGATAATGACTAAGCCTCCAATTGAAATTATCTCTAAAACTAAAACTTCCCTCTTACCCAAATTCAACATACTTAAGAAAAGGATATGAAAAGAAAAACTTGCATGTGAGGAATTAAAAAAATCCCAATGATGACATCTCTCCCAATACATCTTCATATTAAAAAATGTTGCATCCAAATTTTTGACGTTCCTTTAGACCATCACTTTCTCCCAGAACCCTAAGGAACCTAAGGACACTTATTGCATTATAGCTTGGTATGAACCCTGCTGGAACAATGAAACAAAAAAATCGACGTCATTGAAATTTCATCGTTGACACCTGGATCTAAGAATATATCTTTTTGCATCAATTGTCAACTAAATCTCGTACCTTCATTTTTGTTTAACAAATTCGATTTGATAGCATATCGGCCTTTATTTAATTTTAAAAATTTCTGTGAATAAAATGTACCTTACAGTGGAGAGATTGACACTCTCATAGAAAGAGCCAAATAATTCGATTATAGAATTAGTCTTCAAAATATTGTTTTTGACACTTCACACTATTAAAATTTTTTATCTTCGATATTTGTGGATTGATCCACTATTAGAATTGCAAGCTTCTCATTGTTGTAGTAGTGGCACATTGTTAAAGAATAATAGGTTATTAGATTATGTTGATAATCCATAGGCTTCCGAGTTGTTATTTTTCACATTAAAGTTATTCATCCGCATTGATTCATCATAGTTTTTCCCTTCGGGTGAGGGGGGATGCGGGGAAAAAACTGTAAATTATTATTTTGGATGAATGTTGTTGATGTTTGTACTAGCAATAGTGAGAGCACAAAAAGTGGCAACCCTAGTTGGGTAGCTTCTACTTCTTATTATTATCCCTTACAATGAAACTCTCGGTTACATTTTAATATATTATGGATATTCCATTTTCGCAAATTGTGAGAAGAGGTTGGAAAGCTCATCCTATATAAAATTTAACAAATTTGTTTAAAAAATTATTATTTTTTTTAAATAGTTATGATTAATGTCTTATGTTAAAATTTATGTTTTCATAAATATTTTTTTAATTATTATTTTTTAAATGTTAATTTAAAATTTTTCTAAATATCTCATACTTCAATTTTTTTAAATATATTTATATTAAATAATATTTTAATAAAATAATTTTAATTAATAATCACTTTTAAATATTAAATGGCCATGATCAACATCGAGAATTGGGTTTGTCATATACCTAAGATTCTCTTCCTCTCATTCGTGATTATGGGATTCATTCAATTGGTTCAATTGGTTCTCCAATAGGATTTACAACTTGGTCCCAACCCAATGGTTGATATGCGGCTAGGTAGGGATTTACGTATTCTCTGTCTTTTTTTACTAATTGAAAAGTTACCCAGCTGAAAAGTGTATGGTTTCCCTCATAAAACACTTCACGATGCACTTATAATCTGGTTTCCTCATAAAGTGCTCCAAGATGCACTTTGTCAAACGCTCCATATAATGCTTGAGTCTTAGCCTCCAACACTAGGGTAGCTCCATATAAGGTTTATCGACTCACCCCTTCTCAAGGTAACATATTAATTTTTTTCCTTATTGAATGATAGTGGGAATTTAGAAGGAATAGAGATATGAGGTGTTTATGAGCAAACAAATTAATATTTTTCTTTCTGAATGGCACTCAAAATGTGGAGAACATGGACATATGAGTTATTTCTAAGCTTTACAGGCTTAGATGTCAGGAAGGGATTTGTATATCATCTCTACATAGCCCCGATATTTAACAAAGAAATCTGTGTGTTCCTTGATGCTTGCCAACTAAGAAAATTGGACTATATGAATATGGCCATAAAGTTTAAACCACCCCATTGAACGCAATATTTTCTCCCCAGAATACACATCCTTTGTGTGGTGCCTCAATGAAGTGTCACGGGTGCATGGGAGGGCCGTCCCTCTAATTTACTAAGTGGATCATATTATATCTCGAAGCCCATTTTCCAAGGAATTCCAACAGACATAAGATATTGAAGAATGGAAAGGTGATTTGCTTCTAATATGTTAGGTTGGACACTAGACAAGAAAGGGTTTAGTAGGAAATCAACTATACAAAAAAAATGACTCGCTCATGTCCATGAATATTCTAGAAATCACAACAATATAGTTAAGTAACCCCACTAAAACACATATATTTAATGCTAAAATTCATTCAAAAAACTATAAAATCCAATCAATAAAAGTTGTATGGTTTTATCTGGTAGTTTCACAAAAGGTGTAACACTATCACGTATGTAATATTGATATGTTATATTATTAGAAGTTTGCATTGTGTTTGACGTTATTAAATGAAAAAAAATGTTGAAATATTAAATTCACTCGCAATAGCACGGATGGAATACTAGAGGACAACAAACAACAGGGGAAAATATTTGAGCTATGTTTACACTCCATCTCGCAATAAATTCACGAGTTAAATGAGCCTACAAAAATCATTTTTTTTGAAGACCGTAGCCATGACTTTCTGCGGTTAGAACCGAGCCATCGTCACTCCATTTAAACCGCATCACCTACCACCATTAAACACCACCAACCACGAAGGAGAATTTCACTTCGCAACTTCGCAACATCGCAACTTCGCATATCCTTTCTGCACCATCACAAGTTTCGTTGTTTCATTTGAGATGCGATATTGTCGATAACACATATCTCATATCACATGCGTAATATATTAAGTTTATTACCCGAACCGCCTGAAGACCAAACCATGTAGATTGCGATGTGATAATGATTTTTCAAATACAATTGATTTTTTTTTAAATCCGCCGCGGGCTCCACCACCAGTCAATATAAATCCATTTCGCATGGTTTGCATGTCCAGTCACCCACATCGGAAATGGATGTGATAAATTCTAAAACCAGTTTGCATAAAGAATCCTCAAATCCGTGAAAAGGCTTTCATATGAGGTTTGAGACATTAAAAGTTTTTTTTGTTTTATGTTTAATGTTTTTATTTTAAAATTCCGCGACGCATGTTTTGTTAAGTCTTTTGATTTAGGATTAATATATATGTTTTAATATATATATTATAAACATTCTCAATGTTTATAATATATATAAAGTTAGTGTGTTTTGCAATAGCAAGCAATGCGATATATATGCCCGAAGGCAAAAAGAAAAGAATGTTGGATTGTGTATAAAAAAAAATAGAGAGTGTGAGAGCTGTGTGTTGTTGTATATGCCCGAAGGAAGTGAAACATAAAAAAGACCGTGTGTGTGCATTTTGAATATAGTGAGCAAAAAAGCTGTAAAACAAAGTTTTTGAAGAACACAACATGTGCGAGCAGTTTGAAGCGAGTTGTAATTTTTTTTGTAAATGCTAGAACAAACGTTCTTTGGAATCTCTGTAATAGCCTTTTAAGTTTAATGAAAGAAGTTTTTTTATATGCACCTATGTCTAGCAAATTTTTAATTGAATCTTTGTCGTTGAAGTTGGGGAATTTTTATTCCTTTGTTGTTTGGAATACTTCAGAAAATCCCAACATGGTATTAGAGCTAGTCCGGGCTCTTTGAAGTTGTCAAATAAGTTGAAGGAAGAAGGTGTTGTTGCAGACTTTTGACCGGCAATGTGAAGGCTCAGCAAAGACCGAGTGTTTAAAAAACGAGATCTAATGTTTAAAAAGTGTAGTCTAGAGAAATTCTTTTTGAATACAGAGTTTATCTCTCAAGCGAGAGAAGTTTTTATTTAAAAACACGGTCAAGTTTTAGAGCATAGTTTAGTAAGCTAGCCATGGCGAGAGCCAACACAAGCACGAGTATAGGAAATAATCAACTCACACAATTAATGGGAAGAACTATGACTATTTGGAAATCACAATGAGAGCTCTATTTGCCTCTCAAGATTTATGGGAGCTAGTTGAGGATGGTCTAGAAGAACCGAGTAGATAAAAATGCATTTAATGCCTTCACACGAGCGAGAGAAGGATTTTCTAAAGAGCAATAGGGAGAAGGACTCAAAATCCCTCTTCTATCTCTATCAAGCATTGTATGAAAGTGTGTTTCTAAGGATTGTAGTAGCCAAGAAGTCCAAGGATGCGTTGGGATACCCTCCAGACAACCTACCAAGGTATGGAGTAGGTAAAGACAAAAAAGCTTCAATTAATGAGAAGGGATTTTGAAGTCATTTTCATGAAAGATATTGACACAATAGAATCATTCTTTACTCTACTGATTGGGTTGGTCATCCAAATAAGATATGATGGAGAGATAGTATAAGAAAGAAGAATAGTGGAGAAATTATTGAGGAGCTTACCCTCAAGGTTTGATGTGATAGTCACAACCATTGAAGATACAAAGGATCTCTCAAAATTTACAATTGATGAGGTTCATGCATCACTGATGACACATGATCAAAGATTGGGTAGAACAACAAACTCATCTTTGGAGCATTCCTTGAAGACCAAAATGTCCTTTGGAAGAGGAAGAGGTCAAGGTAGAGGAAACTACGAGAGGAAAAGGAAGAGGCAGAAGCCAAAAACAGAGGAGGAAGAAACAACCACCCCGCAAATACTCATGGAAGGGGCAACAACCAAAATTAGAACCAAGGCCAAGGTAGTAGCCAACAAGGAGGACAACATCAAGCACATGGACAAAGGTATGATAAATTCCAAGTCCAATGTCATTATTGTAAGAAGTATGGTCATTATGCCAATGAATATAGGAAGAAACAAAGTGACATGGGTAATAGACCCTGTGCTAATTTTACTAAAGAAAATATCAATCAAGAGAAGTTGTTTTTAGCATGTAATATGGCTGAAGAAATGAATGAAGATATATGGTTTCTAGATTTAGGATGTAGCAACCATATGATTGGAAACATTTCTATGTTTTCCCTGTTAGATGAAAATGTAAAGTCTCAAGTAACATTGGGGACAGAAAGTAAGGTCTCTGCCATGGGAAAAGGAGAGAGTAAGTGTTTTCACAAAGAAAGGAGAAGGAAGATCCATATCGGATGTATCTTGTGTGCACTGGTATGAAGTTAACCTCTTGGGCATTGGACAACTCATTCAAAAGGGGGTACAATTTTTTCTTTGAAGATGATGTATGCACCATCATGGATAAACCACCAAGAAAGCAATGCATTGCACAAGTGAAGATGACAAGGAACAAAAAATTTTCCCTCTCAAGATGAGAACAAATTTGAAGAAAGGAGATGAAATGGCGAGCGAGAGACACAAGAGACATTCCAAAGAAAAGCAAAAAGATGAAAATTGGTTATGGCATTTGAGATTTGGACATCTCAACTTTGGAGGTCAAATTTTGTTGCATAGGAAAGGAATGGTAAAGGGATTACTATTGATTGAGAAACTGGGCAGCCTATGTGAAGGCTGCATCTTGAGAAAAACAACACGAGAGAAATCTTTCGATCAAGAAAGAGCCTAAGGGCAAAGGCACCCTTAGAAATTTTCCATTTATATTTGTGTGGACCAATGCAAACACCATCAATAGCAAAGCGACCACTATATGCTGACTTTCATTGATGATTACACAAGAAAAACTTGGGTTTATTTCTTGAATATTTTTTTTCTAAATTTAGACTAATTCTATTAATGACACAAAAAAATTACATGGAGGCACTGGCCTCTATGGTGCGACCCAACTATGGGGCATTCTCGGTCTAAGAGCCCTGAACACTACTGTTTTCCAAACATATAGAAAATTAGCCACCCACGTAGGGGAAACCGGCTCTTCGGTAGTTTCATATAACAAAATTAACAAAATTATCAACAATTCATTATACTCAGGGGGTAATCCAAACATTGGGAAAACAAAAACTCAAAAAAGCGCAAATCCCGAGCATGTTAAGAAACATGAGGAGAGGGAGGAGATTCTTCAACAATCGGGCACCCTGTAGGCTTCCATATCTTCCTCCACATTTCGATGATCATCGTTGGTCTCGAAGCTTCCATGTTTTGTCGGCCGCAACATCCTTGCCTTCGTCGCAAGGAGCCATCCGCTTCATGCTTTGGCACGCGAGAGAGTTTCCCTGGTTCATCCGATTAAAGAGGGGAAGAACAACGAGCTAGAGGGCTCTTCTTTGAATTCCACGGTGATAATGGTTGTGACGCGAGGGGTAGTTCAAGGAGCTTTGAAAGTAGAAATGGGCGGTTTGCACGGAGTCAGGGGATTAGTAGAGGTCGCACAGGTATCGGGGGAGAAAGCAAAGCCCCTCGTCGAGAAAAAGGAGAGCCATGATGCCCACGGCCATGACAAATTCGGGACTGCAGGATAATTCCCAATGAAGTATTCGGATGATGGAGAGGAGGAGTTGGATGGAGATGAGCAAACTTGATGCACTACTCTGCCCCTGAAAACTTCCTCTCCTAACTATCTTGCAAATTAACTATCTTGCTTGTGACAATTCACATCAAGAGGTATACTTTGATAGGGGGGAATGGTTTACAATGTAATCAAGAAAGCTAGCAAGATACACATCGAAGGATGGGTTGTAATTACTTGATGAATTGAATATTATTTTAACCTTACCTATAGGCAAGAATGGTTCGAAGAAGATCTCTCGTTCGATTATGGTGTGAGTGTTTTCCTAATACATGTACAATTGTAAGGTGAAGGAGAACTACATAAAGAGCAAGATTGATATTATTGTCCTATAAGGCACTCAACATCATAAGCATACACACTTCTAAATCCTTTGGAAATATTATAGTTATGTGGAAGTTCTTATTTTATTATTATAGTTTTAGAAATATGTATGTTGAAATGAATAAACTAATTAAAAAAAACATAGTTTGTTAAATTAATTAAGAGCAATATTTGATGTCTATGAGTCAAGATACTCATCCTCCAATGATTGTAAGTTAGATTTCCATGATCATGTTATTAGTGCAAGACATTCTTTGGAAGCTTACACAGTTTCAAATAGAGTCATTTTAGACTCTCACTTTTAGGAATGTATTCATGCTCATGTTATTAGTGCAAGACATTCTTTGGAAGCTTACATTGTCTCAAATAGAGCCACCTTAGACTCTCACTTTTAGGAATGTATTCATAACGTTCTCAATGTGCTCTTCCAAAAATATCTTCCTTCAAGACATTCTATACTTTTTCTTCGACACATATCCAACCCTTACTCAATGTAAGCTTGGAGAGAAAAAAAAAGAAGACTAAAAAGTCAATCTTTACCATCATAGTAATATTATCCACAAATTAATTCCAAACAAAACTTTTAATATAAAAATTACATGAATAATAGATTACAAAGAAAATGATCTAAAAATATATCAATGCAAATATTTGTTAGCTTGATATTAACTGTTACAAACTTATCGCTTTTAAGTAGACAAAATTTACTAGGTTTCCAATGGTATGTATAAACAATTGTTGTCCATTTAAAAAATACATAGGAAGGAAGAACAATTTTGATTCTCTAGTAAGATCTAAAGAGAAAGTCTTTCTCCTCTACTAAACGTGACATCTCTAATAAAAATAATATTAACTAAATCTTTTTTACTACCAATAATAATATTTCGTTCTCATTATTTCTATATATATATATATATATATATATATATATATATATATATATATATAATACTAAGTATTTTTTAAAATTAGTTTTATATATAAAAAAATTGATTTAAAAATATCACATAAATTTTAAATAAATTTAAATTTTTACTATTATTATCATTCGTTTATGGTTTATTAATTTATTATTATATTTTAGATATATATATTCCACTCAATGATAGTGCCAACCTTTCCACCACGCATATTAAATATTAAATATATTCCAATCAACAAGTGTCACCCAATCAGTGTTATGGACATCCACACCCAGGAGGAAAAACGCAAATAAAAAAAATCAGTTGTACTGAAAAAATATAAAAAATAGAAAGTTATGGACTAGGATTGAACTGTATATTGACAAGTTTTAAAAAGCTCAGTTTTAAAAAAATATCATAAATTATAAAATAGTAATACTGAGTTAAAAGATGGGGTAATTAACAAATTAGTTTAATGGATAGTGATTAAAAGATTGGTTAGACCTAAATTTGAAAACAACGGTCGAAAAAAACAAGCATGGCGAGCATGGTTTAATGGATGGCAATTAAAAGATAAAAAAAACAAGCCTGACGAGCATGGTTTAATGGATGGCAATTAAAAGATTGGTTTAATGGATAGTGATTACAAGATTCGTAAAACCTAAATTTGAACCCAACGGTCCAAAAAAAACAAGCATAAATCTCACTAATGTCGTGGTCATTATATACTCGAGCGCCTGATGAATGAAGAATGAGAGGGATAACTAATTGTAATGAATGAAGAATGAGAGGAGGAAATTCACGAACGAAGAGGAGGTGCGTGATGAATTAGGAAGGCGAGGGATCGGTGATTGTGATGAATGAAGAATTAGAAGAAGATATTCACGAAAGAAGAGGAGATGCCTCATGAATTGGAAGGATCAATGATTGTGATGAATGAAGAATGAGCGCTGGAGGAAATTCAAGAACGAAGAGGAGGTGATCGAAATTTTTGCAGTCCCAAAAAAAACAGTAGGGGGATGGACTGGATTATTTATGGAGATGGTAATTTTCCGTTTCCTTTAAATTGTTTGTCTATTTGTTTATAATTAATTCCACAGAAAAAAATGGTTATGCAGCGAAAGGCTGTAGGTGATTGAGTAATTTTCTGTTCCTTTAATATGTGTGTTTAATTCATTTTAGAGAGACATTTGTGTAACTTGACAAATTTTTTTCTCTCTTCAATCTACAGGTTAAGCATGGGTGTTCTTTCTCTCTCAAGCACTGTTATGTTAAGTTAAAGTTGTCTATCTTATTTAGCGCTCCATAAATCTTCTGTATAGTGTTGTATGCATGAATGTCATGTGTAGTGTTGTGGTATAAATGTAATGTGCAATGTGTCGTGTGCAAATGTTTGGTTTGTGTGTCTGTGCATTTGTGGTAATTGAGAGAGAAAGCCCAGGCTCAGGAGATTCAATATGCACTGGTGGTTGAAGGGCCAACTAATGAAAAAAAAATTATGCTTTCAGAGTGAGTTGGTGTGACTTTGTACTCATGGCAGTATTTTCTTGAATTATTTTTTTAAATTCATTCCTCAACCTCTTTTATGTTTCCTTTTCTGATGGGTTGGGATTTTCTATACACGAGCTGGAGCAGAGTGTCCAATGCTTTTGGAGCAGAAGAGCTAGGGCAAGGTTTCCAATGCTTTTGGAGCAGAGTAGCTTGAGCATCGTTTCCAATGCTTTTGCAGAAGAGAATGAGAAGTTTCGAGGGCTTTGCAACCACCAGTTTCCACAGTTTCAATAGCAACAGAAAGATTAGGTTAGTATTCTTTGTGAATGTCCTTGTTCTCCCCTCTTTCTTCTCCCCTGTTTCTTGTTTCTTGTTGCACTTTACGAATATCTCTATGATATATTTACAGAACATGTTCATTGTAGAATAGTTACGCAAATTGAAACAGGTTTAGTCATCTATGTCGGTCTGTGTTCACATCTGCGTTGAGGATGTTGACATGTGAGGTGTTGGGTGGTTTTCCATGTAACAAGTCATGTAGCCATAAATATTTTTTGGATATTGACCCAGTTGTCTCTCCAAACCCCAATTCAGCTCTTCCTTTTGTCATTTCATGCCTCCAATTGTCCTATATCCATAATAGTTCCATAACCAGATGAATCTGGAGTTTCTTAAATAGTACTAGCACCAGTCATGGAACCACTCATTTACGTAAAACTACCATTAGCTTCTCCTTGAGTAGCATATTATGGGTGAGTATATTTAGCAGGAGATTGAGAAGGTGGTTCATTGAGTTGGGAGGCACCGCTCAAAAGCCTTACACTGCAAAACCCTACAGAGTGGGATATACAGATTTGTGACAGACTGAGCCCTCTCTGTTGATAATTGTGCAATTTAGAAGTGACAGCAAGAAGAAACCCCGGAAATTCCCGCGTAGGGCTTATATGGAAATAAATGTTTGCTACATAGCATGCATATCTACATAGCTACATTCACGGGATTGATTTATTTATATTATGTACACAATTCCATTAGCATTCACCAGATTGTTTTATTTGTATTATGTAATAAATTCAATTTTACACCTAGCTTGACCCTAATTTTGCTATGGGTTATAACGGATTCCCACTGTGATGCTTAGTGGAAGGAAATTGAACATAGGAGCTCAATTTTTGTTGCCTTGTGAATTGATTCCAGTGGTTCATATTAAATTTCAACGATATTAGTGCGTTGCATTCGGTTGTAATTGTAGATAGTAAATTTCTAAAGTTTTAGTGGACGACAATGTGCAATTGCCAACAATTAGTCAGTTTATGCAGAGTCTTTCTATTTACATGCATAACATGGGACAAGTACATGTACAAGTTTAGTGTGATGTTTAGTAGAAGGCAATACTAATTCGGTTTTGATAAGTTCAATCTATGAGCTATGCCAATTAGTAGTTTTGAATGTGAGTTTATTGGAAATTGTATAGGATAAATGTTGAAAGGCGTGGTTAGTAGTGAAGAGAAGGTCATAAGTAGTTATGAGATGAACCCAAAACATATGCAATAGTGGACAATCGGAATGTCATGATGATGAGATCAAACAATGATACAACTTTGACAACGATCACCTAAAACAAGTTTCGGGTAATCAAAAGATTCTTTTTTTCCTCTCTCTTGTTTATTAATTACATTAAGAAGTTTTATTAATTATATATCAACCTTTATTTTTTTCTATTAAATTTACACTTTGTAACATTTATTTTTACTAAAAAAATATATATTTATATTTATGAAAATATGTGTTAATGGTTATTCATTATTTTATTTTATATTTTAATTTGAAAAATAAGGATAAAATTTTTCATTCCTTATGCTTGTTGTGCCATTTTTCTGACCAAGAAGACATAATATTTCCTTTGAGCCCAAACAGTATTAGGTAGTGAATATCCATACCTTACCCCACCCTAGAGTTAGAACCCGGTAGATTTGGAATTTTATTTATTCAATTTTATTAATAAAAGCATGCTATTGTTATAGAAGTTAAAAGTTACCAAATGTGTTTTTTTTAATTATTTATTTTCAATATGTTAAATTTTATTGTTATTATATTAAATTTGTTAATTATATTATATTTTGATAGCTTTATTTAATAATATTGTATTAATGTTTTTTTTCTTGATCTTTATATATAATATACAAAATAGATTTTTTTTTAATAATAAATTTAATTATGTTACAAGTTATTAGGAAGGATTTGTATTCTAACAATATCATTTCAGTGTTTTATGTTCGAAAAAATTTATCAATGTGAAGTTGTTCTTGAGTGAGTCGAGTTGTGTTCCTTCTATTCATAGTTTTCATGACCTTTAGTTTTTATAGTAACTCCAATATGCAAAAAACATAAATATACCATGTTATTATAATAATAATTTATAAACATGTTTTTAAACATCTTCCCAATATACACACAAATCACAAAATTACTTTTATTCACATAAATCATTTAACATTTTTCAATGTTTTAAACATCTTCCCCATATACACACAAATGGCAAAGTCACTCTTATTCACTTAAATCATTTAAATTTTTTACAATGTTTTAAACATCTTCCCCATATACACATAAATGGAAAAGTCTCTCTTATTCACTTAAATCATTTAAAATTTTTACAATGTTTTAAACATCTTCCCGATACATTGCACAAAAATGACAAAATGAATCTTATTTACATAAATTATATAACAATTATAACCTAAATTTATTTATATTTTAATTTTTTTTTAAATAAGATTTTGATTTGGTTTTGATTTTATTTATTTATTTATTTATATATTTTTATTATAACTATGTTATTATGATATTTGAAGTATACTATATTTTTCCTTCTTTTTATATATATATAAATAAATAAGTATATTTCAATATTTTTATTGATATTTTTATAAATTTAAATAAAATACTAATATATATTTTTAGAGTGTTTGCAAATATTTAAATATTTTTATTATTTATTTGTATGAATTTATTATATCTAAATTTTTTATGTATTGGTTTTATTATTTATATACAATAAATATATATATTCTTGAGTGCTTGCTTACATATATAAATTTATGAAAGTATTTTGGTTATAATGTATGTTTTGGATTTTTTTTATTTTGTATGTATATGAATGCATTGTTTTGAGAATTGAAATAGTGTCTTTATTAGTTGCATTGTCATAGTTAGAATATATTTGTTGTGTTTTTTTATTTTTTGAATTTATCAATGAACGAGATGTATACTTCTATATGTTGTGTGTGAATGTATTATTGAGATTTTTTTGCATTATTTGTATGTACTTGTTTGAATTGTTTACTCTTCTATGTTGATGAATGTCTCATTTTGCATGCTTTTGACTATTCTTTCATTGTTTATTTGTATGTATATGTGTGTATTTCTTGAGTATGCCTTGAATGTTAGAGTAGCGGTTTTAGTGTTTCTATGTATATACATTTAATTATTTTTAAGAGTTGGTTGTATTATCTTGGATGTTTTTCGAGTATTCCTTCTTTATTTGCTTTGTGTGTGTATCTTTTTCGAGTATTCTTTCATATGGATATTATTTACTTGTATGTGTATGAATGTATTATTTGTTGTATTTTTTATGAGAATTATTTTACTTTGTATGTACTTGTTTGAATTGTTTACCCTTCTATGTTGATGAATGTCTGACTTTGCATGATTTTGACTATTTGATTTTGAATATTCTTTCATTCTTTATTTGTATGTATATGTGTGTATTTCTTGGGTATGCCTTGAGTAGTGGTTTTAGTGTTTCTATGTGTATACATTTAATTATTTTTAAATGTTGGTTGTATTATCTTGAATTTTTTTCAGTATTCCTTCCTTATTTGCTTTGTGTGTGTATCTTTTCGGTATTCATTTTTGTATGGATATTCTTTACTTGTATGTGTATGAATGTATTAGTTTTCGTATTTGTATGAAAATTATTTACTTGTATGAGCTTTATATGTATATGAATCAATTATTTGTTGCAATTTGATGTGTCTTGTTTACATGTATTCATTGTGTGCGTATGAATCTACTCTTTGCTACACTTTGTATGTGACTTATTTACTTGTATTTTTTGTATGTGTATGAATGCCTTCTTCATGTGTATATGAATATATTCTTTGGTAATGTGTATTATTTCCTTGTATTCTATGTATGTGTATGAATGTCTTCTTCATGTGTGTATGAATCTACATTCCAATGTGTCTTCTTTATTTTTACTCTTTGTATGTGTATGAATATATTCTTCATGTGTATGAATCTATTCTTGGCTACATTCCTACCTGTGTCTTGTTAACTTGTATTTTTTGTATGTGTAAAAATGTATTCTTCATGTGTGTATGAATCTATTCTTTTCTACATTTGTATGTCTTCTTTGTATGTGTATTTGTAGGAATCTTTCTTTATTACTATTGTATATATATTATTTTCATGTAAATATATTAGTGTGATATGTGAGAATATATTTTTTTAATTTTTATTTATATGATTATAAATATACTATCATTATTTCTACGTATTAATATATTATTTTGAATATTGATTTATAGATATATTAGTTTAAATAATAACTTATAAATATATTAGTTTAAATATTTGTTAAATTATTATTATTATTGTTGTTGTTGTTGTTTTTTTTATTGTTTTATTTTTCTTTTATTGATTTTTTAATTAATTTATTATTATTGTTATTGTTATTATTTATCTTTTTTTCTATCTAAACTTTGATAATTTTAAATTGGAAAATAATATACTTACTACAATAACAGTAAAAAAAAGAAATAATATTATCCCACAAGTTACAACTCAATCAACCATTATCATGTTATAAAGTATCATGCAAATCATGAAGCTAATAAGAAAAAGAACAATAACATAACATTTATAACAACATTTCCCCGATGTGGGTGTTGAATAGCGGGTCATCGGTGGAGGTGTTGGAGAGCAACATGTGGTATTGCCACTTGCAAGCACACTGATCATTGTAATCCTCCCATAAATTCGATAGCGAGCGATGATATGATGTCTTCTCCTCCCTCGAGTTGCATTTACTCTGCGTGATTGCCGACTTCCATGGCTTTCATGCTTGCCGACTTCTATTATGCTGCAACTGCCTTTAATTCTCCTCGGCACCCCCACTCGCTCCTCGGCTTCATCTTCGCTCCCACATTGTTACGCGAGACCGACATTCGCGTCGGCCATTCCTCACCCTCGCGGTGACGCGAGATCACCGCTCCACATGACCATTTTCAGCCCTCTCCACTCGTGCCCAGACCTTGTTGCCTACCCCGCCCAGCCTTCTCCTCTTCGCCATCTCGGTCCCTCCGACAATTCAGGGTTATCACTCGGGATTCCACAGGGCGGACCATGATCCTTAGGTAACGAATGCGCGCGCGGATGTGGGGGCGGTGGTAGAGGCGGTGAAGGAAGGAGCGATAGTGGTTCTCACAGTGGTAGAGGTGGTGTAGGAAGGGGGCGAGTAGCGAGTGGCAGAGTCGATTGGGCTTATTCGCCATCAATAAGAAATAAGGCCGGTTTTCGGTTCAGTAGCACCTTGGACAAGCCGCACATCACAAAAACGATTATAGTGGTATTTTAGGAAGAGCCCTCCGATGTTGCTAGCTCTAGCTCCCGGAAGCGTAGGCGGAAATCAACTATCTCGGTACGGCCTCCCCCCGCTACCGGAAAGTCCACCGCCCTTTCCGGTGAAGCCAAGCCTCAGAAACGTCTAGTAGTGCAGAGGACGAGCGAGCGACGACTCCGCAAGTGAGGACTCGGAATGGAAACATTCCGGTTCTCCCTCCTCTTCAGAACACTTAGCCCCGGATCATGAAAACAAGGTTGCGGATGCCCCGGATGAAGACTACTGACTGCCCTATCGTGGAAGAAATTCCACCACGATGGCAAACAACTTGACAACTAGTAGGTTCATGGGCCTCCTTAACTCTTTTTTGGTTTTTTGGCTTCACCATCAAAGTAGCTATGGAAAAAGTTGTATGTTTTCGATCATGCTAGCTCTTTTCGTATTTTTCAGTTTCTTGTTTAGAACAATGTATGTTGGTTTCTTGCTTATGGGCAGCAATTTTGAGTCGGTTTCCGGTCACGGGGCGACTTATATTTTGGATTTTACGAACTTGCTTCCCTCCGACATTTGCTAGTTTTGCAATCTGAGGAGAAGACGACTATGTACATTATGTGCCATTATAATAGATTAAACTTACTTATAAAAAAAAATATTTATAACAACATCAATTTATAATAACACATATCAATTAACTATTTAATACTAAAATCAATACAATAAATAAACTCAATTAATTTTAATTAAAAATTTTCATTAATTTGACTTATTTATAATTTTATTTTTTCATAATACTATAATTTATTAATATAGGGAAAAAAATATTAATTCTAAATTTTTTGTTTAGAATATGAATGGTTTTTAAATATAATAAAAAAATATAAATACTTATTAATTTTATACTAATTAACGTATAAAATAATTTTAATTATCAACATCATAATATTTATACTCAATCTTAAACACATGCATAAAATAGTATTAATTCTAAAATTAATTATAAGTGTGATATGTGTGAACATGTCACCTTGTGAGTCATTATGTGTAATGTTTGTGGCTATGTGTATGTTTGTGTGCATCCCATGTTTGTTGTGTGCATGTATGCATGTGAGTGATTATCACTGAATGCCAGGATTGTGTGGGTGTGCGTATGTGGTTAGTCCCATGCCAATGATGAACGGTTTTTGGGGTCATATAAGCTCTCACCTTCATTTAGTTAACCCTATTAATAGAGATTTTACATATCAAAAACTAAGATGAGCTTTCTATATATAGATTTTTTGGTTTATTTAAAACATAACATTAATTTGGAAATATTAAAATATTTTTTTTAATAATATTTTTTTTATATTAAAAAGATATAAATTTTATAAAACAATATTTATCATTATTTGAAATTTAAAATATAATAATTAAATAAATTGAAAATTAAATTAATGATAAAAATAAACTAACATAATTATAAAAATATTTAAATTTAATTATTAAATATTATTTAGAATTTAGAATTTGAAAAATTATATATATATATATATATATATATATATATATATATATATATTATAAAAATAAACTAGCATAATTTCAGCAATTGTATGAGTATGGATTATTATCATGTTTTATTATAAAAAAGTATAAATATCAATAATATGTTATTATGTTTATCATTGATAATTATACAAGTAAAAATATTATGATGTCGATAATTAATTAATATGTTTTTTACGAAGAACCCCCAAACCACTTTAGTGTATACTCACCCGAGGGAAATGTTTGAGCATATAGTGTTGGTAAAGGAAGAAAAGCGCCAAAGGAGGTTGGATGTTCAACTTAGATGCAATTATAAAACCCATGGTGCTAACATTATATGTACTTTGTTTGTCACTAAAAAAATTCTGTGCCATTATAGTAGAGAGGTGGCCCATTGGCAGTGTTGTGGGTGGTTTCTTGCCCGTGTTTCTATCTTATTGCATATTTTGTGGCTCATTTGACACTGTTATATATGGTCGAGGCATCACATGCCCAAAGCATGAGTGATGCAATAAAAGCCTATATCACAAGTCCTCCTAAACAAGCGAGAAAAATGACGGTAGAAGGGGAGGATGACCTCAACCACCAAGCAAAAGCGAGAGGCGAAGAGGAGGATTAAGAAATTTTGGTCCTCAACCGAGGCCACTCTCTCATGGCATAGTTTCTCGATAAACATACCATTAATTTTTTATTTTTTGATGAAGAATATCATGGTAGTAGATATCATGTATTCAAATTAATATTTCAAAATTGATTGGACTCTAGGAGATCCCGAAGGACATCGAGCTTGTCCAATTTTGAGATTCAACAAAAAAAATGTTCATTTGGGATGAATTGAGAGGAACACGTAGTTTCCTCGCTACTACGAGATTCTAGGTTCTAGTGCAAAGGATCTTGCCTTTGGTTGAGTTCTATGAGGACTACATAGTAAATTTAATTTTCTTTAAGTATGGTTAAATTTTGATGTTTCTTTGTCGGTTAGCATTATTATAGGTATTTTAGTAAGTGGGAACTCGATTTTAGACATTAAGGCTTACAGAGGCCGAATTTGATGAGACTCAAAAACTTCAGATTTTGGATAGCTTATAATGCCTTTCGATGGCCAACAAACCTTGTTTCTCACTAGGCACGTTGAGGCCACGTAATGTCTATTATGGTGTAACATGCTTTAAATTTGAATGAATGAAATGTCTATTATGGCGTAAGATTCTTTAAATTTGAATGGGTGAAAAGGTCCTTTAAATTTGAATGAATGAAAGGTCCTACTAAAATTAAAAAAAATAAATAATATAACGAAAAATATTAATTTTTAAAATTTTTTGTAATGATAATGTTTTAAAATAAACAAAATAAAATAAATATTTATTAGTTTTAGTAACATAAAATTAAGTTACAAAATAAATGAAATTGTCAACATAATAATATTTTTTACTCAATCTTAATCAAATGCATAAAATAATGTTAATTCTAAGATTCATAATAAATGTTATGTGTGTCGACATGTCACCTTGTTAATTAAGGTGTATAATGTTTGTATGTATGTGTAGGCTTGTGTGCACCATTTGTTTGTTGTGTGCTTGTATCCATGTAGGCTTGTGTGCACCCTTTGTTTGTTGTGTCCTTGTATGCATGTGAGTGATCGTAACTCATTGGCAATGGATTGTGAGTTGCATGTGTGTGGTTAATCCCATTTCAATGATATACAGTTTTATGGGTCATATAAGCTCTCACTTTGAGAGTGATTGACCTTATTAGTAGAGATTTTACATCTCCAAAAAAAAAAAGAGCCTTCTATAGAGTAATTTTTAATTGATTTAAAACATAACATTTAATTCAAAATATTAAAATAATTTTTTTAATCGTATTTAAATAATACTTTTATTATCATAAAAACATATAAAATAACATTAAAAAAATGAAAGATAATAAAATAAATTTAAATATATATATATATATATATATATATATATATATATATATATATATATTAACAATTGGAATAATTAGAATAATATACTAACATAATTTAACAATGGTACAACTAAGGATTATTATGATGATTTATTATAAAATAAATTTAAATACTTATTATTATGTGTTTTTATCAAAATTTAAAATATATAAAATATAATTTCAAATATGAAAATTAAATTAGATGTATATTTAAAGTGACATTATATAGCTTAATATGATAAAAATATTGTAATGTAATATAATATCTTATAAATGATAATAAAAAAATTATAAATTAAACTAAATATAAAATAATTTAATAATATATAATAATAATAAAAAAGATGTTATTATATTTAATAATATATACACAAAAAAAAATCTAAATTTTTCTATTCACAAACATTGTTTTAAAACTAGTAAATAAAATAAATATAATTATCAATATCATAATATTTTTATGAATGATAAATATAATAACATATTATTTATATTTATATTTTTTTATAATAAAACATGATAATAATCCATAGTTATATCATTGTTGAAATTATGCTAGTTTATATATATATATATATATAATTATAATTATAATTTAAAATTTGAAATAATATTTAATAATTAAATTTAAATATTTTTATAATTATGTTATTTATTTTTATAATTAATTTAATTGTCAATTTATGTAATTATTATATTTTAATTTTCAAATAATTATAAATATTTTAATTTATTTTATTGTTTTATAAATTTTTTATCTTAAAATATTTATATCTTTTAAAAAACATTATTATAAAAAAATATTTTTAATATTTCAAAATTAAGGTTAGGTTTTAAATAAACTAAAAATCGATATATACAAAGCTCCTTTTAGTTTTTGGAGATGTAAAATCTCTACTAACAAGGTCAACCACATGAAGTTGAGAGCTTATATAACCCCAAAAACGATTACATCATTGGCATGGGACTAACCACACCAAAAACAGATCCATCATTGGCATGGGACTAACCACACGCACACACCCATAAAATCCATTGCCAATGACGCATAATCACTCACATGCATACATGCACACAACAAACATACACATGGGCACAAACATTACACATAATGACTCACGAGGTGACATGTTCACACACATCGAACTTATAATTAATTTTTAGAATTAATATTATTTTATGCATGTGTTTAAAATTGAGTATAAATATTATGATGTTGACAATTACAATTATTTTATAAGTTAATTAGTATAAACTTAATAAGTATTTATTTTCTTTATTATATTTAGAGAAATGCATATTTTAAACAAAAATTTAGGATTAATATTTTTCCCTATATTATTAAATTATAGTATTATGAAAAATAAAATTATAAATGAGTCAAATTAATGAAAAAAATTAATTAAAATTAATTGAGTTTATTTATTGTATTGATTTTAGTATTAAATAGTTAATTGATATGTGTTATTATAAATTGATGTTGTTATAAATATTATGTTATTGTTCTTTTTCTTTTTTAGTTTCATGATTTGCATGATACTTTATAACATGATAATGGTTGATTGAGTTGTAACTTGTGGGATAATATTATTTCTCTTTACTTTGTTATTGTAATAAGTATATTATTTTGCAATTTAAAATTATCAAAGTTTAAATAGAAAAAAAAATCCATAATAACAATAATAACAATAATAATAGCTTAATTAAAAAATCAATAAAAAGAAAAAATAATACAATAATAATAATAATAATAATAATTTAACAAATCTTTAAACTAATACATCTATAAATCAATATTCAAAATAATATATTAATATATAGAAATAATGAGAGTATATTTATAATCATATAAATAAAAAAATTAAAAATATATTTTCACATATCACACTAATATATCTACATGAAAATAATACATATACAATAGTAAGAAAGAAAGATTCCTACATATACACATAAATAAGACATACAAATGTAGAAAAGAATAGATTAATACACTCATGAAGAATACATTTGTACACATACAAAGAATACAAGTTAACAAGACACATATAGGAATGTAGCCAATAATAAATTCATACACGTGAATACATTCATACACATACAAAGAAAAGAATACAAATAAAGAAGACACATTGGAAAGTAGATTCATACACACATGAAGAAGACATTCATACACATACATAGAATACAAGGAATAAGACACATTACCAAAGAATATATTCATACACACATGAATAAGGCATTCATACACATACAAAAAAATACAAGTAAATAGTCACATATAAAGGTATGCAAAGAATAGATTTATACACACACAATAAATACATGTAAACAAGACAAATCAAATGCAACAAAGAATTGTTTCATATACATATAAATCTCATACAAGTAAATACTTCTCAGACAAATACAACAAATAATACATTCATACACATAAAAGTAAAGAATATCCATAAAAGATACACACACAAAGCAAATAAGGAAGGAATACTGAAAAACATTCAAGATAATACAACCAACTCTTAAAGATAATTAAATGTATATACATAGAAACACTAAAACCACTACTCTAACACTCAATGCAGACTCAAGAAATACACACATATACATACAAATAAACAATGAAAAAATAGTCAAAAGCATGCAAAATGAGACATTCATCAACATAGAAGAGTAAACAATTCAAACAAGTACATACAAGTAATGCAAAAAAATTTCAATAATACATTCACACACAACATATAGAAGTATACATCTCATTCATTGATAAATTCCAAAATAAAAAAACACAACAAATATATTATAACTATGGCAATGCAACTAATTAAAACACTATTTCAATTCTCAAAACAATGCATTCATATACATACAAAATAAAGAATCCAAAACATACATTATTACCAAAATACTTTCATAAATTTATATATGTAAGCAAAGAATTATATAAATAATCAAGCCAATACATAAATATTTAAATATAAAAAATTCATACAAATAAATAATAAAAATATTTAAATATTTACCAACACTCTAAAAAAATATTAGTATTTTATTTAAATCTATAAAAATATTAATAAAAATATTATACTTCAAATATCATAATAACATAGTTATAATAAAACTATATAAATAAATAAATAAATAAATAAAATCAAAACTAAATAAAAATATTATTTAATATATATAAATATATATATATATATATATATATATATATATATATATATATATATATTTTGAGGTTATAATTGTTATATAATTTATTAAGAGTGAGTTATTTTTGTGCAATGTGTCGAGAAGATGTTTAAAACATTGTAAAAATATTAAATGATTTAAGTGAATAAGAGTGATTTTTCCATTTCTGTTTATATGGGGAAAGATGTTTAAAATATTGAAAAATTGTTGAATGATTTATGTGAATAAAAGTAATTTTGTCATTTTCAAAGTATATGTCGGGAAGATGTTTAAAACATGTTTATAAATTATTATTATAATAACATGATATATTTATGTTTATGCATATTGGAGTTACTATAAAAACTAAAGATCATGAAAACCATGAAAACAAGGAACACAACTCAAAAGAGGGTAACAATTTAACCTTCCTAAGAGCCATTTGGAGGGGGTGAATTCCCATCCACACAACAAATAGCCTAGTCCTTTTATTAATGATAGTTCATGTACATTTTTTGATGAGCATATCCAAACAAAAAAAAGTCATTTTTTTTCTAATTACAACATTAAAAAATTTACATAAAAATAGATAATGTCTTCGACTCACTCAAGAACAACTCAAATTCGGCATTGATAAATTTTTCTGCAACATAAAACACTTAAATAATATTGTTAGTATACAATTTTTTTCATAATAACTTGTAACATAATTAAATTTACCATTCATATTAAAAAACAAAAAAAACAAAAAACAAAACCAAAACCATTTTATACATGATAAAGATCAAAGAAAAAAACATTAATAAAATTATGTAAAGTTATCAAAATATAATATAACTAACAAATTTAATATAATATAAATATAAATATAAATATATTTATGTTATATTGTAAATTTAATAAAAAAAATAAAAGTTGCTATAAAATTAATAAAACGAAGTAATGTAATTAATAAATAAGAGAGAGGAAAAAAGAATATTTTGATTAAGTGAAATCTCGTTTTAGGATATGAACACCTTTTCACTACTAACTCAGATTATGACGGCTTTCAACTTGATTGCCCATTATTACATATGTTTTGGGTTCATCCCATAACTACTTATGACCTCCTCTTCACTACTAACCAATGAGGCCTTTCAACGGTTATCCTATGCAATTTCCAAAAAACTCACACTCAAAACTACTAAATGGCATAGCTTATAGATTGAACTTATCATAACTGAATTAATATTGCATTCTACTAAACATCACACTAAACTTGTACATGCACTTGTCCCATGTTATGCATGTAAATTGCAATGTTATACTAACAGTGCGCAGCAGAAAATCAAAGACAAACACAGCATATAAACCATACACAGAAGGCACATCAATTAACGTGGTTCACCCAACCAATCTGGGCTACGTCCACACAACATAGGCATCGACAATTTTATTAATCAAACAGGAGATTACAAAACTCTCACACTCACACAAAACAATCCGTATGGATACCTGTTTTATAGCAAGGAAAATCTAACTGCCTCATAAATCCTCTCAACTCAAATTTAGGATGCATTAACTCCCTCCCAACAACCTGGAATTAATCTAGCAACAAAAATTTCTATTGTTGTCACCTACTGAGATTTTTGCCTATTTTATTCAAAACAGAAAATCTCAACAATCTCCACCTTGACAACAATTAGCCTGATGCCCTGTTCTTTATTATTTTATCTTTTCTGCAAGCCAAGAGAAGCCAAACACCAACGCAGCTTCTCCAACAAAACTAGTTTCGTGAACATGTCTGCACAGTTTTCCTTTGTATGCACCTTTTCAAGAGAGACTCCCCTTTCAGTGATAACCTGTCTTACAAAATGGTACTTAATCGGAATATGCTTCGATTTACTATGATAGGCCGGATTCTTAGCCAAATGTATTGCACTTTGACTATCACAAAGTAACCTGATGTTGTCCTGTAACCTACCAAACTCACCAAGCAAACCTTTCAACCAAACCGTCTCTTTGCAATCATGCGAAGCAGCAATGTATTCTGCTTCAGTAGTGGATAAAGAAACAATGTTTTGTAGCTTTGACATCCAGCTAATAGCTCCACCTGCAAGAGTAAAGACATACCCTGAAGTTGACCTTCTCTTATCCAAATCACCTGCAAAATCGGAATCAACATATCCGCAAACAAATTCACTACTCTTATTGTAAGTGATACAATAACTACTTGTGCCTCTCAAGTACCGAAGCACCCATTTTACTGCTGACCAGTGTTCTTTACCCGGATTTGCCATGTACCTGCTGACAACCCCAACTACATGTGAAATATCTGGTCGAGTACAAACCATCGCATACATCAAACATCCTACTACATTAGCATATGGAATTCGAGACATATAATCCTTTTCTTCATCTGTATTAGGACATAAACTCGAAGAAAGCTTAAAATGGGAAGCTAAAGGGACTCACACAGGCTTCACATTATTCATACCAAACCTCACAAGTATTTTCTCAATATACTTCTGTTGTGATAGCCACAGCTTACCACTCCTCCTGTCTCTGAAAATCTCCATGCCCAAAATCTGTCTTGCTGCTCCTAGATCTTTCATATCAAATGTCCTTGCCATCTGAGTCTTCAACCTGTTGATTTCTTCAATGCTTTTGCTTGCTAAAAGCATATCGTCAACATACAACACTAAGATAATGAACATGTCATTACTTAATTTCTTAAAGTAAACACAATGATCATATTCACTTCTTATATATTTTTGACTCAACATGAAAGAATCAAACTTCTTGTACCACTGTCGAGGCGACTGCTTCAGACCATACAATGACTTCTTGAGCCTGCAGACAAATTTCTTATTGCGATGCTAAACAAACCCTTCCGGTTGTTCCATATAAATTTCCTCATCTAAATCTCCATGTAGAAATGCAGTCTTAACATCTAATTGCTGCAACTCTAAATCAAGCAAAGCCACTAATGCTAACACAATTCTAATTGAAACAATTTTAACCACCGGTGAAAAAATCTCATGAAAGTCAATGCCGGCTTTCTGAGAAAACCCTTTTGCAACCAGTCTCGCTTTGTACCTGTCTTCCGTATCATTCACACCCCGTTTCAGCTTGAAAACCCATTTACACCCCACAGTTTTCCTGTCTTTCGGAAGTTCAACCAGATCCCATGTGCCGTTCTTACTTAAGGCCATCATTTCTTCCTTCATGGCTGCTTTCCACTTGTCACTTTTCGAACCTTCTATTGCTTCCTGATAGCACAGAGGTTCATCATCGTTAGCGGTCAAAGCAACTGAAGTAACATAATAATCATACCTTCTCGGTGGCCGTTTGATTCTTGTCGACCTCCTTAAGGATGTTTCTGGCTGACTACCATCTGTAAGAACTTCTTGCCGATCAGTATCTGAGACCTGTTCATGATCTAAACCTGAACCCTGTTCATGTTCTGAAACCTGTTCATTACTAGTATCTGAACTATGGTCATCATGACTATCATTAGAAGTGCTATCAAATTGAATGTGCTGAAAATCAGATACATCATCTTGTTTCAATCTACTATCTACATCTAACCGTACAAGAGAGGATTCATCAAACTTTACATCTCTGTTGATGATGATTTTGCGGGTAGTAGGATCCCACAATCTATATCCCTTTGTTCCAACACCATACCCAACAAAGACATACCTTTTAGACTTTG
Organism: Pinus albicaulis; assembly: GCA_034641835.2. Taxonomy (NCBI): domain Eukaryota; kingdom Viridiplantae; phylum Streptophyta; class Pinopsida; order Pinales; family Pinaceae; genus Pinus; species Pinus albicaulis. The sequence continues at coordinate 407,295,504 of CM076581.1, read as the reverse complement.
GATCTAACTTAGTTCGTTGATGTTTAGGCACTAGAGCATATGCATCACAACCAAACACTCTGAGTTTAGAATAATCACAAGGGTGTCCTTTCCATACCTCTTGCGGAATCTTGCAGTCTATCGCCGTCGATGGAGATCGGTTTATCACATAACAAGCTGTTGCCACTGCTTCCGTCCACAACTCCTTCTGCAAACCAGCATTACTCAACATACTCCTTGCTCTCTCCAAAAGAGTCCTGTTCATGCGTTCAGCAACTCCATTTTACTGAGGAGTATAAACAGTGGTCTTATGTCTCTCGATCCCTGCATCCTTGCAATAGTTTTCAAACTCCTTGGAAGTAAACTCACCACCATTGTCAGTTCTTAAACATTTTATTGTTCTACCAATGCTCTAAACTGCTTGAAAACTGTAAGAACATCAGACTTCCTTTTCAACATGTAGACCCACACTTTCCTAGAAAAGTCATCAATAAACGATACAAAATATGACGAGCCACCATACGAGGTTGTAGGTGCTGGACCCCAAACATCTGAATGGATATAATCAAGTATGCCTTTACTAGTATGTTTGCCTGTTTTAAACTTGTGTTTACTTTGTTTTCCAAACAGACAATGCTTACAGAAATCTAACTTTCCAGACTTTAGATTTGGAAGTAACTTACGATCAGCCAAAATTTTCAACCCTCTTTCATTCATATGCCCCAATATTTGATGCCATAAGTGAATGGAACTACTGTCATGTTCAGACACAGTAGACACAAAATCTGACCCTGTACCTCCTTCTAACTGAAATAGATTTCCTACTTTCTTAGCTTTCATAACTAGTAAAATGCCTTTGTAAATTTTCATTACTCCACCTTGAATTACAGTTTTATATCCATTTGAATCAAGTCCTCCTAATGAAATCAATTTTTTTCTTAAATCTGGTACATGCCTCACATCAGTTAATATTCTAGTTGTCCCATCAAACATTTGTAGTTGTATGCTCCCAATCCCCACAATATTACATGTTACATCATTACCCATGTACACAACTCCATCATTAATTGATTTATATTCCTTAAACCATTCTTTATGGATACACATGTGGTTTGATGCACCAGAATCTAACAACCAATGTTGACCATGATTTGACACATTAACTGATAATACTTCATCACTCATACCTGAACCAGATGTCGAACCTGTATCTGTCGCATTTGCCTCCTTCTTCTCTGTCGAAGAATCTGCTTTCTTCTCTGTTTTTTGTCTCTTCCAACAGTCCTTCTTCAAATGCCTCGATTTGCCACAAAACCAGCACTTTACTTTGCTCTTCTTCACTTTCGATTTTGAACGCGAATCGTTGTGCTTACCAGAGCATCTTTCTCTAGAACGACCTCTAGCCATAATTGCCTCGGATGTAGAGGTGTCAGCATTCGACCGCTTCCTGGTCTCCTCGGACAACAAAGCTCCAACGACATCATCAAATTCAAGGATGTCTGTAGTACTAAAGCTTATGGAAGTAACAAAGTGATCCCACGATTCGGGCAATGAACACAATAGAGTTATTGCCTTATCCTCTGAATCAAATTTTACATCTAGACTTTGTAATTGTACCAATAGAGTATTGAAAACATTCAGATGGTCAGTAATCGAGGTACCTTCCTTCATCCGCAAACCATAAAGCTGTCGCTTCAAGAGAATCCGATTTGTCAAGGATTTCGTCATGTAGAGCTTCTCAAGCTTCGACCACAAGCCTGCGGCGGTCTTCTCTGACACAATGTTGAACAGAACGTCATCCACCAGACATAACCGAATTGCGCTCAGAGCTCTGTCATCCAACTCATCCCATTCATCCTCCGTCAAGGAAGAAGGCTTTTTGCTTTTCCCCAACAACGCTTTTGCCACGCCTTGTTGAATTAGCAGATCGTGCATCTTAACCTTCCAGATCTCGAAATTATTCTTGCCATTAAACTTCTCAATTTCAAAACGGGCACTTTGTGTTTTTGCCATATCGAGTCACAAAAAAAAAATAACAACCTCCAATTGCAACCTTTAAATAAAGAATGCCCTTTTAAAAAATATATATTTCCTTTCACTTTTTAAAGTGCCTTTCATTTGATACCATATGCAAATGGCAATATCCAAATCAATTTTTAAATGCCACCCTTCACCTTATAAAAAAAAAAAGGCCTTTCACTTAAAACCAAATGTAAATGGCATTTACATTTTTAAACATTATAAAAAAAGGACTTTTTAATAAAATCGATTTATTTAAAAAACACATACCATATGTGACCTTTTTAAAAACTCCAAATCGATTTCATAAACTCCAAATCGACTTTTTTTAATACACATACCATATGTGACCTTTTTTTTTAAAAACTCCAAATCGATTTCATAAACTCCAAATCGACTTTTTTTAATCAAAAACTTAAATCCATGCGTTTCGGATTATTGGCGCTACTGTGTTATAATAATCCGTGCCAATCAAAAAACTTAGAACATAAATACGCACTCATTAGTTTTACCATAGTCCGCACCAATCACAAAAACACTTAGAAACAATACTCCACCTACAGCGTTTTGTTCTCTCCGTGCGCTGGCATCCACAACGTTACACAACGACGTAGTCAACACTAAACGTTCTGGTTTTTGGCATGCACAGGTCTTCCAACAGCGCTAATTCTCTTGGCATACGCAGGTCCTCCACCGCCACGCTCCAACAGCGTGATTGCAAAGGTTTCAACTCTGCCCGGTGTCTGTCCCACGCAGCAGGTCAACATCTACACAGCAATGTCAACGCACGCTGATTGATGGCAGATCTGTTTCAACAGCAGCACCACCACCAGCCGGTCCAACAACTCCAACTGCACGCAGGATGTTCAATCCACAGCAGACTTGGGCCCGTCCCTCCTCCGCTGCGCGCTCCGATACCAATTGTTATACTAATAGTGCGCAGCAGAAAATCAAAGACAAACACAACATATAAACCATACTCAAAAGGAACATCAATTAACGTGGTTCACCCAACCAATCTGGGCTACGTCCACACAACATAGGCATCGGCAATTTTATTAATCAAACAGGAGATTACAAAACTCTCACACTCACACAAAACAATCCATATGGATACCTGTTTTATAGCAAGGAGAATCTAACTGCCTCATAAATCCTCTCAACTCAAATTTAGGATGCATTAACTCCCTCCCAACAACCTGGAGTTAATCTAGCAACAAAATTTTCTATTGTTGTCACCTACTGAGATTTTTGCCTATTTTATTCAAAACAGAAAATCTCAACAAAAATCTGTTTTAGGATATGAACACCTTTTCACTACTAACCAGTTATGACAGCTTTCAACAGTTTCCCACTATTGCATATGTTTTGGGTTCATCCCATAACTACTTATGACCTCCTCTTCACTACTAACCAATGAGGCCTTTCAATAGTTATCATATGCAATTTCCAAAAAACTCACACTCAAAACTACTAAATGGCATATCTTATAGATTGAACTTATCATAAGCCAGATGTCATGCATTCTACTAAACATCACACTAAACTTGTACATGCACTTGTCCCATGTTATGCATGTAAATAGCAAGACTCTGCATAAATTGACTAATTGTTGGCAATTGCACATTGCCGTCCACTAAAACTTTAGAAATTTACTATCTACAATTACAATAGAATGCAACGCACCAATATCGTTGAAATTTAATACGAACCACTGGAATCAATTCACAATACAACAAGAATTGAGCTCCTATGTCTCAATTTCCTTCCACTAAACTTCATAGTGGGAATCCCTTATAACCCATAGCAACATTAGGCTCAACTTAGGTGTAAAATTGAGTTTATTACATCATACAAATAAAACAATCGGTGAATGCTAATAGAATTGAGTACATAATACAAATAAATCAAACTCGTGAATGTAGCTATGTGAATATGCATGCTATGTAGCAGACATTTACTTCCATATAAGCCCTACGCGAGAATTTCTGAGGTTCTTCTTTCTCGCTGAATTGCACAATTATCAACAGAGAGACTCCGGTCTTTCTCACGAATCACGTAGATCCCACTCTGTAGGTTTTTTTCTTGAGTGTAAGGCTTTGAGCAGCGCCTCTCAGCTCACTGAACCACCTTCTCAATCTCTGCTAAATACCCCCATGCATAATAAGCTACTCAAGGAGAAGATAATGGTTTTTTTACGTAAATGAGTGGTTCCATGATTGGTGCTAGTACTATTTAAGCAACTCCAGTTAAATAGTTTATGGAACTATTATGAAAATAGGACAATTGGCAGCATGAAATGAAAAAGGAAGAGCTTAATTGGGGTTTGGAGAGACAACTTTGCCAATATCCAAAAATATTGATGGCTACATGACTTGTTACATGGAAAACCACCCTAGCACCTCACAGCACAATAACATCCTCAACACTTATGTCAACACAGACCGACATAGATGACTAGCCTATTTCGTTTTGTATTCTGCAATGGACATGTTCTGTAAATATATCATAGAGATATTTGTAAACTGCAACAAGAAACAAGGGAGAACAGGAACATTCACGAAGAATACTAACCTAATCTTTCAGTTTCTATTGAAACTGTGGAAACTGGTGGTTGCAAAAGCCCTCGAAACTTCTCATTCTCTGCTGCAAAAGCATTGGAAACCATGCGAGCTCATCTGCTCCAAAAGCATTGGAAACCATGTCCCAGCTCTTCTGTCAAAAACATTGGACACTCTGCTCCAGCTCGTGTATATAGCATTCTAACTCATCAAGAAAAGGAAACATAAAAAGGGTCGAGGAATTAATTTAAAAAATAATTCAAGAAAATATTGCTGCATGAGTACAAAAAGTCACACCAACTCACTCTGAAAACATTAGTTGTTCATTAGTTGGCCCTTCAACCATCAGTGCATATTGAATATCCTGAGCCTGGGCTTTCGCTCTCAGGTACACAAATCCACAGACACACAAACGAAACATTTACACACAACACATCGCACATTACATGCATACCCGCAACACTACACATGACATTCATGCATACAACACATCTTACATAAGATTTATGGAGCGCTCCATAAGGCAGACAACTTTAACTTAGCATAGGTACTTGAAAGAGCACCCATGCTTAACCTGTGAATTGAACAGAAAGCGTTTGTCACGTTACACAGAGAAAACAATTTCGCAGGTTACACGAATGTCTCTGTAAAATGAATTAAACACACATATTAAAGACACCAGAAAAATTACTCAAACACCTATAGCCTTTAGCTGCATAACCATTTTCTCTGTGGGGGAATTAATTAAACAAATAGATAAACAATTTTAAAGGAAACAGAAAACTACCATCTCCATAAATAATCCACTCCATAAAAAAGGGAAATTGTTTTTTTGGGACTGCAAAAATTTCGATCACCTCCTCCACCCACGTTCCTGAATTTCCTCCGCCTCCTCATTCTTCATTCATCACAATCATTGATCCTCAATTCATGGGGCATCTCCTCTTCTTTCATGAATATCTTCTACTAATTCTTCATTCATCACAATGCGTTCTTAATTCATCACGCACCTCTTCTTCGTTCGTGAATTTCCTCCTCTCATTCTTCATTCATCAGATAATCAAGCGCTCGAGTATATAATGACCACGACATTAGTGAGATTTATGCTTGTTTTTGGACCGTTGGGTTCAAATTTAGGTTTAACGAATATTGTAATCACTATCCATTAAACCAATCTTTTAATTTATCATCCATTAAACCATGTTCATCAGCACCAATCTTTTAATTAACTTCCATTAAACCATGCTCGCCATGCTTGTTCTTTTACCGTTGTTTTCAAATTTAAGTTTGTTAATTACCCCATCTTTTAACTCAGTATTACTATTTTATAATTTAGGATATTTTTTAAAACTGAGCTTTTTAAAACTTGTCAATATACAGTTCAATACTAGTCCATAACTTTCTATTTTTATATTTTCAATAAAATGAGTTTTTTTTAACCTCCGCTTTTCATTTCTCTGGGTGTGGATGTCCATAACACTGATTGGGTGACACTTGTTGATTGGAATATATTTAATATTTAATATGCGTGGTGGAAAGGTTGGTACTATCATTGAGTGGAATATATATATCTAAAATATAATAATAAATTAAGATAACTTAAACCAAAATTTAAATCTATTAAAAATTTATGTGATTTTTTGAAATCAATTTTTGTATATATAAAACTAATTTTAAAAATAGTTATTTATATATATATATAACTAATTTTAAAAATAGTTGTTATAAAACTAAAAGAGATAAGTTTGTAAGAGTTAATATCAAGCTAACAAATATTTGCAATGATATACTTTTAGATCATTTTCTTTGTAATTTATTATTCATGTAATTTTTATATTTAGAAGTTTTGTTTGGAATTAATTTGTGGATAATATTAGTTTGATGGTAAAGAGTGACTTTTTAGTCTTGTTTTTTCCCTCCAAGCTTACATGAGTAAGGGTTGGATATGTGTCAAAAAAAATGTAGAATGCTTGAAGGAAGATATTTTTGGTAGAGCACATTGAGAACATTATGAATACATTCCTAAAAGTGAGAGTCTAACACTTCCAAAGAATGTCTTTTTAATAACATGAGCATGAATACATTCCCAAAAGTGAGAGTCCTAGATGACTCTGTTGAAACCATGTGACTTCCAAATAATGTCTTGCACTAATAACATGAGCATGGAAATCTAACTTGCAATCGGCTGGAGGATGATTATCTTGACTCATAGATATCAAATATAGCTCTTAATTAATTTGATAAAATATGATTTTTTAATTAGTTTATTTATTTCAACATATACACAGCTACAAAAACTATAATAATAAAATAAGAACTTCCATAACTATAATAATTCCAAAGTTTAGAAGTGTGTATTTTTATGATGTTGAGTGCCTTATAGGACAATAATATCAATGTTGTTCTTTATGTAGTTCTCCTTCACCTTACAATTTCTGAGGTACTAGGAAAACACTCACACCATAATCGAACATAGATCTTCTTCGAACCATTCTTACCTATAGGTAGGGTTAAAAAAATAATATTCAATTCATCGAAGTAATTACAACCCATACTTCGATGTTTATCTTTCTAGCTTGCTTGATTACGTTGTAAGCCATTCCCCCCGATGCAAAGTGTACCTCTTGATGTTCATTTGTCACAGAAAGATAGATAATTTGCATTGAATGACTTCCACTTCTAACTTGGTCATCCATCCATTCTTGGTAACAACAATATTGCTTCATGCATTGGTTTGTGATGGTTTACAACTACTTATCCATTTTACTAGTTCTCATCTTGGCCCATGCATTAGCTTATGGTACATTTTTGTAGATAATCATACTTATAGATGCCACCACAAACCTTCAGCTTTCCTGAAAAAACTTTCTTCCCAGTCAACCAAGCTCATTTTCACTCAACAAAAATGCAAGGGAAAACCAACTACCCTTATATCACTACCATCATGGCAATCCCCATCACACATAAAGTTTAAAGCACAAAATTGGAAGCGCCTTCTGTACTTAATATAAAGATTTTTAGAAATAGTAATGAAAGTAGGATTCACTATACGTACCTAAGTGGGCGTTTCTTATAATGGATCAAAAACCTATATTGCCATATTATATATTCCTCAAGAATATTTCTTGAGAGAAAATTGATTCTATGTCACAGCACATTATAGATACATGCGAGTTACAAAAATGACATGATGACAAGTACAATATGACTTGCATCGGTATAAGTAAGTTTCATAACCAATTGCAATGAAGGATGTTTCTCCATTTTTGTACCACATTTGCTATATAGAATTTTCGTGGCTCAAATGAATTATATAACCACTGAGATATCCAAGGTAAAATTTCTCTCTTAATGCAGTTATGGGAAATTTTAACCCATTGAAAAATACAAATAAATACATAGTGGCACTCAAGTTCAATAATTGTTTTACATTAAACAAATTTTGGGTCATTTTGAAGAAAAACCATCAAGGAATTTAACTAAATACAACACTCGAGGGTCAAGCGGCATGGAAATAAATATAGTGACGAATTAAATAAAATATGTAATCATAGTGGTGCACAAGGGTCATCCTAATTATTAAACACTTGATTAAATAATTTATGTTGAATTGGCATTGGTAATGGAGCATGTGTCATATTGATAAAATAAATAAAAATTGATATGGAAAATCATGAGAAATAAATATAGTGACAAGGTTAAGTAAAATATGTAATCATAGTGGTGCACAAGGGTCATCCTAATTATTAAACACTTGATTAAATAATTTGTGTTGAATTAGAATTGGTAATGGAGCATGTGTCATATTGATAAAATAAATAAATAATGATATGGCAAATGGGAATGCCAGCACATTTTCTTGAATATTATTCAGTGATATGTAGCCTATGTGATGGAGGGTCATAGAATCCCAAAACATAGGAGAAATTCATAAATGCAATTGGCGAGATTATGAGGGGGTGTGGCGAGGAGATGCACATGATTCCCAAAACAATCAAATAGAAAATGTTACACGCTTTACATCACATAACATAAATTATACGGGAGTGAAAATCTAATGTGGTAATAGTGAGTGGGGCTTATCTGTGCGAGGATAAGGTTTGGTCCTTGGCAACCACCTCTCATCCGTGTCTCAAAAATTTGCATATGGAAGACATCTCTTATGCTATAGTATCATATCAATCACATAAATTGTCAGTAAGAACATAGTCTACTCATATATTTTCTGACTTCCATTGCAACCAAAATTAAACTCATTTGTGACTTCATCGTCTATTGTTATCTGTGCCCTCATCCTTTCCTTCCTTGTTGGATGGTTGAGATAACATCCTCTCATTTACGAGGATGAGCTCACCCCTTCTCCATGGTGAAAAGCCCTTTTCTCCTCTACTATAGGAATATTGATCGTGTATTTCTCCATCCTCTTCATTCATGAAAATTGGCTTGAATACATAGCCATTTCTTTATAACATCTTGAAAGGAGTTTCATTAATTCCTCAATCATAGAGGGCTCACATTAATTTTTGTTTCACTGTCTTCTCATGATGTTGTGAAATTTCCAAGTTTGAGATTTATTTCTCAAGTACATCGGTTCATGAAACCCCTTCATTTTGACGTTCCTTTCGGGTTGAATCATTCAAAGACAAGGTTATTCTCTTAGTATGACTTGATACATTGCATATTTAATGGTTTATGACCATGTTTTCCATATCTTCACTCCTCAATTTTGAGTTCTAGAAACGCTACTTTCAAATGAGCTAAAATTTATCCATTGCCTAGATGATTTTTTGTATTAAGCTTTGATAAATTTGAAGATGAAGAGTTGATCTATAGTTTTGGTTTTTAGTTGTAGGGAAGTTCACGGTTGTCCTATGGAACCCTCATTTTGATTTTTCAACCCATTTTTCAACTTCAATTTCTACTACTCTAGTTTGGGTACGACTTCCTAATATCCCTTTGCATCTGTGGAATATTCCATCATTGAAACATATAGGAAATTATTTAAGTAGATTTTATCGGTGTAGTGATGATATAAAATAGCACTTGAGAGACACATACGCTCATGTTTGTGTGCAAGTGGACATTAGTAAAGTTTCTTGCATAAAACAAACTAGCAAAGTAAGGTATCTATGGGTGCAAAAGCTAGATTATTAGCATATTTATTTCCCTGTAAATATTTTTACAAAACATGTGACTCCTTCAAAAATTGTACCAAATATCAAAATATCAAAGCTAGGAAAAATAGTTGCAAATCAATATAGTGAGAAGGTTCCAACTAAGAAAATTATATGTTATTTAAAGATTAACTCCCCATATCACAACAACGGGAAAATCAACGACATACAAGTGAATCCGAAATACTACCACCAAGTTCATGTAAGTAAGCAAAAAGCCAAGTTGAGTTGAATTAGTAAAGGATACCTATGACAATCCCATGAAGTTTGGTTCCCCAAATGATTGTCTTCAAAATATTTGTAAAAAAAAACACCTTGGGATAATTTTCCAAAAGTGGCGAAGGACAAGTCATATATTTTTGGTGATTCCTCTTGTCTCTTTAGAAAAATATAAAACTAAAAAACCAACTTATTATATACATTAGGAGAAGAGGAAGAACCAAAAAATAATCTTAAGGTGGAGGACATCTTTGAGATAACTAGAAGAATGATCCTCTAGGTATCATGGATAGCATAGGGTAGATCCGAGTGAGGAAAAAAGAAAGATATATTTCACCAAGTAAAACAAGAAGTTAAATGAAGCTAAACAAAAAGGAGAAGCTAGTAAAAGTTAAAATGACAAACGATTAAGAAGAACATTGTCAAATCTCCCCGGACTTGACTTTCTACACATATAACATAACTCGGATATTCTTCGCTTTGTCATGAGGGATAACCTTGATGGTTTATCTTTGAATCCTTACAAATTGAGACTAATGTCAAGGTTTAAATTCTTTTTCGGTACTTACGGAACAAACCATGGAATATAGGAATTTCCTTGAGAATTTTTGGGCTTGACCTCTCCTCTTCTCAGTCCATCTATTAGACTTATATTTCTATATATATTACTTTGTATTTCTCAGGTTTTTCTTTTCAGAGTTTTGTCCAACTCTAGATGATTGCTAGACCCTTCCTCAACCTTCCAGTTTGCAGGCCTTATAAAATTTTTCAACATTTTAAAGTTGCAGCATCGAAGTATAGATGTATGCCTCCTCGCATACATCTATCTATACTCAGTTAACCTCCATTGCTCCAACTACTTTCCCAGCAGTTTATATGGACGGTAACCAGATGCTCTGTTCATTGTATTTTTTTCATATGCTTAAAATCTTCCCTCACACAACCTTTGCTCACACAATAGATTGTTCAATAGGATTCCCCACCATATTTTTCTGTTACAACATTTCAACAGGTGTGACACTCTGGTACAGATTCAACTGTTCCATGGGAAAACTAGGAAATAGATCCTCTTGCTCAAATCAAATGGAGGTAGAGAATACTGAACTGGATAGTTTAGAATCCCTAGTGTTAGATCCTCGTCCTTAGTTAGGATTCAACTTCTGCTTTCATATGTTTACACTTACACTTAATAGAATAATTTAATTTCTAAATTTTACAATTCTTTCCATTGTAACACAGCTGACATACTGAACCCCATACTGCTATCACAGGGTTGTTGTTTCCTACTTTCTGTTATTGGTTACTAGGAATTCTGTGCCATCAATATTGTTATGATAGGTTTAGTTGTTTGGGGCTTGCTGTTCATGGGTACTGTTTTGTTAACCTTTTCTGGTTATACACACACAGAATTTAAATATTCCTTTAAAGATAGCAAGCTATACCTATACATAGTTATTAGATTTGATGTTCAATTGATCTATCTTCTCTAACCTCATTACTACAATGTATTCATCCCTTCAACCCAACCATTTGTCTCTGCTATCAATAGCTTTAGTTTGCAATTTCATGAGTTACTGAACAATTAATCCATCTAACATTTGCATAATGTACCATAACATAACAATTCATAAATTGCATAATGGACCATAATCTCACAATTCATAAACTACATAATGAACCATAACATCAAATTTCATAAAACAGGGATATGTTTATTACAGACTTACAGAAATCTCCAAATTTATGCATGCACCCTCTACTATGACCAGTCCACCCAACCTTAGAATTCGTTTATCTCCAGATTTCACCCCCGAGCTGAGATCCTCCAAGAACAGACTAACCTCAATCTGTTCTGGAGCAGCTTATTTAAGCTGTGCTTTCCCCAAAGCCTGTTTCCAATTCTGCGTCCAGAATTTCAGGATGCTTTATTCCTGTTTAGCCTAGGCTTCCCTGTTTGGGACTCTTTAAAGCCGCTTTAAGCTTTTCCTCAGATTTTCCAGCTTTTTCTCACCTCTTCCCAACTACTCCTCTTCATTGGGGAAATTTAGATTTTTCCTCAAAAATCTAAATTAGAAATAATTTCTTTCAAGGATTTTTGAAAAATTTTGGGGAAAGTCTTTTCCTTTTCCATCACCTCATGGATTAGGCATGTGATCTCACTTTCTCATCTGGTCATAGTGCATACACAATATTTTATTTACTTTTCATAAATAAATAGTTAACCACATCCACACAATAATTATCCATTGGGGTCCACTCCCCTTTGGACTTATGTTCAAATGTCTCATTCGAAAAGCATAGAACTTGGGGGTGTTACATATTCCCCCTCTGAAAATAAACACCGTCCTCGGTGTTGACAACTATCTACTTAGTTTATTTTGAACATAATGATGAATGTTGTTTCATCATCTTAGCTTCTCTGTTCCATGTAGCTTTTCAGCAGTAAAGTGCTCCACTGCACCTTTACTCTAGCTACTATTCGATTTCTCAATTCAATTTCTTCCCGCTTTCATCGTTGAAGCGACTCTGGAAGGAAATTCTTATTCTGGTTCCACCTGGACCATATTCCAATCAATCATGTGAGAAGCATCATGTACAAAAAAAATAAATTTTTTTTTTTTCAACAAGCAGACATGAAACATATCAGGAAATTTAATAAGAAATGGTAGGGCTAATTTATAAGCCATTAGTTCCCTCCCTTTCCAACACCTTCCGCGGTGTTACACTTTAACGTTGACTTTGACAAAAATTTCTTCTTCGTCCTTGATTAATTTCCAGCAGAGTACTCTCCTGCTTCTACTCTATTTACTGATGCCTTATGCAGTTGGGTTTCTTCCTACTTCTTTGCAAGAAGTCTGTCTGGAAGATCTTTTTTTCTGGTTTCTCTGTCCACAATTCATACCAATGTAAGTAATATCAGGTACACACAATTTATAATCCAAAATAACATTCTGCATTTCAAGAACTTAAGAATTTCAGTTATTAGTCAAACCGTTCAGGTTCATAATAGTTTTAGTGCACTTTTAGTACACTACTTATCCTTTCTTGTATTTTTCAGTGAGATTCCTTCCTCACGCCTTCGTCCAGTTAAGCTTTTCTTGAGTTTCTAGGTGATTTATCTTCACCCCCTTTTTTTTTTTTTTCTCCTTGGTTCCAGAGTGTACACTTTCCTGTTACACACTTGACTAAACAATTTTACAACTTTTCATTAGTACTCATAAATGAAAGAAAACAATTGTATCATATGCATGATTATGCTTACCCTTTCTCATTTTATAGCTGTACTTCCAGCATCTTCTCATTGTATTCTTTGGTTAGTCAATCAATTTAATTAGTAATAAATCATATAATTCGATTCTTATCCACGCATGCTCATTTTCATGATCATTTTGCCATGTATAAAAAAAAATTGTAGGTTTTCAATTCTACCCTGGCTAACTCACCTGGGAAAATTTGATTTATCCCTTCATTCATTCATAACTCACTGTAAGGGATCTGAATTACATTATTTAATATGCAATGTTCCCCAACTACTGAACCAATTATTTACTGGGTTTATAACTCATACTTAAGTTTACCACTTCCTCATTTTCCATGTATATGAGCTAGAATATGTTTATCACAAAATATTTTAGTCATGACTTAAATATACTTGTCTTGAACCTCATCTTGGTAATTTTTCCACATTATACTTTTACCACTTAATCTACCACAATAGTGCCCTTCCACTTTACTTGCAAATTTTTATTTTTATTTTCCTAGTGAAAATTTTTCTTCTACCTTAATCCCGTGGGTATAAGTTGGAATTTTTCTAACTGAACTAAATTATCATGTATGAAGGTATTATATTCATACAACTCATCAAAGTTAACATTATAACATATAACAAGATCACCTATATTTATAATGTTAATTGTAGATTTAACTTATGTCCCACGTGCAATTTGTTTCCTCCTAACCTATCATTTCTCATGATAATTATTACTATTTTATATATATATATATATATTTAATAGTTAATTGAGAATTTACAACTTATATTTAACATACCTCTATTAAATATAAATTGTCCTTTTTCTATTATACACCTTTCTCTATATATTCCAATATAACTTTCCTTTTCCTTTTGTTCCAATAACTATGGTAACACATAGTACTATATAACATATTAGGAGCATATATCACACCTCCCAAAAAAAAAAATTTCCATAATATAAAATCATATTCTATAACAAGTTTCTATAACAAGTATTAAAATATATCACAATATTCGGCGGTGAACCTTTAAGCGCATGTAAATTTCATACAAGCCACTTTACTAATCCAATATATATATTTTTATGTATATATATATATTCGATTTTCTACCCATAGACATCTAAAATTCCACTTTATTAAATTCAACATAGATATCAAGGTTTATTTATGATATATGAGGTATTTATGATATATAATCTATTGCGCATATTTTTAAAGCATTGCCATATAAAATCAATGGTTAAACCATCACCTCCTCGGTTTACATATCCCACTTTACATTTGGTGAACCGATACTATCTTTATGAGTGAATTTCAACAATAGTATTCACGCGGATTTCTTAACTGCAATTAATTACACGTAGCATTTGTTTGAGAGCCAGGTAATAACGTGTCGACGTTTTTTGTCACACCTCCCAAATTTTTTTATTTTTTTTTATTTTTTTTTTTTGTAACACCTCTAAGTGTTTCTTCTTGTTCTCTTAAAGTTTGAATATTCCTTTGCGTCAGGCCATGATAACCACCCTTTTTAATTTATGCAAACTAGATCAAAATTGTAGTTTAAAATTTAAGTCTTCCTTCCTACCTTGAGAATTCTATACCGCTATAGTTATCATCCCAAATTATGACATGTTTGTAAACTATGGTTTAACATTTTTAAAACCATATATATACATAACACTATTTATCAGTCCCAAGGTACATTTATATTTAACAATATATACCTATATATATAGATCCGCACCTTATATATATAATCATATATATATTATATATTTGTAGTTAACAATATATACATATATATAGATCCTCATCTTATATATATATAATCATCATATATACCTTGCATGGCACCGCAACCTTTTATTTTATAATACTAACCTTTTGTTTATTTACAACATGGATATGTCGATCTAGGGTTAATATTTTACTCGGCCCCAATTCTATATATATATATATAGTTGTCCTTTTATATCGTTACGTGTGAAATGAAGACTCGGCTCCCATAACCTATCTGCGCTGGATGAACAGTAAGGGAGTCGTTTACTTGTTTTAATCATTATTGCACAATTAGCGTCCACTTGCGGGTGAAAATGCTAATGATACGAACGACTATGTTGAATAGGTAAATCGATAAAACCCACTGCAGACGTTACCTAGGTTGGACTCAGGTGACCGTGCTGTTCTCGACACGTTTCATGCGAGTTCTAGGGTTTTCTTTTCCTTTTCTCGTGCCGAGATACGTTAAGCGTCTAGGTTCTCGTGTGGGAACTCCGTGGGGTGTGATCGGAAATTCCTGTATCACTTTAATTTCGCTCTGGTCTGAATACGAAGCCTGCATGTACGTGAGCTTGGAGGATCGCCACGCAGCTTCTTCAGCTGGAAGCAAAGTGTGTGTACACTTCTTTTGCGCGGCAGGTGTTTTTTTTTTTTTTTTTCCTCTGGGATTGATTTTTTTCATGGCGTGTTTCTTACACATTTTTCAGGGGACCCGCTTTTCGCCATTGGAAACACACCGACAGCCATTTAGCACGTACCGGCCTGGCTGGAGACGCCGTCGGGTAAGTAAAATTTGGCGGTGTACATCAATACTTCGCCGAAATTCGGAATGGAAAGGTACATCAGAGGGTATAGAATAGTATTAATCGTTTGCCGAGCAGAACTCATTGTCAGTTCTGTGTAACTCAACAAAATCCCCCTTGGGATTTCTTAAGGAAACGGGTGTGAAGGTTTAAATGCGCCGATTCACTCTCTGACTGTTGACAGAGTACCGGTTCAGATTCTAGGGTTTTCGCATTCTTATTTTATCCCTTCATAGCCCAGGATCATACCTGGTTGTATCTCTCTCGCAACCATTGTTTTGCGCTTCCTCTATACGTTTCATGAGTCGTTCTTTGGCAGGTTGCTAGCCCATTCCTGTATTGCCTTCTAATGGTGGCTACTGCGGCGTGGTTTATTGCGGATGGGTAACCAATTATTTTTTGGTCTACACTCCCCTCTTCGCAATAAACATTTTCTCCTTGCTCCAGTTGCTGTTCCTATTGCTGGGTTTTCTTACCAGAGTAAAGTTTGCTTCCCCACCTCCTTATCACATCTAACGCATCGTTGTTGTTTTGTTTTCGTTGGTTCAGGTATGCAGGTGGCTCTCAGCGAAGTCCCTGCGGTGTGCACGCGATCTAACATCCAGCTTTCAACTCTGTGAGCACGTTTGAATTTCGGTTATGTGGTGATAGCGAAACCTAGTTCCATGATCGGTGGTAGTACTTTCCAGTACCCTGCCTGTCATTATTTTTCCGGGATATTTCTGTATAACCACCAGTCTCCTGTAACCGGTTTCTTTAGATTTAGCTCTCTGTTCGTTCTCGTTATCTGACTTGTTTAAATGCTGACACAAACAATTATGCCGTGGATCACTCATAACCTTGCATATGGAAAGTTTTTTTTTTTTTTCTAACTGATGTATTCCGAGAACGGCTCGCATTCCCGATCTCCTTGATCTCTAGAGTATTCGAGTTGCAGAGACATTTTCTTTTCTTTCGATGCCTCAGGAATAACCCTGTTTACCTCTGCGTAACACATTTACTTAGTTTTTGAAATTTTGCGGAGTTAATATTTTACCTATGTTTGCTAGACTTAGCGTTTTACGTAGCATGCTGGAAAATGCAGCAGAGGGATTAAATCGTGCTTTCCTCGTCTCCTGCAGCCCTATGTTAGCTCTGACATCTCACTGCTTGTTCGTTTTATTATGGAGTGTTTTTATAATACCCGTATAAAACTACATCAATACCGCTATACCATTTCTCTTAAAGATCGATGCCTAAAACCGGTTATAATATTTCTCAAAGCTTTTGCTCTGTCATATAACGAACTGGAGCATGCCGTTCATAAATAGGACTGCACTGTCGTATGGTTTAACTGGAACGTGTATTTTCCTATCGTTATAACTGTATTATATCACAGTGGTTTCGTTTATAATTGAAACGGTTCTACGCGATGAGATTCAAGATCTGAAGCCCAACTGGTACTTCCGAATCACTTTTCTGGAACGTCGACTTAAGTCACCGCATTTTCTTTTCGAGTTCCATGGTATAATCAGTTTTTTTTTTTTTTAAGGCCTCTTTTTTTTTTTCATATGTGATGCATATATATATATTTTGCACTTTTAACGACTTTACCTTTAATGGAATTATATTATTACAATCTTTATTTCAAAGGTTACAATTGGATATAGAGATATCATGTGTATTCAAGATATTTTAATAACGATTACACTCTTATATAGGTTTTGTATTATGCCTATATAGACGTTCAATAGTGCTTGTGGGGAGGTCCTTAGTTATAAATGATATCTTTGAATATGGTAGATGAATCAAAGACTAAAGGTAAATTTAGAAGTGAAAGCTACCCCTTTATGAATATTAGGAAAAATTCTATAGGGCAGAGTTACTTGTTTTTTTTCACCATTTCAAATGTCATAATCTTGGGTATGTACTTTTAACTGGTTGTAATTATATCATGAAACTCCAATTCTGCTACCATAGTTTGTTTTGCATACATATGAGCATATAACTAACTTTATGAGATAATGAGTTCTAACTTTATGCCCTCTTGACAAAGTTTTCTCTACTCATCTAGCCTCTTTACATTTATAAAAAAACATTGAACATTCCACTTATAGTCTTCTCTTTGTTTAATGTCCTTACTTTCTTTGCCTTAGTTCTACTACAATATGGTTCTAATATAATGGTGCAATTATCACATTGTTTCTACATAACAC